>CM053152.1:88523950-89263950 GCA_028571685.1 Heterohyrax brucei | reverse complement strand
GAAGAAATCACTGTTTATTCAACATTCACTAGATAGATTTCTTGATTTTTATTGCAAAGAAGTATCTTCAAGTGGTTCAGTTCACCTACTGAAGAAAAACCTTACTTCTATAACAACAGCAATGACAACAACAGACTGAATATAAAAGAGAAAATAAATCCATATTTACTCTACTTTGCTGTGCAAAAAAATTCATTTCCTTTTCCATGTCTACATGGTGAAATATTTGCCACCTTGTTTTTTTCTAGTTCTTCACCCTTTTATTTTTTCATTGGTGGGGATGACTTTAACGTGAAAAGTAGCCCACACATCCTTCTGCGAGTCTATGCTCGTAGACACCAGGGTAGGTCAGTAGGACAGCAAAGGTGACTTAGGCATGGCTTTTCCGGGTAAGAAAGATAAGATACTTATATGTATAATGCAAAAATCATTATGAAAAGCCTATATAGCATATGATTTTTTGAGGGCAGAGGACTGGCCAGTGTTTTCATTCTGTTGTTTATAGGGTCACTATGACTTGGAACCAACTCAATGCCATCTCCCAACGACAAGTATACCATTGCGTGCCTCATTGCTGGAAGGGTGGTAGGAGAGATACCAGCTTCCTTTCGGTACTTTTGCCATCGGGGAATCCACGATGTAGATCATGAACGTTTCCGAGTGTGGTTAAGAATTACAGTGAGCAACAGCTAGTAGTCAAAAGATTGGTAGCATGAGTCTACCAGTCACTTCTTGGAAAGCCTATGGGGCGGTTTTGCTGTCTGTTCTATAGGGCCACTATAAGTCAGAATGACTCAATTGCAGTGGACCATTTTTTGGGGGTTCATCATCACAAGACCCCCCCTTATTGTTTTAGTGTTGTCAGATTAATGTATTCGGGGGGGCAGTAGAATTGTGAATAAAACTGTGCCCAAAACCATGCTCATCAGGATTTCACTTTGATGAACAGTTACAGCCAGGTTTCTATAGACGACTCCGTGCTTGGTTGGTTTGTTCTGGTGGTTGTTTTCTTTTGCTGCTTTTTGTGCTGTCTTCTGGATTTAGGAGATCATATACCAGGAGGATACAAATATATCAGTAACAACTTCAAGTCTCCAAAGTCTTGAAATCTTTTTTTCAGTTTCATTAAGATTTCCTATTTCTTCTCTCCCAGAATACGAATATGTGCCTATGTTAAAATGATTTCTGTGTTTTTGCCAGCAGTTTTTCCAACAGGCAATTTTGACAGATCAAGTGTCCAAAATAAGCAAATGCTTATACCCAGGGACCCTGTGCTAAGTGAAGCCATTCCTGGATTTATATTTTCCTCTGAATGACTAAACTTTTACTTAAAAGTGTGTGCTAAGTCCAAGGCGTAGATTTGAAATTCACTGAATTACTTCCTCCTGCCTTCTTATACTTAAGTCAGTAATAATTTGATTATAATTGAGCTTCATAATTGAGCAACAAATAAATATATATTTCGAACAGATTTCCAAACTGGCAAAATACACTTTCACCCGAGAAGCAGTATCTAAGTGTCTAATTACACACACAGATTTATTCTAACTTACTGGGTTAAAAAGAATAAAATGAATAAATAAAATAAACCTAGCTTGGTTCTGGTGGGAAACGCAACTGCAAACTGTGAGGCAGAGAGAAAAAAGAACACACCGTGATTAATAAGCCTCATTACTGTGTCAGTCTTCTGCCCGGCATGCACTTCAGAGAGTCTTATTATTCCCCTTCTATAAGGAATGAGAGGAAAATACGGGAGTGAAATATGGAAAAAATGAATCGTTTGGTACGTGTCTAAAGTTGGCTCCAGCTTTATTATTTGGGTAACTTTAGGTGCTTTCCTCTGGGCTTACAGTACATACCTCGGAACAGACATACAGTAACTGAATTGTTTCAACTTATCCAAATAGCATTGAAATGGACTTAATTGTTACACTAGAGGAAAAACCATGTGTCTCCAGGGACTATTAGTGTCATTTAAAGGGCTAAATGTATCATAAAACCTGTCTTTAACAGAATAAAATTGTACAGACCAACACAATTTTAGCTAATGTTTTCCACATTTCTTGAAATGAAAAAAAAAAAAAGAAGAAGAAAGAAAGAAAACTTGGCTGTAAAGTAAAAGTCTATAGGGCCACTGAATTATTAGGAATAATTTAATTCTATACGCCATCAAATACCTCTTTAAAAATTAAAAAATATATATATTCTAGCAAGATACTTGTACAGTAGATTTGGTGAATCTGAGTAAAAATAGACTCAAAGAGTAGGAGATTCCCACTGGAGACAATATACCTAATCTATTGTTTCTTTCAAAACGTGGGTTTTAAACAAAAATGAAAACTCAGTTATTACAAGGAAGAAGACTGTACCCTTAAAATGGAAGTGAACTTGGCCTCTGCTTTCACTGGCTCTTTATTGATTTATTTTTGGTTATGGGGAAATCCTTCCCCACAGTATTTTTCTGATTGCTGTGTATGTTGGACTTGCTGAATGCCTGCCCTGCTTCCTTTTAAGTAAATAATAGCAGAGCTCTTCTGAAACAGAAAAAGATAGGAAGAAAGGTTTAAGCATTGCTTTTATTGCATCAAAGAGACAAAGGGATATTTCATTTCTCTAAAGAAGTTCAGAGGATAATGGGGGGAAAAAATCCAGAACAAAGACAAATAGTGAAGCAAACCTAAATTGAAAGAACAAATCTTTCTATTTATCTGTCTCATCCTTTCACCCAGGTTGTATATCAGCTATCAAAAAAGGGAGTTCAAATAACTTCTGTTAACACAATTGTTATTTTATAAATTGAGTTGCTATGGTAATACATGAGGCAATAGTCAATTACCATCACAATTGGTTAGTTTTTCATACCTCACCAGTATATTATCCACCCCCTTTTCTCAGTTAGCCTTGTATGATCTAGGAGAAAAAGACAACACAAAACACATTACGAACAGAACCTCGTTCTCTTGGAAAGCCTTGAAGCTGAGACTTAACTATTTGCAGCTAGGATTCCTGCCCCTTCTGTAACCGAAATAGTTCCCACCCTTCCTCTGCTATTATTGAGCTATCCTTAGTATCTCAACTTCTCAAAACTCAAACCCAAACCCACCATTGTAGAATTAGTTCTAACTGGTATTATCTCATAGAGCAAAGTAGAGCTGTCCCCTAGGTTTCCAAGACTGTAATCTGTACAGAAACTAACCGCCACATCTTGGTCACAACTGCTAGGTGGGTTTGAGCCACCAACCTTTTGATTAGAAGCCAAGCGCTTTAATCACTGCACCACCAGGGGTCCTTCACTAAACGGTCCAAACCAAAACTCAAACCTCTAGCCATCAGGTCAATTCCTATTTATAGTACCCTCATAGGAGAGAGCAGAATTGTCCCATAGGGTTTCCAAGCTTTGGTTGGTGGCCCCAGACTGCTAACTTTTTGGTTTACAGCCTGAGCTCTTCCCTGCTGTACCGCCAGTGTTCCTATTAAACTATAGGTGAGTAGAAACAATTGCAGTGTCTTCATCACTCACTCACTACGAAAACCAGGTGGGAATCACTGAGGGATGCTATCTGGAAGACCAGCGGGTCCAGGCCCAGTCCTGCCCCCTGAATAAGAGGAGCCAGGCCAAACTGAAGCCTTGGAACGGCTGGAGATGCTGCGGCCCTCAGGGCCTGCCTGCCCATGATATCATAAAATCATGTCTCACTGGGGGGGTGGCACCTGTCAGGGAGTTGATGATCTTAGTGAGACATGCCTGCTGTCCTTTCCTAAAGTGACTGACGCATGATGTAACTATACTTTCATACTATTACGGTGCCACATCACACACCCAGTACACAGAACCTCCTAGCAACAATTAGCACCCTTCACACAAAGTCTAAAGTTCTCTTCACCCGAGGGCCCAGGACCAGCAGTTCTCCACCACACTGACATTTGCAGATGTCTGGACACAGAGGCTGCCACACTTTGCCGACACGTAAAACATGGAGGTGCAATTGTGGCTGCAAGATGAGCACAAATTCTCATGCTTGATACCTACACTCAATCCTCCTGAGCAAACCGATCTCTAATTCCAGGCCCAACTCACCTGTCTCTACCAAGCCTGCCTCCCTGTCTCACCAGTGTAAACGTGCTTTGAGGCATCTTTGCCTCAGACCCATCCTTCTCTTTCATTTCATTTCTTATCCTTTTAAACAGAATACATCTTCCCACGTTTGTGCCCTGAAACTGTCTTTGCTGTTAAGTGATTTGGCTCCCTTGAAGGGATCAGTTCTCTCCTCTGCACTCTGGCCCTGCTTCTTTCTGTGTGTGATACTGTCTTTCTCTTTCCCTAGACAGTAAGCCTCTTGGAGTCCAGAACTGTGTCTAACTCATCCTTATAGCTTTCAGAGGGTCTGGCAAAGTATCTCTGGGCCTTCTCATAGAAAACTTTTCATTTATGAAAAAAGGAATCAGATCCTAGCACTTCTTAATATTCATATGTATTTCAAACAGTGAATACCTTAGAACTGAAATACAGCATGAAGTATGTTATTCTTTTAAGCATCACCATTCTCACATCCTATGGACCAAACTCTGACCGCAGTCACCATTTCTCAACTGTGATTTTCAAATTGTAGAATTCAAATGCATAACAGCCCTGAATCAGTTCACTTTCTTTGCCTGTTCAGGAAAGCTCCAGGTTTCACTATTTCCTACCTTCTTCTTTGTTTTCCTTGATGTATGTTGTAGAGAGGATTTCTGAAACCTTCTGTAAAACACAATCAGCTTGGCACTTTTCCTTTCTCAGGATCCTGTGCTAAGATTAGAAATATGATAGTTCTGTTTCTTTTTTCTGTTCCAGTAAGCAAAGCATATAGTTACGAGTAGATGCTTATTCAATATAAGAAAAAAATGAAGGAAGGAAAGAAGAGGGAAAAAAGAAAAAGAAGGTAAGAAAGAAGAAGGGGAGGGAAAAGGAGGGGAGGAGCGAGGAAGGAAGAAAGTAAGGAGGGAGAGAAGAAAGGAGGAAGGAAGGAATGTAGGAGGGAGGGAGGGAGGGAGGGAAGAAGAGAGAAAGAAAGGGAGAGAGGTAGGGAGAGAAATGAGAGAAACACCTGTATTTGTTTGTGGTATTCTTGAAGCATGCGTTAGGTATTTAGTCTCTCTTGGTGTAGAGACCATGTGGATGGCTTCGTATTCCAGGTTTCAGTGCAATTATAGGAGCTGTGACTAAGTTACAAGGTGAGTTCCTAAAAAGAAAACTCAGCAGCTGCACGTTTTAAAATGAAAACATAATTAGGGTCACACATGACTATGAGCAGGTATAATAACTTCCCTTCTCAACTTGTTGATTTTTTTAGGCATTTGAGTTCTGCACAGAATTGCATTTACGGTTCACAGATGCCCACCCTGCTTACATTCAGTCATTTGCACGGTGATGCTTTCCTCACAAATGGTGTTTCGTGGTGCCCTTGTTTCTAATTGCTTTAAATTAAAAAGCAATTAGATGCCGACTAATTTCAGATTAGATTCTTTGGGTCAGGACTGAGATGGTGGCGGCGTCATTAGGAAGTAAGCATTACATATCTCCTTCCAGTACCAACCAGACCTCCATGGAGCAGTGGGTCAAGGCTTAGTACTGCAGGTGGCAACTGACTTTATGGACGTGAGACGCTGTAAGGAAAAACGAGTGGCAGGGAAAACTGGCTTAGTGACCCTGCAAAGAGGTTTTCTTACTTGCATTTTGAGACTAATCAAGGCGTGGCTGGGATTCTGAGATATGTCTTCATGATTTTGTGCCCCTCGTAGACAATGTCTGACAGGTAACTGAGCTCATTCTCTAACGGATCATTGAATTAATTAACAAACTAGTATACCCAAACCCACTGCCTGTGAGGCAATTCTGACTCGTAGAGACCCTGCAGGACAAAGTAGAATGACCTCATTGGGTTTCCAAGGCTGTAAATATTTACAGACTCAGACTACCATATCTTTCCCTTGCAGATCAGCTGGTAGATTTGAACTGCTGACTTCTGGATTCCTAGCTGAGTGCTTTAACCAGGGCTTATTATGAATTAGTATAATGTTGCTTATTTTTGTAAAACTCATCTCAGTTTATAAAGGGCTTTCTTAGATTTCTGATTCTGTGTCTCCAAACCACATTTCAGGATGTTCATTTGTCTACCCATTTTACAGCTGAGGAATGGAAATAAATGTGATGACCTGTCCAACGTCTTTCGGTCAGTCACAGAAACAGGACTACAGATTAGGTCAACCAGCTGCTAAATGTTTTTTTTTTTTTCCCCGCAAAGCTCATATTTCAACAGAAATGAAATGATTTGTGTTTAAAGATTTGTTGCTGCTATTAGCTGCTGTCCAGTCAATTTCAGCTCATAATCACCTGCTGAACAACAGAAGAAAATATTGCCTCGTCTTGCATCATCCTCGTGATAGTCTGCATGCCAGTCTGTCTCTGGAGCCACTGTGCCAATCTGTCTCACTGAGAGCCTTCCTCCTTCTCCCTACTGCACCAACATGCTGTCCTTCTCCAGGGATTGATTACACCTGATGATGTGTCTGAAACAAACAAACTGGATACTGTTTGTTGTGATCCATTGGTTAATTTTTGGAAATATCTCACCAAGTCTAAAAGCGTTACTGACACTTGTCTCTCATGTGTGACTCCTAAATTACTCATGGTAACACGTGAGCCACCACAGTACTATATACTGATAGGTGGTAGTTAATTCCCATAGGGTGGCTATGAGTTGGTATCAATTCAATAGCATTGGGCTTAATTTTTTTTGGTTGGTGATTAATAAATTCAGTGATACATTTTCAAATGATCTCATCTTCTCATTAACATGTGTGATGTTATAATAATTGTGTCCTTCATTCCAGAACCAGTGTCTAAAGAAAATTTTTGCTTATCAATATTTTAGCTGATCCAGACACCCTGGGGCTGAGTTTTTGTCATCAGAGGTCATAAAGAATGCACGGATGATTTGGGCAGTGGCTAGGTTTTGTGAGCACATGGGTATCAGCTGTCCATCCACTTCAATCATAGCCTCTCTCCTTGAGGAATTTTATTTGCCTGCACCATTTATTTTTCCTGAGCTCTCTTCAGCAGACTGAAAATGTTGCTTTATTTCCTTTCTACCAGTTTATATTCAGTAGTGTAATTCAGAGAGTTGGTATCATAAGCACTGCTTTCATTCAAATGGCTTTTTAGAGGAATTACCCACAACAAACTGGCAAGTTGGCATAGATGAGTCACCCAAAACAGTTTCCTTATTCCAAGGAAATTTTGCAAGCTTTTCAAGGCAAATTTTCCTTCTCATTGAAAAATCTGTATTGAAACAACCTGCACTGATTTGGTTTTAGGGAGACACCTATGAACTGATGCACTTGTGTTACACCAGTGCAGGCATAATGAGACAAGAAAAATGCTTTTAAAAATTCCTCACATAAAAATTAACAATTAATGATCAGAGACTGTGGTGACATTTGGGTTATCCAGTTATATTGGAATCTTAAGTTCCAATGTTAAAGTTATTTCATAATTCTTGTTCAACCACAACTGATGTTTCTTTTGACTTTTTAAAAATTGAACATATTTTCTTAGTTATATAAGTGTGCCTTGAGGAAAAATTTGACTACACACACAAATGTAAAGTTATAAATGAAAATCTTCCACAATATGAACCTACTAAAATATTGCCATATTTCCTTCTAATCTTTTCTCTGTTTTATTATTTTTTAAAATTTAATTGATATTTTCTGCCCTGAGAAATTTTGCATCCCAATGAATATTACATCACAAGCATATTCTGTTGAATCAATGGTTAAAGGGTATTTAACTTACCCGTATTTATGAATGTTTAGATTATTTAATTATTTTGAATATAACTGAAAAAACCATACACATCAACCTGTTATTATATGTTCTGGCAATATTTCTAAAGATGAATTCACTAATTCAATGGGCATAAGCTTCTTTTTAAGGTTTTGAAATACATTGTTAAGTTGAATGGATTTAGCGATTCACACTCACACCTACACAGTACAAAATTTCACGTATCACTACACCTACACTGACATTACATATTATATTTTAAGTTACTATTCATCATTCTTTTCTAATTCTAAAAATAACACATTGTCATCATAGAAAATTTGGAAAATACCAATAAGTACAGAGAACAAGTAGATATCGCCGCTATTTTACTGAAGGATAAATCATGTTAACATTTTGTTGGTATCATCTTCTTGCCCTCTTCTCTGGGATCTTCTTTTATGTAAAAAGTTTTATTCTGCTTAGAATCACTTAATGTTATGTTCTTCCACGTCATTAAATAGCATGCACTCACATCTTTCTTAACGGCTGCTACTGCATTGTTGAACATGTAATTAGTCATTCTACTGTGAGCAATTTTTCAGTTTTAAAAGGAGGCTGCAGTGAATATCCTTGAAAACACATGTTTAAAAGCAACTCTTTATTTCCTGAGGGCCAATTCTAGTCTTGAAATGGTGAGATCAAAGGGTTTGGATCATATGACTCTTTATTTCTACTGTCAAGCTACCTGCATGGTAGTTTAGGAATGGTGTCATTCATTTCACTTTTCAACTGGAGATCTAAATTTCTAGTAAGAAGAAGCATGTTTGGCATGCTGTTGTTAAGCACCATCGAGTCAGTTCTGACTTACAGCAACTGTGTGGACAACAGAACAAAACACCGCACACTCCTGTGCCACCCTCACAATCATTGCTGTGTTTGAGCCCACGGTTGCAGCCATTGTGTCAATCCATCTCACTGGAAGTTTTCCTCTTTTTTACTGGCTCTTTACCAAGGATGATGTTCTTCTCCAGGGAGTAGTCCCTCCTGACAGCTCATCCAACATGTATATGATCAAGTCTCACCATGGTCACTTCCAAGGAGCAGTCTAGCTGTACTTCTTCAAAAATTGATTCGTTTTTCCTTCTGGCAGCCCATGGTATATTCAACACACATGCGATAACTGGACAATGGATAAGAAAGATTGAAGAATCGATGCCTTTAAATTATGGTGTTGGTGAAGAATGTTAAATTTAGGACATAATTATTAAATGTATGCCATCTTTTTATCACCCTCAATATCAACATCAGCATTTTCTGTTGTTGTGTATTTATCCTTTGAACCTCTTTCTTAAATTTACTATCTGAACTCTTTATGCACTACTAGCTATCATTTCGTTGAAAATACTTTTCAAACCGTTGTTTGAAAATGTTGTTTATGACATTTATGGATATAACAAAGTTTTACAACTTTGAGTAATCAAATTTAGTAACTTTTTGTGTGCTTTCTTTCATTGTTGTAGGTTTAAAAGGTTATTCTCTAATGAGAGGTAATGTAGATATTTTTATATGTGTTTTCTTCTCTTTTGTGACCTGCTTTTCTTTTTCACTTAATAATTTGCTGCATTTGGAATTTATTATGCTGTATATTGTGAGGAAAGGTATTACTACAGTTTTTTTTTATCAGCTTGGTACTAATTGACTAATTAATCCTTTCTCCACTATTTTGCATCACCATTTTGGTCAAACGCGTAAATAATTTACAAAATTCTCATACATACTAGGTTCTGTGTTGGGGCTATGTCTTCTGTTTCACTGATCTGATTTCTTCTCCAATTATGTTTAGTTTAACAACATTTAAGGAGTGAAACCCTTTGCTTGCCTTTGTTCTTGTTGTTATGTACCATCTAGTTGACTGCAACTCATAGCAACCCTATAGAAAACAGTAGAACAGCCTCATAGGGCTTTCTAGACTGTAATCTTTACAGGAGCAGATCTCCAGGTCTTTCTTCCATGGAAAAGCTGGTACATTTGAATCACCCGCTGGGTTAGTAACTGAGTGCTTGATTATTGCTCAACTTTAAGACTACAAGAAAACTCAAATAAATGCAGTCAAATATATGCCAATTACTGAGACAGGTGCCATCTCAGAAAATGCTATTGGAAATAATAAGGGAACAACCAAGAAAGTGGCAAAGACACAGATTTTGGAGAAATGCAATTCCTTTATAGTTGGCAGGAGTTGATCAAGCAGATGGACACTGGAAGAGGAAAGGGCTTTAAAGTTCATGAGGGCAAAACAAACATAGAAACATAGGAGAAGTCCCAGGAGATGTCAATGTTGTGGTGCATGGAAGCTGAGAGGTAGGCAAGGAATAGCTCATGGAAGGCTTGCTTGCCAGGCACAGGAATGTGTGCCTAGTTGTGTCTGTAGGTCTGAGCACTGACTAGAAAAGAGGTTAGAGGGCCAGTGCAAATGAGTGAAACCAGCAAAGAGAAGGTTGACACAGTAACTGAAGCAGTGGACTCAAACATACTCGTGGTCATGAGGACGGTGCCGGACTGGGCAATGTTTTATAGAGTTATGCACAGGGTCACCAAGAGTTGGAGCTGACCCTGATGGAAAGTAACAGCAACATACATAAGAGCCAACCATTTTTTGAGAAAGAGTATACAACCTTACCTCAGCGTTTCCGATGTCTGGAGAGTCAATTGGTGTTTGAGAAGTAATTTACATTTTTGAAGAATCCTTGTTTTCTGCTTTTGGCCATCACAGGAACTTTAGTACTTGGCTGCTAAACAGAAGATTAGAGATTTGGGTCCACCCAGTGGCACACTGGAAGGAAGGCTTGGAGATCTACGTCTGAAACACCAGCCACTGAATGCTGTATGAAGCACAATTCTACAGTGACACACATGGGATCCCCATGAGTCAGAAACTACTTGAAAGGAACTGGTTTGTGGTAGTTTGAGGTCAGGTGGCCAGCTCTAGCTGATGCACTGTGAGTGGACTTGGCACGTGTCTTTATGGGAAGATTTAGTTGCCAGGTAAGATTTCTTTCTCTCTTCTACAGTGTCCAGCAATGTTCCTAACAAGTCAACTGGGTCCCAGAATATGGACAATCCCGAGTAAAGCCCCAGCTGACCTTCAATGGACTGATACTGACAGCAAGAAATAAACCTCTATAAGCATCATTTTCCTCTGTTTATAAAACATACAAACAAAAACTAGAACTATTGCCTCTGAGTCGGTTCTTAGTCATAGCAACACTGTTGGACAGAGTAAAATTGCCCATAGAGTTTCTGAGGCTATAATCTTTATGACCACCATGAGTTTATCAATTTATTGTACTGTGGCACTTACATGCTGCTGTGATATTGGAAGTTTTGCCACTGGCATTTCAAATAACAGCACAGTCACCTTTGGTGAACGAGTTACAGTGGAGTCAGAATAAGACAAAGAGGAAGGACTGGAACTCTACTGAAAAAATAAGCCAGTAAAAATCTTATGAATAGCAGCAAAGCATTTTTGGAAATAGAACCAGAAGGTGAGGTCTTCAGATTGGAAGGCTACTCAAAAGTGAACTGAGGACTTGTTGCTTCCTCAAAGTAGAGTCGACCTTAATGCCGTGGTTGGAGTCAAGCTTTCAGGATCCTTGTTTGTTGAAGTGGCACGACTCAAAATGAGAAGAAATGATTGCACACATCCATTAATAATGGATAGAATGCACAAAATATGAAACTAGGAAATTGGAAGTAGTCAAAAATGATATGGAATGCATAAAGATGGATAACCTACACATTAATGAGCTAAAATGGACTGGTATTGGCCACTTTGAAACAGATAATGATGTGCTCTAGTATGCCAGGAATGACAAATTGAAGAAGAATGGTGTTGCATTCATGGTCAAAAAGAGAATTTCAAGATTCGTCCTGAGTGCAAAGTTGTCAGTAATAGGATAATATCCATATATGTACAAGGAAGACCAGTTTAAATGACTGTTATTCTAATTCACTCACCCACCACTAATGCCAGAGATAAGGAAATTAAAGATTTTTATCAACTTTGCAGTCTCAAGTTGATCAAACATGTAGTCAAGACACATTGATAATTACTGGTGATTGGAATGAAAAAGTTGGAAGCCAAGAAGAAGCAATGGTAGTTGCTTCTTAGGTTTAAGAAATGAAGCTAGAGATCACAGAAAGAAATTTGCAAGACCAGCAACTTATTCAGTACAAATATCTTTTTTAGCAATGTAAATGATTACCGTATACATGGAAAGCTCAATATGATCTGTCAGAACAAGGCCAGGGGCCCACTGCAGAACAGAGAATCAACTGTTCATCTGCAAGTTCGAAGTGAAGTTGAAAGATTTAAAACAAATTTCTGAGAGCTAAAATACCACCTTGGAGATATCCCAGCTGAATTTGGAGACCATCTCAAGAAAAGATTTGAAGCACTGGACACTAATGATTGAAGACTGGATGAGATATGGAAGGATATCATACATGAAGAAAACAAAGTATCATTAAAAAGAATGGAGAGAAAAAAAAGACCAAAACGGATGTCACAAGAGATACTGAAACTTGTTCTTGAATGTAGAGTAGCTAAAGTAAGTGGAAAAAATGATGAAATTATAGAAGTGAACAGAACATTTCAAAGGGAAGCTTGAGAAGACAAGGTAAAATATTACAAAGAAATATGCAAAGATCTCTAGTTAGAAAACCGAAAGGGTAGCACACGTGTCATAGAATGAATTGCGTTCCCCCCAAAATGTGTAGCAGTTTGGCTGGGCCAGAATTTCTGGTATTGTGTCATGTTCTTACATGTTGGAATTTCTGCCTCTATGATGTTAATGAGGGTGGATGAGCTGCAGGGTGGGGCAGGATTTAATATGTGGCATTGTACCGGGGCTTGGGCCATCTTTGGGATACAAAAGAAAGGGAAGCCAGCTGAGATCTGGGAACCACCAAGAAAGCAGCACCAAGAGCAGAGCACATCCTTTGGACTTGAGCTTCCTACACCAGGATGCTCTTGTATTTAATCTAGACTCAACCTACTGAACTGTGACAATTTCTCATATTGAATTTGTATTTGTGGCTTACTGGACTGTGTAAGAATAAGCATTTCTCTTTTTAAAGCCATCCACTTGTGGTATTTCTGTTTGGGCAGTAACAGGTGACTAAAACAACACACTCTGCATTTTTCAAGCTGACAGAACAGAAGAAAAAATTCAATCCTAAAGATACAATTTTTGAAGGACTCTATGGGTAAATATTGAACAACACAGGAAGCATTAAAAGCAGATGGAAAGCATATAGTCACTTTACCAAAAAGACTTGCTTGCTATTTAACCAATTTAGATAGTAACATATAATCAAGAATTGACGGTATCAAAGGAAGAAGTCCAAGCTGAACTGAACCCCAAACCAAACCCACGGCCATCGAGTTGACTCCAGCTCCTAGAGAATCTATAGGACAGAGCAGAACTACCTCATAGAATTCCCAAGATAATTTCCAAGAAATCATCAAACAATATCATTAAGATCACAAAGAAGAAAAGAAATTGCTGAGGATCCTTCACAAGCAGTTGCAGCAGTACATTGACAGAGATTTGCCACAAGTGTAACCTGGATTCAGAAAAGAATGTGAGAAGAAGGATATCATTACTGATGTCATATAGATCTTGGCTGAAAACAGAGATTACCAGAAGGATGTTTACTGCTGTTTTATTGACTATGCAAAGGTATTTAACTGTGTGGACCATAACAAATTACAGATAACATTGCAAAGAATGGAAATTCTAGAATACTTAATTGTGCACATGAGGAACCTGTACTTAGACCGAGAGGCAGTCGTTCAAGCAGAGGAAGAAGATACTGTATGCTTTAAAATCAAGAAAGATGTGCATCAGCACTGTGTCCTTTCACTATACTTATTCAATCTTGTGTTGAAGAAATAATTAGAGAAGGTGGACTATGTGAAGAAGAATGTGGAATCAAGATGGGTGGAAGACTCATTATCCACCTTTGATATGCAAATAACACAATCTTACTTGCTGAAAGTGAAGTTGGAGCATTTACTGATGAAGATCAAAAACTATCCTGCAGCATGGATTACTTCTCAACATAAAGAAAACAAGAATTCTCACAGCTGGACCAGTAAGTTACATCATGATAAACAGAGAAAGGATTTAAGTTTTCAAGGATTTTACTTTACTTGGATCCACAATCAATATCCATGCAGGCAGTAGTCAGGAAATCAAAGGATGTATTGCACTAGGAAAATCTGCTGCAAAGGATCTCTTTCAAGTGTTAAAAACAAAGATGTCACTTTGAGGACTAAAGTGAGACTGACCCAAGCAATGATATCTTGAGTCTCCTCATATGCATACAAAAGCTGGACAATGAATAGGAAAGACTGAAGAACTGATGTCTTTGAATTATGGTGTTGGTGAAGAGTATTGAATATACCATGAACTGCCATAAGAACGAACAAGTGTGTCTTGGGAGAAATACAGCCAGAGTGCTCCTTGGAAAAGAGGATGACAAGACTTCTTACAATGTGCTTTGGACATGTTATCAGGAGGAACCAGCCGCTGGAGAAGAATATTATGCTAGGTGAAGTAAGGATCGTCAGAAAAGACGAAGACACTCATTGATAGGGATTAATACAGTGACTGCAGTAATAAAACCAAAAGCCATACCCGCTGTTGTCAAGTCGATTCCATCTTGTAGCACCACCATAGGACAAAGCGTAACTGCCCCAAAGAGTTTGCAAGGAACACCTGCTGGATTCAGACTGCTGACCTTTTGGTTAATAGACACAGCACTTAACCACTACACCACCAAGGTTTCCCTTCAACAAGAACCTCAAACATCTAATGATTGTGAGGATGGCACAGGATCAGGCAATGTTTGGCTCTGCTGCACCTTGGGTCTCCATGTGTCAAAACTAACTCAGTGGCACCTGACAACAACAACAACAATTTGTGTGAAAACCGACTGCCACATTTGGAATGGTTGTGGGTTTATATCACCGACTTTTGGTTAGCAGTTGATGGCTTAATCACTCTGCCACGGGGGCTCCTTCTCTAATTACATTATTTAGCATTTATTATCCCTTATTTATGAGAAATTTTATATTTGACTTTGAATTTTTGGTGGGGCACAGCAACTAAGGGCCTGGCTTCCCTAAAGCCTAAACTTTGTAGTGAATTTCAGACGGCCTTACAGCAGTTGGGACACAGAGGAGCAGGGTGACTGCAGCAAGAAGGAGCTTTCATTTCCATGGGGAGGGAGGCGCTCAGAGGAGGTGATTTAGACTCCGGCATAAGCAATTTCATGGTTTTTTGAAGCACTTTATAAAGTGAATTTACTAAATTCAATTTGTATGCTGAATAGCATCGTCTGTTGAAATATGCTTTATATTTTTGCAATTGATCTTGTGTCTATAACCACTAGGTATCCATCTATATTGCTGGTGAGTAAATCTCACAACTAAATGACAAAACAGCTGAGGTTTTACAAGTAAGTGACTTTCTTTTGGCCTTTGGATAGCTTAATTACTAAGAGTTTCACGCCCATTTCTTCTTTAGTTTTTCTTTTTTCCATAACTACTTTCTCATTGAATAAAATCTCATACAGATACAAATTTTTGGTCATAGGGCCGTCACTTTTTTTCTGCCTCTCTAGGTCAGAAACCACTTTAAGACACACTACTTTTCACAACCACACTAGTTACCTAGTAAGTAATCAGCTTTACTATGATTTTATGAGAAACAAAAATTAAAACATGTATCATTACTGTGACTTTCTTGTTGACTTCAAGAAACATTACTTTTTTTAATCCCTGAATTCCCATTTCCTCTTTATTAGTTCAGCTGTTGTTACAGCCTCAGCAATGCAAAGTATTATCATAGAATTTATTCCTCCCTTTTTATTTTATTTTATTTTTGCATTTCATATATCACTTTGCTTGGGGTGTTCACCATGTGCTTTCTTTCCTACCAGTATTTCATGTTTCATCTGTATAATGGCTTTTCAGTCTCTACCTCCCCCTTGCTCTTCCACCTAAATCATGTTTTATTTCTCTCCCGGAAGGCCTTGTGGTAATTAAATAATGGTGTTTCTTCTAATATTTCTAGGAACACTTTATTATTTTATACTAGACATATTGGATGCTGTGAATTGGAATGGACTCAAGGCAATTGCTTATTTTCAATATTGGTCTGTCATTAGGTTATGTTTAAAGGACAGAATCAAGCATATTCCGTTTTCTGATGTAGTAAATGTAATTCAAGTTAAGACAATTTGCTTGTCTATGAAGGCAGTATTACAAGTCATAGGAGAATATTTGGATTTTTTTTCCCTGTTAGCAAGAAGAAGCAGATACCGATAATATACAGGTACAGATATATACAAAGTGCAAACAAGCATCCTTTTTGAAAATGCTGAAGCCATGGAATCAGGTGCACCTTCCTATAAGAATGAACTTTAAATCTAATTTTAATAGCTAAAAAAATTATTTTAGCAAATCCAAAACTGACTATTACGTGTGGGAGTCAGGGTAGAGAGAAAGGTCCACATCCTAGCCTCAGGTTATTCAACCTTCATAATTCTTGGTTTCCTCATTTGTAAAGTAATGATCCATAAAGTCTGATCAGACTATTGTTGTGAGGCATAAATGAGATAATTTCTTCAAAACACCTGGCACGTGGTGAGCTCTCAAAACTTCTCAGTTGACATAATGACGGATGTAAACTACAATCTTCTCTTCTGATGAGTTTTAAATGTTTGTAATAGCTGCAATTTCCTTCAATATTCAGTCCCTGAGTGGTGATGTTTCTAATTACAACGTTCTCTATGTAATTGACTGATTGAGTATATTTTATATGCGTGTGTGTGTGTGTGTGTGTGTGTGTATGTATATTCTGTTTAGAATCCCTAGTGAAATAGTGTGGTTAAGAGCGGTGGCCGCTGACCAAAAGTTCAGCAATTTGAATCTAGCAGTCACTCCTTGGAAACCCTGTGGAGCAGTTCTACTCTATCCTTTAGGGTCATCGTGTGTCAGAATTGACTGGATGGTGTTTTTTACCCCCTTGGTTTTTGGTATGTTCTGTGTAGTTAACTTTCAGTGTTAGCATTGAACCCAGTAAGAGTCATTTGAGATATGCTCTTCTTCATGTATTTTTAGGCCAGAGCAACTTATGTTCTTAAAGGCATATCTGTACTGAATTGGCGTTTAGTGATGTTGGCTCTGCATACATAGAAGACTACAGTATTGCAAAGGTCCATAGGAAGACAATTTCTGTATATTTCATAAAAATGCTAATCAATGATGAATATGAGATGTCCTCCAAGGTCATTAACACAAGATCTGAGTAATATATTCCTTCAGGAAATATTTCAAGAGAATGCATACGCCTCAACTTATTAGACAAATCAGAAGTATATAAATTATTACTTTTTAAAATTTCATCCTGGTTGTTGAGAAGCTCACAGATGAATGTAGTGCATAAGTGAATGATTTTTTTTGAACATGTGTTGTGTACAACAGAAATTGATACACAAATGCTACAAGTGTGGTTTTTCTATAGTAGTTAGTTTTTTTTTTTAAGTGTGTTCTGAATGAAGTTTTGCCAAACAAACCAAGCTTCTCATTATTGTTCCAACAGTTAATACACATATTGTTTTGTGACATTGGTTACCAGCCCCACAACAAGTCAACACTCTCCCATCTTGACCTTGGGTTTCCAATGAGGAGCTTTCCTGTCCTCTCCTGCCTTCTAGCCCTTGCTCCTGGGCTGGTGTGCCCATTTAAACTCCTTCTGTTTTATGGGCCTGTCTAGTCTTTAGCTGGAGGGTGAATCTCAGGGCTGACTTCAGTGTTGAACTAAAAGGTGTCGGGGGGTCATACTCTCAGGGTTTCTCCAGTCTCTGTCAGGCTGGTAAGTCTGGTCTTTTTATGTGAGCTAGAATTTTGTTCAACAATTCTTCCAGAAACCTGCAGTTGGTCAAATTCTCTCTGTCCTCCTAATTTTGTGTGTTTTAGTTTTTGAGTGTTCTTTTGACATATATATTTCAAGAGTATAAAATCTAGTCAATGTTTTTGAATTGGGGTACAGTGTATAAGTAAAAAATATGTAAAGTAACATTAGAACACTTGTGGATCAGTAAAAACAACAGTTGTCATAGAAACCAAAACTAAACCTTTAATTGGAACTTATGGAGACCTCACGTGTGTCAGAGTAGAACCATGCTTCCTATAGTGAGCAGTTAATACAAAGTTATTATTGCTATTTACCTAGAATTTTATTAATCTGACCCTTGTGGTATAGTGGTGAAGTGCTTATGGCTGCTAACCAAGAGGGCAGCAGTTCAAATCCACCAGGCACTGCTTGGAAACTCTATGGGACAGTTCTATTCTGACCTATAGAGTTGCTATGAGTCAGAACCAACTTGACAGCACTTAACAACAACAAATAAAAAGATACGATTTAGAATTGACTTATTGCCAAGTCCTTTTGGACTTATGAAAGCTTCTAAAACATACTTTTTCTTTTCCTTTCTAGAGTTATATATCAGCTCCAAGCCAAGTGCCGTCAAGTCATATCTGACTCATGGCGACCCTACCAAACCAAAAAACCAAACCCATTGCTCTCAAGTCAATTCCAACTCATAGTGACCCTATGGGACCAAGTAGAACTGCTCTATTGAGTTTCCAGGTTGCTCCTGGAGGACTTGAACTGCCAATTTTTTGGTTAGCAGATGTAGCACTTAACCACTGTGCCACCAGGGTCTCCATATATTAGCTAGTCCTCCCTTAAACAAAACAGCAAGTTATCCTTGTATTTGTTTCACAATAACATCAAAATATTTGGTTATATAGATTTCTCTTTGTTATTTAAATGCTATTAAAATAAAGGATTTATTCTGCAATATTTACTAGTGTCCCATAAAAAAAAATTATCCCTGCTAGCTCTAATTTTAAGTGAAGCATTAATAACAGTAATACTCAGCATTTGCATAGCACCTCATACTTTCAAAGTACTGAACCATTATTAATTAGTTAATCTACCCAAGAGCCCTATGAGGCAGGTCACTATTACCCTTTCTTTTTACAGACCCAGAGGTTAAGTGGCTTGCCCAAGGACTCAAACTTAGTTACACTTGAAATTAAAGTTTGATCTCTAATGTTTTGTGCAGATCATGGGGCTCAGCTACATTATGAACAGATTAAAATATAGTAGGTAAGGATAAGTCAAAATAAGCCTTGTAGTGCTCAACAGAAAACAGTAAATATTTAAAGTTTCTGTTCTAGCTTGTCTTTGTGCTCTTACAAGGAAATCATGTCTCATTTTGTAAAATTATAGTAATTTTAAAACAATTAGAAAATTAAACAGGGATCCTGGTAGGAAGGTCAATTTAAAGAAAAGATTGACCAGCCTCCTTTTTAATAATTGAATTAACTGGAAATTGGACTAGTTTGCCAGGAGCACTTCTAGTCATTTTTATGGAGGCCTCTTTTGACAATTTGCTTCCATCAAGAAGTAAGTTGAATTGGAAGAAGAGAGGCTTCTTGGTTGGGTTGCCTCATCCCCCACCTGCGTGAATCACCTTTGAACTCATTACATGTCAGGCCAGGCCTATGGGCTCACTGGATGTAAATTTCTGGCTGTGATTGTTCTTCTTGCTGGGGTGACCTTGTCAGAGAAGGTGGGCTTGCTGGAGGCTGACTCTCAGACCTACAAAGCTTGATCCTCAGCCTGTGCATCCTCCTGCTCACACCTGGTCACATGCAAATAAAGCTCCAGACCTCATTTCTTGTTTTCCACAAAGAAGACTGGTCTATCTCACTTCCCAGTAGCTGCCCAAGCAGCTTCTCGAGGCTGTTTTCCAGAACTGATGGATTTCTTCATCTACACATCTTTCTGCTGTCAGTCGAGAACCATTAGGTTTTGAGAAGTGGAGATGATAGTATTATCTTTGTCTTCTATCAGGCCTGGTCCCATTTTTATGCCTGGGGATCTAACTAAGGAAGATGTACAGGAACATGCGTCCTGGCCCCACCAGAGGGTTTGGTAATACTCTTGCCACTCTCCTTCTGCCCACCACCCACTGCCATCGAGTTGATTCTGACTCACAGAAGCCTTCTAGAATAGAACTCCTCCACAGAGTTTCCAAGGACTGCTTGGTGGATTTCAACTGCCTGCCTTTTGTTTAGCAGTTGTGGCTCTTATCCATGATGCCACCAGGGTTTCCATGCAATTGATCATTAATAGTAATTTTCTTGTGAGAGCCATGGATGAGAAAGGCTGAGGTGCATTCTTTATAGTTCCCTAATGCCACTGAAGTAAGGAAAGAGTCCTGGTAGTGCAGTGGTTAAGTGTCAGGCTGTGAAGTTGATGGATCCAACTTCTAACTTGATGGGGCCAAGCCAGTGGCCCCACGGGAGAAAAATCTGGTAACCCGCTCCCGTAAAGATTAGTTAGAAAACCCTATGGGCTGCTAATCAAATAGTTGACAGTTTGAAGCTTCCTTGGAAACTCTACAGGACAGTTCCATTCTGTCCTAAAGGGTGACTATAAGTAGGAATCGACTTGAAAGCAATGGACTTGGTATTTTGGGTAGAGGGGTAGTTCTACTCTGTCATATGATGGTGCTAGTAGTCAAAAATTGACTCTACACAACACCGCCCTCAACACCGTAGCACTCTGACTCCACTCTTTTTGCTAGGTTAGTTAAAGCTCCAAACCAAACCCACTGTTGTTGAGTTGATTTCAATATATAAGGACCTAGAGGGTTTCCAAGGCTATAAATCTCTAAAGAAGAAGACTGATCCATCTTTCTTCTGACGAGTGGTGGGTCGCACAGCAGGCCTTTCAGTTAGCGGTCAATTGTAACTGCTATGCGAAAAGATCATTTATTCGGCCTTAGAAAGAAGTGCTTTGATCTTTAGTTTCCATTATCATCATGCAATAGAATATGAATGCAAACTGTACACCAATTTATTTACCCAACCTTCAATACGACAATCCTGTGTTTTACTTGGTACATACTGAACTTTTTTCTTTTTATAAACAATTGTTACCAGGGGTCTCAGAAGACCCTAAAGAGTCATTACAATCACCTTTGTACTGACACCAACGTCTAGTCCAGCCTTCAAAGCAACTTTGGAACTCTTTGTGGAATGGCCATTGCACACAGTGGCAAGTTTGTGAACTTAATTGTATAGTTGTCTGTGAAGGAGTTTTTAGCCAGTAAACAAATAATTGTATTGGAACACTGCCCCACACCTTACCTAACCTGATCCCCAGTGACTTTTTTCTTTACCCAAAGATAAAAGAAATATTGAAAGGAAGACGTTTTTATGTCATTCAGGGCATCAAATGTAATACGACGACAGCTCTGATGGCCATTCCAGAAAACGTGCTCGAAAATTGAAGAGTGGACTAGGTGCTGGCATCGGTGCAGTTTCCCAAGGGAAGTACTTTGAAGGTTACTGTAGTGATATTCAGTAGTGAGGTACGTAACACTTTTTTTAGGATGAGTACCCGAACTTAATTGGTAGTCCTCTATTTCTCTTTTTGGCAGGTAGGCTGGCAACAGCTTGTCCCTTGACAGCGTGCCCATGCCAGCCAGCCAAGTGCCGTCGAGTCGGATCAGACTCATGAGGCGTGCCCATGAGGACTTCAAAATTGTTCCCGCTACAGGGACTTCTGAGACTGGTAGCAGGATTTGTTATGGGGTGTTGCGCATGTGCAATTTCTTGCTTCCTGAGCTCAATTCCCCCATCTAAACTGTAGCTCTCTGGTGCTCCCCACCCCGACTTGGAAGGACACATAGCAGCGGAAGTGGGACTTTCTGTGCATGTCCTCAGAGACAGTTCCATCTAATTCCTTCTGAAAAACAACTTTGAGGAAGTTTATATGATTGTTTAGGGACTTCTCTTATTGTCCCAGCATGTAGTAAATTGCTGGATCGTCTTATCCCTAATTGCTTGTTGATAGTTTCGGTCACACTATCTACAGGGTCCCTCAGCCTCACTGTCTTAGTCTCAACTCTTGACTCAAGAGAGGTGCTACGTAAGATTTCCATTGTATGCTTCCCCACCAATTATTCTGCTTACCTCACAATCGTATTAGTAAGGTGGTACATAAAGAATTAAAGTATAACAATGGAAAATGAAAAGGAATAAAGAAGGGAAGTATCATGGAAGAGGACTTAGGAAACATGGAGACTGTAAGAAAGGAAACCTGTAGGATGTTAAAAAGGAAGGATGTGAGGTGGGAACAGGCAGTCAGTTGGTGACCTTATAAATCTTATTAATTAAAAAAAAAAATGGTAACAAATTCCAAAATTTAGAATGTGATTTTTTCCAGTAAAATGTTCTGAGAGTCTCTAAAAAAAAGTCAATGACAAGTCATGTACTCTTATAAAACATTCACAGAATAAATTTTAAAAATGAGATAAATTCAAAAACAATAGTTGAGGTAATTTGAAAATATGTATGCTAATAGTATAAAATTATTTACAATGATGTAATTCAGTGAGAACAATTCTTCATTATTTTTAAAAATTTTTTTTGATTTAAAATTTAGAATACAGCAATTCAAATGTTGGTTTGTAAGATCAGTTTATTTTACTGCTTGGTTTCATAGGCTGTCTTCACTAAAAATTTAAAAATGCTTCACAAAGATACATGATTCCGAGGTCAGAAGAGCATCAGGAGCTAAGCTTGATTTGTAATATCTGTTGTGCAAATCTATCCTTTTTGTCTTTCAAATTTTTATGCAAAGATTTCATTGAACTCATACTGTTAAAGTGCTGTTCTTTAATGTCAGTCAGTTGTACTAGCAAAGTAACAGACAGAAGTGTCTTCTTTATTTTCAGTCATTTTCTTTTTTAGGAAAAAACTTTAAGCAGACCAGAGAGTACTGTCTCCAAGTTTTAAAAGTATGGAGTTATGAGGCTTTTCTTTTAGGGTAACACATTTATATCATTTTGAGTCACAAATTAAACATGGAGCAAACACAATCATCTGTTTCTTTCAAAATTTGTAGCCACCTGTTTCTTTCAAAAAAAAGTGTTTTCTATCAACTTGCTAATGCAAAACTACATTGTATTAGCATGTATTTGGCTGCAAATAACAGAGAACTTGACAAACAGTGGCTTAAGGCATAAAGGCATTAACCTAATGTGCTAAGTAGGTCTTCCAGTATGGAATAGCAGCTCTGTGACGTCATCAAGAGGCTAGGTTCTGTGTCTGTCCATTCTGCCATGGTTAGTTTGTTGGATTTCACCTCATCCTGATGCCTCATGACTCCTAAATGACTGCTTCAGTCATCGTGTGCTTTACTCACATGAAAATCCTATGAGTAATGATGCTGTTGTTAGTTCCCACTGAGTGGATTCTGACTTACGGTGATACCATATTTGCAGAACGTAACTTGGTATCACTGTAAGTCAGAATCCACTCAGTGGGTTTTCAAGGCTGGAAGCTTCCAGAAACAGATCATCAGACTTGTCTTCTGAGGCACTTCTGGGTGAGTTTGAACTGCTAATCTTTCAGTTAGTAGCTGAGAGCTTAACTGTTTGTGATACTTAGGGACTTCATGTTAGGAACGGGGTGAGGGAAATGAAAAGTGTGAAGACTCTCTCTGCTACTACTTCTTGTTTAATGGGTCTGCCTATTTGTTTTATCTTCGTTCATTTTGTGAAGATTAGCTGGCAAACACTAGACAGTGTTATATGGCCTCCATTGGACAGGATTCAGAGCTTCTGCATGTAGAAATCCCAATCTGCCCTTGGGAGAGTTTGTATGCTGCGAGAATCACAGGATGAGAGAATGCCAATGTCAGTCTGCAAGTCATATGCTAAGGAAGTTGGTCTCCTCCCTTATCTTGTGAAAAATAGACATTTGTTGGTCTTTCAAAGATTGCTTTTTGCAGTTCTTAGGAATAGATACCCCATTTTGCAGACCTTTAGACTAACCATGGATGTAAACATAGCCAACAGTCATGCAGAAGGCACATGACAGGGGAAATATCTCATTCTGTTATACATGAGGTCATCATGAATCAGAAATGGTTTGACAACAACTAAAGGAATCCCTGGTGGTGTAGTGGGTTAAGTACTATGTCTGATAACCAAAAGGTTGGCAGTTCAAATCTACCAGGTGCTCCTTGGAAACTCTGTTGGGCAATTCTGTTCTGATCTGTAGAATTGCTATGAGTTGAACCCGATTCAACAGCAGTGGGTTTTTGGTGGGTAACACGAAGGAGAAAACAGACGAACTAATTTTACCATGCACAAAGAAAACTTCAGTATGTCTTCTTTCTATTGGCCACAAGTGGGATAACAGTTGGAATTCCATGCAACCCTTCCCACAATAGCCAAAAAACCAAAACCACTGCAATCAAGTGGATTCCAACTTGTAGCAACCCTGTAGAAAGAGTAGACCTGCCTCATAGAGTTTCCAAGGAGTGCCTGTTGTATTTGAACTGTGAGCTTCTGGTTAGTACCTGTAGCACTTAACCACTACACCACCAACAGGGTACACATCCTTAGTATCTCCTTAATTGTTAGTGTCACCCTCAATGTAACAAAATAAGAAATTGAGTCATTTGTCCCCTTCACAGTTTTATGAGAGCTGACAGAACAAATGAGGCAAGCTGTAAAAATCTTGCACAACGTTAAAATAATGTTATTGTCATCAAAACTTCTGATCCACAGGCCTCTTTAGCCATGTACATAGAGTAGATGCATGTTGCTGCGGCTATAGTGATTAATGCCATGGGATCGGAAACCCGAGGACTGGAGCCTTACATATTTTCTGGTTGAAGTTACTTGTCTTTAAATACTAGCTGAATCTTTTCTTACTGGCTATTGTTTTACAGAAACAAAACTTTAAGAGTGAGTATATTAGATTGGAAGGCAGCAGTGGACGATACAGTGAAATTGTCATTTTATTTGGATCCACAATCAATATCCATGAAAGTGGTCATCAACAAATCAAACAATATATTGAACTGGGCAAATCAGCTGAAAAATTCCTCTTTAAAGTGTTGACAAGTAAAGATGTCACTACTTTGAGGACTAAGGTAAGCCTGACCCAAGCCATGGTATTTTCAGTAACCTCATACGGTGCAAAAGCTGGACAATGAATAAGGAATACTGAAGAATTAATTGATGCCTTTGAATTAAGGGATTGGTGAAGAATGTTAGACTGCCAGAGGAAAGGATGAATCTGTCTTGAAAGAGTGCATCCAGAATGCTCCTTAGAAGCAAGGATGCGGAGACTTTGTCTCATGTACTTTGGACATGTTATCAGGAAGGATCAGTCCTTGGAGAAGACTGTCAATGAGATGGACCGACACAGTGACTGCAACGATGGGCTCCAGCACAACGACTGTGAGGATGCCGCAGGACCGGGCAGCGTTGTGTTCTGTTGTACGTATGGTCACTATGAGTTGGAACCGATTGGGCAGTGCCTAACAACACATTAAACTCAAGGGCACTTGTGGGTCAATGATAGAGTTCTCACCTTCCTTGTGGGAGCCTCCTGTTGTATGCCCAACTGATGCATCTCGTATGCACCTGCCGCTCATCTGTCAGTGAAGGCTTGGATGGTGCTATGACGCTGAAGAGATTTCACGGCAACCTCCAGATTAAGACACAGAAAAGAGGGCTGGTGAACTACTTCCAAAAATGAGCCAGTGAAAACCCCGTATATTTTGCACAATACATACACCGCAAAACATTCTGTTATACATAGTTTCCATGAGTTGGTTGCTGACTTGAGGGCAGCCAACAACAGCCTATTATATTGGGTATGGGGATGCCAAGGTAGAAAGGTTACAGAGTACGTTCTCAACCTCAAAGGACATCCATTTTGACCTTCCAGGGTATCCAGAAGGAAGAACCCCGGCATCAAGATGAAAGGTGGAGTTCTATTTCATTGAGATAAATGATGGTCAGCTGGATTTTATTTTAGTCTTTGAGCATATTGCATTCCATCTCCATGTGAGTATCCTGGACCATCCTTTTTTTTTTTCCCCATAAAGCATTAGATCTAACACGACTTAAATCTCAGAAAATATGTCAATGCATTTCAGCACCGGGGCACACAATTAATCTTCATCTATCTCTGGTAATATAAACACACCTGTGGGATGTTTTCCATTGAATACATGAAAAGAAAACTCACAATAAATCTCAGACTGATAGCTTTATCGTGACTGACAGTGCTGCTGGAGGCCCCTGCTTTATGAGTATAATTTGGGAGTATATAAAGCAAGAGATTGATTTCTACAGAGCCCTGCCTTTCCCCTAGTATTTATCCCAAGCTTCATGACTTGCCTTCCTTTTTAATGAAAAAATACCCTGCAAAATGTGGTTCCTATATTTAATTTATATAACTCAGTGTACACATGCACAGACTTACACTCTCTGTCTCACACACATTATTATTTAATACCTGGAAGACACAAAAGTGCCAAAAGAGAATTGTGTGTTTGATTCATTTCTGTGTTTTCCTAGATAAGAGTGCCCTCTTCAAAACTTGTTGCTCCTTTGGAGAGACAAGAGAGAATAATTTGATATTTTAACTAGAGGCAGTGTTCCTAGGATCGCCCTAAAGTAGTAGACTTAATGTTGTTATTAGAGAACTACTTTACTCATCACAAATGGGATGTTAATCCCATCTCTCAACTGGAATCCCTCACAATGCCTCTGAAGGTTCAGAGACAGGACCTGGAGTCTGGGGCTTGAGTGCGATATTGAACTTGGGAAAGCTAAATGGGTGAAGTCCAAGTCTTTCACTTTGTCTTTGACTAAAATACCTTTGCTTTTGTCTGTTTTATACACTGGGCTCTGTACGTGATTTTTAAAAGGTGTGCTATTGAAATTAGTTTGGAAACCACTGCTTTGTGATGGTTAAGCAGCACATAAAACTTCCAGAGATCTGGTAAAAGAGCTCTTTTTCATCCTTTTCAGAGAGTACAGTTTATCTCTGGAATGAATTCTTCTTGGCTGAATTCAGTGATGGTTGTCTTCGTAGTCATGATGCAGACATGATGGTAAACAGCTTTCTCCCTCTCTGGTTTGCATTTGTGAAATTTCTCCACTGTTAGAGGAGAAATATTTTCCGATTTCTGAAGCCTTTTGAGGGAAAATTTTGAAATTTAGATGGATTGAAAGAAAAACTTTCAATTTGGAAAAATTTGCAACTTTGACTTACAGAAAAGTTACAAAAATAATACCCATAGTCCTCATGTATATTTCACCCAACTTCTCCTAAAGTTAACAGCTTATATGATCACAGCACGGTGATCAAAACTACAATAATTCATATTAACGCAGCATTCTTAACTAATCTAGATACTCTATTCAAATTTCTTCCAATTTTTCCACTAATGTATTTTTTATGATCTTAGACACAAACCAGGATAGCACACTGCATTTAGTTGTCGTGTCTCCATTTTCCTCCAACCCATGATTGTTTCTCAGTCTCTGTTTTTTATTAACAGTCACTATTAATATTTTTTCTTTCGGGGTAATCGAATACACAGAGACGCTCCTTATAACATGCGGCAGTGTATTGAGCAGTTAAAACTATCTTTAACCAACTGCACAGACACTATGGAAAACAATTCAGTAGTTTCCCAAAAAGGTAAACATAAAAATTCAATATGATCCAGCAGTGCTGCTCCTAGATACACTCTCAAGAGACACAGAAGAAGCTACTCAGACCCACAGACATAGCATTCACAGTGGCACTATTCTCAACAGCTGAAAGTGGCAACAACTCAAATGTCTATCAGCTGATGACTGAGTAAACACAATGTGGTACATGTATACAAAGAATAATATTTAGCCATAAAGAGTAATGAAACACTGATACATGGCAAGAAAATGAATGGATCTTGAGAACATGCTAACAAAAGGAGCTGGACACAGAAGACCATGCATTATATGTTTCTGCTTGTATGTAATGTACAGAATAGGTAAGTCCACAGAAACACGAAGAATTTTGGTGATTTCCAGAGCCTGAGGGAGGGAAGAATGAAGGACATTTTCACAAAAAACATGTGCTAAAATCCCCACTGCATTTGTATATTTCTTCATTTTACTTTCACTTTGCAGTGCTATTTTTTCTTAATAGATCTTATGATTCCTTTGTTAATACAAATTCAGTATACTATTTTATCTTCCAGGCAAACTTTTCATTTTATTATTATGTAGCTACTTAATTCTGACTCACGCAACCTCATTCGTCTGTACTCAGCATTTTCAGTCATAGATTTCCAGGTCTTTCTTCCAAGGTGGACACAAACTTCCAACGTTCTTGTTAGAAGTCATGTATGTTTACCATCTGCACCACTCAGGGACTCCTTATTATTAAGTAGTACCTTCTTAATGCCTAATAATAATTTTTGCTTTAGCATCAGTTTTGCCTAATCTTAATATTTTTATAAGTACTTCAACTTTGGTATCTGTACCCATCCTCAACAGTCAATATCTCTTGTCATGTTACAGTTAAATTTTGAAAAAATCTTGTAGCTACATTTTGTTTATAATATATCCCTAAAGTCTGTGTCTTTTAATGAGTGAATTTGATCTACTTACATTTATTTTTAAGCTGATAAATATAGGCTTATTTCTATCATGTTATTTTGTGTTTTCTATTTGATAAGGTTTTTCTTGGATTTCTTTTTTTCCCTTTTCTTGCATTTCGTTCGACTCACTGTACTTTCCTTACATCACCTTTTCCCCGTACTGGTTTGGGGATTGTAATAACCTCAACAGCTAATCGTATATTAAAGCTTCTGTGTTCTTAGCCAAAGCCAGCCAAGTGCCGTCAAGTCGGAGCCGACTTCCTAATTTATAAAACCATCATGGTATCATTAAGAGGTAGATAAGATTATTATCACCAACTAGAGATGAGAATACTATGGCACAGTATGTTAGGTCACTTGGATATTTACATCTGGTTAGTAAAGATTTATGTGGTGGCTATATTCCTAACAACTTCACTGCACTAGTTATCATGCTACATATTGTATTTCCAATTCTTTAGTGATTATCATCCTATTCTTACAAGCATTATTAACTTAATGAAGTCTAAATTTGACCAGTCTCTATGTGTTCTTCCTAAACAGTACAAGGATCTTAAGATTTTTTTTCACTTGTCTCTTTACCTGTTTTCTCCTCAAGTTATTTGTCTACTAATTTTGTAACACAAACTTTTTTTTTGGAAACCTTACCATCCGAGGTCATTATGATTATTTGCATGCATGCTTATTTAACTTTAGTAGCTTCACCATGAGTCTTGCATGACTCCGTGGCAGTGGTCGGCACTGGAGCTTTGTTATTTGGATGAATTTTTTGTACCCCATAGCTTCCTTCTGATTGCTATTTGCTTCTTCCTGAGGTATGTCATTTAAGACTGATAGGTAGTTCCAAAGAGTGTCTGCAAGTGGCAAATTATCTTGGTAGTTGTTTGTCTGCAGATGGCCTTCTTTTTGCTGGTGTTCTCAAGATTATTGAGAAGGGTGTAGATGCCTAGTACTTTTAACGTATCAGTCTATTGTTCTGGCAGCTATTGTGTTGATAAGAAATTTTCTCAACAATTGTATTTGTTTCACAGGCAACTTTGGCAGAAGTTCTACTTGACGGCTGTCAAAATTGCAGTTTTTAAAACTTAATTAAAATAAAAAACATCCAGACTTACGGAAAAGTTGCAAAGATTTCTTATGTACTGCTTGCTCAGTTTCCCTATTGTTAACATTAGGAATCTTATGTTATCATTATCCTTATAATTTTTACAACCAGAAACCAATATTAGTATATTCAAATCTGCTGTTGTTAAGTAGATTCTGCCTTAGAGTGACCCTATAGGGCAGTTTCTAGGGAATGCCTAGTGGATTTGAACTTCCTGCCTTTCGGTTAGCAGTTGTCGCATTTAACAACGATGCCCCCAGGGTTTCCTATTAGTGCATTACTACCTACTAACTGAACTCACCACTTTATTTGAATTTCACTTTCCTTGATGTGATTGTTCTGTTCAAGGATCTCATTCACTGCAGCAGATTACATTTAGTTGTCATATCTCCCTGGCTAATCTTGGCTATGACAATTTCTCAGATTTTCCCTCTTTTTCATGACCTTGATAATTCTGTATTGGCCAAATATTCTACAGAAAGTCCTTGGATTTGAACTAATTGGATGTTTTACTCGTGGTTAGACTGGGCTTAAGGGTTTTTAGGAGAATGATTACAGAAGTAAAGTGCTCTTATCATGTCATAGTATAGCACAAACTGTCAACATGATTTTCTGATGATGGCTAACTATGGTCACCTGGCTGAGGTTGGGTTTGTCAGTTTTCTCCATTGTGAAGTTGTTTTCCCCTCCTTTCTGTCCTGTAGTCTCTAGAAGAAAGTCACTAAGCAGAATCAACTCTAAAGGTTGGGAGTGGGATGGGAAATTACTGATGAAGATCAGGGACCACAGCCTTCAGTACAGGTTGCACCTCAACACTGAGAAAACAAAAATCCTCACAACTGGACCAGTGAGCAACATTGTGGTAAGTGGAGAAAGAATTGAGATTGTCAAGGATTTTGTTTTACTTGGTTCCACAATCAACACCTATGGAAGTCACAGGGAAGAAATCAAAACACATTGCAATGGGAAAATCAGCTGTCAAGGACCTCTTTAAAGCATTAAAAAGTGAAGATGTCACTTTGAAGACTAAGGTGTGCCTGACTCAAGACATGATGTTTTCAATCACGTCATATGCATGTAAAAGTTGGACAACGAGTAAGGAAGACAGAAGAAGAACTGATGCCTTTGAATGGTGGTGTTGGAGAAGAATATTGAATGTACCATGGACTGCCAAAAGGACCAATAAATCTGTTCAGGAAGGGGTACAACAGAGTGCTCCTTGGAAGCAAATATGGTGCAATTGTGTCTTACATACTTTGGACATGTTGCCAGGAGGGATCAGTCTCTGGAGAAGGAAATCGTTCTTGCTAAAGTCGAGGGTCAGCAAAAAAGAGGAAGACTCTCAAGGAGATGAAGGCTGCAACACTGAGCTTAAGCGTCAAGCATGTGGGCACGATGCAGGACTAGGCAGTGTTTCCTTCTGTTGTGCATAGGGTCGCTATGAGGCAGAACAGACTCACTGGCTCCTAAAAACATCAACAATTTTATTTATTTTTTAATGTCATCCTATTTTTGTTTATGGTTTCTATTTATTTTCTTTTATCTTTGTGCTCAACATCATGTCTTGTTTTTCATTTGGCTGAATTATTTCTAATTTTTACAGTGCCCTAACTTTCCTCCTAATGGCATCTGTAGACCCTCCCTCACCCGGCTGCATTTCCTCATGGTATTTGAAATTTTTTGCTGTTCCTTTATCTTACATGGGATTCTGTAATGATCCTGTTCTATCTTGAGGGATTTTTTTTTTTTCCCCTCTGTTTTTGTTTTGTTTCTTTTACTTGACTGGGTTCCTCTGGTGCCAGTAGTCTGGTCCAGCATTGCATTCCTTCCTTGGTTCAGATTCCCTCTATGGACTCCAGATATGAAGCCAAACATCACACCTGAGAGCTCTGATTCCTCTTGAAGGAGATCCTTCCCCTCCCAGTTAAATCCCCGGCTAGGTGGCAAGCTTCCCTTTGGCCAACCTCTTCTACATCTACCTGATGGGGAGATGTTGAGGATGTGGGCTGTTGGCGGAAGAGGGCAGCCCTGGCACCCTGCACACGTCTCAGGCAGAAACAGTGTCTATCCTGCCAGGCTGTCACCAGGGGAGTTTTCCTAACAGCAGCCTGGGGCTTGTTTTAGAGCTTTTTCCTGCTTCTTACTCCGGCTTTGATGTCTCTTCAACCTCTGGCTCCTAGAGTTTCCCTTACCCCCGAATGTGGCTGTGATGTTTTAGATTACTGTATTTCATGCAGCATATTTATGTGTTTGAACCTGACCACTCCACGCCATTTCAGCCTAGCATCTTGTCAGTAAACCAAAACCCATTGTCCTTGAGTCAATCCTGACTTATGGTGACCTTCCTTTATGGACTGATGTATTTCTTTTTTTTTTTTGGCAATGCACTGTTTCTTATGTTGATACATCATCTTCATTGTGTAGATTAAAAGAAGGGAGAATTTTAATCAAGAATATTAATCTTACTCAGGTTTTAACAGTTGTGTATAAAATTAAAAATCTTTCTAATAATAGCTCATAAGGGTGAATATAGCTTTGATCTCTAAAATTACTTATCAAGTATTTATTAAAGAGTTACCATGTACAAGGTATTTTGTGGTAAACCAGTGGACAACATGTCGTTCTTTCCTCAAAGAGATTAAAAAAAATTGATGGCTAACTAAGAAAGTGTAAATTGACATAAACATAATTTACAAAAAAATAAGAGCTGAAGAAGGAAAAGATTATTTCCAGGTAGAAAGATCTGACAAGGTATCATGGAGGAGGATGCTGAGACGAACTTGAAAAAAAGGTGTAATTTGGAAATGTAGCCACTGCTTTTGGTGGATGTTAGATTTTACCTGTATTCAACAGCAAGCAACAAGACTTTTAACTTATCTGAAATTATGGTACATGCACTAAACATACAATAAAAGCTTGCCAAATTACTAGCCTTCGTTGTGTTCAAAGAATATTAGAAAACATTGAAAATAACTTCTTTACAGAGGTGTTAGAAGGTCTTACAGGCATGGAATTGTTAAGGATGGAGCCAGCCATAATCACAGGAAACTTCTTGACAGTTAACATGATAAGTCAGAAATAGCTATGAAATCAAGTTGTTGTTCATAAAGGTTCCTTGAAACATCATCCACAATAGCCAAAAAAAAGGGAACAATCCAACTGTCCATCAACAGGTAAATGGATAAACACCTTGTGGTCTATCCGCACAATGGAATATTACACAGCCATAAAGAGAAATGAAGTTCTGATACATGCTACCACATGGATGAACCTTGAAAACATGGTGCAGAGTGAAATGTCAGTTATGAAAGGACAAGTATTATATGGTTACACTTATAAGAAATATCTAGAACAGGAAAATGCATAGAGAAAGAAAGTAGACTAGTGGCCAACAGGGGCTGTGAGAAGAATCCAAACCCATTGCCATCAAGTTGATTCTGTCTCATAGGGGCTGGAGGGAGGAGGCAATGGGAGTGCCTGCTTATCCGGCACTGAGTTTCTGTATGAAGGGATGAAAAAGCTTTGGAAAGGAACAGTTGTAATGGTTGTGTAACATTACTAATATAATTAGTGCCACTGAATTGTACACTAAAAAGTGCATATATACATATATATGTGTATATATATATATATATATGTACACATACACACAGACACACACAGAGACATACACACATAATGGAACCAAAAAAAGCCCCAAGTTGTCACCAGTCCCTCGTAGCCCAGGCTTTTACTCTCGACAGAGTTTTCAGGTACAAAGGGATATCCACTCACCTTGGGGACCCTCAATGGGTAGGGAGGGTTGGGGCAGTACCCCAAAGGTTGAGTCTTCAGGTGTTCAGAGAGAATGATAATGAGGAAACCTAATGTGGTTACAACTGTATATCGACAGGGATCTGCCAGAAATTCAGGTCTGATTCAGAAGAGGATGTGGAGCCAGGGATACCATTGTTGGTGTCAGATGGACCAGAAAGATGTTTGCCTGTGTTTTGTTGAGTATGCAAAGGCATTTGACTGTGTGGATCATAACAAATTATGGGTAAAGTTACGGACAATGGGAATTCTGGAACACTTAATTGTGCTCATGGTGAACCTGTGCATGGATCAAGAGGCACTCATGTGAACAAAACAAAGGGACACTGTGTGGTGTAAAGTCAGGACAGGTGTGTGTCAGGGCTGCATCTGTTCTCCATATCTATTTGACCTGTATTCTGAGCAAATAACCTGAGAAGCTATACCACATGGAGAAGAACAGGGCATCAGGATTGGAGGAAGACTCATCAATGATCTGCGTCATGCAGATGACACAGCCTTGTTTGCTGAAAATGAAGAGGACTTGTCTCCCACCCATGCATGAGCCCTTGTGGGCAGCACTGCATCTGTGCAGGAGGCTGACCATGTGGCTCAGGCCAGCACCCTGTAGGCTCCTGGAGCCTCTAGAGCATCACAGCCTTGCTCTCTGCTGTGGTGTAAGCAACTTGGAAGGGCCGGACTTGGGGCACCCACTGCATAGAGTGACCCAGGCAGCAGTGCTACTTGGCTACTCAGTCCACATTGATTTCTCATCAGTCCTTAGCTAGTGACTGTGCAAGACATGCCTCTCAGGCATGCTTCCAGTGCAAAGCCGCTTATGTTAAAATGGCAGTGTCTCTTTGGCTTTCCTGCAAATGTTTATCAGACTCATTTAAAAACCCACCTTGCCTTGGCTTAAGTAGATAGATGAGGCTTAAATGGGAAGCTCCTGTCCAGAAGCAAAATTGGAAGGCAGAGCGGGGCAGGAACTGGTTGAATGGACACAGGAAACACAAGGTGGAAAGAAGGAGTGTGCTGTCACAGGCTAGGGAGAGTTACATAGCAATGAGTGGGAAGTTTACGTATGACAAATTGACTAGAATTGCAAACTTTCACTCAGAGCACAATAAAATATTTTTTAAAAAATTTGGAAAAAAGGAAAAGAAACCTACCTCAAATCATGGCCCATTCTCCAGATAGTCTGAACTTTTAATTTTGACCTCCACAAGACAACAGTTACCACTGTGTTGTATAAACTAATGCGTTTCAAATGTTTCTCTGTAGTAGGTAAATCACATGGAAATAGACTAAGTGTTCTGGAGGAGGTGTGTTTTGTTTTTGTTCTTTGACAATTTAAGATCACAGATGCTTTCTATTATTACTCTTCTACCATCAGTATTTCTACAGTCTCGGAAACCCTGGTGGCGTAGTGGGTCAAGTGCTTAGGTCTGCTAACCAGAAAGTCGGCAGTTAAAATTCACCACGTGCTCCTTGGAAACTCTATGGGGAGTTCTACCGTGACCTACCCAGACTCCCAATGAATCTGGACAGCAGTGGGGTTGGTAGTGTAAACAATGTTATCTTTTAGTTGTAATTTAATTACCTGGGGAAGGGGAACGCCAGAGAGTTAAATATATGCACCTCCCAAATTTCAGAAATTTGAAACAGGTGAACTGGTGATTTATGTCTGTGGTTAGCATTAACAACTATTATCACGTCAGTCCCGAACATGGCAGCCACTTCCTCAACAGAAGTAAACACCAGCAGTTTCTGCATCATCCTCAAGATGGGTTGAGGTCAGACTGCTGTGATCCATAGGGTTTCCACTGGCTGATTTTTGAAAGTAGGTCATTGGCCTTTCTTCCTACTCTTAGTCTAGAAGCTTTGCTGAACCTCTTCAGAATCATAGCAACCTGCAAGCCCCCACTGACAGTGGGTGGTGGTCGTGCACGGGGTGGTCTCCTGTGTAGAAGGCAACAGTTGTACCATTGTGCCATTACTGCTCAGATTTACATTGAGCTCCACTGAGTTCTGGATAATTACATGGAGTTCTGGATATCGTAAGAGAGGAAGAGGTTCAGTGAGGGTCTACCAGATGTCTGTCAAACGCCTCCCTGCCCACTAGGGACAATTTTTGCCAAAGAGGAGCCCTGGGATGAGCAATCAACTTGGGCCCACTTCCTACACACTCTGTTTTTCCCCTTCACTGTCTTTTTTGATACGTGTCTCATAAATAAACCAGTCACTGAGATGTGGAGAATTTCTCTGGAAGAAAACGTACATCCCATGATGGAAACAGCTTAACAAATAACCAAAGGTCAACATCATTGTGACTGACTGTTTCAGAATAAAACGCAAGTCCCTAAGAGAAGATATGGCAGTTGACAGGGAAGATGGGGTGACACACAGCGTCCTGGGGCTCATTTGCGTGTCTTGTACGCTGACATGGGCCGTCAGTTATCCCTGCCGTGTTGAGAGGTGTGCTTCGCACTCATCCTGGGCTGGCACCACCCTGCTCCAGGAGAATACGCAAGCCGGCTGCTGCCCCAACCAGGTATGTGTTTAATAAACCCCCTTAAAGACAGCCTGAGTCGCATGGCTCTGCTATGTCTGGCCGACCTGGATTAGCTCCAGTGGTAAGAAAGGTGTTCATTGTATCTCTTTTGCTAAATATTGACTAGACTTTGCTAGATGGAGGAATGTTGAAATCCACTTGAATTTTGTAAGATAGTTTCAGAAAAAAATTCAACAATTTCTGAGATCATAGAATAAATGTCTTTCTGTTCTTGTTTGGTGTTGTCTTATACCTTCCTTAATAAATTTTTTTTCCAGAGTAGAATGAAAAGAAACTCAAAACCCACTGTGTCTAGTCAGGTCCGACTCATAGTGACCCTAGAGGTCAGAGTAGAACTATGGCATCAAGTTTCCAAGGACTGTCTGGCGGATTTGAACTATTGACCTTTTGGTTAGCAGAGCAGCACTTCACCCACCACGCCACCAGTGTTCCCGGATGAAAAGAACACATGCTAAATTTATAAAAACCTTAAAAAATAATCCACATTTCTTATTAGCACTCAAGGGTAATATGCTTTTAAGTAGACACAAAATTCTAGTTTAGTAATTTCACGTTGATGAGAAAATATTTGAAGACAGATGGGAAGCTGTGACCTACAGCACATTGGCAACTGCTTGCTCTTCCTGTTCCAGAGACAAGTCAACTACCTGCAGCCAGGAGTCCACTTCCGTGATGGGTGAAAGTGTGGATGATGGAGAGTCTTTCCCACTTGTAGTTGTGTGGGATGAGATGAATCTCAGGACAGCTTCATTTCTTTATTTCCTCTTTTGTTTTTTGGTTTCAGAACAAAAGAATCAGCATGTTTTCATCATTTTTCTAAACCGGTTAGGGCTTGTCTACAGAAATTGCTTTTGCTTTGGTATGTGTGTCTGTGTGCATTACATTAACATTCTCAAATACATACCTCTCAATGTGCTAATCTTAGTAAGGTAAAATCAACATTTGAGCAGTAATTATTTAGGAAGAAAATTGGTCCACTTGTCCTCATCTCCATGAAGAAGAACAGAGGTCAATCTACTTTGCCTATTAAGATTTGGAAGATATCTAGCTGGATTATTTTCACAGTAAAAGGTTATTTTTCAGGAGGGTTTAGAAGAGATTGAGACAAAAACAACACAAGAAGTCTAAGTTGTAATGTTAAAACTTAGGAGAAACAAGCTTTTAATACAACCATGCTCTGTGCAACCTCAGCAAAGTGTCCATGTGGATGACCTGTGTTCTGTTAGGTTTCAGCATAGTAGCATTCTCTTTGGTGGAAGAAAACTTCTTTGCACTAAGCATACAGTAGGTGACTTAACACGACCTTCCTACTTGTAAAGACAAATCACACCCACAGTATTCCAAGGTGTCCACTTGAGACATTGCATGAGGACTGATGTGGTCAACCTAGATAATCACAGCACCTTACTGAATCTGTGCAATGGTTTCTCATTAGAGATCTCCACCTCTCTGAGTCTGAAAGGAGGCTGGTTAAGATGAACAATCCTAAAAGGAAAAAAGAGAAAATTTCTATTTTTATTTCCTCAAATAACCCCTGGCCCAAATCCAAAATAAGTGGCAAGGCTAGACTGCTGCTCATTCGTGCACCACAGTCATTGAGGAAGGGCACTGTCACCATGGATGCTTGGCCATTCAGTTGATGCTGTGCAGGTGGTGCAGAAAGGAATGTGGGATGGCTGCAAACACTCCCATGCTCATCTCTTTCCTCAATTGATTTGTCACCACTTGAAAAGAATTAACCCCACACTATTTCATATCTTAAAGGGCATCGAGAATAATTTTGCCTATTTGTTCTTTAACCCTTTCTTACCTCTAGACAAGAAGTGATGAGGAGTGCTTTAATGATTGTCTCTACTCTTTTCTCAAGAAAAAAAAGAAAGAAAAAGGAACAGCTAGTGGTTTGCTTGAGGCCTCCCTGGTGCGGAGGTGGATGGTACCAATCACTACCCTGCCCTCCTGAACGTCACCAGTCAGTCTTCTCGCAGCCCTCACTGTTGCGTGCCAGCTCTCTGTCTCTCTACCACTCACAGTCCAGCTGGTGACTTCTGCCCAAGATAAAGCCAACCTTGCTGCTTCCCTCCTTCAACCTCAGTTGGTCAATTGCTCTGTCTGCTGACTGCACGTGATGTTTTCTCATGCTGCCTCCCCTTTGTAAGTCTCCTTGATCTACTTCTTCTATCCACTCTGCCCTGAGAACCCTTCTTGGATGCCCTGACTGCCTTACTGTCTCCTGCTCTGAGATTGCTCACAAACATTTTGATTCTGATTGGGTTATAATTTGTTTCCTGTCTACCTTCCAGCTCCACTGGCCCTCCTCTCTCCTCTGGCTTCAGTATAAATATTGCTTCTTCTAAGAACTGTGGATAAAAGGGGGAATATATCCCATGGAAAAGACCCAAGTTGAAGGGAAAGAAGGGAACAGAGGTAGCTGGGTATATGGGTATTTGAAGAAAACAGATTATGAAGCACTCTTCACTTGTAGGACTTGGATAATCCAGGAAGATTTGTCTTGAGTTTAAGTGAGATATAGAAAGGCTTGTTTGAGACACTTCAAGATTAAGTGGTGGGTGCCTGGTAGGCTGCTTTCATAAAAATTACAGCCTTGAAAACCTTGTGGAATGCAGTTCTACTCTGTGAAATGTGGGTTTGTCATGAATTGGGATTGACTTGATAGCAGCTGGTTGGGTTTTGGGTTTGTAAGTGATAGAATAATAGTGATACTTTGTAGGTTCCAGAGGAGTCCTTGGATGGTGACAGTGGTAAAGAACCTTGACCCTTAAACTGAAAGAAAGAAGGTTTCAGTTCACCTAGAAGTTTAGCAAAAGCTGAAGAAAGTCCTGGTAATCAACTTCTGAAAAAACAACCATTGAAAGCTCTATGGAGCACCATTCTACTCAGACACACATGGAGTTCCAGTTAACCTCAGGATGACTCATTGGCATGCAGCAACAATAAACCAGAAGCCCATTGGCATGCAGTCAGTTCTGATTCACAGTGATCCTATAGCTAGAAACCCTGGTGCTGTAGTAGCCAAGCGCTGTGTCAGCTAGCCAAAAGGTCAGCAGTCTGAGTTGACCAGGTGCTCCTTGGAAACTTTGTGGAGAACTTCTACACTGACCTATAGGGTTGCTGTGAGTTGGGATCAACTGCATGGCAGTGGCTGACTGGCTTGTTGATCCTATAGACTGGATAGAACTGGTCCATTAGGCTCCCAAGGCTGTAGTCTTTATGGAAGCTGACTGCCACATCTTTCTCCCATGGAGCATCTGAGGGTTTTGAACCATTTGCCTTTCTGTTGGCAGCTGAGTGCTTAACTACTGCGCCACTAGGGCTCCTATGACAACAAGAGTAGAACAATTAAAATTACACATACGGCATATGGCTTGCATTACATTTCTTTTGGATGGTGATATTCTAGAGGACATAACTAGAACCAAAGTTAAGAAAGTACTTCTCTCAGATGGCAGTAAATAATAATGTAGTTTTAAAATAGCTTTATTAACCAAAAATCCCAAGTCAGTTACAATCAAGTCAATTCCAACTCATGGCAATCCCACATGCACACCCTCAGTTCCCACTGCAGCCTCACCATATGCGTCATCACCCTATTCTGAGACAGGGGAGGTCAGGATAGATACGGTGGCATTAAGTAGTAGAGAACAGTCTGATAGTTGAGCTAGAGGCTGACCCGGGCTTGGTGCTAAGCACTTCACACTTTGTCACAGGTGCCATTGAAGTCATTGGTTCTCTTGGAAGGTGTGAAGTAGTTCTTACAACTGTTAATTTTTATTCTTTGTTGGATTCCATGTTTTGAAAACTACTAAGGTCGTGAGAAACATGGAAAGTCTAAAAACTGTCACAGCAAGGGGAGTCTAAGGAGACATGATAACTCAATATAATGGGGGATCCTGGACAGAAGGACTTCAGGAGAAAACACAGAGATGTGAGTGAAGCATCAAACCAAAAATCCTGATGCTGCTGGTCAATTTCAATTTACAGCAACACTCTATCACAGAGGTGACCTGCCTCGTAGGTTTTCAAGGAGCAGCTGGTGGAGCTCTTGGTCTTTTGGTCAGCAGCTGAGCTCTTAGTGCACCACCAGGGCTCTAAACGAAGCATGGAAGTTAGTTAATGATGATATAACCACACTTGTTCATTGATTATGGCAGATGTGTCACCTGATATAAAAGGTTAACAACAGGAGGCATGTAGGGTATCTGGGAACTCTCTGTATGATCTCTGATGTTCTTCTTAAATCTAAAAACCAAGAACCAAACCTGTTGCCTTTCAGCAGATTTCAACTGGAAGCGACAGTATAGGACAGAGTAGTACTGCCCTACAGCCTTTCCAAGGCTGTAATCATTATTTTATTTTTATTGTGATTAGGTAAAGGTTTATAATTCAAGTCAGTTTGTCATGTGACCTGAACACCTATGCGAGTCTATCTGCTTTCCTCACCCTGTGACAGCAGACTTCTTTTCCACCCTGTACTTTTGGTATCCACTCAGCAAACACTTGTCCCCTCCTCTCTTCTCTTTCCATAAGGCTATAATCTTTATGGAAATAGATTGCCACATCTTTCTCCTGTGGAACAGCTGTGGGTTCAAACTACCAACCTTCTGGTTAGCAGCCGAGCACTTAAACACTGAGGCACCAGCATACCTTAACAATGATGAAATAACCTTATTTGAGAAAGCTTGTCTCTAAGCACATAGAGACGTGTGCATGGAGACATGAACTTGACGTGTACCCAGTTCTCCACTAAGCCTGACCTTGGGCCAAGCAAGCCATTGCCTCCTGCTTAAAGCCTTCTCAGTTGCTGAAACAGGATCTCCCTGCAGCGACCTTACCAACAGCAGAGGGTGGTGTGCTGTCCTCAGTGAGAAATCTCCCTTCACCAAGTGTCATTCATGGAATGTATGTGCGGATGGTGGTGCTCTGCATTTCAAACTTCTTAAAATGTTGACAATTGACGAAAAAGAGGGAGGAATCCCAAAGTCCTCACTTGTATCTCAGTTATTTACATAAGTTTTTTTACTTTCATTAAAAGTCTTTTTTACAAAATAATTAGAAATTTTTGTTGTTGTTGTCTGTTTTGATGATGCTAGTGACATGGCAAGATAGGGAGACATCAAAACTCATCACAGTCATCAATTCTAACCCGTAAAGACTCTGTAAGACAGTGTGGAACTGACCCATAGATTTCCAAGACTGTAAATTTTTACAGACACAGCCTATCCTACGTCTTTCTCCCAAGTAGCAGCTGGTGGATTCAAACTGCAAACCTTTCTGATACAGCCAAGAGTTTAACTACTACATCATCAGGGCTTCTTACACAGTGACGGAGAGACACAATGCAATATGTATGTGTGAAGCAACAGAGTCCCAGAGGATATATATTGTGTTATCTAGACATTTGTAAATTAGTGCTCTGCTTTAATCTTTTTAAAAAATTTTATTTATTATTTATTGTGATTGAGTGAAAGCTTACAATCCAGTTCAAATTTGCATGCCTGCCTATGTGCAGCTCCTACTGCTCTCCTTGCCCGGTGACAGCACACTCCTTCTTTCTGTTCTATATATGTCATATCCTCTTAACAATCTCTTGTCTCCTCTTCTCTGCCCTCTCCACTCCCCTCTAGTAAGAAGCCAGTAGGACAACATCCTACAGATGCATAGAACCATAAAGTGCACATACAATATGGTCACTCTGTGTTGCAGAGTCCAATCCATTCCTGTCTGAGGCGTTGACCTCAGTAATGATTTTTTTAAAAAATAAGAGACTGCCAGAAAAAGAGCTACTATGGCTGCTGTGACTTCTGGGGTCCTCTGTGTGACCTTGGAAAGGTTGCTAGACCACTCTGGGCCTTGGCTGTCACTCCGTAGCACCAGCCAGGATGTCAATCATGTATAATCCCCAATCCATATGTTTTGGGAACACTGTAAAATTAATGATCTGATGCCTATAAGAACCCGAAGCCTTCTGAGATAGGTACAATGAAAATGTGACTTATTCCTTACCATTATGAGGCAATCCCACAAATATAACACATGCAAACTGAATGTATAAATATTTGTGCACAATACATCCGTGCCTTTATGAGAGTTCATAAAACTCAAACAGCATTCATTGATTTTTGTCTTGTTGTGAAGAGAAAAGCAACCCATAAAATACACCCAGTATGTAAAAGCATTTAAAACACTCCCTTTAACAATAAAAATATTCTTAACTAGTAGCCATTACAATTTTGTTGAAGAGTCCCATGTTTACAACATCTAATTCTGCCTCCAGAACCCCTCCCCAGTAAAAATAGAAACAGTCAAGAGAATTATTAGCTTTCAGGAACTCTAAGCCTCTTAGAGTTACAAGACTTTCTGTAATGGCAATGGAGATGTAAAAAAAAAAAAAAAACTACCGCACTAAGATGCGTAGACTTAGTAGTAGTAGAAAGTTGGCTAAGTGCTCTGCTGTTATTCAATAGTTAATCAGGATTAAGATTCCGGGTTCTTACTTCTTAGCTGTGAAGATTGTCTTATTATAGTGACCCTTCTGGTGGAGTCTCCTTTCTGATAAAGTACCCACAATTTTTGTTTTCTGCTCTTAATGGTCCTTGCTGTGTTTTTTGACTTATGAAGCTAGTGTGATATATTCAAAAGAAGTGGGTGACTCATCTGAACCTCAGTTTCCTCTCCTATAAAATGAAGGTGTTACCAATATACAAGATTATGTTAGCAAAAACCCTATTACTTTTACTGGCATTGAATAAACTTTCAAATATATAAGCCCTCTCTCTCTTCACTGAGGATTTTAAAATTTCAAAAACCATTGTTGAGTGCATTTTACTTAATTCATCAGTGTATAGATCAAGCGTTGCATTATTGAAAGTATATGGTGGGATAAAAATGAACTTTCACTCTGTGGTCTTGCTCTCCCAAACCTGTGAGGACAGTTGAACCATGTGAAAACATCAGAAAAATCCAAATTGAGGGACACCCTAAAAAATATTTCACCAGTACTCCGTAAAACTCAGAAGGTCATGGGAAGCAAGGAAAGTCTGAGAAACTATCATAGCTAGGGCGTACCTAAGTAGACATGACAATCCAACATAATGTGGAATTCTGGACAGAAAAAGGATATTTCTTTGTGACCAAATTGTAGAGAAAGGCGTTAGATATTACCGTAAGAGTAATCTTGTCTCTAAGAAGAGTGAGATGAAGATACTAAGCTCTAAACACAGTTACTTAATTGTCACTAATATGCATCTTCAGATGCACTCAATAATGTCTCAGAATTCACTCTTAGAATCTTACAGATTCTCAAAAAATTGCAGCTGTATTAATCGTGAATCATGATCCTTAGGTAGACACCAGGGTATGGCACACATAGATAGGAAGGGGCTAAGATACTGGACTCAGTCCTGTTCTTCTAACCTTTTCCTTCCTAAAAAGGGATGAAGCAGGCACAGTGACACTTGAGAACCACTGAATATTTTCCTAATGACAAAGACAGCATCTTGTAAAACCTATGGTGAAAAATTTTCTTACTTTATGAGAATAGTTAATTTGCAAAGATAGAGTCTTTGCAAATGTTTAATATGTTTAATATTAGGATATTTAGAAAAATTATAAGGAGTATTCTTATTTTGCAACCCCCTACTAAATCAACACGCGTATTAAAATAAAAACTTGTCTGCCCAAAGAGCCTAAAGATATTTTAGAAGAATGCATATACTTGGACTTTTCATCAATATATCATTGACGATTCCTGTTGATCCTATTTTACAGTGATTTATTTAGATTTCCAATGAAAGAGTCAAGTATCAAATGTTCAACAAATTACACTGAGATAACACTAGATCTTTATAATGTGTTTTAAACAGTGACTAAATTACCTATGTTGACTTATTTCTTCTTTGAAATTTGCTGATCCTTCTTCTGAAAGCTAATCATGGTTTCTGGCTCTTTGTTTGTATTCTTCAGTCTTTATCTGCACATGAAGCAGATGTAACTGATTGTAAGTTTCATTGTGTATTTGTGCTGCTGGAAAATGAGACTGACTTCACAACTGGCTGGCACATAGATGAAAGTTTCACAGCATTAGGAAAATGTTCAGGCGCAATGCATTCTTAGCATGTTCCCCAAGAAGGTCTCTTCTTAAATTGAAGACAGTTGTACTCAAAAGGCATTAACTACATTACAGGTAAAAATATTTCGATGTTGTCAGTAGATTTGTTTATTGAGGAAACAAAGTTCTACATGTAATAGCTTAAAATCCCTACCTCACATTCCTTTAACTGGAAACTTACAATATCTGTAAGAGTATTTGTCACCTATTATAAAGAAGAGTTTATTTAGATGGAGTTAACAAGTAATAATCAATAAAGGTACAGAATAAACAATTTCACTCTCCACAGTCTGTTGAGAGAAGACTTCTATAGTGTAGTCACTAAGGCTATTTTCTCTTCAGACCAACCAATCTTGCTGGATCTTCAAAAGAGGTATTTCTCTCTCTTTATATTATAAGGGTACGATCCTTGCTGGTACAGTGGTTAAGAGTTCAAGCTGCTAACCAAAAGGTCAGCAGTTTGAATCCAAATTGAAAGTGCTTCTTTGAAATGCTATCAGACAGTTCTACTTTGTCCTATGAGGTTGCCATGAGTTGACATTGACTTTACAGCAATGAGCAGTTACAAGCAAGGATAGGAGATCTAGAGGTACCATGGTTAAGTGCTCAGCTGTTAACTTGAAAGGTTAAAAATTCAAATACACCAGTCACTCAGCTGGAGAAAGAAATGGCTGACAGTCTGCTTCAGTAAAGGGTATAGTCTTTGAAACCTTATGGGGGTGATTCTGCTGTGTCCTATAGGGTCATTATGAGTTGAAATTGACTTGATAGCAAAAGGTTTTGGATGTTAAAAGCTTATTTACTGGAAACATAAGGATAGAATTAAGCTTCTAGAAATCAGAACAGATGGCATTCCTTCTAATATGACAATGGCTATTGGATTTTTCAGGGCACGATCTAAAGCATGTGAAAAATCTCAGTGTGGAAGGTATCTATGCAGGAAACTTAAGGAGCAGTAGTTTTTATTTTCCTTTATACCCAAACAGCGAAAGAAAACTCCATATTATCAAATTAACTTTTTCTAGGTTTATATATTATTTGTATTTGGATGGTATGGCCTCCATAATAGAGTATGTCTGCCTAATTTAAATTATATCTGTCTACTTAAATGAACATATTAATAGGAATATTTTTTCTTTTTTTCTTTTTTCCTACTATTGTCTTTCCCCAAAACCTGAAATTTATGACTTAGAATAGTTCACCTATGATCATAACCTATCCTCTCCTGTCATGCATGAATGCTGTGAACAAATGCTTTGGAGATAAAAATACAAGTGTTGCACATATTGAATATTTTATTTAGAAAATTCTCTCCATTTGATTCAACAACATTATTACTCATTTAAAATTTTTCATAATCTTCTATGACCTAAATACAGGAGTTTTTGTTCACAGTTTTGCTCAAATAGCTCTTTATAAACATAAAATTGTGATTCTCAGAGAAAAACAGAATAATAGAAAGCTCTATCACTATCTTAACCAAAATAAATATTTGATGAAAAGCTCCTAAGAATCATTTTGTTCAAGTTCAGCATTTTCAGATACTTAGAGTCATTTATTATGGATGATAGTTTTCATTTCTATGTAAGTCAAATTTTCATTATACCTAAAAAAAAAAAAGCTTAAATATTTGAGGCAATTTGAGACCCATGACAAGACCTTGAAAAGGCACCCAGAAGGTCTAATTCATATCAACTTATTACTTTGTGTTTTTAAGCTGTGTGGTAACAAAATCCAAAACAATAGTGATTTTTATTCTATTAAAATGACCATGGCTACATTTTTGAGGACAAAAACAACAAAGAAATTTAATATCACTATTCATTGGTTTTGTGACTCATGGTAGAGTCCAAAGAGTTGGGCTTATTCATCTGGAATACCAGATCTGTTGCTGGTTTGCCAAGATTTTTCAGTGTAAATGCTTTTTCTTCTTCAGAAGCCACATGCCCCTCAAGTGGTCATTTGCACAGATGATAATGAGTATATCCTTCACAAATCATAAATCAAATGCTTGAATCACTGATTCTTATCAACACTGTGATGTGTTTACATCAGTTTATTTGAAAGCATCTCACAGAGTAAATAATAGCATTGCTTTTCTCTGTCTCCACTTTGCTTGCCTCTGGGCTTCATGAAGTAGTTTTTCATTCATGTCACTGTCTACTTGGTACAGTCTCTGTTTATGAGAATTCTTAAATATATACAGACTGTCTATATGCAACTGTATGGTTTCTAATAATGTTCTGGTCTGAATTAGGATGTGTCAGGTGATCTCCAAATAGTTATACTCACAGTTGGTTTCACGTTGTTAACTTTATTCACCTCACCATTCATGACTAAGATGTCTTTTCACAGTAGTTGCACACATATATGCATAAATATCCTCATCCATAAATGGGCTAAGTCCACAGTCAGGAAATTGGGAGACTTTTCTATAAATCAATCAAGTGTAATGGTATATTTTCTTATCATGTTGCTGCTGCCTCTTTGGAGCGATGCAATGTTTGTTGGACTTGCCAGATGATAAATTTGGATTCTTTTGACTCTTTTGTCCTCAAAGCTATTTGTTCCTCTTTGGAAAGCTCTCTATAATGTTTCCTTAATGTGGATAGTAAATAAATAAACTCTCAGGTTCAAATGTAAGTGTCAACAAAGAAGCCACTAATTTGCTGATTGTTGATGAAGTTTCAGTAGTCTATAAACTTTAGACATGATATATAAATCTAACTCCACCATAATGCCAGGCACTTTGTAGGAACTCAGTAAGTGCTTTCTCAATGGGATAAATGCATACAATACATGCTCTGAAATGGTGGGACTGATTTTTTTTTTTTTTTTTTTTACCAAGCCCAAAACTTATGGTGATTGGGGCATGACTTAACCTATTAACATCAATTGGAGATGTGAAACAATGCACATCTTTGGGAATTTCTTCAATGCCTATATCACTCTGAAAGATCATCAAAAGCATATTTGAAAGCAGTCCATTTTATTTAAAATGAAGATGAGACTGTAAGGGGGCAGGAAAACTATGTTCATGGAAATGGAACAACCAGGATGGAAACAATGAGAATGTCCAGGCATTATGAAAAATGTAACCAATGTCACTGAATGACTCATACAGAAGTTGTTGAATGAAAACTTAAATAGCTGTGTAAACCACCGCCAAAAACATGATAAAGTTTTTTTTTTTTTTTTTTTTAAGTATGTTTGCCTTTTGGCTTTAAATTTGGGTAACCCAACATATCAACAAACCAAACACAGATCAAAAAGCTTTCACGAGAAGTGCACTCTGAAACAAGCTAGTGGTGAAGATACTTATCATGGCTCCCACTTTCGTACAGCGTGTAATTTTACATGATCTTTTCTTCACAATGGGCTGATATAGTCTTTGATTTTGAAAGATAAATGGAGCATATCATCACTATTAAAGAAGCACATTGCTACTTGTTCTGACAAGAGTTGCAGGTATCACACAAGAGTACTACTTTGTGACACTCTTCAGTGCTCATCATTTACTGCCTAGTATTACAGTGCATCACGATGGTTCTGAAGCTTGTCTTCCCACCACTCATCTCTACCACGATGGCTTGCATGTTGTTATGCTGCTGGAAGCCATGCTGTTGGTATTACAAATAGTATGAGTCATCCGTGATCAACAGGCTTCAGTGGAGCTTCCAGACTAAGATAGACAGACAAAAGAAAGGTTTAGTGATCTACTCCTAAAATTAGCTGGTGAGAATCCTTGAATCACAACAGAACATTGTCTAAAATTGAGCTGGAAGAAGAGCCTCCACAGTTGGAAGACACTCAGAATATACAGTGGCCTCAACAATGGACTCAAGCATACAGGTAATTGTGAAGATTGTGCAGGACCAGGCACTGTTTCATTCCGCCGTATGCAGGGTCCCCTGGAGTATGAGACAAAGTAACTGCTGTTAATAACAACATACTTGTCTTACCCTCCTCTGCTGTATTGAAAACTGTTGGAGGTCAGGAACAATGTTTGCTTCACACTGATAACTCTTATCTTCCTTAACATAATTTGGAACACCTAGTGTGTGCTCAATAAATGTGTATTGGTTAAATAAGAGGTGATTTAATAAAGAGTGTGGGTGGATGTTGAGGGATTCAGTGTTGTCATTGGAGACTCACATCTCTTGAGCTTATGTTCTCTCCTCTTTGATGTATTCCTGATTTCTCTTGTCTGCATAAAACATTGTTTTATCCAGTTCCCTCTGAAAGACCAGAACAAATGTCAAGACTTTGCTGTTTCTGTTCATCACTCAAAGTAGTTGGCACTGTCTTCACAGAAACTTTCTTTATGTTTAAGTTTTCTTTCAGAATGTGAGCATCTGTCTCTTGATCTAAATTTAACTCTTCAGCAATCATTCGCACAGTTAATCATTTATCTGAATCAGCCAACTCTCTGACCTTTTCCCGTACAGGAGAGGATGACTCTACATCTCCTCAGACATCTTCCCAGTTACTCTGCAAACTCTAGGACAGTCCAAATTTCTCACTCTTGATACTGCTTCTTTAACAATGCCAAATTTCTCACTTGCAGATTTAACTTGCAGAAAATTAAATTCTTTCTACCAACTAATGACCATAAATTTACACAAGAACATGAAGCCCCATGTATTCCTGCTTTCCCCCACATGCTAGCAGAAAACTGACTCTCTTTCCTTAATGCACTGATACGTCAAGTCTTTGTAATGTAATCTGAAGTACTATCTTATATCTATACAAGTTGAACAATGGAAGTGTTCAACCTGGATAGTTTAGTGTTGTGTACACATGCACATAAAGGGCGGAGTTTATTTTCATGGTGTCTTTCAACAACAATCAGCACAAAAAAAGTGACCCTTGAAGAACATTGTCTGTGTATGCATTTCTGTCAGTTTGCGAAGTACACAAGTTTACGAATAGACAAGACAGAAGAAGTAGCACTTCTCGGAGGTTCTCTAAGCAGCTTTTATTTCAGTATAAAGTGTAAAACAGATATTGAAAAAGTCTAGCTATAAGAAGCAAATAGAGTTTCTTTCACTTTGCATCATAGCACTTATATTTAGTTTGTACTATAAATCTTTAAAAGGAGGATGATAAATCATAAGAAAGAAAGAAAGTGAATACAAATCTGATAGTATAAATTAAGAAAAAAATACAGAAGAAATCTGAGGAATAAGAGGATGGTTGGCGGACAAACGGAGGGTGAATTGAGAGAACGTCATTGAGTTTGGTTGAGGAAGAATGAAGAGACTTCTTCAGCTGATACATAGGTAAGAAAAAAGTCATCAAAATGGAAAATACTTCATTAATAAACTGACCACTTACAAGTTACTTTCTATCATTTAGCTCAATAGTTTACTTATTTTTGTTGAGTCGATGGTGATTCACTCCATGATTGGCAGATGCTCAGGCAATACAATGCAAAGAAAATACAATTGAACTGTAAAAAGAAATTGTGAAAATTGTAAGATACATTGACCTTCCCAAAATCAGAAGAAGTGATATTGGAGACTTGTGTAAATCTCACACAAAGGCATTTTGAAAGAGGATCTGGCAGTGAACCATAGTTGTCAACCGAACGCTAGAGAAAACACCCAGGGATGATGACATGACAGGTTTTTCTGAAAGAAAATGCAGAGATCAAATAATCACATAAGAGAGATCCTCAGGAAAATTGATGCAGATCCAAAACGTCTGTTTGCAAACAGACCATTCTGATGAGTACCTGGCAAAAGCAAATATGAAGAAACAGATGCATGGCATTTTATCATAAAAATTTGTACTTTTTTTTTTACTAAAAAAAATAATAATTTTGTCATAAGAATTAGTTTTAAGTTGTAATTAAAGTGAATTATTGTTACACGTAAGACAAAATACATGGATTTCCATATTTTTGTTTCTTCAGTCCTGACTGAGTATCTTTTCAAAACTATTTAATATGATATTGACCTTTGATGAAGAGGATTTTCCCTTCATGTATTATCATAGCGCCGGTTAGCCACATTCAATAAACCTTTCCAGGTTTTCAGGGAATGCAGTAAAGCCCTACTCTTGATTCAAATCCAAATCATTCACACATGTATCATACCTGGATGAAAGTCCAAGCCCCTCAAGGTGACATTCAGGGGTCCTCCTGTGTCAAGCCCCAACTGACTTTTAGTCAAATCTTTTGCTCTTCCAACCCCACAAAGTCTAAATTTCGGTCCTCAGAGACCATTTGTCAAACTACTTACCTTTTTCCTCTGTATCTGTCACTCATAGCCTTCTGCATATTCATTCACCAACAGTTATTGAATACCAAACTGTTTTGAGTGCTGGGCTAGGTGCTGGGGAGAGAGTTTCAGAAACAGAAGACATCACTTAGCCTCATGGGAATTCTAAACTCGGGGCTGACACCAAAGGCAAATCACTAACAAAAGAACCTATGGGCAGTTATACTTGGTGTCAGAGACAACGGAAGGAAACAAGAGATTTCTGTGAGAGAGAGCAAGAGAGAACCATCAAAGGTAAAGGGCTGGGAAAGCTGTTCTGGGAAGCCAGCCAAGCCAAATGCCTTCGAGTCGGATCCGACTCAAGGAAAGGCTTATATGAAGCCCCTGACGGAAGAAAGAGCTTAACAAATTAAAGGCTGTGAAGGAGATTAAATGTAGAACGTTCCAGAGTGACCAGGGCTAGGTCAAGGTTGCGACTTGGGCCCCTTTTGAAATTTGGCTTAACTTCTTTGTCTAAGTCAAATGCACTTCTTGGAAATAAATTTTCATTTCTAGTGCCTTTCAGTAATTTCCTTTATATCTGTACTTTATAATTCAGGACATAGTTTTCCAAAGAATATTCCAGAAAAGACTGGTGCCATGGAACATAAACAAAGGTTTGCTAGTCAACGTTTTAACAGCAGGCTTTCTGGATGCAACAGGTCTACCTACCTGCTGAGGATTCAGCAGGGATTAGTCACACGTGTTCACACCAAAAGTCACAGAATCATATGTTACTCTTTAGGATGGTGCAGATGCTCTGTTCCCTGCTTCCAATTTCCAGGTCATATTTTAGTAACTTTTCCTCCAAACTTGCTCTTCCATGTATATTCTGTTTCAGTGAACGGCATCTACTTAGATGCCTAGCAGGAAATCTTAACATCAGCCTGGATCCTTCTTTTTCTCTTAACCAACCATTTCAGTCTCAACTGCCCTGTTCGCACACAGTCTACCAACAGGCTCTGCTGTCTCTAACCTGTCTCATCTCCGTTACAGCTAATCCTTTGTGTAAACTCATCATCGACTCTCCTGTGGAACAGTGCAGCAGCCTCCAGACTTCTCACCCTTAAATCGTTTCTTCTTACAGCCACCAACATAATATCACCAAAAATGCCAAATTTATCTTTTACCTCCACTGCTGAACCAGCTGCTAAGACTTCCCACCACCTACTGTAGAAGTTATCAGTGAAGAGAGAGCAAGGGAGCATTTGGCAATGTCTGCAGATGTTTTTGCTTGTCAGTATACGGGGGACATCACTGATATGAGACCAAATAATCAACTATTTCCTTAAAACAAAGATGAGAATGTAAGGGGTTGGGGAAACTAGATTAATAGAAGAGGAACCACCACAGCAAAAATAATGAGAATGTTCACGTGTTGTGAAACATGTAACAAATGTCACTGAAAATTTGTATAGAGATTGTTGAATGTAAACCTAAGCTGCTCTGTAAACCTTTATCAAAAAAATGCAATTCTTAAAAAAGGTACAAGAGATGGGGATTTGTTACCTATACAGAGTAGGTATAGGTCAAGAATGCTACTAAAATGGCATAGGACATGAACAGGACAGTGCCTTACACACAGAACTATCCAGCCCCAAATGTGAATAGTGCAAAGATCAAGAAGCCCTGGCCCCATGTATGAGATAAAGGCTATGAAGACTCTGTAACTGCAAGGCTCTGTGTTGGGTCTCTTTGCTATTCTGTCAGATATAATACTAGCATGTCTATGGGATGCAGCTCTGATGGCTTAGTGGTTAAGCACTTGGCTTCTAGCTGAGTCAATGATCTGAACCCATCAGCCACTAAGAGCGAGAAAAATTACTGACAGTCTGCTATAAAGATTACAGCCAAAGAAGAAGATTAAACATCCAATTAAGCGATGGGCAAAGGAGATGGACAGACACTTCACTGAAGAGGAGATCCAGGCAGCCAAAAAAACACATGCAGACATGTTCACGATCTTTAGTTATTAAAGAAATTCAAATCAAGACAACAATGAGATACCATCTCACCCCAACAAGATTGGCCATGATCCAGAAAACACAAAACAACAAATGCTGGAGAGGCTGTGGAGAAAGTGGAACCCTCCTACACTGTTGGTGGGGTTGCAAAATGGTCCAGCCTCTTTGGAAGGCAATCTGGCGCTTCCTTAAAAAAATGGATATCGATATACCATTTGACCCAGTAATTCCACTACTTGGAATATATACTACAGGTTCAAGGCCTTTCACACCAACGGACACATGCACCAGAATGTTTACCACAGCACAGTCCACGATAGCAAAAAGATGGAATCAACCTAGATGCCCAACAATAGAAGAATGGATAGGTAAACTATGGTACATATACTCAATGGAGCACTACGCAACGATAAAGAATAACGATGATTCCAGGAAACATCTCCTAACCTGGTTTCAACTGGAAGACATTATGTTGAGTGAAAGTAGTCAGCGACAAAGGGACAAATACTGTATGAGAACTCTACGATAAGATCTCAAAAACAGACTTGTGTATAGAAGAAAAGACTCTTTGACAGCTGCAAGGGAGGGGAAGGAGGGAAGAGAGGGGGGAAAGGAGGGAGGGAGGGTGAAGGGGGGAGGGTTTCGTTTAGATAGTTACTAGAAATTTAGTTGGGAGAAAGCGGTGATAGCACACGTTAGAAACAAGAACAACATTAAGTGGACTTCAGCATAACTTGAGTACTCCTTCCATCTTAACTCAATACTGTAAGGATAGAGTAGCTGGGGCAGAGGGTGGGGGACCATGCTCTTAGGAGAATTCCAGGCCAATTGGCACAACTAGTGTTTTGCTAAGAGAGCTCTCTGCACCCCACATTGGTGAGTGGTGTCTCGGGTCATAAAAGCTGCCAAGCTGCCATCCGAGGACAGAGCAAATGGTCCCAACTCAGCAGGAACGGATGCTCACCGAGGACCAAAATGACATGAGGTAAAGACAACCGAGAAGACAGAGAGACCCACAAGAGTGGGTGCCTACATCGACTTGGGACTGGAAGAACCGGATGGTGCTTGGCCACCACCAGTGATAGCCATGATGGAGCTCACAGAGAGTAGTCTCACTGGCAACACAAGAATAAAAAGGGTTGCATCATGAGATCTCCACTAAAAGACCTCAATTGATGGTCCAGCGGTTTTGGGGTTCCTCTGAGAGCATGGCCCCCAGCCCTGACGCTGCCCTTTCCCATAAATTATAACAAAGGTCCACTCTTCGAACAGGAATGGATTGGACTTGGCAAGGCAGAGTGACCATATATTGGAAGCACTTTATGGTTCTATACATCTGTAGGGTATCATCTTGCTGACCTCTGGCTGGAGGAAGGGGAGTGGACGGAGAGGAGGGGAAGGAGGCTGTTGGGAGGATGAGACATGTATGGAGGAGAGAGGAATAGTGTGCAGTCACCGGACAGGGAGAGCAGTGGAAGCTGCATATAGGTGGCAATGTAAATTTATACGTGAATGTACATTTTCACTCAGTTATGTTAAATAAAAATAAAAAAAAAAGAAAATGTTTCCTGCAAAAAAAAAAGAAAGATTACAGCCAAGGAGACCCTTTGAGGCAGTTTGACTTACTGGCAATGGGTTTTGTTTTTCTGGATGGAACTACCTTGGTGGTGTAGTGATTAGTTGCTATGGCTGTTAACCAAAAGGTTAGCAGTTCAACTCTACCAGGTGCTCCTTGTACACCCTATGGAGAGGTTCTACTATGTCCTATAAGTTTGCTATAAGTCAGAATCAACTTGATGACAGTAGGTATGATATGGAACCAACCTCAAAGGACAATTCCCTCAATTCATCTGACCTGAACTCCTCACGACATGTGTGACTTTTGACCTATAATCTCATCTGCAAAACGGTGATAATAACTTAAACCTCATAGCATCGTAGGAGTGTTATGTGAGAGAATTATGCAAATGCTGAGTGCATCAGTCAAGGCTAGCTGAGACTGTCATTGTTTTCATTGTCTCAATTAGACAAGAGCAATAAGAAGCCCTGGTGGAGCAATGGTTAAACACTTGGCTGCCAATCAAAAATCAGTGGTTCCAACCTACCTATAGCTTCATGGGAAAAAAGATATGACCATCTGCTCCTATAAAGATTAAATCTTAGAAAACCCTGTGGGACAGTTCTACTATGTGAAACTGGGTCCCTATGAGACAAAATTCAACATCATGGCACTTAGCAGCAACAAAAACTTAATAAATGACACTTTACCAAGTATAATACTAATTTTATGCTTTCTTATTTTTTCACAAAAAGGAAGCGAGAAAATAATGAAAGGACGTGTGTCAAAAAGGGAGAGGTCCCTTTGTACCACATGGATAATTTATATGGATTATGGAGGATGCTGGCATTTGTAACCAAAACCCAGCCACTGTGAGCAGATACATTTGAAGTTCTGCGATGACCATTTCCATGCTTCTGATGAGTGCCCACTGAATACACTCAGCAAAGTGCATGGCCACTGTGGAAGGCTGACTTCTGCCTACTCCAGCCCTCTGTCAGTACAGAACAGACCTCAGTGCCATTTCTGACCATGAGAAAAGTGGTGAAGTCATGAGGAATCCCAGTGAGTTATCTTGAATAACAGAGACATCATCCTTGGTGCTAAAAACAAAAGCAAACAAATAAAACACAAACCCATTGTTGTCTGAGTGGATTCTGACTCAAAGTGCCTTACAAGACAGGATAGAACCAACATCATATTGTTTTCTGGGCTGTGATCTTTGAGGGAGTAGATCACCATGTCTTTCTTCTGTGGAGCCACTGAGTGGGTTTGAACTGACAGCCATTCAGTTAGCAGCTGGGTCCTTAACCACCATGCCCCCAGGGCTCCTTATCCTAGGCACTGGCACTTTGGTGTCTTATCACTTTCTACAAAATATTGCTCCCTTTCCTCCTCCTATAATGAGGATCAGGGAACCCAGGTTAACTGCTGGCAGGGCTCTGGCTCAGCCTATGCTGTTGACCCTTACTTAAGCCCTGCCTGGAGACCCTGGCGGTGTAGTGATTAAGAGCTATGGCTGCTCAGCCAAAGTTCAGCAGTAAGAATCTGCCAGGTGCTCCTTGGAAACCTGATGGGAAAGTTCTACTCTGCCCTATAGGGTTGCTGCGAACTATGAGTTGGAATTGACTTGACAGCAATGGGTTTGGTTTTTGGTTTATATCCCAACTGTGTTCTCTCACGCTGCTCCAGGATTTAGGTGAGTCCTCCCTATGCTTCTAGATGACGGCTTCTTCTTACGTCTTCCTGTCCCTCTTGTTAGCAAGTGTTCAGTCTCCCTTTTCTCTGAGGACTACATGCTTGTCAGTGAGTAGACATTCTTCCCAATCATGCTTCAGATGCTGCAGATGAGAAAACCGCATTTTAAAGTTTGTCAGAACTGTGAGCAAAGCAAGAGTAAGTTAGCTCTAAGTAAGCACCTAGGATGCACATGAATCAGTGTGGGAAATGTTGGTGTGTGCATCAGTGGTATCTATTTCTACTGCTCAAAGAATTTTGTTATTGATTACGAATTGGTTATATACAACTAGCAAATGTACTTATGAACAATAAGCATGTGCCATACATATATCAAAGAATGAAACTGTGCTGGTCCCTGTTTTTCAACATGCTCATAGGCTGTCAGGTAACTTCTGAATGTTACCTTCTGTCCTGTGGCCTCCCATCCTGTGACTGGTCTCTGAAAGGACAATCCTTGGGGGGCCAGGACACTCCTTGATCTACTTTACCTTGAAGCCTGGATTATATGAAAGTTTCTAAGTTGACCATCAATACTGTAGAGGAGAAAAAGGCAATGACTCCAAAGGTCTTAAAAAGGATGGAGAGTTTCTGCAAAGGAAGTGTATGGATATGTAGACAAGACAAAAGCCCACATTCTCTTTGGCCTGTGGAGATGATACAAAGAGCAGAAAGGCTCACAGCCAGCTCTAGGCTGCAACAGATGATCAGTCCTGGGTCAATGTCTTCTGAAACCCTTGCCATGGATGTCACCTGCCTGTGTGTTGCAGGACTTGGTCAGGATAGCGTGTAATGCACCAGCAATCCCACTCACATGTGAAAACATTCATGGGGGACGAGTGTGGATGAAGGCTGGATCTCTCCCAAAAAACCCACTGTCATTGAGTCAATTCCAACTCATAGCAACCCTATAGGATAGACTAGAACTATCCCATAGAGTTTCCAAGGAGCGCCTGGTGGATCCAAACTGACAACATTTTGGTTAGCAGCCATATAGTGTAAACTGGGTGAGAATAGACAGATGCCCTATTATTAGTGTGAAATGAGTCACCTCTCCAGTGCATTTCAGGACAGGCACTGATGTGGTAGGGATTTCTTTCCTCCCTTGTTTCTAAATGGATGGCCTTCAGAGTCTGATCCACTTGGATCTGACTCGAGGTCTGCCATACATTAGCTGTGTAACTTGGAGTGAATTTTTGATCTTTCTGGGTAAGCAAATGCTCATAAAATGCAAATACTAAAACCTATGGCATCACTTTCCTGCTGTTGTTATTACTGAGTAGATTCCAATTTGTAGGGTGACTCAACCATGTGACAGAGTAGAACTGCTTCAGTGGGTTTTGTAGGGTGTAATCTCTACAGAAGCAGTCAGCCACATCTTTCTTCCATAGAGCCACTAGGAGGCTTGAATCTCCAGCCTATGGTTAGCAGCCTAGTGCTTGACTACTGTGCCACCACCTGGGCTCCTTGGGATGCCTTAATAAAGTAGAAATTTATTCTGTCACAATTCTGGAGGCTAAGAGTTCAAATTCAGAGGGTCAGCAGGGCCATGTTCTTTCCCAGGGCTCTAGAAGAGGCTCCTTCCTTGTGTCTCCCAGTTTCTGGTGGCCCTAGACAGTCCTTGATTAGTGGCTTCAGTATCACCTGGGGTCTGTCTTCTGTGTTTCAGTGTCTCTTCTCTTTTATACAGATACCACTCAAGTAGGATTGGGACTAAACCTATTTCAGTATGACATCATGCCACCTTAACTGATCACATCTGCAGTGACCCTCTTTTCAAACAGTCACATACACAGGTACCAACGTTTGGACTTCAGGGTACCTGTAACACCAACCTTGTAGTTTTTTTTAGCAAATTCCATAGAAGAGCACAGGTGAAGTGCCTTACAAGAGCAGGTGCTCAGTAAATATTAGTAACTGGTATGGTAATAGCCTATTTTGTTGACTGTAAAGAAAGACATGACTCAGCAAAGATTTTAAACTCAGGAGAACAAGGGAGAAGATGAGAGTATAGAATCCTTAATGATGTGTGATGCTAATTTCTGTCTATCTCCCAGGACAGCAATTGAAAGAAGCATTCATAGAATGTGACATCTATATGTTTTCCTCAGTTAGTGCAAAGTAATCAACATTTTGATCAGGTTAAAAGAAAATCTTCATTAAGTGTGAGCTCTTAAGGGATCTATTCTATTCTCAAGTAGTCTATTTAGAGAACTCAGAATCAATCTTCTCTTTTCTTGTTTGCTTTCTTTAGTTCATGACCTCAGAGTGTGTACTGATCCTATATCCACACCAGCCAACCCACAATGACTCTCCATTACTCCCTGGGTGCCCATGTATGACTCAGTGGTAGCATTATTTTCAGTTCTGCTTTCACATAACACTTGTATCTTAGCCCCATACATGGAGCTAAGTTGTTATTGACAGGTACCTTTGAACTAGTTCTGACCACAGTGACCCAGTATACAACAGAACAAAATGATTTGTGGTCCTGCCCTCTCTTTACCATGATTGTTGTGTTTGAGCTCATCATTGAAGCGCCTTTGTCATTCCTTCTCACTGAAGATATTCCTCTTTTTTGCTGACCCTCTACTTTACTAAGCATGTTGTTCCTTCTCTACGGACTGGTCTCTCCCAACAATGTGTCTAAAGTACAGTGAGATGAAGTCTCACCACTCTCTCTTCTCAGGAGCATTCTCACTGTACTTCTTCCAAGATAGGTTTGCTTATTCTCCTGGTAGTATGTACAATATTCTTTGCTCATGCCATCATTCAAAAGCATCAATTCTTTGGTCTTCCTTATTCACTGTTCAGCTTTCACATGCATACAAGGTCACTGAAAATATGATGTCTAGGGTCAGGCACAACTTAGTCCTCAAAGTGCTGTGGTTAAAAAATCTTTTGCATTAGAACTAGGAATTTTTCTTTTGGTACACGAATAGAAATTTGCAGATGACTTCATTTATCCTCATCTTCCTTTTGGGGGGAATTTTGCTTGCAGCTGGCTCAGGGATTTCTTTCCCGAAGAGTCATTAACTTTTGTTCCTGGGGACATCAGATAGTAGGGGGTAGACCTGGGTGACTTGGGCAAATGACTTGATACCCTAGAGCCCTAAATCATCACCCAGAAAGTAGGAGTAGTAACTCTTGCCTCTCTGCCTCATGGTATTGATGAGAAAGATTTGCCACTGGTAACTGCACTAACGGACTTTGCAAATGGTAAAACTCACAACAATTTGGTGATAATCTGCTGATACTTAATAAATTCTAAAGCAACACATCAATAAATTCTAGAGCAACACATTCTTGTTCATTACCCTCCATTTGATAAAAGTTGGCCCTGAAACTTGGTAAAACATTAGAGTTCATCTTCACAAAAGGAAGAAAAGTCAGGAAGCATGAACTGTCCATCTGCTTAGATGCAATTAAGTGTGTATTCCATGTTGGTTGGAGATTTTAGCATATGAGAAGTACTATTTAAGTATAAAGAACAAAATTCCCAGACTCAGATGCTGTTCTATCTTATTAATGGCCCTAATGGCCTGTAACTGTGGTAGAGATACTTAACTAAAGAATTGTGGAAAAAGCACTGTTTCTGTGATGGCCTCCTCAAAACTACCTATCAAACTTCACAGAAGGTATCTAAGTTTGTATCACTTGATATCTTTGGAAAACAAAGAGTCTTGAATGACTGTGCACGCAAATGTATGTTGGATCGTTTCAAAATGCCCCAAAGTAACATCCAGTAATATGGGTACTATCACTGTGTTAGCAGACACACAGATCGGGAAGTTAATATCAATACATAAAGCAAATACATGATCATTTGTATCTTACATTTTATCACATTATTATTCAAATCCTTAATAATATTTAGTAGTTAGGGATAATGATTTCTTTCTCCAGATCTTTTTATAAACATTAACTGATTAATCCTTATTGCACTTCTATGAAAGGAATGTGTAGGAGGTTTGGGAGTTATATATAGAAGCAGGCTAATTCTCATTATTTTGATTTTGCTGAACTGGAAGATTTGGCCCATGAGGCATATTCACGCTCCTTTCGTGGCTACAGAAAGAGAAAGTACACAAATTCAGCATCTTTTCCTTAGTTTCCATGGATTTTCTCTGAAATAAATTCTAAAAATAAAATAAATCCACGGAAGTTCGGGTCTCTCCCTGGAAAGTCACTAAGTAATGTGCAAGATCGACCCAAGAGACGTGGCTTTCCAAAATGGCAGTGGCAACGATGGCTTCACTGTTTTCTTACAAGATTGTTTGACTAAAGTTCTTGCGACAAGTGACCACGTGGGCTTCTGGTCTCCCTGGCAGCGACTATGACGTTTGCCAAAGACTCAATTCCTGAAGCTTGGGAGTTCTCTAGAAATAGGTTGCCTTGTGGGTAAATTTGGCAGATGGGAGGGTAATGGTGATCGTTGAAGTCCGTGGACTTGGGGAAGGTAAATCTGCTGAACGGAAAGCAGTTGCTTCTCCCCAGGACAAGGCCACTGACAAGAATGAGACCCCCAGATCCTGCCTTCAGTGGGTACTCAAATGGCAGGAAGGATGTTCCTCCTCAGGAAAGCGGCAGTATTCCAGATGCCGCCGTGTTTGGGGGGAAACTTTCTGCTACAAAGCGAAATGACAGGACGTGAGTGGTGAACAGAATCTACAAGTATTTGGATTCCATGGACGATCTTCTCCCCAGTCCGCTAGGGAAGCATGTGTGTCCTCATGGTTCTTTACACTCGGTAGAAAGAGAGCCTCTGGGTCACAGAATGGGCCAAAGGGAGCAAGGAGGTGTTTGATTTTTGTTTTAAAAAGCAGGTAATGGTTTTGTAGCACTTGAGTGTGATTGAATGGACCTTCATTAGCCCTTTGGCTCTATCAACAGTTACAGTCAGAGGAAACTAAGACGGCCCTGAGGGTTAACTAGAGTCCCATCTACGCAGCTTGAGAGCTGGAAGGAGACCCAGAGAGAGAGTCGGGTAAAGAAGGGAGACGAGTCAGAGAGAAAGACAGGGATAGGAGGGAAGTCAGGGAGGAGACGGAAGAAAGAGGAAGAAGGAGCAGGGAAAGAAAACGGGGAGAGAGACAGAAAAAGAGAGAAGGGGGAAATATGGGAAAGAAGAAAGGAGACGAGAGCATGAGAGAAACTGTCATCTTGGAGTGGCGCCAGTACGACTGTGAAGTTCACGTTCTTAACCAGATATTCCAATGTCATAGTGAGAAGAGCTTTCCGAGATTTTATAATGTCCTGTTTCATCTGGATCTCTTTGAATTGTCTCTGACACGACCTCAGCCTGGGATTTTAGAACCTGCACCCCAACCTGCAGATAATTCCTTTACAAAAGACTTTTTTTATTTCCGTTTCTTGTCAGATCGACTCGGTCCTGCTCTTCAGTGCACCTGTTTGTAAGTGTCAGAGGATTCACTCTGAGAGATGACCAAACACCCAACAGCAACTCGAAGGCAGTGCCTTGGTGGCTCGCGGCCGTAGCATGCTGAAACATCAGGTTCGAAACATGGCTTCTCCTTGCCACACTGCAAAACCGAGTGGTTTTGTGCAGAGGCGCTCGCTAGAGCTCGACTCCCTTCTGAACAGAAATCGTACCTCCGCAGGTCTCTTCAGTTGCTCCTTGCTCCTCTCTCTAAGGACCGGGCCCCCTGAGGTAACCAGGGAAACTAGTTGCTATAGTAACCTAGAACAGGTTCCCTCTGCCCCAGAAGGAAAAGCATGAAACAGGGACTCTTGCCAAGACTGAACTGGCTGCTGGGAGAAGCAAGCCCAGTACCGTGCCAAGCCAACTCTCTCTTTCCAAGAGCTCACTGCCCTTCATTTTCATCGCCTGCCCTTTTCTGTCACCCTGGTCCCCACTAGCTCAGTGGAAATTAAACGGGGGACCTCCATCCTCACAGGATTGTTTTAGATATTTAGCAGGTAATTTAGTTCTCCGAGAGAGGCCACTCTGCCTGCAGCGTGTGGTCCAGGGTTCACGGTGGGCCGACAGGCTCCACTTACTTTCCTGGCCGCTGGGGCGGATGCCCAGCTCTCTGGCAGACACAGAGGTGGTTGCTCTGCAGACTTGGCTGGGTGCCTGGCTGCATGGATGGCTGTGGCTTGCCAGGCGTTTCTAGCCAGACCGTCCAGATTTTTCAAAGAGACTGTCCCACCCTCCCGTCTGTTGACATCTCTAATTTCCTGTGTGCACCTCTTTCTCTGGAGCCTGGCATGTGATGGCATGGATGGTGAGCTCTCAATATTAAATATAGCATTTAAATTTCCCTAAAAACAAGCTTGGCAGAGCTTCATGGCCTCACTAGCCTTCCCAGACTCATGTTGACAACTCAGAAACTCCTCCAAAACCTTCCCGATGGCTCTGAGGGTCAGGCAAAAGTCGAAGAAGCAGCAGTCGGGACACCATGGTTGGCTTTCTCTGAGGCACATTCCTTCAGCATCAGAGAGATTTTGTAGGCAACAATCCAGGCCTGCCAAAAAGCACACTTAGGGTGAATTTGTGTGAGTTTCTTGGTCTGCCATAACAAAGTACCACAGCCTGGGTGGCTTACAAGACCGGAAATGTATCCTCTGACACTTCTACAGACTGAGAGTCTGAATTCAGGATATCAACAGGGATCTGCTGCGTCCACGTTTCTAGAAGAAGATACCTCTTGTCTTTCTCAACTTCTGGCAGCCCCAGGCATTGGTTGGGTTGTAGTCGCATCTTCACATGGTGACCCTCTGTGTGTCCCTCTCTCTTCCTCTTTTATGGGACAGCAGTCAAGTGAGATTATGACCTATTCCACTGCAACATGACCTCTTGCCACCTTAACGGATAACAGCTTCAAAGACACTATTTCCCAAACAAGCAACAACTAGTTGCATTCACATGAGGGAGAGGACCAGCAGTTCCAATCTACTAGGTGCTCCTTGAAAACTCTATGGGGCAGTTCTACTCTGTCCTATAGGGTTGCTATGAGTCAGAATCAACTCAGTGGCAGCGGGTTTGGTGTTTTTGGTTATTTATCTGAATGAGGAGTCCTGACAGAGCAAAGATTAAGGGCTTGGCTGCTAACCAAAATTTGGTGGTTGGAACCCACTCCACGGCTCCTCAGGAAAAAAAGACCTGGTGCTCTGCTTCCATAAAGATCATGACTTAGAAAACCAAATGCTCTAGTTCTGCTCCGTCCTGTAAGGTGCCTCTGTAAGTTTGCGTCTGCTCAACAGCACCTAACAACAACAACAACTGCAACAACACGGATCTGAGTCACTAAGAGTCCTCTTTTCTTAAGAGATGTCTTTCAGTCACATTCCAGGAAACCCTAAATGATGCTAAGTCTGTTTTATCCCAATCCTTGCCTGACCTTCAGGTCTCAGACCTTGGCCTGCAGAACTGCTGGTTGCTTATTTATCACAGTTTGTTACAGAAGCTATCTCTCTGGCAGAGGCAGATGTTTTCATTGAATTGCTCCTGAGAACACATTTGCAAAGCATGAAGTCAGTCAGGAAAGAAAGTCACAGAAATCCATATTTCCTGGACCTGGGGAAAAAAAAGAGACAGAAAGAGAGAAAATGAGAAGGAACCGGTTATACGAAATAGACTTGGCATTCTTATCAGTTAAGTGAGGATTTGGGATTAACATAATCTCTCAGATCTTTCCTAACTCTGGCATTAGATTACCTGTATGATTGCTGACATTTCATGGTGCATTTGGACAAAAAACATGAGTCATCACAAGCAACAAGGCTATTGTTTTTTCCCCAGAGTCACTGGGCCTAAAAAAGTCATGTTTTCTGGACAACAATATTTAGAGGGTCTGGGGAGTGAAGGCAGGAAACTGAGTCCTAAGGCCTTGCCATCCACCAGTCTTTTGTTCGATAGACTTCAGGGGCTGGCATCCTGCTAGTTAGTTCCAATAGCAGCAGGGTCATCCACGCTGAACAAGTTTCAGCACAGCTTCCAGCAGAACACTAGAAAGAAAGGCCTGGAGACCTATTTCTGAAAATTAGCCAGTGCAAACTCTGTGATCACAAGGGGAATATTGTCAATGTGTTGCTGGAAAATGATGATAAACACCTGGAATACACAGCGCTTTCGACAATGGACCCAAGCATGCTAGTCTTGGCTCAGGACTGGATCATTTTTTGTTCACTAATCCTTAAGGTCGCCATGAAATGGGATCACCATGAGTTGATGGCAGCTAACAATGACAATCACACTCTTAGCTGTAGGTACAGCAGTTGTCCTGGTCTTGCAGATGAAGAAACTATAGTGTAGAGACTTTGCATAACTTGTTCGAGTTCCTGTGGCTAATTAGGGATAAAATGAGGACTGGAATTTCCAGGGAAGCCAGCCTGACGTACACAGGGCACTTTAGCTGTCTGAAAAATGAAAATGACTGACACCACCAACGCATAAACACCAAAGCCAACACACTGATGCTTGCAATTTCCTTTTAAGCCTCCCTTTTCTTTTTAAAGCTGTCTTGACTAAATGATTGAAATAGCCATTTCATTTTAGGAAATGGACAGTCCGAGGAGGCCCAATGTTTTAATCTTCAAAATGTTTAAGTGTCCAGAGTGAGGATCGGAGCACGTGTCTGCCGAGGCTGAACGTGCCACAGGCATCACTCTGCTGCGGCTTCAGTGAGTCCCTTTAGAACTGAAGGTGCCAAACACAGGTGTTTAAATGGCCACAGGAAAAATCCCCAAACTAATTTAGTGGCACTGGGAATTTAAAGGACATCTAGGCCTGGGCAGTACTATGTAGTTGGTCGCCAAATAGCAATACTTTTCAAGCTGCCAGGAATTCTGATGGACCATTCTCTCTCTGCTCTGACTGCCAGTCCTTCCCAGAGAAAGATGCTTCTCATACAAACACATGCAAAGATGGTCCTTATGCCTTTAGATATAAGATTGATCTAAACTTCCTCTCCGTCTGTCAATTGTTGTTGTGCTCTGTCCAGTCAATTTTGCCTCATAACACCCCTACTGGGCAGGGTAGAACTGGCCCCATAGGCTTTCCAAGACTCTCATGTTTAAGGGTGCAGACTGCCACGTCTTTCTCTGGAGCAGCAACTGGTGTGTTCAAACCACTGGCATTTCAGTTTGCAGTTGAGTGCTTAGCCCCTGCACCACCAGGGCACCGTTGTCTGTCTGTAGGTGTTACCTTGTCCCTAAATGTTCCATTCTGCCACTTTCCTAGTGAATCAGTACTCCCACATTTAGAAGCGTTATCTTGCCCATTTATTTTTAAAGAAGGAAAGTAAGTCTTGAATCAACTATGTTATTGCCAGTTATGTCATATCCCAGAGAGTAGGAATTATATTTTTCCTTTTCTTGATAGTTATGCATGATAATGGTTTACTTGACCATTTGTATAGCATTTAACTTGTTCAGATTTAATGTTTATTTGAATATTGACTCAAGCCATTATTTTCCAACCAACCTAAGGGTTACAGTCTCTGCACTGGACCTTAACATTACCACCTGTGAAGCATTTTCCTTATGTGAAATGACATCATGTAAGAGACTCCCTTTTGTCCATTATCCTGGGTATCTTGGTGCAAGGCTTTCTGTGAGTCGTGATACTGTAAATCAGGAAGGGGTCAGGGAGTGCAGGGGGCAAGAATAATAGTGTGGAGGCCACTGTGGTAATTTCTTCCATCCGTAACGCCATCGAAAGAGCACTATGAGGAATGGGTCGAGTCGTTTCTTCTTGGCATCTTGTCAAATGAAGAATATTTTATGCAAATGGAAATATTCTGTTCCGAGAAATAATAGATCTACAGTGATTTCATTCTCGTGTAAAACTGGAAAAGGTTTACCTTTAAAAGATGGGTTGGCCCTTACCAGTCCTACTTGTTGAATAAAGGAAGAATACCGAGAAGATATTAATTGTACGACATTAAGCTAATAGCAAGTCACCCACATACCATACTGGAAAGAGGTCACCGACAAAAAATTTGTTAAAGAATAATTGAGTGGGCTAAATTACTTAAGTAGATATTGGAAATTATAAAATAAAGTCAGCACAGAAGGATTTTAAAAAAATTGGCTTAGATGAAATCCTGAAATAGTGACTTTTGACTATCAGCTTTGCCTTTTATCCAGGAAAAATTTTAATGATACTTGGAAATGTTTTAATTGTGTGTGTGTGTGTGTTTTCTTTCTTTCTTTCTTTCTCATTTTGATTCCCAAAGAGTTACCTACAGCCATGGAATTCTGGGAATAAAATGAAAACAGAAATTGATTTTCTGTATTGTTTTATCTTGCTGCTTTACTCCAACTCTGCTCCTATGTGAAATAATACCAAGCATATGTGTGGCCCTCTGTGTGAGTCACACTGTTTCCTTTGGGAAGTAGGATTCTAAAGCAAGTCCTAGAGACTGTTGCGTGAACCTGTGGTCTCCACCTCCTCTCACTTGAGTTCCACTCCCTCCCCTGTTTGGTCTGATGCTTCAGGCTTGGATCCTTTCTGTGCCCTAGACTTCTCCTTCTTTTCTCCCCTGAGCATCTTGCTTGAATTATCAGTCTCAGGCCCACTACTGGCTTGACCCGCCCGGCCACCACCTACAACCACAATGCTGATCTGATGTCATCTGAAACACCTTGCAGAATACATGCAACTCTCATTTCGACTTCCAGCGTGGCTTCCAGGTTCATCTCTTCTTCCTCAGCGAAGCAACATTGGTGGAAAAAGGAAATTCTTCTTTTTCTATTCAACCATAGTGGCAAGAAGGGCAGAAGGCAGGTGGTTCTAGACGCCCCAAGGACAACTGAGACACAGGAGCATTCTGGGCCAGGGTGGGGAGTGGAGGTGGGGAAGATACAGCACCCTGCATGGACATCCTCTGCTACCTCCTCCTCTCCCTGTGTTTATTTTTTCTCTTGCCTGCTATGCTAAAGCACACAAGTAGATATTCAGAAATACTTGATGGATTGCAAAATAAACTATCATAACTGACACAACTGAAAGAATATCATTTTCAGGAACATAGCAGCCCAATTTATACATCAAAGAATACTGTTATTAAATCAAAGAGTAGGGGAAAGAGCTTTATCAAATGCAGTAGATCAATCAAAACTACTAGTATAAGACTATCTACCCACGAGGAGCTTAAAATGTTGTGAGGTGGTAAAACATATTTACAATTAGTGGATAAGGTAGTAACAAATATATGGCTGTGCATATATAAGCGTTAGAAGCTGCTGTGATAAAATTCTATTTGCAAGTTGTCCGTACACCAGGAAGAGGGATAGCTAAAAACAGGAATATTTACTGAGCCCTTACAACTTTGCTAAAATGCCTGATCACATGAAAGCATACCTTTAGCTTCAGTCTTTCTGCTAAAATAGATCATACAATATTCAAAAAGAAACTACCAGCTGCTGTAAAGTTAACTTGTTGCATGGACTTGTCAGGCCGGTGTCTGTAGGTGGTCCAGTGGTTAACATGCTTGGCTGCTCACCAAAAGATTGGAAGTTTGAGTCTACCCAGAGCTGCCTCAGAAGAAAAATCAAGCAGTCTGCTATCAAAAGAATCAGCCATGGAAAACTCTGTGGAGGACGTTCCTACTCTGACAATTCCATAACTTGGAATGAATGTGACAGCCATGAGTTAGAATGGACTTGGCAACAACTCTGGGTTTTTTGTGGCTGCACCGGGCTAGGTGCTGTGCAGCCCTTTAAAGCATATCTGCTTTATCGCCCTCAGAGAGTCTTGGAGTTGGATTCTTCACCCATCACTACACAGGTGGAAATTGGTATAGTCCAGACATTCAGCATTTGTCCTGTAGAGTTGAGATAATAAAGAGGAGAACTCAGCCTGAATGTGGAGGGGACCACAGACAGTTAGGACCAACAGATGGGACTGCATGAGTGGGACCTCCCAACACAGGTAAGACTGAGAAGCTGACAGTGCCAGCAAACAGGCACCAAATCTAATCCATTTGTCTTTATTTCACTGTCTCCAAAATACTTACTCCTTTTTTATTTCTACAGTTTTCCAACTCCCATTTAGATGCCTCTTGCTGATTTTTTTCTCAAGCTTTTCCCTACCAAATCTTCTCATCCAGGATGATTACAATGAATTGAAAGTTCAGTTCTAAGGTGTGCTTTCCAAGTTCAGTTCTGAACTGATGTCTTCCCATCTAGCGAGTCATTGGCAAATGCATCCAGTTCAACTATGTGAGGGTCTGTTTCATATTGACAGATAGACTTCAACTTCCTGTTGTTAGCAGACTGTTGGCTTGAAAGAGCACAAGTGTTCCAGAAAACCCAGGGAAGTAGAGAACTTCCTTACTTCTGCAAGGAGGATCTCTAACTTGAAATTTAGGACCCCCATCTGAGAAGTTTCTTTTCCGGGGTGAAGTAGGCTGCACGGTGAGGGACACCAGCTTTCTCCCTATTTAGTGTTACCGGCTGCTGAAGGCATACACAAACCTTTATGGAACATAAAAAGCAAGGCCCCAGCCCTGAACAGTTTATAGTCTAAGTCTGACATAAAGCAAATGACAGCCAGCAGTAAAAATCCCATTTGTGCAGATATGACTGGTACAGGGAAAACTGGGAGACAGAACTGCTGGAGGAAATTTTTAGGAAAGATTTACAGGACAAGAGAATACGTCTAGCACATAAAATGGGGAGGCTGCTTGGCAAAGTTTAGGGAGCAGAATAGAAGACAGCATAAGTCAGGGAGGTAATCAACTGACATGATGGGCTCGAGAATTAAGAAAAAGTTAAGACTATAACTTCACATAACAACTAAATAAATTAGCCATCAGCTCATATATCATAAGATAGTCATCTTTGCAAAACGGCATTTCCCCTAAGCGACTTGGCCAAAAAGCCTGACTGTTTGAGGCCGTAGATTTAGTTTCAATTTTACTGCTAAAAAAAAAGAAAAAAGAAAAAGAATTATAAAATATTAGAAACGCAGCTACTAGATGCTGTCAAGATGACTCAGTGAGCAGACTCGTTTGTCTCTTTTAAATTCTGTGTTTAACAGTCTCGCGGTAACTTCCAAAACAATTGGTACTCACTTGCACACTGTTGTCTAACTAGCCCTTCCTTATAAAACACCTAGAGGATCAAATCCAAAGAATTCTTGTTTCCTCTCTCTTAAGAAACTGTTCCAGAAATACTTTACAGGATTGCTCAACAGCAAGTGGTTTACTATTTTGCTTTCTTTCTTTCTTTTTTTTTTCATTTTGTTTTATTATTTCTTTTAACCAACAGGCTCGTAAACTTTTTCAGAAAATGTAGTAAATATTTCGGGTCTTGCAGCTCATAGCAACCAGTCAATGCTACTTTTGTAGTATGAAACAACAATTGGCAATATGCAAATGAATGAGCTAACTTTGTTCCGATAAAGCTTTATTTATAAAAACCGGCACTGGACCACATTTGGCCCACGGACTGCTGTTTGCTCATTTCCTGTTCTATTCAACAGATCAAGTTTTCTGCTCCATCAAGGTCTGGATCCTATGGATAAAGGAGAAGATAATGTGATTTTTTTCCTTGACTTACTGAGGTTTACAGTGTCGTTAAACAGTAGAATCAATCAAACGCTAACGTTTTATGAGTGACCCACCCGGTCACCGGAGGAGTTAGTGGATTTTCTGTGGCAATATGAATTGTGTATCAGATGGTAGGGACTCGGATTTTTGCCTCGTCTCTCTGAGCTCAGTGAGCTTTCCATTCTTCCACGCTGTGCTTTTTTTGTTTTGTTTTGTTTTTTTTAATAGCAACTTTCGGGAGTGACTGGGAAGCATATAATTTATTATAACTTTTAATGTAACTTCCACTCTTTCTCTTATTCTTTTCCATTTTTGTTATAGCCCAAGAATTTATTTGTCTTCTCAGGTCTTTGGAGGATGTGAATTTTACTTGCTATATACAATAACAGTAATAGTTTAATAATAACAATAACTGTTATGTTTGCTTTCATCTGCCTTCCATTAAGTATCAAACTTTGTGCTGTGTCATTTAATCTGTGAGAGTTTTCTCTGTTTTGATGGTTTTGCAAAGTTGGTACATTTTTTTTCTGAGGTGGCAATATTGATATTCAGAAGGTGTTGTAGGTTTCTCCTAAATCACACAGCTTCTAAATAATGACGTCTATGTGTTTGCTTGTTCCCCCCATGCCCTATATTTAAAATTTCCTGATCTATAGCATAATTTTTCAGTCATATCTAAGATACTTTCACATCTTATTTTCTAGATTAAGTTATGGCAAGGATTTGGAGCTAACATACTCAGGTTCTGCACCTTATTTTTCATGTCTGTACAACTGAGCCATGGAAAACAGTTCACCTACCAATACTAAAGTGTTGTTGCTAGATATTTATGGAAAATAGATTTCAGGTGACAAAAGGACACGTAAGCAACGTCTGTGTGACGGGCTTTAACAAGGCAGCTGCAAACAGGGTGGTGTGAAAGAAATCCTCCAGGGACTGATGAAGAAAAACTTAGCATGGAATTCAAAGGATTGGGCACTGCTGGGACCGGCCAGGCCCAGAGCAATCAGACTGGGTGGTTCTCTCAGTGAGGGAGAAGCCAGCAGACATGAATCTAAGGGATAGAAATGTCAAGAGTTACAAGCAGTGCAAATAGTGACTACCGCTGTAGGCCAAAAGAAACATCTTCACTCAAGTAAATGTGGAAAGAACTCCTGGCAACAAATATTCAGGGCAGAGTATCTAAACCAAACAAATGAAGCAGAGCAGGAGAATAGTAGCAACCGAAAAAAACACTTTCTGATGCATCAACACCGACATGTCAGTCACTATTAACAAGGACATTGTCAACACATTTATATTAATACATGTTATTAGACTTGATCTTTGCCTCCAACAGACTAAAAGTCTAGTTGAGGAAGCAGAACAGATACATTCGTGTTCCTCAGAATATGACATAAATCATTCCCTACGGAGGGCTTCCCCATCTGCATCTGCCTACGTGATCAGTCCCAGTTTCAGCGAAGGTTTCTTAATTTTTGAATGTTGGCGATTTCTCAACATTGCATTTTTTTTTTAAATTAGTTTGACCGTTTTGATCCAGACCAAAACAATGATGCCATTGGCTTTATCCATCCTTTGAAGAAAAACTTCCATTTCTTCATGGTAACTCTTATTCTCTATAAGGAAACCTTGTGAGTAAGTGGGAGTTGAAAAAGCGACTTCCATGGATATTGAGTCACCCTTTGTTTGCACTGTTGAACATGGAGGTGGATTAAATATTGTGACGACAGAACAAAAGTGAGCATATTGAGAAAGAATCTGGATACCCGGCCCAAGCTTCCACCACAGGCCACTTGGAGTGAGGCATTGATATGGCACCTCAGCCCAGCTGGCTTTTGCTGACACTCATCTAAGCCACAGGAAAAAAAACTTTCTCCGACCCAGATCAGTTATCACTCAAGTGCATGTGTTTTTAAAACCTCTTTAAGTTTGCTAAAAATTTCTGCTTGAATAAACAGTTACATCACCAATTGCTAAATATGACATTATCAGATGGTTTTGACTTGCCAGGAGTGAGGGTAAGGGAAAAAGGTTAATTACAATTACTTTTGCGTCTCACTAATAGAAAACAGTGTGAACATCTGTGCTCTGGCTGCTGGAAGGCTGGCAATAATATCTAAGTATTAACCAAAGTAGAACAGAATGACCCAACGTGGTGGTTGTCACTGCTGTACCTGAATTCACCCAGCAACTAACAAAATAGGTCTCTTTCACTAAAGACTAATTTTCACATTAAAAAAAATCTTTATTATGGGTCTAGTGCAGTTAAATTGCCCGACACAGTAGGGAATCTATACTTAGATGGGTAATATTAAGCACTGAGAAAATGCCTCAAGTGATGATCAAGCTGAGCAGTAATTCAGACCCCTGGTAGTTCTCTTTCAAGAAAATTCCACCAGGTGGCACAAAATGTCTCAGTGTGCCACCGAGCATGCTCCCTTGTTTGGACCACAGTGAAGTGGGCAGGAGAGATTAAGAATTGCTAAAGATTATAATAAGCTTCTTCTTTTCTTCCAGAAACACACTTTTTAAATATTTTTTTAGCCCAAGGAGCTTTTTAAAGGCAAATACATAGTGCGTGAGCACGCGCGCACACACACGGCTTAGTGATATGTGCCCTCTTTGCATTCTTTGAACTTTATCCTTTGAATAATATGTAGAACTAGTCTGAAAGATACAGAAAACATTGGTAGAAGAGGCAGAAGAGGAATCACATTTGCTAAGTTGCTAGTTCACCAGACCTAAAGTTGTCTGATGGGGAAATTTTAATATGTAATTGTCTACAACTTGAACTGTAGGATCGTTCCAAAAAGTTGTAAATGTTCTGCCATGTTCTGAAACTGTAGAGATTATAAAGATTTGTAGAATTTAACTGAAACCAAAATTGTTGATTCTTGAAGACTTGGGTAAGCATCTATGAAGGAGTGAAATAAAATGAGATGATTTTATTTATCCTATACCCTGCCACTTCCCTTAGAAACTGGTCTAACACTTGCCCAAACGGACAGTAAGTGTACGCTGTTACTGTTTCCCGTTAACATATAAATGACTAGAATAGATCATTACAAAGTGCTATTCCACGTTGTTCTCAGCCTAGAGAGTGATGGGAAGACAGGTTTGGCTCTGGGATGGCTGAAATGTTTTCCAAATGATCTATGGAGTTCTTCACTGTGCGTGGGCCAGAGGTACAAAATCAGTGATCTGTAGAAGGACAAGGCATACGGACTTTGGAAAATCCTCCCAGATGATGTTAACGTGTCTTCTAGTTAAGAAATTTAGATTTAAGCATCTGTTTCCCTCTTATGGTAAACATGAGTGACACTCAGGAGCTGTATTCTAACAGATCATTGCCAAGAACTCGAGAAGATCAATATCCTTGAGTTGATTCTGGGAGAAACATAGTATCTCTTCCTTAGAGTGCAATTCTTCACTCCTGTCCTGAAGATGGAAGATGGTTGAATCAGATGAAATGTCAAGCTTTCTCGGTATCTCCTGTCCCTGGAGAAATAGCGCATTCCCTTAAGAAGTAGCATGTGTATACATATGAATATAATATAAAATTTCCATTTAAACTAGACCCTAAAAAGTGCAGAGTTGAGTATTTTAGGAAGTAAGGAAATGAGAACAAAGGTACTGATGCAGAAAATGAAGTTGCATAAAGAAATTAATACATTGTTCATTTTACCCGGAAAGTAGAAGACACAAAGAGAAGTCGAGGGAATCAGGCCTCACATTTTAGACGAATGGATTTAATCTTTATTCAATAGGAAGTAGGAACCCAGTAAAGTTTCTTTTTTAGTTTTTTTATCTTGATCAAGTGAAAGTTCACAAAGTCAGTTTTCTACATCACTCCCACCTCTCTGCAGCTCTACTTGTTCTCTTCCACCCTACAACAGCACACTTTGCTTTTTCACTCTTGACTTTCAGTATCCACTCAACCAACACTTGTTCCCTCCTCTCTATCCTCTCTTCTTTCCTCTAGAAAGAAACCAGTCGGACACCCCAATAAAGTTTTCTGCATTAAAGAATTTGAACATGGCAGTTCTGTATGAAATGGATTAGAATGAGTAGTACTCAAATTAATATCTACCTTTTATCGGATCCTTCTTAGTGTGAGGCATCATGATTAGGTATCAATTTATGGTCAGCGTTTCACTTAAACTTTCTAGCAACCTCTCAAAGTAGTGTTGCCATCCTCATTTTTAACAAAAGAAGATACAGAGGCTTAGAGAGTTGAAGTGTTTTGTCCCAAATCACACTTTAAAGTAATGGGATAGCATTTAGAATCCATTTAGGCCTGACTTCAAAATCTGTAAGCATAACAATTACATGGACTCATCTAGAAATGCATGTTAAGAGACAATAGTCATTCAGGACAGAAGTAAGTTTTCAAGAGAAAAATGTTTTCCTAGTAAATATAACCTACAGCTACTTGTTACTAAAATAACAGAAATTATATGTGGAGCAAAAGTCAAAAGAAATAAAAAGTCCAGTCTTAAATAGGAACAAACATTACAAATAGTTTGTCTGACACTTGTGCTAGTATTGAGGAAAAACCCTTACACAGTTATATTCAAGCATTCTGCTCCAGTCCAGTTTCTCCTCTGGACACTGGTTTCTTTGGTGCTTCTTCTCCTGTTTCTCTGAGCTGCCTAGTCTATGTTTGGAGGAAGTCTTATTACACTAGACCTTACGGCCTTTGGTTTAGGGTTGCTGTGAGTCAGAATTGACTAGAAGGCAGTGGATTTGGTTTTGGTTTAGGAAACGACTAACTACACCTATTTCTTTGTATAGTTTATAGGAAGAAGTAAGAAAACACGGTAGAGATGTACCTACCATTTGTAAATAATCAACATTAGTTTTCTAGAGCCAAACGTATTTCATTTCTATTTCCAGGCATTTTCTCAGTCTCCACAGGTAAGCACACAGTAGATGAGCAGTGCTGTTGTACCACTATCTGTATCTACTCATTTGTTAATCATGTATTTAGTATCTTCTCTGTGCAAGGCCCTGGAGCCACAGAGATAAATGGCAGGCAGTCCTGATTCTCAGGGAGCTCAGAGAAGGCAACCATGATGCCTTCAGTGTTGTCATGAGATAGATGTGAACTGCAGAGCGCAGACAGATGACCCAAGACTGTCTGACAAGGTCTGAGAAGATTCTGGGAAAAATCGTGTCTAGTTTGGGTGCACAAAACTATCCTGGAGAAGAAAGAGAGAAGAGATACTTCTACTGGAAGGGAACACCTCTCTGATGCCTGTTTACACCATGACATCTCTGTGATTCCTCTGAGATTCTTCTCAGACTGGGCCTGGGCCAGTCTGAAGTCTTGAAGAACTCTTACCATTCAACTTCTGGAAGCTAACCACTTCATTTACTACTCAGGTCAGTTGCTATGGATAGCAGTGATTCTGCTCTACATCTTTTAAATATAATAAAATAATTAAAACAGATGCACTCTACCCATTTATTTGCTGACGCCTTATTGTTTTTCATTTTGTTTTTTTCCCACCACTGCTCCCTGACCCCGACTCTACTTCCATTCAGCATAGGGTACTGTCACAGAAAGACCAAAATATCAGAAGGGTGAGTGAGGTCATGTGACCAGTTTGGACTCCTCAATCGTCTGGTTCTACTTGAATCTGTAATGTAGAGCACATTACTGGAAAATCCTTAATTTAAAAACAAAATAAGAGCTCTTGGCCTATCTTGAACTTCTCTTTATGTAGTCATTGAATGAATTCAGCCCAAACTCTAAGGAGAGTGTGATAATTTAAGCTAACATCATGTATTATTGTCTGTTTTATATTAAATGAAAAAGCTGTTAGATACTCAATGGGCTAAGAATGAAAAATTACACAAATGGCCTTACTATTTGCCCTCCAGATATCTTGCGAGAGTTTGTAATTCTTTTAGGAGTTAGTCTATTTCTTTATTTCAATGTATTTATTTAAGTAGTTTAGTTTTTTAAAATCCACAAATGAATTCCAGAGGCAGTTCTTGGGTCACTTGTAAAACTACGACCACCTGTTACATAATTTACTATGACAAAATTTAGAATGATGTTCAGAGACAAAGCTTTGTGTCACCCTAGTGTTGCCCACTGCAAGGTAGTTGGTGTTTCTAGAGCTTGTGTGCTAATCATGTGGCCCTAATATAGCTATCTGCTCATAGAGGACATCCTATAAATTCCTCAGATTTTCAAAATGAAATTCTCTAGAATTATATAGTTTTTATAACTAGAAAAATACTACTGTATATATTTTCCGGCTCTGTCAAGAATGAGTGAGGCTGATTTCTATCAGCTTGTTTTTAGGGTTTATTAGTCTATGCCATCAAAAGTAAGCTGATGACTATATAAAGTATCTGGTGAATTGAGGTCCCTTAAACAGTCCCTCAGCTAGTCAGAGTTTTGTGTGACTTGTCTGCGTACAGGATTCTGGATTCTCAAGGGTTCTAAGTCAGAGTCATGATGTCTCTTTCTGGCACACACACACACATACACACACACACCTCTAAGTCTGCATTTGGAAAGTGTAAAAACAAATTAGCTTTCCCTTCTGTATCTATATTCTCCATGAATTTGCTAATTCTCAGGAGAATTCATTTAGCTCACCTTTGAAGAGCCATAAATATTGGAAAAGTATAAGAAGAAAAAACTTAGCGACTGTCAGCTCATGTGGGATGATAATTCTGAGACTGGTAGCCAAGAAACAGAACTTTCAACGTTGTTCTGTTTCTGATGCATAAACAACTGTAGCTCTGTGTATGTCTTACAGTCTGAAAAGTCTGTCAGCATTTCTAGAGTTTTTCAACTTGTTAATATGGGAGGTAATTTCATCTGGAGACAGAATGTGAATAAACTGAAGCCTTAAGAAAAAAATAGAGCTTAAACACACTGCCATATTCATTTCTTATTGTATTCTGACAAATTTACACATGTATAAAGTTACCATATACACATTTATAAAGGTACTATCTACCTATCTATCCATACACCTCTGTTCTTGTTGTTAGGGGCTGTTGAGATGGTTCAGACCATAGGGACCTTTTGTGCCACAGAAGATAAACACTGCCTGATCCTGAGTCACTCTCTCAGTCCTTTTGTTTGAGCTCACTGTTGGAGGGTCATCTTATTTGCTGACTCTCTACTTTACCAAATGCAATGTCATTCTCCAGGAACTTGTCCCTTCTGATAACACATCCAAAGTCTATGACACCAAGTCTTGCTGTCTATCATGGGCTGAACTGTGTCCCCTCCCCTGTCAAAAACCATGTGTCAGTTTGCTAGAATCCTCTATTTTTGTGATCTGATGCAATTATCTTATTCTCCATTTTTGTGTTGTAAATCCTCAACTCTCTATGTTAACGAGGCAAAATTAGGGTAGCACACATCTTGAGTCCCCACTCTCACTCAAGTCACACCCTAGCTTGAGTCTCACGTTTTATGAGATGAAAGGAAGGAGAAGCAAGCAGAAATAAAGATTTCCATACCTCCCAGAAGAACACCCTGGAGCAGAGTGCCCTTTGGACCCAAGGTCCCTAAACTGACAATCTCCTAGAATGAGGAAACATACCGAAAACTGTAATACTTGAGATGGTGCAAGATAGCAATAGATAGCTACAAAGAAACGGTGGCAGGAGGGCTAGGAGACTGACGTGAGATGCACGGGAGCTGACCCAAACAGCTGTAAGGAGCTGAGGATCTTTGGGCAGGAAGTTTAATGGTGGAATGGGGTGTCTCTGGTCACTCATTTGCAGAGCTAAGGTGCTTTGTAACCCTACTCCAAGGCAGGCAGAGGCCTGGCAGAGGGATCAGGGGGCAAAGGGATAGAGAGAGGCTGGCCTGATTGACATGGACCTTCCTCCAGATTCTGTGGAGAAAGCCTTACTCATCAGCCTGTGCTTTGAATTTGGACTTCTAGCCTCCTAAACTCTGAGAAAATACATTTTTGTTTTTTAAAGCCATCCACTTGGAACATTTCTGTTATAGCAAGGTTGGTGACTAAGACACCATCCTCACATCTAAGAAGCATTTGGGTTGTACTTCTTCCAAGACACATTTGTTTGTTCTGCTGACAGTCCACTGTGTATTCAGCGTTCTTTGCCAATATCTTGTGTGTGCATGTGTGACCGTGTCCAGAATACTAAAAATCCAGAATCACTCAAAAGTGAGGATGGTGAGACTTCATGTCACTTACTTTTGGACAGAAGTGTTATCAGGAAGGACCAACCCCTGGAGAAGGACACAATGCTTGGTAAAGTAGAGGGTCAGCAAAAAAGAGGAAGATCCTCACTGAGATGGACGGGCACAGTGGCTGTAACAACGGGCTGAAACATAACAACGATTGTGAGGATGTCTCAGGACCGGACGGTGTCTTCACTCTGTAGTACACAGAGCTACTATGAGTTAGAACTGATTCAAAGTCATCTAACAACAACAAATATGTATGTATAGAACAGTTCTAATATGCACAAATGTGGTTGCCATGAGTCAGAAGGGACTGCATCCGACAACAGTGTAAGACACACAGTGTGTAGTGGATGTCTGTGTTCTCCTTTGGATATCTATCCTTTGAATCCTATTTCATAAGTTTTGATAGTGGGCAAAGACTACATCCTCTTCAGGAGCAGAACTCTTAAGTATTTACTCTCTCAGCCTCTCTTGAATTTAGGGTTCAAGTAGATAGTGCAGTCTTTGCCACTAGACACCACACTAGGTGTGGTCTCAGAAACTGAGCCACAAGAGTGAGGGCACAAAGGAAGGGGTTAGCCACTGGCAGGGACACATCAAGGTTCACGGCAATGACTTTCCAGTGCACAACCACTGAAGGCAGCATCTCAGGCTTGGCATCATCAAATGCAGTTTCTCGTTAACCCAGCTCTGCACCTTCTTTGGGGCAGTGTTTCTTAATCTGTCACCTCGAGCTTGCTCCCTCTCCTTCTCAGTAATTCCCTACACCTGCTAACACCTTTGCAATAAATTTTCTTCTACATATGTCAACCTTTGCCTGCAACTAAGAACACTGATGAACATACCGCTTGACACTGGAGGTGAGAAATCCTGCCTAAGCCCTAAGAACTTTATAGTCTGGTCAGTGAGATGAGACAAAAACCAAATCCAAACCTATCGTCGTTGAATGGATTCTGACTCATAGCGACCCTATAGGACAGAGTAGAACTGCCCTATAGAGTTTCCAAGGAGGACTTGGTGGATTCGTACCACCCGCCTTTTGGTTAGAAGCTGCAGTACTTAGCCACTACACCACCAGGGACAGTTCACAGTTAATATACCATGTAATACAAGCATCCTATCACGAGGCTAAGCAGTCCTGGTGACACAGCAGCTAAGCATTAAACTGCTAATGGAAAAACTATCTCCCTGGGAGAAAAGACGTGGTGATCTGCACCCATAAAGATTACAGTCTAGAAAACTCTATGTCACACGAGGTCATATGAATTGAAAATCTACTCAATGGCACCCAACAATAACTACATCATAAAGCTACACCTGCCTGTAGAGCAAGATGATTCTGGTCAGTGCTTAAGGAGTTACTTTCCTCTGAGTCCTTCTTTTGGGGTCTTGTGAGTTTATCTCCTTATCCATAAAAGAGACATCCACAGTGATCATAAGCTATGCTTTACAGCTGCAAGTGACTAGGAAAAAAAGTGGAAGGACTCCTTACCGTTTTGTCTGAATGTATTTGCAGGAGAAAAAGGCTCAGTGGCTGAGCTTGCGATGAAACACTCCCCCGTCCCAGGCTGCGCATCATCTATACAGATGGCGCTCCCAGTAGGATTACACATCGCAGGGAACTCGTGAACCATATGGAAGAGAAAGTTCCCCTCCTGAGAGTTCCGCTCCATTATTTCCCGTTGGAAGTGGTGCGTTGTGATCAAGCCTGAGCTATCAGATGTGAGGCAACGGGTATCAAAATGTTGTTTTTGCCAGAGTTTGGAACCACTTATTAACAGACTAATGACTGCACAGAACATGTGGTTGCAGCATATTCTGAGTTCTACCACCCAGGGAATATTGACAACGTTTCAAAGGGCAAGAGAGAGCCCCTACCATCCAGCAGCACTGTCAAAATAAGGACTGAACACGTTCCCACCACCCACCGCCTGCCTTGGCATACGAGTCCTGCCTCCTCTTATATCTGCTTTTGTGATGGGATATTAACTTTGGGTGGGGAAGACTGTGTCTTTGCTGCACCGGTGTAGCATTCCAGTGAGCACTAGAACTCTGAGGCCCCACTAAGAGTATCTGTACAGGGTCCTTCTGTGCCTTGCGGTAGCTTTATAAATAGGAAATGATGTTACCAAGACCAGGAAACAGGACTGGGGTGGGAGACTCACGGCTGTGCAGCTTACATGGGATGTGACTCACCCAGCCTAGGAACTAGAGGCACAGGAGACTTTCCCATGGAGAGCTGCATCTTCTGTGTCTCAGGAAAGGAAACCATCAGGACCCGAGAGACAGCCTCTGGGGGTGCTTCTGTGAGCATGAGCTGAGGATTCTCAGGCTGAGAAGGGCAGATGAGTCCAGGTACAGCTAACCAGCTGGCCCAGTTGAACAATGAACAGAAGCTGACAAACTCCACGTCATGAACACCCTGCACTTAATTGGCCTACCATGGTTAAAGAGGTAGTATATGCTGGCTGGCAAGACACCTTCTGGTGATTCACTTAGCAGCCAGCCCTTCGGGAGACAGCTCTGGGCTGGGAAGGTCAAGAGAAGGGCCGAGTCTGCCTTCATCAATGCTGGCCTTTGGGAAAGAAGAGCAGGTAGTTCATCTGCCAGGTGGGATCACACTTCATTGTGCTTTCAGGGGATTTTCGGGTGCAGAGCCTATGCTTACTGTAAAGCTAAGGTTCTATTAGAAAACTGGACCTTCTGAGGGTCAGCCTCACACTGTAACAAGGAACAAGGTAGCATTGCATCTGACCAGTGATGACCAGTGTGGGTTTGGTGGCTGAGTAAGCAGTAGGTTCTCAGGTTGGAAATGCAAACTGCTGGAAAATTCAGAGGTTTGGGGGATCAACGCAGAAAAAAGAAAATAGAAATTCCTGTTGTGAACTAACTGCCTTTGAATCAGCCCCAACTCCTAGTGACTTTGTGACAACAAAGTGACACACTGCCTGGTATGAGCTGTCTTCCTAGTTGTTGGTATATATGTGTTCTGTCTTGTGGATATTCGTCTCACTGAAGGTTTTGCTTATTTTCACAGCCTCTATACTTTGCCAGGGTTCTTTTCTAGTGACTGGTCTTTCCTAATGGCATGCTCTGGTAGTGTAGCGATTAAGAGCTAGGAGTGCCCACCAAAAGATAGGCAGTCAAATCCAAGCAGGTGCTCCTTGTGAAACTATGGGACAATTTTACTCTGTCTATAGGGTCTCTATGAGTCATTACGGCAGTGGGTTTGGTTTGGGTTCATGACACTCCCAAAGTAAGCGAGCCAATATCTCGCCATCCTCACTACTAAGGAACGTTCTGATCATGTGCTTTAGGAAATCATGTGAAATGACACAGAACTGGCTAACCTAAGAAACAACCTGGATGTGTAAGGAGTGTAAACTTGAAAACACTGGGATTAATTTCTGTCTCCCTTGTTTGTCACTTGCTGTCGTTGTGTGCCCATGAGTAGATTTTGACTCATAGTGACCTTCTAGGACAAAAGACAACCATCCTCATAGGGCTTATAAAGCCGTAATCTTTATGGAAGCAAACAGCCAAATCTTTCTCCTAAAGTGTATCTGTTGGGTTCAAAACACCAGCATTTTGGTTAGCAGCTGAAAGCTTAACTACTGTGCCATCATGGGTCTTTTTGTTTCTTATTTAGTCAGGCGCTTTTGAAAGCCCCAGCCCATCTCACCTGTACCACAGGCCACCAAGGTTTTTGACTCTTGGGTTCTGACCACAAGGGCAGAATATTCCAGAAGAACTGAACACACCTAGAGCCCTAAGGGCGATGGTGAAATGGAAGAAGGTAGAATGAAGAGACCCTAGTTAAGGTTATGACTTGTTGTCATATTCTATCCAGGGAAGCAGACATTCTTTTAAAACGAAGCAAACTCACTGCTGTCAAGTCAATTCTGACTCATAGCAACCATATAGGACAGAGTAGAACTGTCCTACAGAGTTTTCAAGGAGCATCTGGTGGATTTGAACTCTTGACCTTTTGATTAGCAGCTGTAGCACTTAACCACTAAGCCACTAGTGTTTTCATTCTCTTCTTGCATAGTTTCTGACATTTAGAATGCCTTGGAACTTGGCAGCAATACATACACTGTTGTTACCTAGATTTTCCCACAGAACCACATAACCAGATTATAAAAGCTAGAAATTAGAACTACTTATTTATGGCATGAAAATAAATAACTATTTTAAATATTTTGTGAAGACATGAGACAAAACAAGCAATATTAATAAGGAAGTCTTCATGTAGACTGAACTCTATCCAGAAATGCAGTTTTAACTATCAGTTACAAATATTCTTGCTGAGTTGAGACCAGACCTAGATGATATATTCTTACCCAGTTATAAAGCAATTACCTTGAAGGCTTTCGGCCAAAAGATTGGATATTTGAGACTCTAAAATGATCACTCTGTAAATGATCATAATGTTGGTAATTAAAGACAGATTATTGGATTAAGATTTGAATTATTTTTGAAGACTTCACTTTTCTTGGCCTATGTGTGGTTTTTGTGTTTCTCCCCCCTTATTTTGTCTGTCTGACTGATCATAATGATGGAATGCATCTTTAGACTACAAATTGTAATTTCAGTGTCAGCAATGGTACTTTAATCTCAGGTGTTTATTAGAAAATTTCCCTGCACTAACTGTGAATTTAACTAACAAGAGTGATTTGAATCAATTGAATGGACTCCTCACAAAATTAAGAACATGAATTCATATAGTGTGGGGAATTCTAGGTTTCAGCAGCCACTATAACACATTTTCTTAGTTTTATAAATTTTATATTCCTACATGAAAATTGAGATAAACACAGGGGCATTGATGCTCATATTTGCTAGGCTTTCTATAAAACAGAGAAGGCCTAAAATACAGAAATATATCTACATGTATATCTATGCCTACCTCTGTGTCTGTACCTGCATCTACGTATTTACCTGTATAAATAATTTGGGCCAAAGGAAATGGGGAGTTGAGTTACTTCTCAATGAATTTGATTAATGTAAACAACTTCTCTTGATATTACCACTCCCCAAACCTATGTATTCCTTCAAATATGAGGCACATTTTCTTTTTGTAGATTTTCCTCCAAGCTCCGTGCTTCACTGGGGATATCCTGTAAATGGGCTGAAGTGAGAAGACAAAAAGAATGGACTTGAGACGTTTGTGGCTGTCACTTACTTGTTACAGGTATTTGAACCTATCAGTTCAGCCTCATAGTCTGTTATTCCTTATTCTAAAAAAATACATAAATTGAACCAAACAAATTTTATAGTTCCCCTGGCTCTAAATTTCTACCTACTATTTCCATTTCCTGTTTCCAAAGAAGAATTTCCTCATGGAAAGAATTTTTAGTCTTTGCTCCTAAAAAGAAGGCAATATATGTTTCATTTGCATTGGCTTGAAATTAAAAAAAAAAAAAAAAAAGGTAGTTTCTTACAAAGTTCAGCACATATTTATCATTGGATCCAGCCATCTCCTGCCTAAGACAGATGAAAATGTATGTTCTCGCACACACATAGAAAACCTATACTCAAATGTTTATAGTTTCATAATTGCCCCCAACTAGAAACAAATCAAACACATATCTTACAATCAGTGAATGGGTACACAAATGATGAATACTATTGCATGTTGAGTAGCCGTGCACCCGGCATGATGTGAGTAGTGCTGAAATACTTCTCAGCAGTAAAGAGGAGGGAATGACAGTCCACACATCTACATAGATGAATCTCAAGTGCATCATGCTAAATGCAAGAAAGCAGATTCAAAAGGTAGCATGCTATATGAGTTTACTTATAAGGACCGGAAATGGTTCATTAGCTGCCACTGTCTGAGAATGGGAGGGGATGTTGAAGGACTCCATAACATACTGATTGTAGGAGTGGATCCATGACTGTACGTGCTTTTCAAACTCAGAGACCATAGGCCCATACACCACAAAGAGTGGATTTCACTATGTAAGTAATGCATGAATTAAAAAAGAAAAATAATAACTTTATGGGTGTCAGGGTTGTTACTGAAACACCCATTTCCTTAGAGAATTTAAATTGTAAAATAAAGGACTCGATGGCACTTGGCTTTGGCTTTTAAAAAACTTAACAAAAAATATGTTGGCAGTTGTTTTCCTATTTTCTTCTTTTGGCTTACAATGGAGATTGAACTTTCAAGGAGTAGATTGAAATGTCAAGAAGTGATAGTGGTCTGACTGGGCATCAGTTCAGTCCTTAAATCCATCCTTGCTTTGGAGGTTCCTGAAGGTTCATTTCTGTTGCAGAGGAAGCAGTTCTCATTTGCATTGAATTCCAACAACTTCCTCCAGGCGAAGCCCCTAAGGCGTTCACCTGCAGTCATGTGCCTGCGGGCTTAGGTACAGCAGGGCAGCTTCCTCATCAGCGCCAGAGTTCTGTTGTGCTTTAAGAGGTAAGGACCTACTGAATCTGACTTTCACTACACCTGTCTTTTAAACCAGACATTGTGCAGCTGGAGGGCTTCTGGTGTTATCAACCCAGGGAAGGTAGCTTCCTGTGCTAAAAGAACGCTTTCTATGAGTAAGAAAATCCCATTGAGTGCCCTAAATTCTATCCTGGGCTGTAAGCTCTACTGAAAACATTTTGGTAAAATCTGATGCTTCCACACGTTAGAACTTAGAGTTGAGTTTTTCTAGTTACTAGATAAACTCCAATTAGCTGATAACATTTTAAAATTGATTGAAGTGACAAAATATATTTTACTATCAGTCATTGCAAGGCAGCTCTCTCAGAGCTGCCATGACAAAATGCCACAAACTGGATGGCTTATAAGAACAAAACCATAGTGTGTCCCAGTGCTGGAGGCTGGGAGACTGAGATCACATTATCCAATGTGTTGATTTCTTCTGAGGCTTTGAAGGAGGATCTTCTCCATACCTTTCTCTTAGCTCTTGATGATTGCTGGTGATTCTTGACATTTATTGGCTTGAAGATACATTTTCACATGACCTTCATCTGCCTCTATGTCTCCTCTCCTCTTTTATAAGGATACCATCACACAGTATTGAAACCTACCCTATTCCAGTAGAGCTGAATGCTAACTTAACCGATAACATGTTCAAAGACTGTATTTCTAAACAATGCCATCTTTCCGAAACCAGGGATGAAGATGTCAGCATGTCTTTTTTGGGGCCATCATTCAATTCATAGCAAAGAGTAGTGGCCAAATGTGGATAGTAACTACACAGATACACAGGCAATATTTACACAACTGGAAATTTTAGGTTCATTAGAAAGATTTAGCATTAACCCAAAGACAGTATTACAAGCACAGTGCCTTGGGTTTTCATAGTAGGGATTAAGTTTTTACAGAATCTCTTCTCCCTACATCAATATGTGTTTTTAAGCCACCGGCTCAGGAGATTAATACAATCTGTGGTCATGCAATACTCAAACTCAAGATTTTGACCTCAGACTCATCAAATCCATGGTCTGAAAAAAATTCAAGATAACAGAGTCCAAATACACATTCCAAGCAAAATCCACACCAGTCTGTGGGACAGATGATGCCTGAGGATCTCCAGTGCAAACAGACTCGTGACTTCCAGACTTTCCGTCTTTTGACAGGCCTGTCTGATGTGAATCTTATCCCAGTAGAGCATTCAAAGCATTAGGTTAAAAAAAAATTACTTGGCACCATATGAACACTCTGAATCTATTTAACTGTAAAAAAAAAACTACTTTCAGTCTAGTATTCAGATTTTCAATAATCCACCCTAATAAAAGGTGACTTTTTTATTTGTTTGTCTTTAAAATAATTTTCCCAGGGCATTCTACCAATAAAGTACTAACAAACAAGAAAAGGTTCAGAGTTTAATAGCATAGCTATTAAAGAAGAAGAAAGAAGAACAGGGCGGTAATGAAGGGAATCCTTGGTCCCCTGACCCACCTTAGATGGAAGCTGATGTCACATGAGTTGCTAACTAACGAGTGATGGGGAAGGGGCTTTAATTCACCCTCAGCAGATAACTATAACCAAACCAAATCTACTGTCATGGAATTGATTCCAGCTCTTGGTGGCCTCTTTCTTATGTTACAGAATAAAACTGCTTCACAGGATTTTCTTGGCTGTGATTTTATGAAACCACTTTGCTAGACCTTTGCTCTTATGTGGCCTCTGGGTGGCCCAGGAACCACCAACCTTTAGTTTAGTAGCCTGTGACAAACTGCTTGTGCTGTTTTGTGAGTAAGAACTGCCTTATAAGCAACGGTTCACTTTATCCCACAGTGCCGCGCAATCTTAGAGAACTTCCATAGACAGATTTCTAGGATAACCCAGAGAAAGCAATGCATACATGAGGGTATGATAAGAAATGATGTCAAGCTTTCACTGTCTTTGTTAGGCAGAGGGAATCAACTTTAGCTCTTTTCCTCTCAAGATCCAGATCTGCTTATAATCCTACTCAACATCACAGTGCTGGTACCCACTACCACTAATCTCTCTGCCATGTGAGGAAGTGTACATACTATCTAGATATACTGAGTCACTACCCAAGCCAGGCCTTGGAAAAACCACACTGTAAATGTCAAATTCAGCCCCTTGATTGCTTGGGCTATCCTGTAAGCTAAGAAGCACTTTACTGATCAACCCCGATTAGCTGAAATGTTATCTCCCCCAAAGAATTCTGTTGTTCTCCTTAGTAGATAATAGATTATAAAAAAGTGTACTTGGTTGTCATTATGTCTTGAATAATACTAATAATAAAAACCCAGTGCCGTCGAGTTGAGTCCGATTCATGGAGACCCTAGACCAGAGCAGAACTGCCCCATAGAGTTTTCATGGAGCACCTGGTGGATTTGAACTGCCAACCTTTTGGTTAGCAGATGTAGCACTTAACCCACTGGACCACAAGGGTTTCCACCACTACATTTTGAATATCACCAAAAGCATTTTAGAGACTCTTCTAATCTTAACCCAACATCACAAGGACAGAGTAGCAGGGGTGGGGTCTGGGGACCATGCTGTCTGTGGACATCGGGGCCAATTGGCATAACTAGCCATTAGTAAGAGAGTCTTCTACACCCTATATTGGTGAGTGGCACCTGGATCTTAAAAGTTAGCAAGTACACCAAATGGTCCCAACTCATCCGGAAGAGATGACGACCAAGAACAACAAAGATATGCAGAAAAAAGAGCCCAGGAGACAGAAAAACCCATGTGAATGGGAGACTATATCAACATGTGACTGGAAAAACCAGATAGTGCCCGGCCACCATCAAAGATAGCTGTGATGGAGCATACAGTGCTGAGTCCCTGTGATGACATGAGAAAAGGAGGAGTGCAGCTTCAGAACTCTGCTAAAAGACCACAAATGGTGATCTGATGACCTGGGGGATCACCTGGGAGCAAGGCCACTAGACCTGCTGCTCTGCCTGTCCAGAAAATACTATTGAGGTCAACTCTTCAGATAAAAATACACTGGAGTCGGGGACACAGTGTGACCATGTGGGGTGTGTACTTTATGGTTCTGTGCATTTATAGGATGTTGTCCTACTGGTCTCTTTCAAGATGGGAGAGGAGAAGGTGGAGAGGAGGGGACAGGAAATTGTTAAGAGGATAGGAGAAGTATAAAATGATAAGGAGCGGTGTGCTGTCAGTGCGCAAGGAGAGCAGAAGGAGCTGCAGATACGCAAGCATGCAAATTTAATTTGGATTGTACACCTTCACTTAGTCACAATAAAGAAAAAAATATATGTTAGAGATATATTCTTCTCTCTTATTATATGGAAACCCTGGTGATGTAGTAGTTAAGTGTTACATCTGCTAACCAAAAAGTCAGAAGTTCAAATCTACTAGGCACTTCCTGCAGATTCTATGCGGCAGTTCTTCTCTGACCTGTAGGGTCACTATGAGTCAGCATCAACTCGACAGCAGTGGGTTTGGTTTTGGTTTTTTTATATATAAGTACCCAAATCCAAACCCACTACCATCCAGTGGACGCTGGCTTATAGCAGCCCTGTAACACAAAGTAGAACTGCCCCATAGAGTTTCCAAGGAGCAGATTTGAACTGCTGACCTTTTGGTTAGCAGATGTAGCACTTAACTACTATGCCACCGGGGTTACATAAGTACCTAGATAAGATCCTTAATTTTTTTTTCTCTAGGTCTAAGGGGCCTACAATATTTACTAACTAAGCTTTTGTGAAACAAAGCTTGTCAACCCCTGGTCTATCTAACCAGCGTCTGGTCACTCAACATGCAAGGGCCGGTTGACTAGTCACAGAGGAAATCAGTTAGAAGAGAATGAAACAATACAAAAGAGCTATGAGTCTTGATTGCTTATAACAAAAGGATAAGTGAACATCGTTGCTAAGACTGAATTTATCCAGGATGTTAGGATCAACTCAAAGCGCCATGAGCTCTTTCGTGTCCCTAAGTGCTTGGTTCTTTACTTTTACATCCTTCCAAAAGGCAGAGCGTCTCTGGGCCAGGTTATCGGCTCAGTATGATAGTAGTAAATCTCAGGTGTCACTTCCAGCAGCACACAAGACGACAGTTCTCAGAAATGACCAGTAATTGAACCCTGTGACCTGTCCAAGCATGTGAGGTCTAACAGGCTCCACATTAAGTCTAGAGTTATTTCCCAGTAGATACTTTGCATGTATGGTTAATCCACCGTTTAGAAAATGAGCCAAATACTCAAGAAAAAGAATAGGCCCCTTTTTATCTCTGTATGATAAATGAAATTGAGTTTTGACCAATTGATGGAAAAATTACCTTTTATTATTTCTAAAATCAATGATGAAATAATTAGATTTAGCAAATGGGATTAAAAAAAAAACCTGTGAAGTTCATCAGGGCTATCTCGTACTGTTAATCTAAGAGAATTTCCTGACCTGAATTTTATAGGGTTTTCTTGGTTTAATAGAGGACTTCAATTTCTTTATATTGCTCTATTTCCCCAAAATAATAGCTTACAGCAACAGTGATTTATTATTTCTCATGCTTCTTCGGGTTGACAATCTCCATACTTTAAAGTCAAGAGACCTGAGACTTCAGTTACATCTTCAATATGTCTTCACTGCAGTACCCAGTTATGTGTTTGTTTGACTAATGAAACCCAAACCAAACCAAACCAAAAAGCATCATAACTGAGTCAATTCCAACTCATAGCGAACCTGTAGGAACTGAACTGTCTTGTATAATCTGTATGGAGCTGATTGCCAGGTCTTTTCTCACTTGGAACTACTAACCTTTCAGTTAGCAGCTGAGTATTTAAGCCACTGTGCCTCCAGGTCTCCTATTGAATAATTAACCCCCTGCCGTTAAGTCGATTCCAACTCACAGCAACCCTATAGATCAGAGTAGAATTGCCCCGCAGAGTTTTCAAGGAGCATCTGACAGACTTGAACTGCTGGCCTTTTGATTAGCCAAAGGAGCACTTAACCACTAGGCCACCAGGGTTTCCACTGAATAATCAGGGGATGGAAATCTTTGGGATTGTCTTTAAAATCCTGATGATCATAATGCTAAGTGTTCTATACCCTAATATCTCATAATAATAACAGTAATACCTATATAAAGTTTGAAAACCCCTGCTGGTATAGCAATTAAGTGCTACTGCTGCTAACCAAAAGGCAGCTTGTATCTACCAGGCCCTCCTTGGAAGCCCTACAGGGCAGTTCTACTCAGTCTTGTGGGGTTTCTATGAGTCAGAATCAACTCAGCAGTGGGTTTGGTTTTTGTTGTTATTTATGTAATGCTTACAGTGTGCCAGGGACTGTTTACAGGAACGTTGTGAGGTGGTTACTGTTTCCCTCGTTTGAAAGATGAGTAAATCGAGGCATGGTGAGGCCCAGTCCTTGGCCTCCTCTCAGTGGAGCACTGCAGAGCTAGGCTACAGACCCAGCTAGTCTAGGACCAGAGTCCACACTCTAAACTTCTGTTCTTCCCTCCGACAAGCTCTGAGAATGACGTGGAGTAACAGCCCCAGGAGGAATCTCTTCGGCTTTCCTTGGAGCCATCTTCCCTCTAGACTCCCCTCCTGTTGAGACAGGGCTGGGAAAACAGCAAAATTTAGGACAACTTCAATGACAGACTGGGCTGCTAAATCCCAACCGGCAGAAGCAGCCCTGGTGGTACAGTAGTTCAGCATTCAGTGGAGTGACTGAGCACTCGGCCATTAACCATTAACAAGTTTGCATTTCGAATCTACCAGCCAATCCCTGGAAACTCTGTGGAGCAGTTCTACTCTGTCCTACCTGGTGGCTGAGTGTTACTACTGATTCAGTGGTTGTTGGTTTGGTGTTTTGGTTTTCTCTAGACTTTATTCATGCCAGGGTCTCTGAGACCCAATATCTGATTAGTGGGAGTTAAGTCCCATGTACCAGTACCCTTAGGGCATCCATGTGATGCCTTCCAGAAAAACAATGCTGAAGCTCATGAATTTGATTAAACAAGAAAAAAACTGCCCTTGACTCAATTCCAACTCGTAAAGACCCTATACATAGGGTAGAACCGTCCTGTAGAGTTTCTAGGGAGCACCTGATTCATTTGCACTGCCGACCTTTTGGTTAGCAGTCATAGCACTTAGCCGCTACAGCACCAGGATTTCCTGGCCAAACAATAAAGGGTCTCATTTTTCACACTGGCTCCTCTGTTGGTGAGAAGTGGAACTGAAGTGCATGGGCCAAGACAGAAAGTGGAGGAGAGAAGCCAACACTGTGCTTTACACTCAAAGATACGGTGTCAAGCACAGCAAACCCAATCATAAAAACAAATGTGAAGATGAAACCTCTTGAAATAAACCTTGTGCTCTCGAGGTACTGCTCTCGTCGGGTTTTGCTGTTTCATTAACTTACTGTTGTTAACATTAACATTAAGCTGATATTGCTATAACCCTCCTTAAATAGCATGCTGGAGGCGTTCAGATCCACAGGAATGCTGAAGGTGTAGCACTGTCACGCATCTATTTACGCATTTAGGATGCTCATGCAATAAGTTATTTATAGAAACTGAGTAGATTTTAGCACAAAGAAAGTTCTAATTAAACGTTCACTTTTACCAAATTGTAGTTGATGGTCATTGGACACTCCTGTTTTTAATCACATCTATTTTTACTAGGCTTTTCTTGCTTTTATTTGTGTAAAACTGAACCTGGAAGCTTGATAGTCTGGGACTTCATAAAACAGATTTGGAAACAAGGCTTCACTCCATTTTTCTCTCTCCTTTTATAAGTTCTAGGACATTCCAGATGTGCTTATAAAAACAATCATTTGACTTGGTATTTTGGTCTGTTCCTACTAAAAAAGTGAATTAATCTTAATAATTGCAAAGAAATCATATATGGAGCAGTCCTCAGAAGGGTAATTACTCAAATACAGTGGTTCTCATTAAAAAGTTAACATTTATCTTATTACAGTAATTACCTTATTGCAGTAAATTGGCAATATTTTCTTCTTCCTTCAATGGGCCAGTACAGGAAGATAAGATCACTGCAATATGATGTGTTTGAATTTGTTAAAGGGAATCACATTGTTTTTTCAAGCCAGATTAAGAAAGCATCCCAAAATACACTTCATTTGTTAGTAGGTAAACTATTTTAATTTCAGAGATGAGGACACTACCTTAATCAAAAGAATTTGTGGGTTTCTCCAAAGGTATCTTAGAAATCATCTAATTCAATGCACTTGTTTTTATAGCAAGAAATCTGAAGCATGAATTTGCTCATGTCCTTGTCCCGAATTGCATGGCAAGAGGGTGACAGAGTTCAGATTAGACTTAATGTCTCCTAGAAGTGACCATTGGACAGACTGTGGGGTTTCCTGAAGACATGGCCCCAGAGTCTCTGTTAGCCCAGAACTAAAGCCATACCCAAAGACAACTTGTAGGTGAAGATTGGACTGGACTATAAGACATTAAGTGATACTGGTGAAGAGTGTGCCTCTTGGCTTGAATATATACATGACACTAAATGGGAAGCTGCTGTCCAGAGCCAAGATGGGAGGGCATAGGTGGACAGGAGCTAGTTAAATAGACACAGGAAGTACAGGGTAGAAGGGAGGAGTGTGCTGTCACAGGATGAGGAAGGAGAGCAACTAGAGTTACATAGCAATGTGTGTGGAAGTTTTTGTATGAAAAATTGGCTTGAATTGTAAACTTTCACTTAAATAAAAATAACGTATATATATGCATATACATATATGTTTTAAATTGGTGTCGCCTGGTCTGAGCACCCATTCCTAATTGTATGCACACTCTTGCACGTGGTGTGTACCATATGACACATGTGTCATGTAAACCACACATCATGTGAGTCATGTGGTATGTACCATGTGACAGTGTAGTATGTGCCGTATGTCACATGCTATATTCTGTGTGTGATGTATGAGTGATGTGCCATGTGATGCAAGTAACAGAGCCTCATGTGTCATGTACAATTGTATTGCTGTTTGCTGTGCATGTAATGTGTATAGCATGTGTCACTGGTGAGTTGAGTGTGTAACCTTGTGTGGGTATGTAATACCACTAGGTTTGCAGTAAAAATGACCACATGCTACCAGGATGGCCTTTGAGTTTTCAGCTCCAAATACTTCCTCAGGCTGTATTTCAGAAGTAGGTTACCAAGCCTTTCTTCAGAGTTCATCTTATTCTGGAAACTGCTGGAATCTATTGAGCATCAGAGCAACACTGAAGTCTCCACTTTACATGAGGTGTGTTGGTCAGGAATCGAACCCAGGTCTCCCGCATGGAAGGTGAGAATTCTACCACTGGACCACCACTGCTCCCTAACCTGTATGAGAGGACCTTAATTCTACTCTCAGCCTGGCTGACAATTAAAGCACGTGGTTATGCCCTTACCCACTTGCATAGGGGATTGGCAGGTCAGATATTTGTCCATGAAGCAAAACCTTGAATTCACTGCTCCTCAGCACTTACCAATTTGCACATGTTAGCAGGGGAGATCAATCCCTGGAGAAGGACATCGTGATTGGTAAAGTGGAGGGCAATCAAAAAGAAGAAGACCCTCAACAAAATGGGTTGACGTGGTGGCCGCAGTGACAGACTTAAGCATAAAAATGATTGTGGACATGGCTCAGGACCAGGCAGTGTCATATTCTGTTGTGCATAGGGTTACTGGGAGTTGGAACCAGATCTGTGGCACGTTAACAACAAAGATAATGCTTAGCAACTGCCTGGTTGAGTTACACACACACACACACACACACACATCATCATCATCATCATCATCATCATCATCAACAACAACAACAACAAAAAGCACTAGGCAGAAGGGCATACAATCCATTCTAGTCAGTATGTCAAAATCTAGTCCTGGGTTGATTGAGTCAATGGGACCTCCTTTGTTTCCTCTTCCTAGAGAGTGGTTTTGGCTGAGTTATGCTTGAATATTTTCTTTTCCGACTGGGCTTGCTGGGTTCTGAGAAATGGCCCCTATAAATACACTGTTGGGTTTTACTTCTTTTCTCTGTCATTCTGTTGCATTGTTTCTATTTTTCTCCGTTGGCTTAAATTACTTTTAGAACAAGGCAAAGAACAGGATAAATAGGCATGCAGATAAATTCCCACCAATGTGTTTAAATATGTAGGACATTCAATTCGGGGAGAAAATCACTTAGTAAACATTCTAGGCGTGTAGAAATGTTAGAAGTTGATGTGCTGCCTGTGTCCACTCTGAGCAATGGTTGGCACCTGGAGGAAGCTGGGTGATGGTGACATGCGTGGTGGGTACGCTGTTTGACATATCCAGATTTATGCCATTCTGGAGAAGCATTTGGAGCCCTGGTTGTACAATGGTTAAGAGCTCAACTGCTAACTAGAAGCCCAGCAGTCTGAATCCAGCAGCTGCTCCTTGGAAACCCTATGGGCCAGTTCTGCTCTGTTCTATAGCATTGCTATGAGTCAGAACTGAGTGGAAGGCGATGGGTTTGGCTGTTTTCTTTTTGCTTGTCAGAGAAGCATTAAGACTGACTTCCGTTTAGCATGCCTAGTTCATGCTTTTAAGGAAAATACAAACATCAACTGACTCATTGCTGTTCGTGAGTCCCTTCAAGTCTATTTTGGACACATAGGGACCCTATGTGGCAAGGTAGGACTGCCCCGTAGGGTTTCCCAGGCTGTAATCTTCATAGAAGCAGATCGCCAGGTCTTTCTTTTGGCAAGTCTGCTGCCTGGGTTCTAACCACCAACTTTTGGTGAGCAGCTAAACCATTGCGCTACCAGGAATTTTCACCCACTCAAGAACAGAAAGCTCATTGCCGCTTAACCACTGAACCACCGGGCCTCATCTGACAAGTGTGACAGTAAAATAGTTGTACAGATAGCCTGAAAAGTAGCAGATATTCCTGCTCTCTTGTCTTGTTCCAAGCGTGAAGTTGGAGAGAAGCCAACTCCTTCACCCTCAGTCTGCAGTGGATCCTGGGCTCACCAGGGATGGCTGAATGAGCACCAGAGACCCAAGTGACTTTGCCTCCTTTACATCTGGTTGTATCCAAAAGTCAGGGTGCATATAGGCAGTGTTAGCATCTGTACAGACTTCTGCGCACTCTGGTACCCACAGCATAACACACAGAAAGAGGAGAACTGAGCTTCTCTTAAGGGTTTAGCTTCAGCATTAGACATGGTGGGATATCTTCATGATCCCTTTACATGTTAGCTGTCCTTAGTTTTGTACATTAGCCATAATCTGTGTTCTAAGCATAGCACAAAGGCAAGATTAGATTTAGTCTCTGCCTAGCTTACACAAAGACTAAATTTGATAGACAGATAAGACGCAAACATGGATAAATGATGGAAACATACTTCAGCATATTTGCAAACTAATGAGCTTATTCTGGGGGTGATATTCATTCAAATTCTCAATAAGGTAGAGAGAGAGGCAAATGTTGTTTTCCCACTATGATTCACTTTAATGAGGAATGGCATTGAAATAGAATTGAAAACTTATACGGAGTGGGGAGGAAAGACAGAGCAACCTGTGTTATGTGAGGCAAGAGTTCAATCAGTTCATTCAAATTATTATTTTAAATATTGTTATGCATACTCAAATAAAACCAGTGGCTGTAGAATCAACTCTGGTTCTTGGTGACCCCATTTGTTTTAAAATAGAACTGTGTCCTGTAAGGGTTTCTATGGCTGATTTTCCAGGATTACATTGTCAGGTCTTTCTCCTGAGGCATCTTTGGGTAGACCTGACCTTCTAATCTTTTGGTTAGCAGACAAATGAATTAACTATTTGTACCACTCAGAGACTCCATCTACACCAGACAGGATAATATCAATGAATGCAAAGAAAGCAAACAAAGCAAAACTGAAATGCAAGTCTAAGCTACCTCGGTGGTTGAGAGCCTCTCTGCCTCATGAAATCATTGAGATTTCATGAATTCAGGGGCAAGTGCCTGCATCTTTGCCTCACTCTGACTGAAAACAAAAAGCAAACAAAAACTCATTGCCTTTGAACAGATTCTGACTCATAGTGACCCTACTGGATAGGGTAGAACTGCCCCATAGCGTTTCCAGGAAGAAGCTTAGTAGACTCGAACTGCCAACCTTTGGGTTAGCAATTGAACACCTACACTTACCCACTGTGCCACTGGGGCTCCCTACTATGACTACAGCAATTATGATTATGTGTCCTCCGTGGTGGGGAAGTCGAAAGTTTCAGAAAAGCTACAGAGAGGATGAAGAGCTTAAGAGCAAACCACCGTACGAACACTGAGAGTCGGTGGCTTGAAGCGGAAAGCCCAAATAAAGCCCACTGCTGCTGAGTCAACTTCAACTCATGGTGAGCAGACAGGGCAGAGTAGAGCTGCTCTGTAGAGTTTCCAAGGAGCACCTGGCAGGTTTGAATCGCTGACCTTTCATAGCACTTCACCACTACGCCACCAGGGATTCCATGTATTGTTAAATGTTTTTAGAAAGAAGTCCTGTCCTCCCCTTCCACAGTGTCACAGCGCCCAACACACAATGTAACAAAAGTTAAATACGTAGTACAGGGATCCAGGAAAAGTTCTTAATTCTTCAGGAATGACTCAGTATATCTTAACTATTAGCATTTCTGTCAACCTGGTTTTTTTCCCCCCAACAATCTGACCCTTGGAGCAGTTGAGATGTTAAAATAAAGGTAGAATAAAGTATCTGAATTTGTTAAGATAGCATTGATTCCCACTATCTCTATGTCCCAACGAAGCAGTTCATCTGAATGGCAACCTGACAACTCTTTTCCAAACCCTGGATCTCGTACTTTCACCACCCTTGGGCCTAGGATAGGTAGAAACATTGGATGAAGAAACATATCATTCTGCAGTACTTCTCATGCTGTAAATAGGCAAGAAAAATGTGTCAACGATAGTAAAATTGCACATACTCGAACATGTAAACTGATAGAGACCTCAAAAGCAAAGATACAATAAAAGGAGAACTATTTTAAAGGACTGAGACAGGACAAGTAACACTTCGAAAAGCTTTTCCAAATAAAACTCCTGAATTCAAAGCTCTCTGACATTAGATGCGTCATTGTCTCACTTCTGGTAAGCATGGGGGGAATTTTCCTGGTGGATACAAGTTCTAAACCACTCTAAAAGATTGATGTATTACTCTGTAACTCACTAACTCACATTCCTTTCCAAGCAAGGAAAGAACTATTTTTAAAAAAATCCACATGACCTAGAATCTGTTTCTATTAAATGCCAACGTCTCTGTATAACCACCGAGATCTTAATAGACATGATAGGATGTTACATCTTGCCATGCAGGCAACTGGAAACTGTTTTTCTTATGTCTTTTGTGTTAAGGAAGAAGCATTTCTAAAGAAAAGAAGCATTCTCTTTACAGCATCCATTATACAGTTGCTCAGATCTGCCTTTTCAGGATCTTTCTATCTCTTCTGTTTCTTTAACCACTTTGTTCTTTCTGATACAATCTATTGGACTCTCAACATTTCAGTTTACAAAGAAACATGAATCATCAAGGGGACAGAGGAATCAAAATAACTTTCTTTCCATTCCTTACATGCCTATCAAGATTGCTTCGGAGAAAGTGGAGCTGTGGGATATGGCTTGGGCATGGAAAAAGAGTTGAGAGTGATGATTTATTTTTAAAGCACTCAGTGATGTATTTGAGTATTTTCTCCTTTCACACCTCCTTCTTTATCTGCTAAATAAAATTATCTTCAAAAAGACACCATAAGTGAAAAACACAGCATATTATTATCTTAAAAAACCTGATCAATAAAGTAAAAATTTATTCCACAAATTTGAAATGTTTGGGAATGGGTGCAATTAATGCCGACCCGGTATAAACCCCCACTTTTTGAAAACAGTCAATGCCAGCTTTGGTAGTGAGTGTTCACATTTTGAGTCTGTGTCCTTCCTTGTCTTCTTTCTGTATGTCATTTTCAAGCTTGTCCTTCGAACGGTGTCTTCTCCCAGTACACCAACTCCCTCATGCTTTCTTGAACATGCTATGTCCTCCTTGAGGCTGTGAAGCTCAGGAAATAAACTTGCAATGTCACTTCTTCTGTAGTTCCTGAAGAACACTGGAGCTCTCAGAGGCTGAGAGCAGAGGAATCTACACAGCAAGGTGAAAAGCCTGGCTTGAGGCACTGACACGTTCAACTAGGCTGCCTCAGTGAGGAACGCCAGCAGTGAGCAAGGCTGTCCTGCCAGGAAAGTAACTTTCCACTTCCAGGTTTGCGGTCTAAGAGTCACTGTCTTCACCATTGCCTCCTATGCATGGGAGAGCCAGACAGGCAGAATAAGTGATGCAGTCAATTGAGGCATCAGTGAAAAATATGGAATATGCCTTTAATCGCCAGAAGAAGGAACAAGTTAGCCTTGAAACAGCTGCAACCTGAACACTCCTTGGAAGCAAGGACAGCAAGACTTGGCCTGGTTTATGCTGGACCGGTCATCAGCAAAGACCAGTTACCAGAAAAGGAGCAGGAAAGGACATCAGTTTTGGTCAAGCAGGTGCTTCAGCAAACACAGGAGAAAACTTCAATAGCATGGCTTGACGCAATGGCCTCAAGAACGGGCTAAAACAGGTCAGAGATCACGAAGACGGCGCAGGACTAGGCGATGCTTCCTCCCGGTAAACATCAGGCTGTCTTGACTCCAGCTGACTCCACGGCAGCTAAGAACAACAGCAGCAACCGGAGGACCTTTTAGTCTACGGGGAATCTTGTCAAATACAAAAAGTTTTCTTCTGGAAAAACCATCCTGAACATACAATATGCTTGAGGAAATGATAAGAACAAAGTAAATTAAAGAGATGAGGGAAGAAGAGGAGGAAAACTGGAGGTTCGGCGTCCTCGGCTGTTCTGGGAGAGAAAGAAGTGGTAGTCAGCTTCTGTAAAGATGACAGCTGTGGCAACGCTGTGTGACAGCTCCACTCTGACTGCGCTGTAATAGGTTTGGCGCTCTTTCAGGCTTAGCCTAGCTGCACCGGTGGACTCCGACACACTAACAACCGTGAAGACGGGGCAAAACCAGGCAGCATTTTGTTCTGTTAGACAAAAGCTTGCTGTGAGTTGGAGCCAGTTTGACGGCAGCCGACTATATAATTTACTGTAAAGTTTTGTATGGACTTACCAAGTATCTGGGAACATTCAACTAAGTCAATATTGAGCAATTATAAGTGGAACCCTAATTGCCAATGACAACTGAATCAGGATACTCTGATTCCCATTCTCCCTCTCCACATCATCTTCCCTCTCTCCAACACCTGCCCTGTGGACTGCAAGCTGTAGTATCTTTTCCAAGCAAGGAAAGAACTATTTTTAAAGACTGATATGAAGACAACAATCTAAAGCACTTACTTTACCAGCTTCCCAAATGGTGTAAGGCCAAAACCCTACAGCCATTCCCTTGAAAACCATACGTATTTATGTTGTCCAGTGGTTCTGTGTCACTGGTGGAGCTCTGGCTCATATACTCCCAGCGACCACGCAGGTGGCCATACTCTTGTACTTGTGACCTCTCCTTTTATAAGACTCTTTCTCATCCTGTTGTTGTCATTTTTGTTAGTTGCTGTTGAGTTGATTCTGACTGAGGGTGATCTCATGTATGGAGTAGAATGGCTCCCAAGTGTTTTCAAGACTGTGACCAGGCCCGCCTTCTGAGATACCTCTGCGCCGGTTTAAACTGCCAACCTTTTAGTTAGCAGTTGAACACTGAACCATTTATGTCCTATTCAGAGACTCTTCCTCACGTCCTATCCCTGGGAAAAGTACAAAATCATTTCTCAGGCTCTTTATGAAGACAAAGTCACTCCTTCCTTTATGATGCTGTATTTCCTTTACAAAAAGCCAAAGCCACTGCCTTTGAGATGATTCCAATACAACGAGCCTTTTAAATATAACTCCTTGATGTTTCTGTTAATTATTGAGGCTTCTGTGCCCACTGACCTAAGCACTACAGTGTTACAACTTATTTACCTAGTAACCCTGTCTACTGATGCAAGTTTACCAAAGAGAAGTCAGTGTTTATGGAACCAGAGCAAACACGACACGTGAACAAACCAGTGAGCCTAGGAACTAATGGCAGTAGAGACATAAAATAATAGTTAAGACTATTGAATGGAGAGATAACACATTTGCTGGTACAAAGCTGTTTTTTTTAATGTCAGAAGGTTAAATAAACTCTACATGTTCAAAGAATTTACTCAGATGATGGAAAGCTTAGTCCTCTCTCCACCTTTAGACAGTAAACAAAGTTCCACCACCACTCATACTCACTAACAATCAATTTTTCCTCTTGGAAAAATAAACTTTTCTTAAATTCATATTACTACTTATAAAAAGGGCCCTGGTGGAGCAATGGCTAAGTGCTTGGCTAACTTAAAGACTGACAGTTTGACCCCATCAGCCTCTCTGTGGAGAAAAACCTGGCAATCTGCTTCCATAAAGATTATGGCTTTGGAAACTGTGAGGCAGAGTTGGTCCTATAGGGTTGCAGTGAGTCTGAACTGATTCAACAGCAACAAGTTAATTATTATGAACACATTTGTGCTCATAACCATGTTGAACATTGTAAGAGCTTCAAAGGAAATCTGAGGTGGTGTGCCATCAACAGGCTGACAGTTTGGTTGGAGAGGCCATGCAATGTGACATTCACAGCATTAGCAGAGAAACAATCACCATTTATAGTTTTATTTTCCCAGAATGTAAAAGTGAGGACTTCAAAGAGACTGTATTTCATTTTGCAATTTAGTGCTGAGGAAATGGTAGATGCTGAAGAAATACTAAATAACGATGATGGTAGTAGGGGTGACAATAATGACAATGATGATGAAGACTATGATGAGAATGGCATGGTTTCCAATATACTTCACATGATGAAACTGAACACCTGGCAATTTGGTCTTCACCAGCTCTGGCTGAACAGCTGCCTTTGGCCAGCAGCCTCAAGGCCCAGCCTGGTCTTTAAGAAAGCAAACATCTGACCAGCCTGGAAATGAGCCTCTTCCCTTGTACTCCCTTCTCTGGTGGTCTGGTGAGAGGTGGACCTCTCACCTGACCCTTCCTCTTGCAATTGATTCCTTGTCCACTCTTCGTGTCCTGCATATCTGTCTTTGGGATTTTTGTTTTTCCTGTCATAGAATGACATCGGACTAGCATTCTGGGAAATCTAAAATATCACAGAGAACACAGACTAACTACAGCCCCTTTTTTCTTAAATTTTCTTGAACTGGATTAGTAAAATAGTCTTTGCATAAAATGACTTAAAGCTATAATGCTGTTCTGCAACTTGTGAACTTTAAAACCTTAAGTGAATAGTCTTCCTTCATGTATCACTCTCTTCATAGATTTTGAGACAACAAAAATAGCTTTTTTTTTCCTAGTGCTTACTTCGAAACCCTGATCATAGTGATTAAGTGCTACATCTGCTATCCAAAAGATCAGCAGTTCTAATTCATCAGGACACTCTTTGGAAACGCTGTGGAGCAGTTCTACTCTGCCATGCATGACTGCTATGAGTAGGAATCAACTTGATGGCAGTGGGTTTTGGAGTACTTAATTGAATACCTTCAACATATTTTGCATTCAGTAGGTGTTTATTAAGTGAGAGAAGACTTACATTAACTCATCCTCCACTTTTATTTAGTACAGAAATCAGTTGGTATCAAGGCAATTCTAACTCTTGACAAGCTCAGGTCTATCAGAGTAGAGCACTGTATATAGTTCATGCCACTGAGGGACTCCTTTTGGTACCTAGACTATATACATTTATAAATTGTGGGTAGGCTAGAACTGAACAACAACCAAAATTAATGTTTACAATATGTGAAGCTACTATTTTTATTTAACATTTTAAAATGTATCATGAAACACATCTCTATACTTGGAAGGTTTTCCTTTTTGATAAAAAATAGATCAAACCAATCCCGCTGCCACCGAGTCGACTCCAACTCATAGAGACTCTATAGGACAGAGTAGAACTGGTCCATAGAGTTTCCAAGGAGCGCTTGGCAGATTTGAACTGTCCATCTTTTGGCAAGCACACTGTCACATAACCATTATGCCATCAGGGTTTCCATTCTTTTGGGGAGAAGGGTTAATTTGCTGAAGGAGTCAGTATGCATCGAGCTAAGAAATGCCTGGCAAGGCTCTCATTAGTCTTTCCCATTGTCCCACGCATTCTTTCTGGAACAACAGAAACAGTGGTTGTGCTACTCGTGACCAACCCATACAGAGGGCTGTGCACCTGTCACTAGAAAGAGCAGTGGCCTTGGAGTTAGAGGAACTCCAAAGTGAAGCATCAGCTGTTACTTGCTATGACCTTAGCCAGACCAGATACATTATTTCAGGACCCAAGGCAAAATGAAATAGCGGTGTTCCTTGTCAAAAAGGAAGAATTTCAGAATGATGACAACACAACTTAAACCAAGCCTGGGCCCCTTCTGAGCACAAGCCCTTTTGTATAACTGCATTAGATTGTACATTGTTTTAGTTTCGCAGTAATTATAGTCTTGGGAGCCATGGCTGTCTTCAAATTCACACATCACTCTTCCTCACAGGGCACGTGGTGCACCTTTCTCTTTGACATACATACATATGTACACATATATATACATATATATATATTTCCCCCAGCAAATTCCTATTTTAATTCCCTTTTGTAAAAGACAGTTTTAAGTGTTTGGGAATTCGATTGATGCCTTCTTTCCTAAGCGTCTTAGGAAATTTTTGAGGCTGAAAACTCAGCAGCTCTTGAAAGCTACCACCATATTTCCTTGGTGGAAAGTACTGAATAAGCCCGGGCTGAGGATGTTTTTCATAATATTTTTATCTTTATCTTGAATGACAGTGATAGCATGTCCAAAGAAAGTGTGAAACCAGCAGAATGTCAGGGGGAATTTTTTTTTTTTTTTTGTCAGGTGGAGCATCTCATCTGCTGGCGTTAGAACCGCAATGATGTCAATGCTAATGTGAGTGCCATTACAATGTCACCGTGAGATTTCTCCTCTTGCTTTTGTCAGTTTCAATTAGATGCTTGATGTTACCATAATGCAGCTCCATCCCCTCCCCCCCACTTAATGTACTTATATTCTGAAAGTTACCACTTTTAAGAACCGTGTTTTATTTCCTAATGGCACTCCACAATGAACCTGTATTAAAAAGTAATACATTTTCCATATAGAAAGGAATATAAAGTAAGTTCCATAAAAGTACAACACACTTACATTTTAAACTATATAACATTAAATATATTAAAAGCACATTGTGTCATACCATATATATTAAATACCATGAAAAAGCCGGCTTTGCAATTTATTTTAAGTACAAGAGAACTGCATTTAATAAAATGTTTAAAATATAATTTATTACTATAACAATTTATTAATAATGATAACTAAATGCTCTTGAAGAGGCTATTCAGGAAAAAATGGTTTGTCACAAGAAACGACTTTTCCCTTCTAAAGATAAGGGCAGTAGTCACAGAGGCATAAATTTTGTCCTTCTTGCTAATTTAACAATTCTAAAGGAAGCATTCAGCTGTGTGGACCATAACAAATTATGGATAGCATTCCAAGAATGGGAATTCCTCAACAATTCATTATTGTAACGTGAAACCTGTACACTGATGGAGAAGCAGCCATTCAGATAGAAGAAGGGGATGCTGAGTGGTTTAAAGTCTGGAAAAGTATGTGCCAGGGTTATACCCTATCACTGTATTTATTCAGTCTGTACACAGAACAAATAATCTGACAAGCTAGACTGTATGAAGAAAAGAAGTAGCATCAGGATTGGCAGAAGACTCATCAAAAACCTATAATATAAAGATGACACAAGCTTGCTTGCTGAAAGTGAAGAGGACTTGAAGCACTCCTTGATGAAGATGAAAGACTACAGCCATCAGTATGGTTACATCTTAAAATAAGGAAAACAAAAATCTTCACAACTGGACCAAAAAGCAACATCATGATAAATGGAGAAAAGATTGATGTTGTCAAGCTTTTCATTTTACATGGGTCCACAATCAATACCCATGGAAGCAGCAGCCAAGAAATCAAACAATGTATTTTATCAGGCAATCTACTGCAAGAGCCATCTTTCAAGTGTTGAAAAGCAAAAAAGTCACTTTCGGGAGTACGGTGCACCTGACTCAATGCATAGTATTTTCAATCACTTTGTATACATGTGAATTCTGGACAATGAATAAGGAAGTCTAAACAAGAACTGATGCCTTTGAATTACAGTGTTGGCAAAGAATATTGAGTGGACCACAGGCTACCAGAAAATGAACAAATTTATCAAGGAAGAAGTACAGCCAGAATGTTCTTTAGAAGCAAGGATGACAAGACTTTGTCTCATGTACTTCAGGCATGCTGTCAAGAAGGACTGGTTCCTGGAGACAGACTTCATACCTGGTAAAGTAGAGAGTCAGTGAAAAAGAAGAAGATCCTCAGTGAGACAGATCGACACAGCGTTGCAACTACGGGCTCAAGGTTTGAGAAACTCATGTTTAAAACTGACAGAAAGGTCAAGATGGGTGTTCCATCGGTTGATTTTAACCTGCTAGAGTACTCTACAGGAAAGGGTGGGTCAGCATCTTAGCAATAGATCAGCTCTTCTCACAGCTGTCTGTAGCTCCGTACTCTTCTCTCCTCTGTGCTCATCTTCCAGTATCGGGTGGTCAAATCTGAATGGTGACCGTGCCGGTGGTACAGGACCAAGCGGTGTTCTGTTCAGTTTTACACGGGGTCACTAGGAGAGGGAATCAATTCAGTGGCACCTAGCAACAAGAACAACAACAAAGGAAGAAGTACCTTAAGAACCTGTCTCGTGGCTGTTATTCTTAGGAACCACTGCTTTAGTTTCATTCAGTATATAAGTTGATCAGTTATTTTACTGGGTTCCCTTTTCTGCCGATGAAGAGTGGCTAAAATATCCACTTGTTCTGACTGTGAACAGTGCCTCTTGATTTAAATGATGGTCAGTTTGTGCTGAAGCCGAAGTATTTTATGTGTTGCATAACATACACATTATGGTGTTTGCCTCTACGCGAGAGTGGCTACGTACAGAATATTTGTCAGTGTGCAAAGCTCAAAGCCAGGGTAAGAATGTCAGATCTGGAATATGTCACTTTGAGCTTCACATCCCTGTGTTTATTTCACTCAGGCTGGTCAATAAAGTGCAGTAAAATGTTCATGCCATGCCCAGAAGATGATCTGTGCCAGACAAAGGACAGATCCTACTCCAAATCACAACCAAGTTTTAAATGCCAGAGAAGTTACCAGAAAAAAAGGAAGAGAGAAGTAAAGCACAGATTGACAAATAGTTGATACTCCTAGGCTCTTCCAAGAAACTCATGTTTAAAACTGACAGAAAGGTCAAGATGGGTGTTCCATTGGTGGATTTTAACCTGCTAGAGTACTCTACAGGAAAGGATGGGTCAGCATCTTAGCAATAGATCAGCTCTTCTCACAGCGATCTGTAGCTCCGTACTCTTCTCTCCCCTGTGCTCATCTTCCAGTATCGGGTGGTCAAATCTGAATGGTCAAGGCTCTGCTAGGGCATTAACAGAGGTTCGAACACATCATCAGCGGGAAATTTAAGTTCTGCCAATAGGATGTGGCTTGCATTTTTTTTCTCCCACACAGTTTTCAATGATTTCCATATATGCTAGTTTTCTTGGGCTTCCATAAGAAATTACCACACACTTGGTAGCCTAAAAGTACAGAAATTTATTCTCTCAGACTTATCTCAGAAGTTTGAAATCACGACAGCTGCAGGGCCACGCTCCAGGGAAGAATCTTCTGGATTCATCATCCCCATCTCTGCCAGTGACAACACGTGGCCATCTTCTCTGTGTATCTCTGTGTCCTCTCCTCTTCCTGTAAGGATATCAGTTATATGGAATGTTAGGCCAACTTAATGCTGTACGGCCTCATCGTCAAAGATTCTATTTCCAATTGAGGTCACATTCACAACTCTAGAGGGTTAGGACTTCAATATTTCTCTTGGAGGACATGTACCCACAACACCAGATACTGAGATTACAGCACTAGAAAGTATATAAACTGATAAATGAATTACAATATTCAAGATAACCTGATCATCAGTTTAAAATTAGGATTAGCACTTTATGTTAGGACAGCTTGTGTCATTCAGGTAAACTCAGCTATCTGTTAGCAAGGTAGAGTCAGTTTTTGAGGAAGGGCAAACCACTCTATAGTCCTGATATCTGTAAGTGGTCATTAATATTCTGAAAGTTCTAACACTGGAAACATACGTTGCAAAATGTGCACATTGGCTTCAGTTTCTGTTTACTTTCATGGAAGCTGTTAAGACCATACCTATCACTTGAACTCTTCTGTCCTGCATAGTCAAATAGGGCATCTGCTCAAGAACTTTTTAACTTAGTAATAGATATTCAGTGCAGACCTGATTAGTTGTAAGATCATAAGCAACCCAAACCCACTGCTTTTGAGTCAACTGTGACTCATAACAACCTCATTGAGTTTCCAAGCAGTATCTGGCAGATTTGAGCTGCAATCTTTGGTTAGTAGGTGTAGCACTTAACCACTATGCCTCCAAGATCACAGGGACTGCTTAATATGAACAGAAAATGAAAGGAGAAAAGTACTCATTTTTTTTTTCTTCTCTTTTCTCTCTCTATCTTTATAAAAAGACTGCTGGCTCCATTCAGGAAAGTCCTGTTTCTCCTCTATTGACTGAAAAAACAACCCAATTTCCGAGGCAGAAAACCTACCCAGGAAAAGATGTTAAAAAGTAGTCTAGTCTAACAGAAGGTACATTGGACTTACCCTTGGGTGGATTCAGATCCAGATCTGACTCTTCTTTAGCTGTGTGGCCTCAGACGAACTTTTGGGATCCTCCAGTCACAGTTTCCTCATCCGTAAGAAGGGATGATACTCAGAGAATTACTATGGAGACCAGGAAGGATGTACAGTTAATAGTAAAAACAGGCTAGTTCTTCTATTAGCTCTGTCTCAGCTGCCTAGTGCTGCCATAATAGAAATATCTCAAGTGGATAGCTTTAGAAAGAGAAATTTTATTCTTTCGCAGTCCAGTAGGCTACAAGTCCATCAGGTCATCGGCTCCAGGGAAAGTCTTTCTCTGCTGACTAGGGAGGAAGGTCTTTGTCATCAGTCTTCCGCTGGACTGGGAGCTTCTGATGCACAGGGACCCTGTGTCTTTTCCAAAGGACACACAGTCTTACACACTGAGTCCTGCCCCACTGTCACAACTGCCTCCCACCCTCCTTCACTGACATCAGACAGGCAGAGTTTACAGCATATAACATCATACAGTACCAGGAATCATGGCCTAATCAAACTGCTACACACATTTTTGGGGGAACACAACTCAATCCATGACATTCTACCCTTTGGCTCCCCAAAAGTCACATCCTTGAAACATTAAAAACATATTCACCTATCATAGCAAAAGTCTTCAAGTTTAAAATCCAATATTCCTCTTCAACTGTGAAATCTAGAAAACAGATTATCTGTTTCGAAAACACAATAAGCAGAACAGACAGGTACAAGCTAGACATTTCTATTACTAATTCGAGAGACTGCAGGGAAAGAAGTTATAATAGGTACCAATTTAAATTAGCAGAACACATTACATTAGCCCTCTAGGCTTGAAAATAATCTTCCATTCAGCGAGACATTTTATAAATGGTCCTGCCCTCCAGACTTTAGGTATTAGCCATACTCTCTGGGTTCTGAGTGGAGGTCCTTTGGACCCAGGCTACATATCTACCCTCTAAGCCCACTAGGACAGAAACTCTGCTCCCTCAGCTTTAGGTGCACCATTGCCCTAGTCCATCTGTGTGGCACCTCCCCCCTTAGAAACACCTTTTGAAGTCCCTGAGGTGATGACTATACCTTTTGAGACTGAGGCCGCTCAACTTCTTGTGCACCTTGTCTTTTCAACTTCTGCTTCCTATGACCTCACAGCTCCAGCCTCATGCTGGTGTCTGCCCTGCTGGGGTAAGTGTTCCAAAGCTCTGTGTCTCCACTGATAAGTCCCCAGAGGCACCCCACCCTTCCACAAAGCTTCCTGCACACAGGCACTGAGGGAGGCTCTGTCACTTCCTGGATTGACTCCAGTGCTACTTGTAGCACATACTAGACTGTTTCTGTGCTGTCAGTTTGCTGCTTTTGCCTCTCACCATCTGTGCTTTCCTCAGTGTTAAGAATCCTCAGTTCCCTCTGAATCTTCTATCCATTCACAGTTTCAAAACTGCTTCCACATTTTAGGTGTGTGTTAGGGTAGTGCTCACTCTCTCAGTGTCAAATTCAGTTGTAGTGTTCTAGTAATGCTCCTGACATTACTTTCTTGGTGGTATGAGGTCCCTCAACTCTGCTTGCTTCCCTTTCTCAATCCCAAAAGATTGCCTCAAGGCACAATACAAACTTACACACTGAGTCCTGCCCTACCAACAGACAACTGCTGCCCATCTTCCCTCACTAACATCGTAGAGGCAGGGTTTATAACATGCAGAAACATCACACAATAACAGGAATCATGGACTACTCAAAGTGCTACATATATTTGTGAGGGGACACATTTAAGTCCACGACAAGCCCTACAGTAGCACTAGATCTATTAGTTTAAAACTATATTCTAAAACAATTCCGACACTTCCAGAATAGTCATACAGTGTATCTTTCATTCTTCCTGCTCAACCTAGAAATGTCATGTGTGTTAGAGAAGCTAGAGAAGTAAAACACTTGGGAAGAAATAATTCACTGAAACAAGTTTATATTTTTAAGAACTCATGCTGGGACCACTTTACTGCCACATAGAAAAGAATCAAGTTGGACTCCTGTCCCACACTGTACACAGAAATTAATTTGTACAGACCAAATGTCTACATTTAAGGGCCTCAACTATAAAAATCTTTGAAGAAAACGTAGTAAAGCTTTGTGATTTTGGATTGCGGCAATAATGACAAGAATATATTCTGAATACAAGCATAACTTAAGGCCAATAGAAATTTCTGCAAACTATTGAATATTCTCTTCTTTCTGTAGAAGAGAACATCAACTCAGTAAAGGAGATCATACCTTGTTGATAGAACAACAGAATCACATGAAAACAAATACTGTAAAGCAAAGGAAGTAATGTGAGAAATGAAAATAATCTCATTGAAGAACTAAAACATAAAAAGCGTTATCTGTTATTTCCATGCTCTGACATTTTAAAATATCACAAGAATTATTTCTTACTGGAAAGGTAAAAAAGGGGGAAAATGTAAAACTGTTTGAATTTGGTGCTTTTGTTTTTAAAAGTAGTTCTTTGACAATGTTTTTACTACCTTCATTTCTGTCTATACAGTACTTCTATTTTTTCTTGGTTAAATACAAGTAACCACAAAGCGATGATTTCTTCAAAATGTTCATATTTCTTTTCTTAGAAGTTTATATGATGTTTTCCAAGATTAATTTTTTTTTCTTTAAGTTTGTAATTTAATACATTTTGGGGGGTTTAAATGTTTACTATCATTGTTTTCTCTTCACTTCCCTGCTTTGTTTCCTCTTATTTTCTAATCTCCATCTTTCTCTCTTTACTGTTTATATTTGCCAGATATTTGTCAGTTCCACACTTTCATTGTGACTTTAGTTATATTATTTTGCATTTTAAATGTTTTTCTTTCATTATTTCATTTGATCCTCATCACAAGCCTTTCTCATAGACAATTGTGTTACCTACATGCTAGAGATTAAAAAAAAAGAAAAACTGAAGTAACCTTCTATGATTTCACAAATAGTAAGTTGGAAAGCCAAGGTAGAACTCAGTCAGTGTGAATCTCAAGTCTGTGTGTCTCTCTGCTAAGGTATATTGCTACTGTTCTATCAGTTCTATCATGGAGTCCCTGGGGGATGCAAGCAAAATGTTGGAGGTTTGAATTGACCTAGAGGCACCTGAGAAGAAACACGTGGCAATCTACTATATTTTTATGAAACTAATGCATGTCTTCTACTTTGTACCACTATGCCACAACAGGTCAACACTCTCCCTTGTCAACCGTGGGTTCCATATTACCAACACTCCTCTCCTCCCCTGCCCTTCAGTTCTTGTCCCTGGACTAATGTGCCCCTTTAGTCTTGTTTTGTTTTATGAGGCTGTCTCATCTTTGGCTGAAGGGTGAATTGCAGGCTGTGTCTACAGGCCACTCCAGCAGCCTTAACAGGTACTTGACATCTAGGCGCACACTGCTTTGCTGGTCCTTCTCTTTGAAACTTCTGGTGCTTCTTCTCATGCCTTTCCTAGATTATCTACGTTTTCAGGTGTTATAATGTGCCTCCAAATTTTTTAAAAAAGATTTGGACTCATAGAGACCCGAAAACTAAACCTGACCCCTTGCCATCCAGTCAATCCCAACATACAGTGATTCTATAAGACAGAGTGGAGCTGCCCCACAGGATTCTCAAGGAATGGCTGGTGAATTTGAAATTGTGTGCCACATGGAGACTCAAGTTCTTTAACTTGGGTGTCACATGGAGACTCAAGAGCCCTTAAAAGTACAGAACTTCCTCTGGCTAGAAGTAGCAGCAAAACAGCAGAAAGAGAAGTCAGTGAGATTTGGAAGTGACGCAAGGTACCATTGCTGCATCTGAAATGTAGGGAGCCCATGTACGTGGACCAAGAGAGACATCAAGGACTCATGGAACACTTGGAGCGGGAACAGCCTCCAGATCAAAATTTAGTTCTGTGTAATAGTCAACAAAGAAATGGGAACCTGGTCCTCAGATCCTAAGGAACTGAATCTGGCCAACCACTGGAACAAGGCTGGGCACAAACCTGCTCTCCGAGGGCCTCTGTTAAGGAAGGTGGCCCTGTTGACATCTTGACTTCAGCTCTATGCCACCAGTGTCCAACTTGTAAACTATGTCATTGTGAGATAATAAGACCTTTTTTTGACTACTAAATATGTGGTGACCTGTAGAAAAACCAATATGCTCATACTTCAATAATTATGAAATACTTTTTCCAATATTTCTGTAGTTGTTCAACCCTGACACTGAGTCTCGACTTCAGCTTCCTACTTATACTGAAGCAGTCTACTCTACATGCCATTTTCTCTATTCTTCTGTATTTTCATACTTCTTAAACTGAGGTAGAATATAGCCCCCTTGAAGAAACTGCCTACCCCAAACTCACACAGAAAAAAGGCATTTGTGAAAAACAGCTATAGAGTGAGTGATGAAGACGTGTTTTATGGTAGCCAGACTCTAAGGTGTGCTTCAATGATCCCTGTCCTCTGGTATTCAAATCCTCACTTAGTCTCCTCCAACAGTGAGCCAGGTTAGTCTGTACGACCAAGAGACAACAGAAGAAGTAATGGTATGTGATTTCTTACTCTCATTCATGAAAGAAACTGTGGCATCTTGCTATCTCTTCTCTTGGCTCACCTGCTCTGGGGGAAGCCAGCTACCATGTTGGGAGAATCTACAGAAACTTATGAGAGGTAAACAAAAAACCCAGACCCATTGCCATCGAGTGAATTCTGACTCATAGCAACCCTATAGGACAGGGTAGAGCTGTCCCAGAGAGTTTTCAAGGAGCTCCTGGTAGATTTGAACTGCTATCCTTTTGATTAGCAGCCATAGCACTTAACCACTACACCACTAGGGTTTTCTTATGAGAGGTAGCAAATATTTATTGTTCTAAGCTGCCAAATTTTATGGTAAATTGTTACATGGCCATAGAGAGACAGCTGCCATAACATCAGCTCTGACTCATGGTGTCCCCATAGACAACAGGATGAAATGTTGCCTTGTCCTATATCACACTCACAGTCACCAGCGTGTTTGAGCCTACCTTTGAGACTTTTGTGCCAGTCCATCTCACTGAGGATCTCCGTCACCCTTGGTGGCTTTCTACTTCACCAAACACAGTGTCGTCCTTCAGTAATTTTTCCCTTCAGTGACCTTAGTGGTGCAGTGTTTAAGCACTTAGCTGCTAACCTAAACGTTGATGGTTCAAATCTATGAGCTTATTTGAGGGAGAAAGCTGTGGCAATCTGTTTCCGTAAAGATTCCAGCCTTGTAAACCCTATGGGGCAGTTCTACTCTGTTCTACAGTTGTCATGAGTCAGCATCAACTTGACGGCAATGAATTTGGTTTGGTTTGGGGAATGGTAGTTCAAAGCAAGTGAATTGGATGGTTTTGATCATGATTCACAGGGTTTTCCTGGGTTGATTTTTTGAAGTAGACTGTGAGGTCCTTCTTCCTAGTCTTAGTCTGGAAGTGCCACTGAATCCTGGCCACCATGCGTGACCCCGCTGGTAGTGGAAACATTGATGGCAGAACATTCAAGCCACCACAGTACAACAAACCGACAGACGAGTAATGTAGTTCACGGCATGGAAATTTTAAAAAATTAACTTAGTGTCTCATGTTAGCTATCCGTGTTCTTAAAAGTGTCTTGCCATTTCATTAACTTAGAATCTGACCTCTTATCATCTGGCTCAAACCAGTTTTCTGTTCTGGTTCTCCAAAACTTGCCGTAACTGTCTAATACTCACAGGCAGAATAATTTCATTTCAGTGCCCACTTCAGAACTCCTCTCTAGGCTTACTTCTCCACATCCCAACCCATTCAGGGCTCAGTGGAACAACTCTATCACTCCTAAAACAGAAATGTATCTCCTCAGAAGGCAGCAGTTTTTTGATGATTGCCATTTTCTTCGATACATAAAGCTATTATTCTGTGCTGAAGTATGGTTCAATATCATCTTACACCCCCTCATTGTTCCATTCAGGCCTGCCTACTTTGGGTGGCCGCTTACACTCTTCTACTCTTTTCCTAATTTAAACGGAACTCACTTCCTTCAGCTTTTTCTCTTGAGCCATGCTTCTAAAACGTTGTTACATTTAATTAATTTTCTTAAAACCTTCTCTAAATTTTCTAGAGAAATTAATTGTAGAAAGTGAAATTAGACATTGTCCTTCTGAAAGGTATGCTTAAAATAGGCGATAAAGGGAAGACCTTTCTTCTGAAGGCAGCACAGAAAAGCTTTGAGTAGTGGAAATTAAAATCAGCAATAAGCTTCTGTTAATCACAGTTTGCCTTTGTTGTCGTAAGCCATCAAGTTGCTTCCCAGTCACAGGTGGGGATGGGTTCAGAGGTTCAGACTTGGGCCTCAATCTAGCTCTGCTATCTGACAGAGTAGTGTTTTCAAGAAGCAGCTGGTAGATTTGAACTACCAACCTTTTGGTTAGCAGTGTGAGCTCTTAACTACTACACCACCAGCAGTCCAGTTTATATGCCATGAAAGAAAAGTATATACTTTTCTTATTTTCTTTTTCTTATTGCTTTACTTAAACACACAATACTGACTGCTGCCAATCAAAACAAGACAAAACTTATATATATATATTTAGTTGTGTGTATACATATATATAATTATCAATCTTAAGCACTGATGTTATTCACAAATGTTGGTTTGGAAAGACTCTTGAATGTTTGCAGAACTGAAGCAAACCTCAGAGAGCGAGCAGTAATTGCTACTAAGAACCCAAAGAACGTGACAGAAGTTTTGCCTAAAAGACAAGTATGCAAAACATCTGAGCAAAGGTGTTACATGACTTTGTGGGCTACTATTCCAAGGGAACGCTATTTTCTTGGAGCTTGCACTTAGGAGGTATTTGTTTTTATTTCTTAAGTCTATTCCTCAAGGTAGGAGCCATCCGGTTTTTTTATCAAGGGCCGTAATTTAAATGTCAGATCCCTCCACATGCTTAAGTACTCCTGCTTAATTTTTAATCTATCATGAAAAAAATGTATTCTCCAGGTTTCATGAGCTATTTTAAGAAAAATGGAGGTTATTTTTTAATTTCTGTCTATAACTTGCCTGCCCACATACAAATGATAACTTTTTAGGCACTGGAATTTAGAAATGTTTACCTAGTGCCTCAACGCCCATGGAAACCGGACTTCTTTTCTTTTCCCACCTGGCCATAGCATTCTTATTTTTATTTTTATAAATGCACATTCTATCTTAGCCTGTACTTGCATGACCCAGTCTGATTTGTTCCTAGTATGGTGTTCTAATTTGCATTTCAGATCTCTAGGTAAATCTTACCTAATTAAGAAGCACATAAGAGAGCTCTGCTGCTTATAGTGCAAAATGTTATTGGGGTGAGGAGGAGTCAGCAACAGGAGACTGTGAGATGCCAATTATCAAGTGAAAACACAGCTTTGCTAGGCATGAGTGTAGCATCTGAGGCATGTTAGGCCCGAGTGTAGCATCTGAAGCATGTTAGGCCTGAGTGTAGCGTCTGAGGCATGTTAGGCCTGAGTGTAGCATCTGAAGCATGTTAGGCCTGAGTGTAGCATCTGAGGCATGGCAGAAACTGAAGTTTAGGTACTTAAACCAGGTTAGTGAGGAGAAGCATGGATGCGTTAGATCATCTGGATGTCTCAGGCTTGTTGGAGTTGGTCTGGTCATCAGGATCAGGTATTCTTCCCACCCCCAAACTGGAGGCTCCGGACAGTAGGAGTGGACAGCCACTTGTTGTCACGGCCTCTGGATAAGACATGGCAAGTTCGTGGCAAGTTATTATATCAGGAATAATGAGTCCCTGGGCACCCAGGAACAAAGTAACAGGAGCTAATGAGGCAGAACAGAGTACGTGATGAAGCAATGTCATTTTTTTGAAGTCAGCACTCTGAGGTCGAAATCAATAAAGTGTTTTCAGGGCTAATTCACAGGTCACCATTGCTGACTTACTGTGAGAAGTAGGCACGGGTTCAGAGGTTCAGACTGGGACCTTAATCTAGGTAAGTGTTCCAAACCTCAGGTGTTTACTTCAAGAATCAGAAACATTCTAGCATTAATCCCAGCCATCTTCCTCTGGGATCACACACCCTTCAATCAGTTAATATTGCCCAATTCTGTGACAGTTTAAATCTCTCCTTAGCCCAGACCTGAAGTTCCATCCTATCTGATGGCAGAGCTTCTATCCACCCACCCTGAGGTGGGTTTCAGGGTTGAGTGGCTTCTATTTCTGTTTGTTTGGAGAAATGGTAAACAAGAGACTCATTCCTGTCTATAACATATATTGTGTTTTATTGTAGGGCTCTGCTGTGGAAGAATCAGAATTTAGGATGTTTGGACTTTTGTCTTGCCTTGTTCACAGACTCATTGTTTGAATATAATTGAATCTTTGTACCTATCTGTGCCTCAGTTTATACATCTGTGAAATAGGGACAATAATAGTTGCCTCATTATCACTATGGAGGCTCATGCTCCAGTTATAACCTTTATTGAACCCCTGCCCTCCTCCAGGCATTGAGATGTATATTTCACTTGCACCATCGGTTAAAACTTGACCACTCAGCAGTCACAGACAGCCTTGTTATTATCATCCCCAGGTAATGTGGCAATATACTTATTGCAGCTGGGATCTTCTGTTTCTGTGTCATTCCTTTGCAATTCTGTGCTCTCTGAGTATTTCTTCATACTTCCTATAGCTTAAGAATCTCTTTGTAGAGATTTAAAAAAAAAATTTTTTTTTAATTTTTTAAAAAAATTGTTTTTAAATGCCTAAATTACACCAGACTCTGAAACAACTCCAGTGCTAATATACAGCTGACAATGCAGTTTTTCAAGAAGATACATAGCTGAAAATTGTCCAGGTTCAGGTCTAATGCTTGCCTTATGGTCCTGTAGCCCCTAAAATACCAGAAATAAAGCCAGATTCCTTGTGTTAAAAGAACAATGAGGTCACTACCTGATCCTGACTATGAAGGAAACTATGTGAATTATGAACAATTTTTAAGTGATTGAGAGTGAGATATGTAGGGGAGGGAATTACGCATTGAGGTTAATAACTGAACTTTAACCTTGTTTCTTTAGAACAGCTGCTCGTGAACTGCATCTGGCGAAAACTCAATAATGGTCAGAACTTTCAGGCCCAAGACAAGCAGGAAGTAAGAAGGGAACCTAATCTGAATTAAAGTAAGCAAACACAATCTTCACAACTTGTAGGAGTTCTTAGACATCAGAAACAATGAAGTGAACTCCAAGTGACAACAGTCAACAGTAACATCACACTGTCTACACAGAAACTTGACCTAAAGAGAATTATTATTCAAGAGCCTTCCATCCACATATCATGAGTTAGAGACACGGAAAGAGAATTCATTTGCATTCCTGGGTCAGATGAAGTGTTGTAGATCTTAACCATTAATGTGCACACAACACTTTAGAGAAGAAAAGGGATTCTCATTGAGTCACTGGTTTGCTGACCTTTGGGTGTTTCTCCCACTCCTGGAAGAAGAGTTTTAAGGAAGTTCTTCTGGGACTGATGACTCTATTTTTTTCTAAATTAGATTGTTTCTCCTCCAAAAACTCTTTCCTGAAGTCAACAGACAAACAGTTTCATCTTACTAATACTAGTACTCATTAGAGCAATGCTAAGGCCTCCAAGTTCGAGTAGGTAATATTTGAGGCAGCAATTCCAAGACGACGTGAAACTTAAAATCCAGAATGGCAAGGTGTAGAAGTAGACATTTTTGACAGATAAAAACAGACTACACCAAAGTGACCCAGATCTCAAATAAAAATTACAAATAGATGATGTGGTAGACCCTGTGTAGCCACCATCAATCAACAGCTTAGAGAAGTGCTATGGACCTATTTATAGGAAATTAACAAACCTGATAAAAATAAGTATGCAGCAGCCTTTTTTAAAAGACATAAGGTAAAAACTGTTACTATCATTTAATTTTCTGAAACACTGAGGTATTTGGAATATAAAAAGTATAGCCAAATTATAGGAATTGAATGCTTTATTGACTATATCATGTCAATAGAAATGGGATAAAAATTCAAAAAGAGAGTCAGATCCACATGACTCTTGGCTGCATGTGGGGCAGAGGGAAGCATTTCGATGATGACTTGGCCTTTCCAGGGCCTAAAAGGGCAGGACACGATAGGCCATATGCTCTTCCTCTGACCTTTAATGTTTCCATGTAACTCTGCTTTAACAAGGCAACAGACAGGCTAGGGAGATAATGCCATCTGGTGCCACGGAGATAGGAAGCAGGATAATCTATTAGATGGATAATAAAGGAAAGGCTGTTGGAATTACACCCAACTGCCTGCAGACTATAAAAAACGGTGTGCGGGAACTTGGATCTGACACCAAACTAATTGTGACTGGAAAAACGCATCCATGCCATTTGCTAGAATCCTGTCTCTGCAGAAGCAAACGATTGAAAATTTCCGTTGGATCGTTTTTACAACAATAAAAAATAACTCTAAGTCCATAGGCTCCATGATGAATTGTTATTGTATCATGGCCACATATTGGAATGTGTTAAGCAATCTAAATGTAATTAAGGAATGAGCAGAGATCCAATGAACGATACCGAGTTATTTGGCACATGCAAAATTGACCAACTACATTTCCCAGAAAGGCTTTTCCACCTATGATAGAACTTTAGAGTGTTACTTAGAGGATTTCAAGTTCTCAGGATAGAGTTAGGGACAAGGGAAGATGATGAGACCTGGGCAGGGGAGAGGCTGTTTCCATCTGCAAGAGAGCTCCCAAAGCTTTGGAAGGCACTCTATAAACAAGAATGAAGTATTTAGGAAAACAGATTTATTGGCACATTCCCAAGGATTTCAGAGTTTATCTCTGCTTGTAAACAAACAAAAGGTCCTGGTAGCCAGGCTGATAAGAAGGCTGAGCATACTTGGTATTCTCCCTGACACCCAGGGCTGCCTGCCATCACTGCCAGAGAGCAAGCAGGCTGGACAGGTTTTCCAGACCCTGCAAACATTCCTAAATTACTACACTCCCCCAATTACAGTCCTCAGGGGTCCCGTTTCATTTTCTGAAAATTGGTAACAGGCCACATGGCTGATGAAATCAGGTGGGTAACCAGGCAACTATTGTGCTGTGTGATTAATACAGACAGCATTTGTGTGGGATTCACTCTGTGCTCCAAGTGACCTGTCTTACACCAGAGTCCAAAAAAGTTCTATCTCTGAGTCAGCCAGATTCCCAGGCTTTCAGAGTCTGCCTTTCCATCTGCACATAACTTCATCATCTCTAGGATGTTTATTCTGTGACTTACCTTGATCATATGCATTGAGCCTTGAGATTTGGGTCAAAGCTCTCTCATTAAATACCTATATAACTTGGACAAGGCACAGAACCTGTCTGAAAATGGCAATAAACCTCATTCATTCATTCAATTCAAAATATTTATTGATATATCTATCATATTCTAAGAGCCCTGGGTGTGATGGTTAAGCATTCAGTTCAAATCTACCAGCAGTGCCTTAGAAACCCTATGAGACAGTTCTAACTGAAGGTCACTGTGAGTAGGAGTTGACTCAATGGCAAAGGGTTATCATGCTCTAAGAAGGCCAGGTGGTACAGTAGTTGAGTGGTCAATGGCTAACCAAGAGGTTGGTTCCAACACACTCTGTGGCTTGAGTGGAGAAAAACCTGGAAATCTGATTCTATAATGATTAGAGCCAAGACAACCCTACAGGGCAGTTCTAGTTTGTAACACAGGGTTACTATGAGCTTGAATCAACTGAACATCAGCTAACAACAACAGTAACACTATGTGCTAGTTGCTATTTTAGATGCTTAGTTTATATCAGTAAAACAACAACAACCAAAAACTCAAAATGAAAAGCAAGCAAACATCTCTGCACCAAAGAGCTGACATTCTACCAGGGAAAACAGACAACAAAAATAAAACATTAAAAGGATGTAGTATGCAACATATATAACTAAAACCCAGCCCATTGCCTTTGAGTCAATTCTGACTCATAGTAACCCTATAGGACAGAGTAGAACTGTCCCATAAGGTTTCCAAGGAGCAGCTGGTGGATTCAAGTTGCAGACCTCTTTGGTTAGCATCTTGAGCTCTTAACTACCACACCAAAATGACATAGTAGAAGGTGATCAATGCAGTGAGAAAAGAGAACATTGAGGTAGTCTAGGGGTATTCATAGAGTTCGTGGATGGTGCAAATGTTCAAGTGCTCAAATACTAGCTGAAAAACTGGAGATTCTGACACACCCTGAGGCACCTTGGAAGACAAACCTGGTGATCTGCTTCTGAAAGACTACAGTCTTGAAAATCCTGTGGAACAATTCTACTCTGCACACATTGGATCTCTACCAGTTGGAATCTATTTGATAGCCACTAAATAACAACCAGTAGACTGGAAATGCTGAAGATACTGGGGGAAATTGCAGCATTATGTAGAATGTATCTCTGTAGTCCTCACTGAAAGATGAGAATTGATCAAAACTTGAAGGTCTTTAAGCAAACAGGAGAGTGGATATTTGAAGAAAGTCATTACGGAGGGAAAGGGCAGTCAGTGCAAAGGGCCTCAGGGAGGGTATGCCTGGTATGTTTGAGGAATAGCAGGGAAAGTAGACAGGGAGATGTGTCTAAGCAAGGAGGTCAGAGAAGAATCAGACAGAACTGAAGAGGTTGAATGATTTGCCTAAGGCTATGTAATGAGTCAGAAGCGGAATCAAGACTAAAACCCAGGATTTCTGCTTCTGGTCTGCTGTGTTATACTAGCCTTGATTTTTACCCTAAGTGTCCAAGGCATCATCACAGGGTTTTGAGGGGAAAGAAAAAAAAAAGCAAAATGGACTCACTTATGTTTTAAAGGAATAGTTACATGTATCAAAAAGAGATCACAGGAGGGCAAGGAAAGAAGTAGGAATACTGGTCAGGAGGCTATCACAGTGCCTGACAGTAGTACTGAGACCGGAGAACTTCCTCGAGGGAGTATGAAGAGGGTGCAACCGGAATGTCTTGAATGTAGTATGCACAGTGTTTTCTGACAAGTCAGAGACGATGAATGAGGGAAGGAGAAAAACTGAGGTGGCTGCAACATATTTTGGAAACCCTGGTGGCACAGCAGGTTAAGTACTATGTCTGCTAACCAAAAGGTCCACAGTTCAAATCTATGGAGCAATTCTACCTTGACCTCTAGGGTCACTGTGAGTAGAGCACAAGCAGATGGCAATGAGTTTTTTGAGGGGACAACATGTTTAGCCTTAGCCCCTGGGAAGATGGAGTTACCAACACTCAAGACAAGGTAAACTGCAGTGAAGGAAGCTTGGTGGAGGAGGCCAGATGCTCATGTGTTGGACATGCTGCATTTGAGAAACCCCGCCAGCATCCTAGCTACATCCATGTTGACTAAGCAGCTGCAGAATGAGCTCAGAGTTTGAGAGAGACTCTAATTTGAGAGTCACTATCCTTTATACTGTAAGTAGAGTACAAGATGACAGTGGGTAGAGGAGAGAAGTCTAATGCCAGTCTATCATTTCCCCATACAAAGTCACAAGGGCTGACACTGCCAAGCATGAAGGCAAAGGTCTTACTCTAATCCTGTGTTTTGTACAGTAGCATTTGCCACCCCAAAAATGTGAGGCCTTGTGCCCAGGAGTGACTCTGTGACTCTTGGCCTGGACAATCGTCCATCAGGACTGATGGACTTGGGGTTTTATATCCAGTTTGGGGATATTTTCTGTGTGGTGTAGTCCTGCAAGCCCTAGGTGAACAGAAGCAAGTTCAAATCTATCCTTAGAGAGGTCAAGATCACTTTCAAGACTGGCTTGAAATTTGATGAGAATTTCAAGGACAAATCTACCAGATGATATCCATCTACTAGGCACTCCTCAATGTGAAGTCTACGCCCCAGGCTGTCCAAGGAAGGTGATCAAGCCTTCCTAGGCCAACAGGGACACACTGCAGCCAGTACTTACTTCCCTTTCAGTGCCTCTCCAGCCCTAAAGACACTCAAAAGCAAACTATTAGAATGAATGGCAGTATGTCTCGCTGTCTTCCAAGAACTGAAGAAATCCTGCAGAACCTGTAAAGAGACACTTAGCATATTTTGTATTTATAAAGAACATTTCCACCAACAAGCCATTAATCCTCACAGCAGGGGAGAAGGTGGCTGGTAAGAATTGTCAATTTTACCCATTGTTGAGACAGAGCTGCACAGAGGTTAAATGACTTGCCTCAAGCTCTGTAATGAGACAGTACCAGAGCCAAGACTGAAGCCCGGGATTGCTGACTTCTGGTTTACCATTTTATACCATCCTTCAAAAACAGTGTAATAAAAAGCACACTAAACTCAAGAGCCTAGTTTTCCATGTGACATTCAGCATGTCACTTCACCTCTGTTTGCCCCAGTGGCTGAATCCATAAAATGGGGATAATGATGTTTGCCATCTAACTTGTTACAAAAACGTTATTAATATTCATTTTTTTGTGATCAGATTCTTTGGAAACAAGTACCATATACCTTAAAGTTTTAGGTTAAGACCAACGGTAATTACTTATTTGTCATTCAGTGAACTGTGGATATAAATTGGCCTTTATTTAGTGGAGGTATGAATAATGTGGAAACGGTAGCAAGGTTTTTGAAAAGGATGCGTTGTATTTATCAGTGTGGGCTTGATTTTTCTAATGATGCTGAGTAGGTTTTGCAAATGGCTTAATTTTCTAATGTTCAATCTTTTTTTTCCAAAATCTTCTCCCAATCCCTTGGTTTTACGTAAATGGTTGAATCTTATATTTTTTCATATAAAATGTGTTTTATTTACTTGTTTTATGAAATCTCGACATTTGCAAACAAAGGACTCAAAGGAAGATATGGGAAAGGTTTTGCAATTTTGCTCCTCTCCTCCACAGTTTTTTTGTTCAAACTTCAGCATCCTCTGTAACTCTGAAAAGGGTGGTGAAATTTGGATTTATTTCCCCCTTTGCAAGTGCTGGGCTAGTGCTTCACATTACTTTGCATAGAGTATTTAAGAGTTAATGGAACCCATGGTGGAGTGTTTGCTTCTGTTTGAAATCAAACATCTGATCTTTATCTGCCATGACAGGTTTAATGCCTTTCTTCTCTGACAAATTTTCAGTTGAAGAGGAATGCAAACACTTGTATCACTGCAGTTATATAAAGGGCTAATCTGAGCAAGCCAATATTGGCAACTTCATCCCTAATGAACAGCAGAACGCTGAAACAGAGCCATTTTCTAGAAGTAACTACAACAGTTACAAAATCCAAGCTCTGTCTCTTTTCCATCACTTGCGTGGCTGTACTTGGACCTATAAGGGGAGAGGTGTAATACGGAATCTTAGCTTAGAACTTTTGGAATGACTTCCCAGCGAAGGTGGGGTCACCCTGCCAGTCACCCAGGAAGTAGATGAAAGCAAGAGAGAGAGGCAGCTCAAAGAACTCACCAGGAATTAGCTGGTGTGTCTATGTGTGTGTGTTTCTTGGCCATTTGGAAATGGTTTGATCATTTGGAAATACTAAGTACTATATTTCTCTTTGGGAACATGATACTCTGGAAATCAACTTCGCTGACCATTTATCCACAGACTTAAGGCACTAAGGTAATGAACTAAGCTGACACTTGGGTGGTTTTCCAAATAACACCTTAGGTTTTCCTACCACTGCAACACATGGGAATCCGGAGATGGAGAGAGCTCCTCAAGGGAGGTGAGAATCATAAAGTTAGGCAAACTAGAAAATGTCATCTGTGCCTGCAAAGGGGCCCTTTGCAAGAACAAACAGTATTTCAAGTGCAGGGACTCTGTAGTAACACCTGGGATGTTCTTCCTTGATTCTTCCTGTTTTGTTTTTTTTTTTTTTGATGCATTAAAATTCTTGTAAGAGGGAGGAACTTTGAAAAAATAATTTCACAGCAAAAGTTTCTAAGGATGACTTTCATGTAAAGAGTTCAGTAGAGATGGCTTAATTCTAATCCCCTAATACACGGGTCACGTGTATTGCAATTGATTGGATGGAAAACTAACAATGATCACAATACGATCTGAATTAGTGTGGTCATTGGTACAATGTAAATTTTAAACTAAGCTTTAAAAATGTTTTTTTGTCTATATTTTAAGTTGCACTACAATATTTGATATATTTTTTCTGTTTTTTCACACTAATCATTTATATTTTTTATTATATAATGAATCTAGAAATATTTATTAAATTGCTCATTGTGTGCCAAGTGGAAACCCTGATGGCATAGTGGGTAAGTGCTATGTCTGCTCACCAAAAAGTCAGCTGTTCAGATCTGCCAGGTGCTCTTTGGAAGTTCCATGGAGGAGTTCTACTCTGTCCTATAGGGTCGCTATGAGTCAGAATGGACTCAATGGCAGTGAGTTTGGTTTTTGTTTTTTTTGTGCCAAGTGAAAACACTGGTGGTGTAGTGGATAAGTGTTACGTCTGCCAACTGGAAGACTGGCAGTTCAGATCTGCCAAGTGCTCCTTGGAGACTATGGGGCAGTTCTACTCTGACCTATAGGGTCTCTATAAGTCAGCATTGACTCAGTGGAAGTGTTTTCTTTTTTTTCTTTTTTCTTTCTTTCTTTCTTTTTTTTTTTTTAATGCTCCAAGTACAGTGTTTGGTACATTTACGTAAGAAACCAAGGATGGCTAATAAATGACCCTGGTCATTCAACCAGCTCGTCTCTCTGTGCCACATCATTCTGATAACAGGACTTTTAGGCAAGAACTGACTGACTGGTTGTGGAAACTTCTTTTGTCCACTGATCTGAAACTCACAATCTGACTTGCAACTGACGGTGTTCTGTGTTTCTTTTAAAAGTATAACTTCTATAGATTATGCCTTTTGAGAGAGTCTTGGGTCAAATGATAATTCCATTCTGAAACCTTCTCTTTCTCTGATCATATTGGATAAATTTCAACTGCACTGAAAATCAGTGCTCTCACACTGTTAATGAGCTATGTCCACTTGTGCTCTGGACACAGTCTCCTCATAACTTGAAGGCCCTCTCTCCTGTGACTGCTCCTCTTTTCATCAGTTTCTCGCACTCTGTTTGATGAATCCCCTTCAACAACTCATCTTAAAAAAGTACACCTTGTACCTGTATCTACTTCTGCACCATCTGTGCCCCAACCACATCACAGCACAGTGTCTCCCAAAGTTGCTTGCACTCAGTGTTGCTGATTCAAAAGCTTCATGTCCTGGCAACCTTCTTCATTAGGTTTTTATCCACAGCAAATTACCAAACTGATTTTTTCAAGTTCACTGCCTTGCTTGAAACAACAAGCCACTCAATGGCCCTCATGGTACCTGATACATCAGTAGTATTTTATGGGGTTGATCTTTCCATCCTTGAAATGATTTCTTCCCTTGAAGTTTCATGTGCCTCACTCTCCTCATTCTCCTCCAACCTCAACAGCCACTTCCTCTCAGCACCTGTCGTGGTCTTTTATTCCCCAGATGTCTAGAATCAGAGAGCACTGGACTTCCTCTTAGCTCTGTTTGCTATTTGCATTACCTCTCTAGGTCATATCACCTAGTAATACAACTTCAAATAGTATCTTTATATTTGTAACTACCAAAGTTATATCTCATACCAAGATGACTGAGTCTACCTTTAAGTTAAGTCTTCAACGTAGCAAATTCACTCCCCTAGTATGTCACCCGTCTTCTTGTCCCTCAGTCATTCTCTGTTGCTCTTGTATCAGTTGGAATCTGTGTTGTTAGCCTTCTGCTCCTGATCCTTCTTCCTCAGAGACCCCTTCCACTGCCCAGTCTGAAGTAACAGTCCACTCTGACCTCAGAGGCCTGTTTCATGATCCTACCTCCATCACTACGGCAATTCCACCACTGAACTTGTTCTGTTGGATTAGACATTTGTTATCTTTCTCCTTTCACTAAAATGTAAGTCCCTTGATGTTGCTTCTTTGTGATCTTGTTCATTGGCATTCTCTGGAGTCTAAAATAGTGTTTGTTACCTGTTACACATGAGAAATGTGTGTTAACTGGTAACAGTTTTCATCTCAGGAGAACACAGCATCTTAGGAGCATCTGCTTGCTCATAGCGCACTAGCAGAGCTGGGAACTTAGCTGGCTTTTTAAAACTCAAAAACCAAAGCTCTTGTTATTGATGGAAATATGCACCTCTGGATACTAAAATAAAATACTTTTTCAAACAGGTTAAATAAGGAGAAAGTTTATGATTTATAGTAGTTATGATTGTAAGATTTTATTGAGTGTATTCCATTTTGTATGGTTAAGCTTTGCAACAACAATGATTTTTACTGAGACTATTAACAAAGCATATTCCTGGGTGGAACAAAGAGATAACATACTTCACTGTTAACTGGAAGGTTGGAGGTTAGAGTTCATGCAGAGGCAACTTCGAAGAAAGGCCTGACTATCTACTTTAAAAAATCAGCCACTGAAAACACTGTGGAATTGGTTCTAGTTTGACACATACGGGGTCACTATGAGCTAGAGTTACCTCAGTCGCGATCATTTCTTATTAAGAAAGCATAGATTAAATGGAAAGGTTAACATCTGCTAAATCGCCAAATGCTTTGGAGTTACTTTTTACTCTTGATTGAATTCATACTTTCCTGTTTTGGAAGCTGAAGTAAAGTTGTGTTGGTTTGTTTGTAATTGTCCGGGTGTGGACCAGGCAGCTGAAATTTGGTTTTGAAAATATAGGATGACATGAAACGGAAGAAAGAGGTGGAAGCAAAGCAGTTTATTAGGGAAATTTACACATGAGGTCAAGTTCTGGGTGGCCTCAGGCCCAAAGCATTTATATGAGGTACAGCAACCAAGTCTGTGAACTTAATTGTTGTAAGGGCTGCATACTTCACTGCTGAGTATCACCACAGTCACCTTTAAAGTACTCCTCTTGGAGTATTTTGATGCCGGTGTCTATTTCATGCTTCAAAGCATTTTTGGAACTCTTTCTGGAATGATTATTGTACACAGTATCATGGTGGCAAGTTCATGAGTTTAATTGTATAGTTGCCTATGAGGGAGTTTTTAGCAGGGAAACAAATAACTGTGTTGGAATAACCTCCCTGTTCACCTGATCTGGCCCCCAGTGACTTTTTTTCTTTACTCAAAGATAAAGGAAATATTGAAAGAAAGACATTTGGATGACATTCAGGACATCAAGGATGCGATGTCAGCTCTGATGGCCATTCCAGAAAAAGAGTTTCACAATTGCTTTGAAGGGTGGCCTAGGTGCTGGGATCATTGCATAGCTTCCCAAAGGGAGTACTGTGAAGGTGACCATAGTGATATTCAGCAATGAGATATGTAGCACTCTTTCTAGGATGAGTTCATCAACTTAACTGGCCATCGTTGAATTTGTACCTTGCATGAAAGGGAAGACAGAGGTTTTTATACTGGTGGTGGAGAATAGTGGTTATATGCCAGTGACTTAGCAAACTGTAGTGAATTAGCAGACCACATGAGGGCACTTATATACAACCTGGCAAAGCCTGTTTCCTCTTTGGCCCACCTCTCAAGGCTTTGTACTTCAATTTGTCATGGCCCCCCCTCTTATACTACAGCTGTAGCATAAGACACCCTGTTTGCTCACCGCTAGGAAGAGGCATGGAATTGGGGTGATATGTGATGTCTGAACATGTGCAAGAGACAGAGTGACTGCATGACTGGAACAGCGAGAAGCCTTCTTGAATATGGAGAAGAAACTGGGGTAGAGAAGGTAATACAATTCCTAGCTTCCTCATGAGAGAGCGCTGTGGACCCAAGTCCTCACTTAAGCAGCCTGAATGGGAGGTGTAGAGGCAGACTATTTCCCCAACAGTAATCCTTTCAAGATTGTCTTAGGTTCATTACCTCAGGGGTGGCAGTCTAGATGGCACCACTTCCTCTGATGTTCATTAAATATTCTTCCTTCCAAGGTAAATAGAATTTAAGAATTAAGTGATAAACTCAGTGGAATACTATAAACTGAAAGTGATGAATTAGGTGTGAAGTATTTTGTGGTACAAGTTCTCTCTCAAATATTAACTAATTTTGTGACCTTTAGTGAATTACTTGACTGCTTTATGTCACTTTAGCTGTCTACAAATTTGGAAAGGCATGCTAAGAAAAAACTATTATATTAGTGTGAAAAGCACTGTGTTTACTGTATAAACCAGTAACAATAATATATACATTTATTTAACCATTGTTATTTTTTTTAAGTTCCATGTCATTGCAAAATAATTGCTGAAGTGGTAACATACTTATTATTAAAATATCACATATTAGAAAATTACAGACATTATGGAGCAGAGAGGAATAGTATGTTGTCACCGGGCAGGGAGAGCAGTGGAAGCTGCATATAGGTGGGCATGTAGATTTATACGGGAATGTACATTTTCACTCAATTATATTAAATAAAAATTTAAAAAAAAATTACAGACATTAGAAGATTTCAAGTGTTTACCAAAATTTGTGATTTGCTTTTCTAAGTTCATTGAATCTGTTCAGGAGACTCCTCCTTGAGAACACTTCTGACCTTTCCCTCACCTGGCAGAAACATGCTCATTACAGGCTTCCCATGGCCAAACACTTCCCCAGAATGCCTAAGGAGAGAGAGGAAATTATGTCATTGAAGATGTGACCTCTGATCAAAGTCTCTGACAGTGCTGTCATTTTGTAACTTGTCTAAGGAAAAGAACAAAAGAAGAAGGTAGGAGGAGGAGGAAGAAGAGCAGGGGGAGGAGGAAGAGAAGAAAGAAGAAAACATCAAGCATTTAAGAGAATTTAAATCTTCTTTTATAAATATTAATCTCCACATAATAGGTGCAAACCAAACGTCACCCTGTGAGAACTCTAACACAGAAATGCCTCTAATGATATACAGCCTTTGTCCAGTGAGATGGGCGTAGCATCCTTACTCTAATAGATGTTTTCTTAACTTTTGAAATGAAGTCCTGGTGGCAGGGAAGTGGCTTTGTACAGCCCTTCAGATATTTCACTTTGCTTTTTCTGTGTTGTGTATACTATTTTAATTTTTAGTAAGCATTTATCTTCCCTCTTTTTCTAGAGTGGGCATTTGGCCCTGAGAATAGAAAGGATAAAACAAAGCATCAAAGGACATCCTGGTTCACAGAGCAATTGCTAAGGCTAATGTTTCATCTTGGACCACAGTTGTCTTGGGTGATCTGGAAATTTGGTGTGTCGAGAAAGAAACTGTACATTACAGGCAAAAACGGAAATGATCAAAACCCAAAAGCACCTGTTTCAATCATCATTGCTGTTTGTCTGGCCCCTCCCTCCCATCACTCAATCTAGCCTCCTGCTTTAAATTATTCTTGCTAATTTTTTGAACCATGCCTGATACAAGTCCTGCTCTTTGAACTACACCTGATACAAATGCTTTTTCCAGATGAAAGCACTCCTCTACGCAACTCCTCTGGAGATTAAATACGTGCTATGTGTCCTTCCACCACCTGAGATGTAATGAATTTCTTCTTTCTCAGAGCTGCTGTTGACTCAGTGCCTTTCTCATTCTACCTCCATATCTCTTATTTCCAACACTAGACAGCCACAGGAAGTTGGGTCTTCCTTTTTTTCCCACCGTAACACCAGCAGGGAGGGATGTTGGGCCCGTCTCAGGGACTGTCTCTCTTCTTGGAAAACGTGGACTAGGCTGGAGTTTGCAGGTGGTGACAGTTTACACGTTTCCATTGATGGGAGTGCCAAGAAGGCTCTAGAGAAGGAAGCAGAGGCCTCGTTCCATTTCCATTGGCTGTCACCTCTGACAAGTCCAGATTACACTGAAGCCCTCTGGCTATACTGCATTTCCATGCTCATAGTCACTCTTTGGAAATAAATCTGTAAGGAAAGTCCCCAGAAACCAATTCAGGAACTACAGAAAGAGGAAAGAGAAAACAGAGGCTGGTTGACCAGTACCCCAGAACTTTGCTGTCTACCTGCAAACATGACAGTTGATGTACTGAAGACAGTAGTGCAGATGACATAGACTCCAAACAATTACTCTCCTCAGCTGTTAGATTTTCAAACGTGATCTATAGAGTGATGCTGACAGTAGATTTTCTGCCAGCAATAAAGGTGGCCTGATTCACAGAATAATTACTGTATGCAAATGAGTGTGATTTTCCTCTGCCCTTTTATGGATGACTCTGCTCTGCCATTCATCAGGGCCACAAATTTCACTTAGTAGAAGACAGATTTAAAGAGACAGGAGCCCCCGAAGCTTTTGTCCTGAACTTAGTGAGTCCCACACACAGGGTCTTCATAAATAGGCATGCATATGGTGGAGGGGCTGACCTTTGTATCCAGGTACTATTGTTCTGAACACTGTTAAGGAGCATCTTCCTTTCTGCCCTCCCAGGTCAAGGAAACTTCTGCTGCTTGGAGAAATGGGGTCTTCCAGAAGTCGTGTTCTAAGTGATTCAGAGGCCCTGGTTGGCTTTTCCTTGTCCTTTCAAAAAATCCACTTCGATGCTTCTGCTCGTCTATGTGAGGAAAGACCAGAAGAGAAAGCACTTCCTTATATCTGGCTCCAGTTCTTCTGAAATGTTAGCAGAGACTTGAAGCTACAAGTGCTTTCTGCTTGACGTTGAGCCATCATAGTAACAAAACTCACAGTCAAATCCATAAGTAAAACATAAGCTGTTAAAAACCTTGGCACCCATATCTTTGGTTTTGGGTTCTCTGAGATCCAGTGGCCTCCTAGGGAGTTAATTTCATGTCTTTGCACTTGTCTGTAATATGTGTGTATGCAAAGTAAAAACCAAACCAAACCTATTGCAGCTGAGTCCATTCTGACTCATAGCAGCTCTATAGGACAGAGTAGAACTGTTCCATAAAGCTTTCTAAGCCCCACCAGCCTCTCCACAGGAGATAAAGTAGCACTCAGATTCTTTAAAGGTAACAGCCCATGAAATCCTACGGGACAGTTCTACTCTGTCCTGTAGTCTCCTAAGAGTCAGAATAGGGTTACTGGGAATCAGAACCAACTAGACAGCAATAGGTTAGGTCAATCATTACTTAAGCCATGTCTGTCCTCTGCAGAGCGGCTGAACTGCAGACCTTTAGGTCAGCAGTCAAGTCCTCAACTGCTGGGCCACTGGGCCTCCTTTTACTCAAGGTAAGTCTAGGTTATAGGGCATGGGATGTATTGTTGTCTTTCATGTTGGGCATGGGAAGTGGTGACTTGTCAAACATCAGCATCTGCCTTTGCTCCCAGCTTGTGGTGTGAAACTGAATTCTCACAGCAGGGAAGAAAGGGGAGTGTGGATGTTATAAATGGAATGTCCTCAGCTGTCAGTGGGTTGTCTTGTTTCTTATATTGTAACAATATATTGATGTCAGTACTTCAAGAGCACGCTTTCTTCTGCTGCCACTCACAACATAAAGGAAAGGCACGTTGGTGTTTGTGTGTACACGCACAGCATACACCTCAGAGGCCATCACCCTTTATAGAATAAATGCCAACTAGTATCTAGTTTTTCTGGGAGGTGAACAGGTGAGCTGGGTCTCCAGGAAGTCCTTAAGTTGGTTGACTCCAGGAAGTTTCCTAGTGGCTCAGAGGGGAAGCACAGATGGTTTTACAGATCACATGCAATGACATTAGTTAGACAGAATTTTGAATCAAGCCTTGGTTATGCACCTTTTCATAGGAAAACCAAATTTTCTCCCTTTCACAAATAATAATAATAAATGACATCATTTATTCATAATTTATTTTCTCTCTTTACCTCTTTCTTCAGTATGTATTGTGATATAACATTGAAGAAAAGATATGTAAAAGAATATTTGAGACTTGATGACAACAGTTATTTAGGATATCTTTAACCAGCTATATAGCATTGCTTTCATTTGCTGAACCGTTTTAGGGAGTAAATTGGAAACTATCCAATTTTCCATTTGAAAGAGATTATCAAGTAAAATGAACATAGTTGAAAAAATTCCAAATAACATGTTGATTAAGGAGCTGTGGTAGCACAAGAGTTAGGTGTTCAACTGTTGCCCAAAGGATTGTTGGTTTGAATTCACCCGGCGGCTCTGTGGGAGGAAAGACCAGGTGATCTGCTCCCATGAAGTAGTAGAGCCTTGTGAAACCCTGTGGGGCAGTTCCACTCTGTCCTACAAACACAGTCACTATGAGTTGAAAGCAGCTCAATAGCCCACAACAATATACGTTGATAGTTCATCAGTTTTCTATGAAAAACTGTGTAATTGCTTTTCAAGAAACTTGTTTGCTCTTGTATTGCCAAAACTAAGTGCAAACTGACTGTTTTAACTGTATTTAGTGGGGGAAAAACCCTAAAATATAGACAGGAATGCCAAAGAACACAACAAATTAACAAGTGAAAAAGAATTTAAGCAGTACTGATTTAGAGGCAAAGTGCGGGGACAGATTACCCAGTAAGCAAGTACGTGTAGGTGTACTTGTGCTTACACAGTGAAATTGTGCCCTACAGATTAACAACAGAGCGTAATTAATCCTGAGTGTACCTTGCTTACTGCTACCCCAACCCTGTTGAAGTGGGTTCAGTGGTATCAGTTCTCAACCACTCCATTCATTTTATTTAGCAGAAATGTCAGTCACTTCTGTTCTCCCACTCATACTATCATGGTTCAAAACCGAAATGCCAATAAACAGGAACAGCTACAGCCTCCCAGTGTACACCAAGGATGGTAACAGCACAGGAATTGGGCCATTGCTCTTGGAAACAACTTTATCCTTCTTTTGGAGAAGGGCCCTTTCCATTCCCTAGGAACCCCAACTCTCCAGTTTGAATGAAAACTGTCAGTCATATTCCCTCCCATCTCCAAGGGATTGTGAGCTGATCAGTGTGAGCTGGTCAGAGTAGGAGAAAGGAACTGAGTTCTCCAGGGCATGTGGGAGTCCCTGGGTAGCGCAAAGGTTAAGCACTCAGCTACTAATGAAAAGATTTACAGTTCAAATCCACCAGGGGTGTCTCTGAAGAAAGGCCTGGGAATCTGGTCCCAAGGGTGACAGCCATGAAAATCCTATAGAATACAGATCTACTCTGCACACACGGGATCTCCACAACTCAGAAGCAACTCACAGGCAACTGACTAGGTTTTCTAGGGAGTGTAAGAGTTCAGGGCTGCAAGCCCTCATGTCTTCCTGAGAAGTTTCCTAGAAGTTAAAGAAACTTGTCTGAAAAATGAATGAATGGAGCCAGCCTACAGAACGAAGTCATGTTATGTGGGAGACAATGAGGAAGAAAGGTATGCTTTTGTAGTCATTGAGCTCAGTCTCTCATCAAGCTCCGGGTGTTCAACACACCCCGTGTGTTCGTTTACATCAGCAAATACATCCTGCTAAATTACTTGCACCGAAGTAACCCCTTCCTAAGGTATCTCAAGAGTTAACTGAGTTTCAGCACTCCCGTACCAGAAGTCTGTGTTAACTTTCTGAGGCAGGTACCCAAATTGATACCACAAATTTACAAAAGGTTTGAAAACTGTGTGCCTTGTGAATTTAACGTTATATAAAATGAGTAGGTTTATTATATCAAATTACACACCGTTGGTTGGAATTCAAGTTTACTATTACATAGAACCAATGTCTCACTCCATTGTATGTAGTATAACTATAAGGTAGCACTGACTCAAGGTCCCATAAAGGTAACAGCGAACTACACAGGTAGCCAGGGTGGTGGTAATTCCAGGGATATAATTTTATCTATATACAACTTTTTACAAGTTATTTCTTTAAATCTTGGCCCATGTCTTTATAACAAGTTGTGCTGACATTGAACGAGAAGGAATATTGAATTGCAATTTTAAACATAGTTCATCTTCAGCCAAGAGCTCACTGAACTGAGACAGACAAAATCTGTGCATTTGCCAGTTCCAGTGAGGACTTGGAAATTCTCTACTGGACTCTTCCTTAAGTGTCAAGTTTTTGTAGCTATATGCTTGTCCCCGCCCCCATCACACCCACTACTGCCGCCACTTCTGTCAATTTAAATATCATTTAGTTATGTATGTGTTTGTTCATCTGTGTAGTCATTCAGACATCTGACTTATTGTGTGCCTAATTGCATCCATTCCTATGGTCAGTGCATGCAATGCTTAGATTCAAAGCACTGAGTGCCTGCCCTCAAGGAGCTTTCCTTCTGGACATACGTAGTACATGCCAATCCTTCACTGAGAAATGGTCAGTGGCTCTAATGGGTGGTAGGATAAAGTTCAATGCCTTACTCTGGCATTCATAGCACTCTTTGGGTTTGCTATAACTTATTATATCAGCCAGTCCTGGTGGTGTAGTGGTTAAGTGCTGCATCTCCTAACCACAAGGTCAGCAGTTCAAAACTGCCAGGTGCTCCTTGGAAACTCTATTGAACAATTCTACCCTGTCCTATCGGGTAACTATGAGTCAGAATCTATTCTACAGTAGTGGGTTTGGCTTTGGATTTATTATAGCAGCTTGATTCCTTTTTATTTCACTCTTTGGAGAGGCTGCAGATGACTATAACCAAAACTTACCGTGCGTACCAATGACTCTGAGATTTTACTTGCAAGTTTTCCTTCCTGTAGTCCCTCTTTCAATGGCATTTTGAATTTTACCCAAGCCAAATCTTACCACATTTGTGAAATCTTCCTTAGTGTTTCAACTGTGGTGCTCTCCTCCTCTTTGAAATTCCATAACAATTTGAAGAATTTTTTATTTAACTAAACGGTAAACCCAGAAAATACAATTTAGGGTGGATGCCAGGTCTTACACATTTTTATCTACCACAATATGTTAGCATGGCCAATAAATACTGGTTGCTTGACTGTTTGGTGATCATGTGGCATGCATGGTGTTTTTCCATGTATGTGAAATGTTTTTACTAGCATGTACTTAATAGGAACCCTGAAAGTTGCGGGACACACGTGGACATATTTTGTTTCTTCCCATGCCCTATGGCAGAGGCCACCTCCTCGCTGATGTTGACTCATTTCATCCTGGTCATCACCAATTCCTGTTAATTCTTCTTTCAGGATGCGTCCTCTGTCTGCTCACTGTGCATCGTCTCCATCACCATCCTCCCAGCCCAAGCCACAAACCAGCTTTGACATGGACTCTGTTGCAGTAGCCTCACCATAGGTCTCTCCGTTTCCACTCTTGGCTTTTGAAATTATCTTATCCATGCAGAAAATAAAGTGATCTTTTCAAAACTTCACTGAAGGCAAGTTTCCATCCTAACACCCTCCAACGGCTTTCTGTTGCACCTGGAAGGACGTTTAAAAACTGCTGCTCATACGTGCAAGCCCTGAGCCTCCTCCTGTCTATCTAACTCATCTCATACCACTTGCCCTAATCTACTCCACTTCAAAAATAACAACCTTTGTTTCATTTCCAGAAACTGAGCTGTCCCCTCTGCCCGGAATTTTCTGACCCTTAACCTTCATTCACCTAGCTCTTTAATTTAGATATCACCTCTTCAAAGAGATTGTTTCCAATCAGAAAATTAAAGGAGCTAAAGCTAAAACCACATGATTTTCATTTCTACACAGCCCTAACCTCTACCTTGTACTCACTTTGTGTGTGTTTGCTTGTGTTTAGCCTATCCCCAGGAGAAAGTCATTGATAACATTGATAAGAAGAGTCCTTTTCTTTTGTGTTCAGATCTCCTTGGTGCATAGAAGTGTCCTTAGTGAAATGTGTGAGAGCCAAAAAAAAAAAAAAAATCAGTGAATAACTGTGAGAGTGAATGGCTACGTGTGTGCTCACACCCGCAACAGGATGGGGCGCGGCAGGGCAGGGCACGTGGAAAGCTCTACACAGGCCCAGCCTAGCAGGGGGTCAGCACAAACACACGTTTACACCTGTCTTTGTGGCTGGTTACATTCCTGCCCTAGTGAACCAGACTCTAAATTTAAAAACAGAACATCAAAGTGAAGTTTTTCCTGTTTCATCTGGACAGAATATGAATAAAGCAACTAGCACAGCGCTTTAGAATACAAAATGTGGAAGGATCTAGAGCACTGTCATGGCTTGAATTGTGTCCCCCCCCCCCCAAAATGTGTGCAGCAATTTGGCTGAGCCATCATTCTCACTATTGTGTGGTTGTCCCACATTGTAATTGTGATTTTCCTATGTTGCAAATGTTGTTCTCTTCCTGTGGTTAATGAGAAAAGAATAGATTATGGTAAAGAGGATTAGCATAGGGCTGTAACACCCTTACTAAGGCCACATCTCCCATCCGATGTAAAGGGAGTTTTCCTGGGGCGTAGATTACATCACCTTTTGTCTCTTAAGAGACAGAAAGGAAAGTGAAGCAAGCGGAAAACTGGGGACTTTAAACTATCAAGAGAGCAGTGCTGGGATCAGAGTGTGTCCTTCGGACCCGAGGTTCCTGTACCGAGATACTGACAGATGGAGTGAACACTGGTAACAAGAGCCTTCCTTCAGAGCCCCCAGAGAGGGAAAGCCTTTCCCTGGAGCTGATGCTCTGAATTTGGACTTGTAGCCTACCAGACTGTGACAGAATAAACTTTTCTTTGTTAAAACATCCACCTGTGGTATTTCTGTTCTAGCAGCACTAGATGACTAAGACAGGCACCATGTTGTTAAATAAATCAGCTGTTGCCTTCAAGTTGATTCCCACTCACAGTAACCCTGTAGGGTGGAGTAAAACTGCCCCATGGGGCTTCAGAAGAGTGGGTTGTGGATTCAAACTGCTGAGCTTTTGATTAGCAGCCACAGATGACTCTTAACCAATGTGCCATCAGGGCTCCATGTTATCATTAGCCGCCATCAAGCTGGCCCCACTTCCTGGCAATCTTATGCACACCAGAAAGAAACCTTACTCTGTCCTATAGCACCTTCACCATCCTTGGTATGTCTGAGTACCTGTTGTGGCCACTGTGTATTTTCAGTGCTTTCCAAACTAGAGGTCTTATCTTCCAGCATCATATTGGACCATGTTCCATCCTGATCCATAAAGTTTTCACTGGCTTACTTTTGAAAGTTACTCACCTGATCTTTCTTCCTTGTCTGCCTTAGTCATGAAGCTCTGGCAGAATGTACCCACCCTGGGTGACCCTGCTGGTGTTTGAAATACCAGTGACACAAATTCCAGTGTTGCAGCAACATGCAAACCACCACAGTACGACAGACAGACAGATAGTGGAGAGAACTATAGTCGATATTATTCCATTTGTGGAAACTCCTGGATGTACTTAAAAATAAGGTAACATAAAAATATAGTTTAATTTTTATTCTGAATTCCAATGGTTGTATTAACAGTAAGAGTAATGACGAGTGCTTAGAAGAAAGACACGAATAGTCGACTCTACGTGATATTGATTGCTTGGGAGCAGCACAAAGCTACATGCCAAGTAACTATTTTAGTGTCTGTTTTATCTTTTATTTGAAGACTCAAGTACAGGACAACCAACAGAAATAGTGAGATTAGAAGAATGCTGACCTATCTTTTCACTGTTGAGAACATACTTGGATTTTCCTTTAACAGACCTTGGTGGAGTAGTGGTGAAGGGCTATGTCTGCCAAGCAAAAGTTCAGTAGTTCGAACATGCCAGGTGCTCCTTGGAAACTCTATGAGGCAGTTCTTCTCTGACCCGTAGTGTCACTGTGAGGAGAAATTGGCTTGATGGCAGTGGTTTTGGGTTAGACAGATTGGATGGTTTTCTACATTTGTTTATATATACGTTGTGACATTTAAGAATCCTTCTGGGGCAGAAAGAAGGACAACTTTTTGACTCTGAAATGTCAGGTTATAGACAGAACCTTCTTTTGGCTAATTTAAAGAAGGATTAACTATTTTTTTCCACATTCTGTCTTTATCTTAATCCCTTATGCTCTAAACCTATACCACTGCTATTTCTCCCAGTTCTAGCTTAATTTAAATTTTCACTAACCTCGGACTTAAAGATTGTTACCACAGGGTGAGATAGTCACCAAAGGAATGGCCCTAGGAGAGGTGCTGATTTCTGTAAACACAGGTACATGAGTAGTCTGGTGACTGTTTGATAGAAGGCACTGTGTGGGCTATGAGACACCGTGCAGTAGCAGTCCTAAAGTTCACTTTGACAGATGTTTCAACAAAGCCCATGCATCTTTATGTTTATTAAAATTGTTCTTTTTTTTTTTTTTTGCCTGGACTGTAATCCAGGGCCTGGACTATAACTTGGGCCCCTAGAGTGTTAGCATTTGAGCTGTAAGCTAGGTAAACTGAGGTCTGGACAGTCTCAGTCTATAGAGTGAATGGGGAATTGGGAGCTGGCTGTGGTTTGTGATTTCCAGGACATAGACTCTGCAGCTTTCTGGCTGGGGGGTAGAGATTTTTGTTTTGTTTTACTTGTTTTTTGTTGTGCTTTGTTTTTTTTTATTATTAGCAATTTAAACTGAAATAGCTGCTTTTCACGGCTAGGATTGTAGGCAAACTACCAAAAGTTTTCTTCACAAAGAATTGGCAAAAGGCAGAAGTCTGCTGGTTTTGCTTTAGTTCTGTATGTTGTTTTATTGTTTTGTTTTGGCTTGTTTTTGTTTCTTTTGTTTTTTATGACTTCACAAATCATACTGCCTGATCTTTTGGCATGTGCCCTTATAATATATTAATAAAAATCTCATGCTTTCTAATGATGTAATTCTAACAGACTTCCAGAAAGCAAGATAAGAACCAGAATTAAAGAAAACAAACAACAATAAAAAACACATCTTGTTATCAGGTTGATTCTGATTCGCAGTGATCCCACAGGATGGAGTAGACCTTCCTAGTAGGGTTTCCAAGCTGTGACTGGTGGATTCCAACTGCTGACCTTTTAGTTAGCAACCACACAGCTCTGGACCACAATATCACTAAACCCACTGCTGGTGAGTTAATTCTGACTCATACTGTGACCTATAGGACAGAGTAGAATCACTCCATAGTTTCCAAGGAGCATCTGGTAGTTTCGAACTGCCAACCTCTTGGCTAGCAGGCATAGCTCTTAACTACTATGCCACTTGGGTTTCTACTATACCACTAGGGATCCCAATATCTGCAATAAGCTGATCAAATCTTGTGAAGCTTTAGTTCTGAAATACAACCTGTGCAGCAGGCCTTGTCTACCATCCTGGGTTATCAGGACTTCTTGACTCCATTTCTCACCTGACTCACTGCTGAGATCTGTGCTCTGTGTGCAGTAGATACATTACTTGGTCAGAGACCTGAATGCCCCTGAAAATGTCAAAGAATCTCTAATACACAGAGTGAGACTTAGTGCTAGAGAAGTTAAAAGAAAACACAGCATCTTTACAGTGAAAGCATCCTGAGGTATCTCCACACACAGCTTCATGGCATATGACAGGTAGAAGATGACATTTCTTGTAACTAGTCAAAAATAAAATCCCTGTTGAGTTTGAATTGCCTTTGGAAAGAAGGGGGGAGACCAATCCCCTTCAACCTGTGTCTCAGAGTCAGTGGACCTATAATCTGGTTCTGAAGTACTGGAGCTGGAGGAAGCATTTGCTGATGTCTTCATTGGAATGGTAAAATACACTTTCCATTTAATTGAGGGAAACAACCTCAACATCACACATATGCACAAAAATACTTGACATTGACTTTGTGAAATACTATTCTACACATTATGTCATTTTGTCACACAGTAATTTGACAAATTTTTTTTTTTCCTGGACATGTGGTTTCCAGTTACATTTTGTTTCTTTTTTTCTTTCTTTTCAAAATGAGTGCAAATAAAATCTTTCTATGTGCTGAACAAAGGAATGACATTAATAAATGTTAGGACTGGAATTGCCTAACACTCAGCTAGTGGCATTTCAAACATAACGTGAGACACTTACTAAAGAATGCTTTGTTAAAACCCTTAGAAGTTCCACTGTCTTAAAACTTTAATGTTGACTGCATCTATAGAATTTCACATTTTCTTTCCCTTTGGTTTAAGCACTCTCAGTTTTTGCTTCTCTATTTTGCTTCTTATCCTGGCTTGTAACACACGCACATGCACACACACAGACACACATACACAGCAACCTCATGTTTCATTTTTACCTCAGTTGTTGCCCCCAAAAGAAATAGTCTCCACTGGACCTGGAGCCTGTCACCAAGTCCCATCCCATGCCTGGTAATTAAACTCTGACTGATTTATTGACTGACAGCCAACAAACCCCAACCCGGTTTTTATGATATACATGCTTCCCCTGGCTAAATTCACTCAAACAACAACCCAGTCCAAAAGAGGGGTGGTGGGGTGGGAAGGCGAATGACGTGAAAATAAATACAGTAACCAGCTTTCCTTGGCAAGAGGAGACATTTTGCAAAAGACAGGAAAAGAGGGGGGAAAAAAACCAACAGCAGCAAGAAACTCAGAGCAACATCTTTTTCAAATCCAGAGTTCTGAGTCTGGGGCAATGGGGAGAGGGTGGGTAAACACTCTTGCTAGGGCTTGAAGACTCATTTGAAGCGCCTCACGTACAAAAGCGCTCTGAAGGGGAAAGCAAGGCGTGCCTGCAGCTAATATCACAGTCAAGTTCCAATTTTACCTAAGGGAAGGCAGCTTTATTAAAAGTCATGACGGAAAATGCCTGACAGGTGCCAATACTCTCCGCCCTGACAGATGTGGCGGCCCGCGGACGCCGTTTCCTCGTCGGCAGTCCCGAGACGGAGCTGCCCATCACCATTTGTCTCCCTTCCAGCGGGAGCGCACGCGCCCGGCGTCTGCCTCCGAGCTGCAGGGCGCTGTGTGATGTGTGGAACCTTCACAATGAGACTTATTAAAAGACAGTCCATTATTTTTATTTAGATCATTTCCAAAACAAGCAGAGCGCGCGCAGAGATAATTTAAAAATTGTGTGGCAGGTCATATGCAGGCCAGCGCGGCTCAATTTGAAATGCAAAAGAAAGTGGCATCTTCATCCTTGAGCCCACCACGGCACCCGACACACACAGGCACCCGCACACGGGGCTCATAATGAGGGTGATTTGAGTGACATTTAACCCTTGACTAATGGCCCTGACAGGCCAAGCACCACGTGGCTATAAACCACGGACGCATTTCAACATGAAGGATTAACCCTGCTTCCTTTTTTCCCTAAATCTTTCTTCCTTTTTTTTTTTTTTTTTCCTATTTCCTTGCTTCCCTCTTCTATTTCGTTACAGGTGGGCCCTCACACTGCAGCAATAGATATAAAATACTCCTGATTGGGTGTATTTATGGAGCCTTTTCCTCCTCCTGTTGGCTTCAAACACAAAGAAAAATGGTTTCTCTCGATCGTGCCTGGGTTGAACAGCAGGAGAAGCTGCAGCTGCCTCCTCTCCAGCCTCCGACGGAAAATTATTACAGATGAAGTGATTCCGTAATGGGAATGGTGATATGGAAGTTTCGGCTTAAAGGATGCTCCCTGACGCGGGGAGCCGCAGCCGTGATGGATTGTGACACCAGGACCAGTGTGGCCCAGGCCGGTGTCTCTTCTCCCAGCCAGGGATAGGCAAAAAATCAGGGCAGCATTTGGAAAGCTGAACAGCAACTCCACATCAGAGATTAGAATTGGCTGTCATTAATATTTGTTCTTGTGTGAACTGTTGTGGTTTTGTGTTTCCTTATTGCTCGATCTGCAGGGAGTTAGACCCGAGTTCAATCTAAGTGTCAGCGGGTATCGATTTCTCGACCTCAGCCCAGTGCACCGTGGACTCTGGTTAACCTCTCACACCAACAGCGGCATCGGCCACTCGCTGATCTGTTCAGGGGAGGGGAGGCTGTGTGGGTATGTGGACCACACTCTTTCACTCCCTGGAGGTAGGTGATGATACAAGCATCAAAACGGAAGGAGCACTGAACCGCTTCCTTGCCTTCACAGTTATCTACTGTCAAGGATTGAATTGTGTTTCCCGCTGAATGTGTGTCATCGTGTGCTAGGCCATGACTGCAGGAACTGTGTGATATTCCTCCAAACCCTGCCTTTATGATGCTGATGAGGGAGGGTGGGCAGCAGCTGTGTTGGTGGGGTAGGACTCAATGTGTGTGATTGTATGGTGCCTTGAGGCAGCTTCTTGGGCTATAAAGCAAAGCAAGCAGAGATTTGGGGATCTTATATGACCAACAAAGTAGAGTCAGGAGCAGAGCGCATCTTTTGGAAGGGACCGAGGTCCCTGCACCTCAGAAGCTTCCACTCCAGGAGAAGACTGACGACAAACACCTTCCTCCAGAACCAGCAGAGAATGCCTCACCCTGGAACTGACACCCTGAATTTACACTTACAGCAAACTGGGCTGTGACAAAATAATTATTTTTCTTTTTTTAATGCCATCCACTTGTGATGTTTCTGTAAAGCAGCATTAAAAGACTAAAATATTTGCTGAAAACTTACTTGGTGCAAGGCTCTGAGCTAGTGCTGGAACCAAAGGCATCAGACACATGGTTCCTGATTTCAACAAGGTTACAGATAGTTTTCAAGCAGATAATAGGATTTTCCACACTGTTTTTCTTCCTTAATAATTATGTACATTCACATGCTGTATCTGCTGAACCGCTAATTAACTTCAAGGTATTGATTCTTTTGTGAAGTGTCACCTTTTACCCCTCTTACTGTCATTTTCGTCACCTGGCCACGGTGAACAGATTCAGCGCTTTTGCCTGTTACAGCATACCACTACTTCCCCATGCTTACGTAATTGTTGATTCCAGTTTAAGAAAAATCCGAGTGAAGTGAAACCCCACCTAAACTGTGTCCTCTAGGAATATTACCCACTGTTTTCACCTGACTTTGGAATAAATTCTTTAAAATGATCATTTAGTTATGGGGGTCGCAAAAGCAGAATGCCAAATAGAAGCTATGTCATCTTGTTCTTGCAGAAAAGCACACCACGTTAACCTCTGCATTCAGAGTTATCTACCCAAATCCAAAACAGCATCGATCTTTCTAGTTGTTCCATGATTTGTAAGTATTAATGTTATTTTGGATGAATACGTATATGAATACCCAAATCCGTAAAACCAAATCCACTGGTGTCAAGTCAATTCTGACTCGTAGTGATCCTATAGGACATAACGGAATGGCCCCACAGGGTTTCCAAGGAGCAGATGGTGGATTAGAACAGTCAACCTTTTGGTTAAAAGCCAAGCTCTTAATCGCTGTGCCACCAGGGCTCCACATATTAATACTAATACATAGACTATGAAAACTAATGTGCAACTACATCCACAAAGTACTTTGATTTTATCATTCTTTTTTTTTTTTTTTCATTCCTTTGCCAAGCCAGCCAGCCAAATGCTGTTGAGTCGGATCCGACTCATGATGACCCAGGTATTTGTTTATTCAACAAATATTAATTAAATAACTTGGGTTTGGAGAAAAGTAAACACAGGCCTTTGCGTCCTTACAGATCTTAAAATTGAACGGGCTCAGGGCTATCCTGGTGCTTAACTGTGATCCATGTGGGTGGACCAGAAACCCCAACTTTTCAGTTAGCAGCCACTCAAGGACTCCAATGTATTCATAGAGGGTTACACAAACAACTCATGCATGAATATGTTCACGCAGTCCTTCAACTTTTGCTCCAAATTTGGATATTTAACTCATTACATAACAGCAAGTAAGTCCATCCGTTTTTCCTTCACCATCTTCCTTTTCTTCTCACAAAGGAGAGAACAGCCTACAAGAGGAAATTTTGCTCAGACTCAAGGCACTTTTTAGAATGTTTTCCCGGGACTCCTGCCTCTACCATTGTTTTTAGAAAGACACCACAAGGTCCTGGTCTCGGTGACGTTTGACCAACAAGGGCGTAATAGATATGAAGATGGCAAGTGCTCAGTGAAAATCAAAACTGAAAAGAGAGTGAGTAAAAGGGGCCCTTGAAAGAGCAGAAAACACATGAACTGTACCCACTTCCCCTGGGCCTCAGGTCTAATTGCAAAGGAGTTGTCAAGCAGGATGTTTATGTTAAACTCTTACAAGCCATTTTGAAATGTAGGAAGTGTATGAGGATTTATGCCTGGTGTAGGTCACTCAAGCCAATGGTACTATTTGTTAGACAGGCACTTGGGACCCTGCTCAACACTGTGACTGAATAGAGAAAGATTAACAGCTTTCCTGAGCTTTTTCAGGAAGTAATTCTGTTCACATTTCAAGAACCACAGGGTATCCCAGAATCAAAGTTTGCCTTTTCTTGTTTCTATTAGATTTATTCTTCACCTCTATTTTAAAACACCTAAAAATACTTATAGCTGCTAAAAATGTCTCTTCTCAGGTCATTTACAGAGACCCATTGATCTGGAATCGCTTAGAAGTTAGAAGCTGGGAATCTTACCTCCTTCCATCTATGTTTTTATTTCTTTTCATTTTCTGTTCTTTCTTAATCTAAGAATAAAAAGGAATAAATCTGTCTTACTCCTTCTTATTGTCTTAAAACCAAAATGGTCAATGGATTTGTCACAGAAGTTCAGGAACAAAAAAGAAAAAGGAAAATGGAGGGTAACTGGATAAAATCTTTTAAAGCAAGAGAGAGGGAGAAGAAAACCAAAGAAGGGTCCCCAGGGTTAGGAAAGATCAATGTCCCCAACCTAGAACATTCACAAATGATGTCCTTGATTATTTACAGCATCATACGCCTGTCAAAATGAGCACAGAGTTGAATGCATAGGATTTAGAAAGAGAGGGGTGGGTATTGTTGGAAGAAGCTTGGACAAGTCGAAGAGTGAAGCTGAATTAGCAAAGATGGATGAAGGGACTGGTTCCAGGGAAAATTTATCCAGCTTCCTGGGCACAGTGCCTCTCTCTAGGCCAATAGATCCCTCCACTTTGTATTGTGTTCAAGTCTCTATCATGGAAACGTAGCTGTATCTACAAACACATGTTAGTTCGTGATAAAATAATCAAACTATCAGCCAGCTATTTTATGATAACTCATTAGCTGGCTGTTCAGTAAAGACATTACAACCAAGCCTTGCAGTTGAATCCAGAAAATATTGGCAGAAGTTTCATTATTTCTCCCCACATTTACTCACTCTGTCACTTTTCGTTATTAGATATCATCAAATTGACTCACAGTGATCCTGTGTACAAAAGAGTGAAACACTTCTTGGTCCTGCTCTATTCTCACAATCATCGCAATGTTGGAGCCTATGGTTGTAGCTACTGTGTGAATCATTTTTACTGACCCTCTACTTTAACAAGCATGGTGTCCTTCTCCAGGAATTGGTCCCTTCTCATAATATGTCCGAAGTATGTCAGATGACATTTCACTGTCCTTGTTTCTAGGGAGCAAGCGGCTAGTACTTCTTCCAAGTAGATTTGTTTGTTCTTCTTGCAGTCCATGGTATGGTCAATATTCTTTGCCAACAGCATAATTCAGATGCATCAAATCTTCTTTGTTCTTCCTTACTGATTGTGCAGCTGTCACATGCATAAGAGGTGATTGACAATGATGACTTGATGACTTGATGACTTGAGTCAGGCCCACCTTTGTCCTCCAGGTGACATCTTTGCTTTTTAACACTTTAAGTGTTTTGCAGCAGATTTGCCCAATGCGATATGTCACTTGCTTTCTTGACTGCTGCTTCCACAAATGTGGATTGTGAATCTAAGTAAAATGAAACTCTTGATAGTTTCAGTGTTTTATTAACTATGTGAATATATTCTACTGTATGGATCATAACAAACTATGCATAACATTATGAAAAATGAGAATTCCAGAACCTGTGAAACCTGTTCTAAGTCTAGTCAGTCATTTGAATAGAACAAGGGCAAGGGGCTATTGTATGGTTTGAAACTGGAAAATGTGTGTCAGGGTTATTTCCACCACCATAGCATACTTGGAAACTCTGTTGATATAGTAGTTAAGTGCTATGGCTGCTAAGCAGAAGATAGGCAGTTCAAATCCTCCACGTGATCCCTGGAAACTCTACAGGGCAATTCTGCTGTCTATAGAGTCGCTATGAGTCAGAATCAAATTGACAGGAGTTTTTTTTTTTTTTTTGTAATAGCATACCTTATTATTATTGTTCCAATGTATTATCCTGTAGCATAATTAAAAGACCTTGGTTGCATGGTGGTTAAATGCTACAGCTGTTAATCCAAAGCTTGGCAGTTTGAATCCGTCAGGCACTCCTTGGGAAACCGTGTGGGACAGTTCTCCTCTAAGGTCTTGATGAGTCGGAATTGACTTGACAGCAGTGGGTTTGGTTTTCGGTTTTGTGACTCCAAACCCTTATCCCCCAAGTTTTATAAACAGAATATAGACTAGTTTATAAATAATCCTTGGCTTGGGACATCAGGGAACATCTTTCATGCTCCTAGTATTATATTTGCCAAACAAATTGGGAAAAAGATACAATAATTCAGCCATCCATTTATTTCAAAAACAGAGCAGTTTTTACTTCACTCATTCCCTCTCCCAGAAAGCAGCAGTCCTGTGGTTATTATTACTTATTCCTGCTTCATTTAAAAGACGCTTGGCACTCTTCACTCCCTGCCAGGTCCTGGGATTTGTTCTAGAAAACAAGCATCAGTAACACCCTACTTAAGAATTAGACATATCGCTCCTTGAATACTCTGGGGGTCAGTTCTACCCTGGCCCCTAGGGTCGCCATGAGTCAGCTCCAACTCGATGGCACTTGGCTTGGCAAGAGTCAAGAAAATCTCTGTGAAGACTATGCAATGGTCATTTTGGGGGGGGGGGGACCAAATTGAAACTCTAAAGCAAAAGGGAAAATAAGATCCAAAAATAGTAAAAATATGAAGGAATAATGCAAAGTGCTATCTGTTACCTGGGACAAAAGTGAACAAAGACGTACCATGCTACTGTTAGGAAAATATTTCCCTTATGCAGTATAGATTTAAAGAGTCTCTGAAAATTCTCTCTCTCTGTATGTGTATGTGTGTGTAGCAGTGGTTTCCTTCAGAAGACATGGAAGAATGGTGAAGAAACAATCTAACTTCACACTCCTTAGAGAAGAGCTCACAGGAAATCTATTTAAATAACAAAGAGTGCTAGATCCCTCAAAAGAAGAACTTAGACACATCCATCTTTCCTCAGCTCCCACTGGAAGATATTCTGTTTTCATAAACAGATACACATTCCTTAGATTTCTTTCTTGGAGAAATCATTGAGGTGGTGAGTGTGTTGCAGAGAATAGGATTTATTTGTAAAAGGCTTTCTTTGGCCTTTGGAAAGAACTTGACTTCACTCAGTTCCTCGTCTGCCCACATTAACGTTCCTTTCAGTTACTCCCAAACCTATGGGAAGGTCCTTTCAGGGTCATGATATTGTGAAGAAGTGAGGTGCTGAGAGCAGCCCATGGAAATGAGACTGTTTCCATGAAGCTGTGAACCAAGAAAATGTCCAGATTGCCATCCTTCTAGAAGTAGTACTGCCCCCTAGAGGTACATTGTAAAACTTCCATATTGTAATTTTGGGAGTTCCAAGAGCTGATCAACAGCCAAGGTGGCCTGGCCTCAACCCCACACTCTGAGTGCAGGGAGGAAGGTGGGGCGGAGAAAATGACTGCTAAGGCAGATACTTAGGAGCTGAAATGAGACAATCAGTTTTTCCTTAGTCCATGTGAGGCTCCTTGTTTTAATGGTGTGAGCAGACTGAGCACTGGGCTGTAGGTTAACAGTCCTCACCGCACTGTGTGAGTGTTGCCTCGACTTTCTCTACTAGAGAGCAAACTCCCTAAGAAACACTACTGTAGTTTGCTCATCTTGTTATCTTGAACATCTAAACCACTGAATTTTAGTGAAATAAGAGAATTAAAATGGAAGCATATTTCCAAGTAATTCAAAGTCTGGGACAGAAAGTGTTATTTTCTGGATAAAGTCTCACAGGTAGTGTTAGATGGACTTGTGTCAACGTTCTTTTTTCTGTCTTTTTTATTTTTTATTTTTTTGCTTTTCCCCCACATCTCTTAATATACTTCTATTTAGTCACACACACACGCATTCATTGTATTTTAGGAGTACACACATTCATTGTATTTTAGGGGTCTGATTCAGGCCGTCTGCTCTTTCAACAGCTTTTTGGTTACTTTCATGTTTCAACTTATGAAGGATAGTAGGTATGTATAATAGTCTTTTCTTACTAATTGGTGACAATTTAAATCCCCTTTCATGTGAACATCTAATATTTTAAATATTAGCTAAGCTTGGCGTTGGCAAGCTTCACAACCTTTCACTGTGATCTGTGCCATGGATCTGTGATAGACAGGCCAGCTCACTTGTCTACTCTTTGCTATAGACCTGTGTCCCTTCTTCCTGGGCAGGGCCTGGTCAAGGCCTATAGACTGGTCACAGCAGTGTTGAACATTGGCCATGCACAGTGCCCCACACACAGTCACAGTAACGTCACATGCTGGTCATAGGCAGCCCAAACCTTTTTGAATGTGGCTGTTTTTAAAATCCTAACTGCCACTGAACCCAGAAAAAATGGTTGTGAAAATGTGACTCCTTAGGTTAATGTTAGAAGTTCAGTCAAGCAAACTACTAATCTGGCGTTTCACTGGCATGTCAGCCTCAGGAGAGGCAAAGGGATGTAGTCATGTGCGGCAAACAGCTTGGGCAAAGAGGCATGTTTCTGAAGTGACTCATGCCACATGCTTAATTTAAATGTTAAAGAGCTAAATGTCTTATTAGAGAAATTTATCAAGACTACAGGATATTTGTACTCTTAGAGGAGAATACTTTTATAATAAAATACTTTTGTAACAAAATTTTGAAACTAAATGTGTGTGTGTATTTTCAAAAGAGGCTTTGGATTTGAAATGGAGGCCTTAACAAAAGGAGGGAAGTGAGAAAGGCTAGAAATCACATTTGTTTTAGCAAAAACAGAGAATCAGAAATATTTAAGAAGGAACAACAGACGAGGGAGAAAAGACAGAAGAAAGGGAAATCAGGAAGAAAAAAACAAGCAGAAGAGAAAAGGATGGAAGGAAACAAGAAAGGAAGGAGAAAGAAAAAGAAGGAAAGGAGAGAGGAGGAAGGAAGGAACAAGGCAAATAGTGAAGAAAGAATAGTGAAAAAAAGGTCTATCTTTCTGATTGTATAAATAGTTTGATTGGAAATTTCATTTCAAGTGTAATTCCAGAAACTCTCCTGGCAGAGTGATTAACTGTCCATCAAAAGGTTGGCACTTAGAATCTACCAAATGTCCCTTGGAAATTCCATAGGAGAACTCTACTCTCTCCTATAGGGTTGCTATGAGCTGGAATCAACTTGATGGCAAAAGGATTCGTTTTTCCAATTTTGGTTTACTAGGCTAGCTTTATGGAGGAGTCATAAAAAATAAAGTTTCTGTCTGGCTTGTTGGATTTAAGCAGAAGACAATTTCAGTAGCATTTTGCAGGTGGAGATAAAAATAAATAAGTCTCAGAATATAAGCGAAATAAAATACTCTCAAGGCAGGGCCAAGATGGTGGAGTAGATGGCAATTCCCATGACTCCTTAACAACAAAGACCCAAAAGAACAAATGAATCCAGTACATATGATATTCTAGGAGCCCTGAACATCAAATGGAAAGTTGAGAAATTAGACCGAGCAGAGACAAAGAGAGAATAGTGCCAGAAATATATAGGACACCACAGAACTGACCTGTTGGGAAGCAGCCATGGCTGCAGCTTTCTGGGCCCAGCATGGAGGTTGGTGGGCATTCCCCCCAGTAGAGATGATTAACTGGAGAGTCTCCTCAGGCCTCCAAAATCAGTGAGAGACAGCATCAGGTTGTTGAAAAGGTCAGTTGTTGTGTGTAACTTATTGCTTGCTAATCTGAATCTTTCCTTGGATATGGACCTGTCTCCTTTCTCCCAGTGCTCTCCTCCCATCTCTGAACTGCACCCAGCACTAGAGTCTGACACTATTAATTGAGCCAAAAGTAAGACTCCTTGAGTCTGCCCTCAGCCCTTCTCTGATACTCAGGATGGGAAAACAGCAAACTTGGGGAAGGTGAGAAAAAGGAAAAAAAAAAAAAATCCTACTCCCAGAAAAGCTAGAAAATCAGTGCATAAACTGTTCCTTCACCTAGATGCAGACATAAGAGGATATGCCAATCTCACAGACACTAAAGGATGGCTATGAGCCCCTGGCCTTTCTTAGAAGCTGCAGCCAGACACCTGTGCCTATACCCATTTTTCCTGCCTGTCTAGGGACAGTGGGCAAGAGCCTACACCACACACTTGGTAACTAATCAGTGGGACACCTGAAATGAATCCATATAAGAAAAGTAAACTGTACATTTTAAAACAAGAAGCTAAAACACAGTAGGCAAACATAAATAAATAAAGTTTGCTGGTAGCTCAGAAACAGCCGTCCATATAATAGCACATAAAAGGGCAGACCATGGTCCCTTCAAAAAGCTCTTGAAACAAAGAATTGAATTTTCCAGAGGAAGAGAACTTCCACAATTATTAGATATAGAATACAAAATATTACTACTTAGAACTCTTCAAGAGATGAGCAAGGAGATGAGGCAAAATGCAGCAGAGAATAATAATAAATTGAACAAGCTGCAGGAAAACACTGAACAGCAAGAATTAGAAATTCAGACAACTAACAATAAAATTACAGAATTATACAACTCAACAGAAAGTGAAAGGAGCAGAACTGAGGCAATGAAAACATGAATTAATGAGACAGAAGATAAAGCATGTGAATCAACATATTTGAGAAAAAATCAGTTAAAAGAATGCAAAGTATCAAGAAATACTAAGAATTATGTGGGACTCTTTGAAGAAGAATAATTTTTGAAAGAGTAGACTACCAGAACAGGGTGGGTAACAGAAAATGCGGAGAGAATTGTCAAAGATTTGCTGACAGAAAACATACCTGTTATGATGAAATGTGAGAAGATACCTATCCAAGATGCTCACCACACTGCATCCAAGGTAGATTCCCAAAGAAAGATACCAAGGCATATTATAATCAAACTTGCCAAAACTAAGGATAAGGAGATAATTTTGTAAAAGTAGCTAGGGATAAATGAAAAACATCCTACAAAAGAAGATCTATGACTGAGCTCAGACTACTTAGCAGAAACCATGCAGGCAAGGAGACAATAACATACTTACAAGGCCTTCGGGGAAAATTATTGCCAGCCAAGAATTATATACCCAGCAAAATTGTTTTTCAAATATGATGGTGAAATTAGGGCACTTCCAGATAAACAGAAATTTAGGGAATTTGTAAAAATCAAGCCACAACTACAAGAAATACTAAAGGAAAATCTTCAGTTAGAAAACCAGTAACACTAGGTAACAACCCAAGACCAGAACACAGGTCAATCTCATGTATGCATTCAGTAGGAAGCAGTGCAAAGGCAAATTCAGGGCATCCCAGAGTTGATACTTGTCTTTGCCTGTCTTTTACTGGGTCCTGATAGGAATGTGGACTCATGTTGAGCACAGTGTGGAAGGAATGAGGAAAAACAGCATGTCATTGTAGACATACTCAGTCATTCCCATGGGTATAACAGTCTCTGTAATATTTTCCATTAATGCAATCATGATAATAATGATAATAAAATCTTACCTACTCCATAAGTCATCAAAATATCACTACTTTCTTTGCTTCTTTTCATAGTTGAACATTTCAAAAACCATTCATTTTTGACAACAGCAACTCGAAAGATTAGACAGGAAACCCAGGGGATGGTGAATTTGTTAATGTTGTTGTTAAGTGTCTCCAGTTGGTTCTGAATCATAGTGACCCTATGGACAACAGAGTGAAACGTTGCCTGATCCTGTACCACCCTCACAGTCATTGCTGTGCTTGAGGTCATTGTAGCAGCCACTGTGTTAATCCATCAGTCCATCTCACTGAGGAACTTCCTCTTTTCTGCTAACCCTCTGCTTTACCAAGCACAGTGTTCTTCTCCAAAGACTAGTACCTCCTGATAAAACGTCCAACATATATGAGGTAAAGTCTCAGCACCTTGTCTCCTAAGGAGTATTCTGGCTATATTTCTTCCAAGTCAGAAAAATGGAGGAGGAACATTTTGGAACAGGAGGGTGAGAAGGGTTGCACAACTTGAAGAACACAATCAGTGTCAGCAAAGTGTACGTGTAGAAATTGTTGAATGGGTGTCTTTTCTGCCCTATGTATTTTCAACGACAGTAGCAAAAATAAAATAAATTATATATGTACATAGTTATTCCTACTTGGTGTCTCCTGACCATTTCTCTGAAAGTTCTTTAGTCAAGTTCTCCAATGACTTTTGTCTTGCCAACTCCACTGAGGAAGTCACATTTCTTACCTTATAGTGGTACTGGAAACATTTGCTTGCTTCATTCTCCCAGAGACCTTCCTTTGCTTGAAAAGTTTATTTTTACACAGTTCAGTAGGCTGCAAGTCTGAATTCAGGGGAACAGCTCCAAGGGAAGTCTTTCTGTCTCTTTCAGCTCTGGAGGAAATTCCTTGTGGTGCATCAGCCCTTTTCTTGGTCTGACAGCATCTTGGCGTAGGAACCTGGAGCCTGAAGGACATGCTCTGTTCCTAGTGCTGCTTTCTTGATGGTATGAAGTCCCCAACTCTTTTCTTGCTTCCCATTCCTTTTATCTCTTGTAATAGGATAAAAGGTGGTGAAAGCCACATCTAAGGCAACTCCTCTTACATTGGACTGGGGAGGTAAATTTAGTAAGAGTATTACCAGAAAAACAAACCAAACTGTTGTTGAGTTCATTCTGACTCATAGTGACCCTGTAGACAGAGTAGAGCTGTCCCATAGATTTTCCAAGGAGCATCTGGCAGATATGAACTGCTGACCTTTTGGTTAGCATATGTAGCACTTAACCACTACATCACTGGTGTTTCCAAGGGTATTACAGTCCCACCCTGATCCTCTCTACCATAATCCAATCCTGTGCTAGTGATCACAGGCAGAGATAATGATTTACAATACAGGAAAATCACAAAATGGAGGCCAACTACATAATACTGGGAATCACAACTCAGCCAGACTGCTACACACATTTTTGGGGGTGCATAATTCAGTCCATAACACCATCCACCCCTGATTTTCCTTCTACCTCAATCTTCTTCGTTATTCCCCCACTCAGTTTTCATTACTTTGTCTTCCTCTCTACAGATTTTAAATATTGGTCATCTCCAGGGCTCCTTGAATAATCATGTGCTTTTAAATATGATCTAGATGTGGATGACTCCCAGATTTATATCTCTATCATGGCCTTTGCCTACTCAATATCTTCCCTTAATTCATCCAAAACAGACATTTTGGTTTCACAGGCCAAACCTCTCTTCACTTGCTTTGGAATTGTTCTACTTACATGGAGTTTACACAAGAGGTTTTAAAACCAATGTGTTCATTCTGACGTTTAGTAAGATTTGGAGACTACAGCACTAAAACAGATAAGGCCAACTCCTTTACCACATGGAAATCATAAAACCATTATTTCAGAGCTTCTTCCTTCCAAAGTTACAATACAGCCAGAGAACCTAGTCCACGCTCTACCTATCATCCAGCGGTTCTTCTGTTTTGTGAGTTGTCATTGATTTGGCTCAGACCCATGTCAATCTTATGTAAACATTCTGTTGCCTTGTTCCGTGCCATCTTTAAGACTGTTGGTATGTTTGAGTCCATTGTTGTAGCTATTATGTCAGTCCATCTCTTTGGTGTTTCTAACACTCCTCAAAAATCCAATCCCTCAATTCAATAAAATAAGCATGCCTTAAACTCAGATCCCTGGTGGTGTGGTGGTCAAGTGATGAGCTACTAATGGAAAAGTTAACAATTCAGATCCATCCACTGGTTCTATAGTAGAAAAACATGATAGTTTGGTCCAAGGCTTATAGCCTTGGAAGTCCTATGGGACAGTTCTACTCTGTCTTCAAGGGTCACTGTGAATCAAAATAGACTCAGTGACTACTGGGGAAGGAGAAGTTTTGAAAGTAAAAGTTTAACAACATTTCAAGTACCATCACAGTGAAAATACAGTATACTGATTAATCATAAAGCTTTATCTGAAAAGCACCTCATTCCTAAGCTCTGTGTATTTAGAAGAAGGGGGAAAAGGGTGTCCTGGGTTGAATTATGAGCCCCAAAGTGTGTGTATCAACTTAGTTAAGCCATGACTAACATGATTGTGTGATCACCCATCATTTTGTCATTTAATGATATTTTCTTGTTCGTGGTAAATTCTGTCACCATGACTGAATAAGTTGGACTAGTAACAACTACATTGATGAGGTCTATGAGATTGGACAGTGTCTTAAACAAATCTCCTCTGAGACATAAAAGAGAGAAGCAAGCAGAGAAATACGGGAACTTCATACAACCAGCGAAAGGAGTGCCGGGAGCAGAATGTATCCTTTGGACCCGAGGTTCCTGCACTGAGATGCTCCCAGACCAAGGAAAGACTCATTGCAAAGGACCTTCCTCCAGAGCTGACAGAGAGAAGTCTTCCCCTGGAGCTGATGTCTTGAATTTCAACTTGCAACGTGCTGGACTGGGAGAGAGTAAATTCATCTTTGTTAAAGCCATCCATTTGTGGTTTTTTTTTGGTATAACAGCAATAGATGACTAACATGGAGGGGCAAGAGAGAGGAAAAAGGGAAGATAGGAAGAGACAGTAAGATGACCTAAGGTCTGGAGCCAGAGTAACTTGGTTCAAATTGAATCTTGGTTCTACAGTTTCATAGCTGTGTGACTTGGATGCAGTGTGAGGGCTCAGTGAGAAAATATATGAAAAACACCTGTTATAATATTTGATACATAGCAACATTCAAGGAGGCTAGTTACTGTCAATGATATAAAAGTATTTGTTGTTAGGTGTCGTCCAGCCAATTCATGCTCAAAGCAATGCTATGAATGACAGAAAGAAACAGCTGGGTCTTGCACCATCCTCAAGATTGTTGCTATGTATGAGCTCATTGTTGTAGCTGAAGTGTCAATCCATATCCTTAAGGATCTTCTTCTTCTTCACTGCCTCTGTGGTTTATCAAGCATGATGTCCTTCTCTGGTATAGAAGAAGTATCATCATCATTTTTTCTGAGGACTCTGTCTGTGTTTATTTTGAGACAGATTTGTTTGTTCTTCTGGAAATCCATATGCAACATTCTTCAGCAGTCTAATTCAAAGGCGTCAATCCTTCTTCAGTCTTCCTTATTCATTGACCAAGCTGAGCATGCAGAGGAGGTGATTAAAATACCACAGCTTGGCTCAGGTGCACCTCAGTCCTCAAAGTGACATCTTTGATTTTTAGTACTTTAAAGAGGTCTTTTGCAACAGATTAGTCCAATGCAAAAATACTGTTTGATTTCTTAACTGCTGCTTCCATGGATATTGATTTTAGATTCAAGTAAAATGAAATGATTCACAATGTCATGTACCTTGATAATGCTTATTGGTCCCATTGTGAGGATTTTTGTTTTCTTTATTTTGAGGTGGAGTTCATACTGAAGGCTGTGGTCTTGGATTATCAGTAAGTGCTTCATCTCTTCCTCACTTTTTGCAAGCAAGTTTGTATTATCTGCATAACACAATTTGTTAATGAGTCTTTCTCCTGTCCTGACGATACATTCTTCATATAGTCCAGCTTGAATTTTTCTTCTGATCTTTCAGCTTGGAAAATGCTGACAATGTTCTTCCTTTTGCTTTTCTAACTCCAGATCTTTTCACACCCTATTCCAATGCTTTACTTTGTCTTCTCACATCACTCTTTGAAATCTTCTCTTCCACTCTTTTACTTTGTCATTTTTTCCATTTGCTTCAGCTATTCCACATTCAATAACAAATTTCACAGTGCCTTATAAAGTCTATTTTGATTTTTATTTTTCTTCCCTGTCTTTTTAATGACCTCTTGCTTTATCCATGTATGGTATCTGTAATGTCATTCCACAGATCCTTCTGGTCTTTGGTCTTGGTGTTCAGTGCATCAAATTCACTCTTGAGATGGTCTCTAAATTTATGTGAAATATGCTCAAGCTCCTATTTTGGCTCTCAAGAACTTGCTCTAATTTTCTTCAGTTTCAACTTGAACTTGCATATAAGCAGTTTATGGTCTGTCCCATAGTCTGCTGCGGGCTTTGTTTTGACTGATAATATTGAACTTTTCCATCATCTCCTTCCAAAAATGTAGTTGATCTGTTTCCTGTGTTTTCCATGTATACAGTCCCCGTTTATGTTGTCAGGAAAATATTTTTGCAATGAATGAGACTTTAAGGACCTTCCTTTGCTGAGGTGGCACCACTCAAAATGAGGAAAAATAGCTGAAAACATCTATTAATAATCAGAACACGGAATATGTGAGGTATGAATCTAGGAAAGCTGAAACTCATCAAAAATGAAATGGACCTCATAAAGATCAATATCCTAGGCATTAGTGAGCTGAAATGGACTTGTATTGCCCATTTTGAATCTGACAATCACGTGGTCTACTAGGTATGGAATGACAAATTGAAGAGGAATGGCATTGTCTTCATCATCAAAAACGAGCATTTCAAGATCTGTCCTGAAGTATGGTGCCGTCAGAGATAGGATAATATCCATATGCCTACAAGGAAGATCAGTTAATGTGGCTATTATTCAAATTTATGTACCAACCACTAACGCTACACATGAGGAAATTGAAGATTTTTATCAACTTCTGCAGCCTTAAACTGATCAGACATGCAATCAAGATACATTGAGAATTACTGGGAATTACAATGAAGGAGTTGGAAACGAAGGATTGGTAGTGGAAAATGTGGCTTTGGGGATAGAAATGAGGCAGAGATCACATGACAGAATTTTTCAATTCAAGACTTATTCATTGCAGCTTTTAATTCAAGACTTATTTGTTGCAAATGTAAATTTATATATTCACATATTTCATTTTCTATGTAATGTTTTCTTTAAAAAACAGACAGCTACTGTGTTCTCAAATTTCTTTAGAGAATTTTAAAATGAAAAACAAAGTAATATTATCCCAAAGATTTAAATTCACTGTTACATGATGGATAAAAGAAATATCAACCCACTGCTGTCAAGTTGGGTCCAATTCTTAGCAACCCTAGAGGCCAGGGTAGAACAGCCCCATAAAGTTTCCAAAGAGCACCTGACGGATTTGAACTGCTGACATTTTGGTTAGCAGAAGCAGCCCTTAACCCACTGCACCACGTGGGTATATGTGTGTATATTTGCACATTATCTACACATACATATCTTCGTCCCCATTTTCCTTCGAACTGGTATTACCAATTAATACAGCAACTGGTCTTATTTATGAGGGTCAAGGTTACCAAGGACATTCTAAGCTGATGGAAGGTCTTTCTGGACTACCATAGAGGTACAGAGTTTGAACTGAGATTTGTGTGAGGTTCATTGAAAGATATTAATTCCAGCCCTCTGTTCAACCACTGCTTGTTTATGAGATTTATATAAACCCTTGAGAGATTTATTCATTACTTAATTTTGTTTGCAATATGTGGATTTTACTCATGTTATGCTTACCACCACAGCACCTGCATGCTGTGTAGATACAAATTCCCCATATAGTAGGTTTTGAAGCTGTGACACCATGGAGTCATTGCTCCAGGTAGCAAAGACATGATAGGTACCAGTGGGGTGCAGCAGGGGTGTCTGTCTCTGTGTGTGTGTGTGTGTGTGTATGTGTGTGTGTGTGAAGATGACTTCTTGAAATGGAGGAGCAGTTCTATACAGAATTTGTGCTTTCTGATTGTCAATGCCAAGTGATGTCAAAGATGGTATTTCTTTGGAAAAACAGTACTCACCTTGTCTTTGCCGAACACTGTAAAAGCAACTATGGAAATGGCAGATAACTGAGAGAACCTCTATTTGTCATGTGAAGTTCCTGAGGGTCTCTGTCCAGTCCACTCTTCTGGTTCAGTAATTCCAACCCCTTCTTTGGTCTGGTTCAAAAAAAGAAGGGCTGTGTACTTCCTGTCTACTTTCTCGTCCCAGCTCTTGTTTTTATCCTTCCTGCTGCTTTGTTTATGTTCATTCATTCAATAAACATTTACTGAACTCTATTATGTAACAGACACTGTACTGAGAATATAGTGGTGAACAAAACAGAAAACACTGCACATCTTCCATTCTAAACAAGGGTAGAAAGACAACGAAGAAGCAGAGATAAGTCAATTTACTACTTTGTTATGGAAGCTCCAGGACACTAATAACATAGAGACAGTGAGAGAGATAGGTAGACAGACAGACAGAGAGATACAGCCATTTTAGTTGGCTTGAAATCATATTTCATTGTGGTTTTAATTTAGATTACACCAATAACAGTGATGTTAAGCACCTTTTCATATATGCATACATGTATCTTCCTTGGTTAAATTTTTATACAAATCTTTTACCTCCTTTTTGAATGGCTTGTTTATCTACTCTTATTGAAGCTTATATATAGTCTGGATAAAATTCCTTGTCTAGTATGTGTTTTGTCAATGTTTTCTCCCAATCTGTTGTTTATCTTTTCTTAATGGTGTCTTTTAAAGCATAAAGGTTTTGAATTTTTGATGAGATCCAGTTTCTTCATTTTGCTAACACTTTTTTTAATGATTCCTCTCCCAGTCCCAGGTGGTTTCCTCATGTAGGGATGTTGATCAGCACTCTGATAAGTGCTCAAGGGGGAGCCTCCATAGACTCGGGGGTTCTCTCTCTGTGCACATCTTTCTTATCTGGAGCTCCATCCTGCAAACTCCTGCTAGTTTATTCTCTCCCAAATCTTAGCTTGTCTCCTAAACCCAGGGTCTCCGCTGCACTGCGTTAAAAACAGCTTGGGGACAGTGTCTGACCTCCTCAAACTTTATGAGTGGGTAAGAGAACCAAGATCAAGTTCACAGGGCTGACTTCCATGAGGTAAAAGTCAGACAAGCCTGCTGTCTCCACTATCTCAGTCATCTCCACTAGTTCTGACACAAACTGTCCCTCCCACAGCACTCTCTGCAGGGTTTGATAATTCGTTGCAGTGGTTACAAAGAACTCACAGATCTTACTCAAAACCTCGGATTTTATTAAGGAAGCAAGAGTTACAGTTCAGGTTCAAGAACACTCAGGATGCAGTACTTCCATCAAGATAACCTCTCCCCAGCTGTGCTCACAGACCGGCCTCTTCCAGCCCTTAGTATCTATCCTCTCTTAATGGGTGAGGGAACCCATTACAACATGTCTCTGCTGTCTCTGTTGCTGGGTCTCTCCCTCCTTGGTTTCGGTGGGCTGCTCTTCCTTGTCCTAGAATTGGCTCTCTTTCTAATGCAAAACTGACCAGTCCCCTTCATAGTCCACAATTACTATCACGTAGTCACCATGGTGGAAGTAAAAAGACCATGACCAGAAAGGCAGCACACAAAAGTGACCAATCAAACCCCACTCAGCCTGACCTCCTCTATCCCACACCATGGATTGCCCATAGGGCTGTCATGGGACGTACTTCCTTTGCTTCCTGTCTCTCAAGAAATCACTTTCTTCTGTTGACTGATGTCAAAAAAAAAAGTAAAAGAAACCAAACCCATAGTGACCCTATAGAGCAGAGCAGAACTGCTCCAGAGAGCTTCCAAGGAGTGCCTGGAGGATTTGAACTGCTGGTCTTCTGGTAAACAGACGAAGCACTTAAATACACCATCAGGGTTTCCACCTGATGTCCAGTTTATTTAAAACTTTTTTCATTCTGATTAAGTGAAAGTATACAACCCAAATCAATTCTCCATGTCCACCTATTTACTTATCTTCTTGGCTTTGGCTGGCTGCTCTCTTTGCCCAGTGATACCACACTCTCCACCCTTTTCCTTCCCACCTAGAAAGAGACCAGTAGCACAGCCTCCTGTAAATGCACAGAACCATAAAGTAGACACACCATATGTTCGCATTGTGTCCCCTACTCTAGTTCATTTTTGTCAGAAGAGTTGACCTCACTAATGTTCTCAAAACTAGAGCAGCAGCAGGTCTAGGGGCCATGCCCCCAGGGGATCCCCTGAGATGTTGGACCCGTAGTTGTGATCTTTTAGGAGAGTTCTTGAGCTGCACCCATCTTTTTTCTCATATTGCCAAAGAGACTTAACATTGTGTGCCCTATCACATCTGTCTTTGGTGGTGGCCAGGCACTGTCTGGTTCTTCTGGTCACAGGTTGATACAGTCTCCCTTTCATGTGGGTCCTTCTGTCTCCTGGGCTCTTTTTCCCTTTTGTCTTTGGTATTCTCAGTGATCACCTGCTCCAGATAAGTAGGGACCATTTGATGTACCTCAGATGGCAGTTTATTAGCTTCTAAGACGCCAGGTGCTACTCACCAATATGGGGTGCAGAAGACTCTCTTAGCAATGATCTAACTACGCCAAATGACCCCAGTGTCCCCTGACAACATGGTCCCCAGGCCCCACTCCTCCTACTCTATCCTTGCAATATTGGGTTGAGATTAGAAAAGAGTTCAGTTTATGGTGAAGTCCAGATCTACCTTCTACTGTGTGCTGTCACTGCTTTCACCTAGTCAAATTTATACCAACAGTCTAATCTATGACCAACACTCTCCCTCCCTCCCTGCCCTTGTAGCCATCAGAGTCTTTTCTTCTGTACAGTATGGCTATTTTTAAGTTCTTAGAGCAGAGCTCTCATACAATATTTGTCCTTTTGCTGCTGACTGAATTCACTCAGCAAAATGTCTTCCAGTTGAAACTGTTTTTTTTTTTTTTTTTTTTTTAATAATTGCATAGCGTTCCATTGAGTATATGCACAATAGTTTGTTTATTCATTCATCTGTTGATGGGCATCTAGGTTGATTCCATCTTTTTGCTATTGTGAACTGTGCTGCAATGTACATTCTTGTGTGTTTGTGTGATAGCCTGTGTTTCTATAAGATAAATTCCAAGCAGTGGGATAACTAGATCAAATGGTATATCTATTTCCAGCTTTTTAAGGAAGTGCCAGATTGCTTTCCAAAGAGGCTATAACATTTTGCATCCCCACCAGCAGTGTAGGAGAGTTCTGATCTCTCCACAGCCTTTCCAGCATTTACTGTTTTGTGTTTTTTGGATCATGACCAACCTTGTTCGGGTGAGATGGTTATCTCATTATAGTTTTGATTTCAATTTCTCTGATAGCTAATGATCGTGAGCATTTCTTCATGTGTCTTTTGGCTGCCTGGATGTCCTCTTTAATGAAGTGTCTGCCTATCTCCTTTGCCCGTCGCTTAGTTGGGTTATTATGTTTTTCTTGTTGATCTTTTGCAGTACCTTGCACATCATGGAGATCAGATATCGGTCCAACATGTAGTTGCTAAATATTTTTTCCCATTTTCTAGGTGGTCTTTAAACTCTTTTGATAAAGCCTTTGGGTGAGCAAGTGTTTGATTCTTAATAGCTCCCACTTATCTGTTTTCTCTTTTGTTCATCATGCTTTGTTTTTCAGATTTTAAAGTCTAAGTTGTGTATTAGAACTTCCATTGTTGATCCTATTTTTTTCTTGCATGATCTTTATCATTTTAGGTTTGATATTTAGGTCTCTGATACACTTTGAGTTAGTTTTTGTGTAAGGTGTGAGATTTGGGCCTTGTTTCAGGTTTTTGCAGATGGATATCCAATTTTTCCAACACCATTTGTTACAGACAGTTTTCACCCCAGTTTACAATCTTAGGGTCTTTGTCAAATACGAATTGTTCATAAGAGGATGAGGGCATCTCTGGGTTCTCAACTTTGTTCCTCTGGTTTATTTCTCTCTTTGTCCCAGTACCAGGCTGTTAGGACTACTGTGGCAGTGTAATAGGATCTAGGGTTGGGTAGCGTGAGGCATCTCACTGTGTTCCCCTTCTTCAGTAATGCTTTTATTCCTCTTTCCAAACAAAGTTGGTGATTTGTTTCTCCATCTCATTAAAAAATGACACTGAATTTGCATTGGGATTGCATTGTATATGTAGATCACTTTGGGTAAAATAGTCATTTCCACAATACTAAATCTTCCTGTCCAAGAGCAGGGTAGTTTTCTCCATTTATGTAAAGTCTCTTTTGGTTCCTTGCAGTAAGGTCTTATAGTTCTCTCTGTATAGGTCCCTTATTTCTCTAGTTAGATTTATTTCTAGGTATTTTATCTTCTTGGGGGTTATCATAAACACTAGTGATCTGGTGATTTCTTTGATGATCTCCTTGTTGTTATAAAAGAGTCCTACCGATTTACTTATGTTTGTCTTATGGTTTGATAGTTTGCTGAACTCCATTAGTTCCAGTAGTTTACTTAAGGATTCTTTAAGATTCCCTGTACAGGCAGCCATATCATCTGCAGATAGGGAGATTTTTACTTCTTCTTTGCTGATGGGGATGCCCTTTATTTCTTTGTCTTGTCTAATTACTCTGGCTGGAAACTCTAGCACAATGTTGAATGGAAGTGGTGAGAGTGGGCATCTTTGTCTACTTCCCATTCTCAAGGATATTTCTTTCAGTCTCTTTCCATTCAGGATGATGTAGGAGGTTGGCTTTGTGTAGATGCCCTTTATTGTGTTGAGGAATTTTCCCTTTATTTCTAATTTGCTGAGAGTTTTTAGCATGAATGGGTGTCAGACTTTGTCAAATGCCTTTTTTACATCAATTGAGAAAATCAGGTGATTCTTATCCTTTGTACTCCTTATGTGGTTGATCACATTAGTTGTTTTTCTGATGCTCAACCAGTCTTGCATCCCTGGTATAAATCCAATTTGGTCATGGTGAATTATTTTTTTTGATATGCTGTTGAATTCTGTTGACTAGGATTTTGTTGAAGATTTCTGCATCTTGATTCATGAGTGGTCTTGTTTTGTAATTTTCTTTTTTTGTGAAATCTTTCCCTGGCTTTGGTATCAGGATTATACTGGCTTCATAGAATGAATCTGGGAATATTCCATCCCTTTTCTATGCTGTGAAATAGTCTCAGTAGTATTGGAGTTAGCTCTTTTCTAAAAGTTTGGTAGAATTCTCCAGTGAAGCCACGTGGGCCAGGATTTTTTTTTGTTGGTAGTTTATTGATTACTTTTTCAATCTCTTCCTTTGTGATGGGTTTATTAAGCTGTTCTGTTTCTCCTTGTGATAACTTTGGTAGGTGGTATGAATCTAGAAACTTGTCAGTTTCCTCTAGGTTTTCAAATTTGTTAGAGTACAGTCTTTCATAGTATTTTGTTGTGATACTTTTGATTTCAGTTGGGTATGTTGTGACATCTCCCATCTCATTTCTCATTTGAGTTATTTGTATCTTCTGCTGTTTCTCTTCTGTAAGTTTAGCCAATGATTTATCAATTTTGTTGATCTTTCAAAGAACAAGCTTTTGGCTTTGTTAATTTTTTCAATTGTTCTCCTATTGTCTAATTCATTTAGTTCTGCTCTAATCTTTATGATCTGCTTTATTCTGGTGCCTGAGGGGTTTCTCTGTTGCCCTCTTTCTACTTGTTCAAGCTGTAGGGTTAATTCTTTGGTTTGGGAGCTTTCTTCATTCCAGATGTATGTATTTATAGAGATAAACTGACCTCTGAGCACTGTTTTAGCTATATCCCTTAAGTTCTGTTAGGATGTGTTTTCAGTTTCATTTCATTCCATATATTTCTTTATTTTATCCTTGATTTCTTCTATAATCCATGAAGTTTTGAGAAAAGTGTTGTTCAGTTTCCATGAGTTTGAATTTCTATCTATGTTTTTTTCTGCTATTGCTTTCAACTTTTATGGCTTTACAGTCTGAGAAAATGTTTTGCAATAATTCAGTAGTTTGGATTTTGTCGAGACTTGCTTTGTGTCCTAACACATGGTCTATTCTGAAAAATGTTCCATGTGTGTTAGAGAAGAAGGTGTACTTATCTGTTGAGGGTTAAAAAGTTCTGTATATGTTGATGAGGTCTAGTTGGTTAATTGTCACAATAAGATCTTCTGCATCTTTACTGAACTTTTTCTGCTGGATGATCTGTCTATTACTGAAAGTGGAGTGTTGAAGTCTCAAGCTATTATTGTGGAGGGATCTATCTCATTCTTCAGTGTTGTCAGTGTGCATTTGATGTATTTAGATGCTCTGGTATTGGGTGCATAAATATTTAATATTGTTACGTCCTGCTTATGTATTGAATCTTTCAGCAATAAATGGTGAACATCCTTGTCCACGATGGTGGATCTTACATTAAGGTCCATTTTATTTGAGATTAGCATCGCCACTTTTGCTCTTCTTTGTATGTTGTTGGCTTGGTGTATATTTTTTAGTACCTTGGTTTTCAGTTTGTTCATATCTTTGAGTCTCAGGTGTTTTTCTTGTAAGCAGCATAAAGATGGGTTGCATCTTTTGATCCATGATGTAACTCATTGTCTCTTTATTGGAGCCCTCAGTCCATTTATATTCAGTGTAATTATTGACAGGCATGTGTTTAATGTTGTCATTTTGATGCATTTATTTTTGTGCTTTTGATGTTTCTCAAGTTTTTCTTAATATTCTCTTCTGGGTTGTTCTTCTTTATAAGTTGACTGTTCATCTTTTTCAGTGTTGGTTTTGTGTTCGTTGAGACTCTTGTATTAGCTTCTTGTTTTGATTTGTTGCACTATTATTTTCCTTTCCAGCTACCCATGTGATCCCCCTTATTATTCTAAGTTTAAACCAGATTTTAACTTCTCTGTATCTTTTTACTTTCCTCTCCATCTGAAACGTTTATACCTCCTGTAATATATCCCTCTTTTTAGTGTGGTGATGTCGTAGTTTTCAATGATCAGTGGTTCCCTTCTTTTAATAATGTAGTTTTGATTGAGCTTATTAACCTCCCTAAGTGAGTATGATTCTGGATGCTATGTTCTGCATTATCTCCTTAAGTATATACTTAATGTTTTTGTTTTTCTAAGCAAAGAACTTCTCTTAGTGTTTCTTGTAATTTTGGTTTGGTTTTCACAAAGTCTCTAAGCTTCTGTTTTTCTGCAATTGTCTTGGTTTCACCATCATATTTGAGGGATGATTCTCCAGGATATTTAATTCTTGGGTGGAGGTTTTTCTCCTTCAGGGCTTTGAATGTGTCATCCCACTGTTTTCTTGCCAACATTGTTTCTGCAAAGAAGTCAGACAAAATCCTGCAGGGTTTCCCTCTGAATGCTATCTTTGCCTTGAGCCTTACTGCCTTTAAGAGCCTCTGCTTATGTTTCATTTTATTAAGCTTGATTACAATATGTCTTGTCATCTTTCTTTGGGTGTCTAGCTTTTGTGGTGTTTGACACCAATGTTCTCTCTGGAAGCAGCAGTTAAGAAATCAAACAATATTTTGCATTGGACTAATCTGTTGCAAAAGACCTCTTTAAAGTACTAAAAATCAAAGGTGTCACTTTTCCTAATTTCAAGGAAGTTTTCTGTCAATAATTCTACAGCAATGCTCTGTACTTTCGTCTATCCCTCCCTATTCAGGAACTCCAATCATTTATAAATTATTCCTATTAATAAAGTCCCACATGTTTGCTAATGTTTCTTCATTTTTCTTATTTCTTTTCTCTGATTTCTCTTCATAAAATTTCGTGTCAGTTGCTGTGTCCTCAAGGTCAATAAGTCAGACTTATGTTTCTTCATTTCTGCTCTTTTGGCTTTAGATTAAAGGGTAAAATTCTGTAATTTTATTATTGATCTGCTGGATTTCAGATTGTTGATGTTCCATCAGTTCAAATACCTTACTTAATTTTTCACTTTGTTCTGCTGCGTTTTGTTTAATTTCTAGGAGAGCTCTGTATACAATTCTTTTGTGCTTGACCTCTGACAGTTTCAGGAAGGCTTCCTCATCTGGGAAGTTTTTGGATTCTTTATTTTGAGAGTTTTCCAGAGCCATAGTGGACTGCTTTCTTAAATGGTTAGTTGTTGTGGGTTGTTGTGTGCATACTATCTAGAAGCTGTTTGGTTTATCTTATGTTACCTGAACAGTAGCTGAGGTGTAGTACTAAGAGGGGAGTTAATCACTAGTCATCTGTAGGTTCTCCAGTGACTGGCCTCAGGTGGACTCTCTGGAGTGGCCAGCTCTGCCTCCTGGCTGGCAAAGATGGCACCCTACATAGGAAGTCACTAGGGGCTCTCAGCTGACCCTGTGATGTGGATCAGTGAAGGATGTAGGAAATGTTGCCAGGCTTCTCAGCAGCCAGTTCTCCAGATAACCTTACTTAAAAGAGTACTTCGCTTCTGAGTCAGGAGCTGTCCAACAGCTGCTGAAAACATGCTATCAGGTGTGGCAGGCCCTACATTCCAGTTGACAAAAAAAGTGCTTCATAGGCTCTTTCCAGATGCTGTGATGTGGTTCAAAGTAGGGACAGGTTAGGGCCTTCCTGCCATCTTCTGCCAGGCCCCACCCAAAATCTAGACATGACTTTTCCCAGACACTGCTTTTCTACTGGAGAAGCACTTGCCAGATGGGCTGCTACTCTGCTTGAGAATCAGCTGCAGCTAAGGCCTTCAACTGGGTGACTCTGCCTCCCAGCCTACTAAGGTCACATCCTGGCCAAACTGCCCTTCCTGCCATGAAACAGCAGAGTCCATGGTACAGCTCAGAAAAGAGAGGGTGGAGAGGCAGTGGCGCCCTCAGTCAGTAGCCAGGCTCTCAATACTGTAGTTATCCCACACACTGTCTCTCTGCCACACTACGCTATTTACTTAAGTGCTGCAATTTAGCGTATTTTCCTGCCCATGCCCAGGCTCTACCTCTTAAATAACAAAGAAGGCATCAGTACCTGAAGTCCTCTGAAATGATGACTCAGCAGGAGTGGCGGTCAGTGGCTTCTGGTTTGTCTTTGAGAGGGGTAGTTTAGTCAGTTCCTGGTGCCTAGTTAGATCTGACAACACTATGCCAGATACCAGGCCTCCCCAAATATCCATGCTGTTCCATTCAGTTATCATTCCAGGCCTTAGTTCTCAGAGGGAATTGTGGAGACATGTGTCTATTCTGCCATCTTGGCACCCCTTTAAAACTTTTAATCTACCATTCTGTTTTTAACTTAACCTAATTTAATATTATCATCATTTCAGTAAATGGGTTTCTGTAACTTTGTCTTGGTCAAAAGTGGAAGTTGTATCAAAGAGATTACATTTAGACTGAAGTCTGCATGTCAAAGGCATGAACCGTGTGAAGATGAGGAGAAAGGCTGAAATCTGAAAGGCAGAGAAGGCCATCCTGGCCCAGGAAGATTGAACCTGTCAGAGGAAGTGTCACAGTAGAGACAAGTCTGCTAAATTTTAGAAGCTGATCAAAGTGACAGAGTGTTGAATTGTGGTGTTAGAGGAAAAGAATGAGATAGGAGGAACAAGTAGGCTAAGTTCACACAGAAGTTTATTAGCCAAGGTGTCTTAGTCACCAGGTACTTCCCTAACAGAAAATACCATGAGTGGAAGGCTTTGTGAAGAGAAACTTTTATTGTCACAGTTTGCTAAGCAGCAGATCCATTCATAAGTTACAAGTCAATTCAGTATGAGAAATCATCACAGTCCAGTAGGCCAAGAGTACAAATTCAAGGAGAGCATCTTGGCACAGGAACCTCAGGTCCAAAGGACATGCCTGCTCTCAGTCATTCTGTTCTCTTGGTGATATGAGATTCCCAGCTTCCTCTGCTCATTTCTCTCCTTTATATCCCACAAGCTTGTAACTAACACAACTGCAGCCCATTCTCCATCATCAATATCACAGAGGCAGGATTCACAATACATGGAAGGAATGGCACCATACAGGGACTCCTAGCTGAGTCAAATCAACACATACACTTTTGGGGAGACACAATTCAATCCATGACATCCCACCCTGAATGGTATTCAAGTTCAGTGGAATGCCATTGGGTTCTTGTTGCTTACCCAGACTGGAGTCTCATGTCTTCCTGTTCTTAGTTTTAGTGGTCCTTTGGGCTTTCTCTTGGCCTTTTGACTTTTACAGTCTTCTATGATGTTCAGCTTGCTTCACTCCCTTTCTTTATGTTGCTCTTTTTACCTTGATATAAAACTCCTCCATCTCTCAGGCCTTAAGGAATCCTAAGAATAGCAGGCCATAACCATGACACTTCTCATTCTCAACCTTCATGCACACATCAGTGTGTATATGCCCATACATATGCATACACACACACACACACACACACACACACACACACACCATGATGGGAAAGGGGCAATTTCAACAGACAACAGAATAAGGGCAAAGATAATAGGGGAGACCCCTTTCTGACTTTCTTCCTAGTTCCTGACTCACGGCAATCCCATGTATAACAGAACAGAACATTGCCAAGTCCTGTGCCATCTTCACAATTATTGGTATGATTGAGCCCACTGTTGCAGCCACTGTGCCAGTCCATCTCTTGTGGAGGTTTTCCCCTATTTTCACTAACCAAATATGATGTCCATTTCTAGTGACTGGTCTTATGTGTGACGTAAATGAGATGATGCCTTGACATACTTCCAAGGAGCATTCTGATTATATTTCTTCCAATACTGATCTATTTGTTCTTCTGGTAGTCTGTGTTATATTCATTGTTCTTCATCAATACCACAATTGAAATGGGAAAATTCTCCTTCAGTCTCCCTTATCCATTGATTAGCTTTTGTATGCATATGAAACAATTGAAAAATCCTTGGCTTGGGTCAGAGGCACCTTTGTGATCAAAGTGACACCTTTGCTCTCTAACACTTTAAAGACACTATTCTTCTCTAAAGACACATTTCTGTGGAGGAGAGAAGCATCAAGGCAGGGACACACACAAAGGACTACTGGAACCTTTGGGTATCCTGCCTTAGGACCTTCGTAGCTCCATTAGAGGGATTGGTACAGGTGGATCTTTGGATAGAACTGAAATAATTTATGACCACTGAGTTATTATTATTGTTATTCTAGTGTATTTTCTTTATTACCTCTCCCAGGGAGAAAATTATTATATGCTTGCTATTTAGAACAGAAAGGAATTCTCCATGACAAGGTATTCTTTGAGTTTGCTTCCTTTGGTGTGCAATGAGAGGGACTACCTCTTATTAGTTTCTTGATCTCTGACAAGATCTCCAAGCTATAACTGTACCACTGCTGGCTGGAAAATCTTATCCTTGTCAATTTCACTCTTTTAGCTACATTTTCCTAGGAAAAATATCAATATACAACACATCTAGTTGCCTTTTTCTTTCCAAATCATGCTTGCATCTCATCATAATTTGTGACTGTTTCTGCTAAATATCTGCAACTTGCTGGCTGTCACCTCTTGCTTAGAAGTCTTATGCATAGATGAATACCCAATAATTTGCGTTCTGTGAATCAAAAAAATTGTGCATTTATTGTAAGTTAGAGACAGTGGGGACTACGTGTTTTCCCAAAATGTATCTTAACAGTACTCAGAGACTTTTAAATCTAAATATCCTTTTATTCATGTTTGTAACACAAAACTCTAAAGTTCTAAAATCCAGTCTCCATTCCAAAGGGGCAGTCCAATAACGATCGCCCATTATGGCCAAGCTCTCACCTTTTATTGCCCATCTTGAATTTTAGCAGTCTAGATATGTAACTCACAGTCTCACAGAGACACAAGGAGAGATGTGATTTAGGAGCAGGCTCATCTCCACAAAGCAGCAACACACAGGGGAAAAGGAAGAAGAGAATGAGGAAAGGAAAGAAGAAAGGAAAAGAAATCATGGATAATGGTGACAAGTCATTTAAACATTATATGATGTGGTGACTTCAAAACAGTAAGAAAGAAGCCATAATTATTTATTTCTCTGGCCCACAAAATACCTTCTTCAGCACCTGGTAGAAAATAGGCTTCTGGAGATCCAATTTAGTTTAGGTTTGTCACTTCTCTCCTTGAGAATAACTGAGTTTATAAAGATCCTCTTGCCTCCTGGGCTTCTTAATCATGATAACTGGTATCAGCCACCCCTCCCACTCTTTCCCACCTCCACAGAAGCCAATTTCTCTTGTCCCCCCCCAGGAAAGAACAACTTTTATAAGGCAATCTGTTGTAATCCCGTCAATTTTCCTTTGGTGGGCCCTCCGGAGGTGCATTCTGAAGGATTTACTCCTGAAGAACAGAGGTTTAAAGCACACCTGCAACTCATACAAAACAACTTTGAGCTGCTTATAGCCCTGCTCAGGATCTTTACTGTAACTTAATGTCTATACTATCACTTGCTTTCCCTTACTCAGGTCTTGACATTTTCTTTCTTGAGTCATCTGGGTTTGAAAATTTTACTAGATTAACAGGGAAAATAGCAAAAGATCAAAATGGCTGATACAATACCAGTGTATCCTATTTTTACCATACATTGTTTGATGTTTGCTTACAGTGAGGAGAGATGAAACTCACATGATTTCAGAGTTTGTTCAGATACTTTTAAATCTAAAAAAACTCTGCTTTTTGTTTGTTACAGGCATTATAAATACACTACAAACTCACTGATTATGGTTCAAGTTTATCATTCTAATGAACTGAACATAAAAAGAGGCATGCGAGACCTTGTATGACGTTCCTCTATTAAGTCTAATTTTGGAATCAATTTGTGGTAATAAACATATTTAGAATCTCAAAATTAGAAGACACCTTAGAGATCTGTCTTCCTTATCACCCATCTTTGCTTGAGCATCTCTGGTGTCTGAGAACTCAGTACTTCCTCATTCTGTCTCTGGATATTTTTTCTCTATTGGAAAGTTTTCCATACATGAAATGGACTTTTGCCTCTCTATAGTCTCCATGGAAATCCTGGTGGTGGCTATCCAAAAGGTCAGAAGTCCAAATCCACCAGGTACTCTTTTGACACTGCTATGAGTCAAAACTGAATTGATTGCAATAGCTTCGGTTTGGTTTGGTTTTGGTTTATAGTCTTTATATTCCATGACCGGAATTATAACAATCCCTATCATTTGGTCTCAGCATGTATCCTATTACTTGTCTCAAATCGCTTTTCTTCTCACAATTTAGCTCCAGGCACGACTCTATGGCACTTGGCTTTTGCTTGGCTTTACCCCTCTTCTAGCCAAGCCCATCTCTACCCCCACTCTGCCAGACATGCATTGTGCTTTCAAGTGTCCATACTTTTGCTCCAACGTCTTTCTTGCCTGCAGAAGACTGGCTAGTTTTCCCAGATGATGTCCACATCCTAATATTCCAAACCTGTGAATGTATCACCTTATGTAGAAAAGTAGACTTTGCAGATGTGATGATTTCAAGGATGTTGAGATGGGGAAACTATCTTGGGTTATCCAGGAGTCAGGGGACAGATATATAATCTTATTAAGAGGGATGCAGGGGGGTCACAGTGGAGAAGGATATGTAACAATGGAAACAGAAGACCGGGAGAAAGACAGAGACACACACAGACACAGTGAGAGGAGTAGAAGAAAGAGAGACAGAGAGAAAGGGATGCAGACAGCCAGTCAGAGAGAGAAGAGGAAGACAGGAAGAGAGAGAGAGAAAAGGAGTGAAGGATCTGAAGACGCTGGCTGTTTCAGTCATCTGGTACTGATCTAACAGAAATACCACAAGTGGATGGCTTTAATAAAGGAAGGTGTATTCTTACACAGTCCAGTAGGCTACAAGTCTGAATCCAGGAAGTCTGCTGCAAGGGAAGGCTTTCCCCCTTGTTGTCTCTGCAGGAAAGCCCTTGTGTTGCATTAGTCTTTGTTCAGGGAGCATCTTGATGTAGGAGGTTCCAGTCTGAAGAACATACTCTTCTTTCTCCCAGTGCTGCTTTCCTGAAGGTATGAGGTTCACAGCTCTCTGCTTGCTTCCCTTTCCCTTTATCTCTTATAGGATGAAAGAATAAGGATGGTGCCAGCCACATTCCAGAAAACTCCCCTTATAGTGAAGCAGGGTGGTGACCTTAGGAAGGGTTTTACACACAGTCATACCCTAATTCTCTTTAACATACAGCATAGGGAAATCACAAAATGTAAGACAATCACAAAATATTGTGTAGGTAAATGGCTATGCACATTTTTGCAGGGACACAGTTCAATCCACAACACTCCACCTTTTGACCCCCCAAAAATCACATCTTTGAAACATGTAACAGAGTCATCCCATCATAGCAAGAGTCCTAACAAAAACATGTTCATCCCATATGTATCAAGTCTTAAATCAATTGCAAGTCCACAATACAAAAACTCCTCTACATTTGTGAAACCTAGAATACAAGCTATCTGCTTTTGAAGGTACAATGGCAGAACATGCACAAGTTAGACACTTCTACTACAAATGGAGAAGGAAGGCAAAACAGGCAAAGAACAATTCAGCAAAGCACATTACATTAGCCCTGAAAGCTTCAAAAATAATCTTCCATTCTCTGAGACATTTTTTGCAACAGCCCTGCCTTCCAGACTCTGAATATTGGCCATATTCTCTGGATTCTGGGTAGAATACCCCTGGCCTTGTGCTACAACTCTACTTTCTAAGCCCACTTGGGCAGCAACTCTGCCTGCTTGGTTTTAGGTATACACTAAACCCAACTGAGTGGCATTTTCAACCTTACAAACATAAAAAGCCCAGACTCCAGCGTTTCAAGCCCCTAAGGTCATGGCCATAACTTTTGAGACCGAGGTACGTACCTCTGCTTCTCATGCTGTGTCTCTTCAACTTCTGCTTTCTATCGCCTAATGACCTGGGCCTCAGGCCCACATCTGCCCTACTGGGACAAGTGTTCCAAAGCTCTGTGGCTCCACTGATTTAAGTGCCAGGAGGCACCCCACTCTGCTAGAAAGCCTCCTGCACACAGGCACTCAACTCTCTCACTCTGTGAGGGAGCAAGCCTAGTTCCACCAATTTAAGTGCACAGAAGCACCCCACTCTGCCAGGAAACCTCTGAGTACAGGCACTCAGCTTTCTTGTTTCATGGGTTGGATCCAGCTGTGTCGGACCATGCTCTAGTTTTGCTGTTGCCATTAATGCTGGTTCTCTGTTGTTTCTCAGCATCTGCAACTTCTTTGGTGTTAACAATTCTCCTTGGTTCCTTCCGAGTCTTCTGCCCATTCTGTTTTAAAACCACTTCCACACTGTAGCTATTTGTTAGAACAGCACCCCACTCCTGGTACCAGATTCTGTTTCAGTCAGTTAGTGCTGTTCTAGCAGAAATGCCATAAGTGAATGGCTTTACAAAGGAAAGTTTAGTCTTACACAATTTAGTAGGCTACAGTTCTGAATTCAAGGTGTCTGCTCCAGGGGAAGGCTTTCCTCCTTGTTAGCTCTGGAGGAAAGTACTTGTGTTGCATTAGTCTTTGTTCAGGGAGCACCTTGGCACAGGAGTCTCTGGTCGGAAGGAAGCACTCTTCTCCCATTGCTGCTTCCTTGATGGCATGAAGTTTGCAACTCTCTGCTTGCTTCCCTTTCCTTTTATCTCTTGTAGGATGAAAGAATAAAGGGTGGTGCCAGCCACATTCCAGGGAAACTCCCTTTACAGTAGAGTGGAGATTTACAGTCCCTAATTATTGGCTGGCACAGCATAGGAAAATCACAAAATGGAGGACAATCACAAAATATTGGGAATCATGGCCCAGCCAAATGGCTACACACAATTTTGGGGGGACACAGTTCAGTTCATGACATTGGCCTTTAAGGAAGGCACCAGGAAACAAGAAACAAGAGGTAACCTCTGAAACCTGGAAAAGGCAAAGAAGCTGACTCTTCCCTCCAGCATCCAGAAGTAACATAACCCTGCTCAGACCTTGACTTTAGCTCTCTCAGGTCTGTGGTGGTTTGTTACAGCAGCCACAGGAAACTAATCCACACCTGAAATGCCTTTGTCTCCTCATTCCGCCTGGCCCAATTCAATCCCCTCCTTCCAGACCCAATGTGTTTTTGTGGCTGCCCTCTGAAGGCATTGTTTCTTCTGGCAAATACGTGTCAACTAATCACTGCCTTTGATCTATCCATTTATAACCTGTTTCCACTGTATAATGACCTTTTTAAAAACATGTCTGAACCAGTCTCTAAGTATCGTATGTACTTAACTTTTTCCTATTGATGCAGTTTTGCAAACTGATCATAACCCCTCTAGGCACAAAAGTTGCTAATTACTGTCTATGTTTGCCTGTCCTCATGGCACCAAATACAGGATTCAATCATGGTTTATCACTTTCTGTTGTTCCACCTCCATCACATCCTCCACCACTTGGTACATGATGACTACATTTCGTATAGCAAGAATACAGACTTCACTTCCTAGGCTTTTGCTCCCATATGTATCAGTCAATGTATCTAATGGTAACACTGCAAGAACCCGACCACTCTTTCCTTTGGTGCACTCTAGGTAGTGACAGCCACTATCAGAATGTTATAATGTCCCACTCTGAGCATGGAGTCTATTTCTTCTTTTCATTATCTCAAAACCAAAACCAAATCCACTGCAATCAAGTCAATTCTGACTCATAGCAACCCTATAGAACACAATAGAACTGCCCCCAAAGAGTTTCCTGGGAGCACCTGGTGGATTCAAACTGCCAACATTTTGGGTTTGAAGACATAGCACTTAACCACTACACCACCACAGTGACTCTTAGATGAATTAATTCTTCATTCTTCCAAGCAACTCCTTAGCCCTTTATCTTTTTTTTGTCTTTTTAAAGAATTGTGGTACATGAAAGCCAAAAATGGTTAATTTCTTTTTTCCTGTAAAAGCCAAAGGAAACTAAAAATACAATCAAATTTTGCATTCCTTTAAAACAGAAAGCTGACTGAAGATCATATTTAAATTCTTATCTTCTCTTGTGTACTGTTGAGCACATTAGAGGTTGGTAAAGGTAGTTTCACCAAGGCAGGCATTTTACAAAGCAATCCCTGTAGAGGAACAATCACAAAACCAGAACCACAGTTAGTGTAAAATAATTCAATTAAGTGAAAGTCACTCTATAAATAAAATGACCAAAATGTCCAGTGGAATACTGGTGTTGTGATTAATAGAGTGTTTCCATATAAAAATTAACCCACATTTCTAACATCTGCATTATTACAGTGTGGGCAAGCCCATGGCTCATGATGCTCATTTTTGAATTGCAAATACCTGTTCAATATAAATATTCCATGATACAAACTTCTGTGCATATGTATAACCTTTGTAGTAGTATCATTTATACAGGGAAGAACATAAAAAACCTATGCCCTCTTTAAATTCTGCTGATTTAAGAAATTACTATTGCTATCTGTACCTGGAGTGTATTCATCCACTGGGATATAAATTCCATTTGCTGTCTTGACTTCCACAGCTTCTGGAAGCCTGAGTTTTATAGAAACTACAGAGATTTGCAATACCTTCTAAGAACTCTTTTGTAATTTAATTTTTTCATTGTTGACATACACAGCACAACACGCACTAATTCAACAATTTCCACATGTATGATTCAGCAACATTGATGACATTCTTCCAGCTGTGCGACCTGTCTCAACCACCATCTCTGGGTTGTTTCTCCTCCATTAACATGGACTTACTACCCTCAGATTTCCTATCTAATCTTTCGAGTTTCTGTTGTCAGCTTTAGCCTACTTAGGTACTTCTTTTTGTTTGTTTGTTTGTTTCCTTTAATGTTACTCATTTTTTGTTTTGGTTTTTTTTCCTTTCCTTTTCTTTTTTTTTTTTTAAGCCGACAAATGTGTCTTGTACTTATGTCTTGGCCAGTGAGTGGTGGCCCTGAGGCCACCCTGACATCTCTCTATTTTCCCCTCACCCAGGCAGCACAGGCCCCCCAGGCCTCAGCAAGGACAGTGAGTTGTGTTGTGTAGCAGCTGCCGAGGCCTCACAAACGCAGCTTGACGAGAAATGATAGCTCTGTATATCTCTCACTGGCACTGACAGCTGACAGATGGATACCACTCACATGCAGGAAAAAGCCCCCAGGACGCTCCGCCAACACTGCTCTCTGTTCATAGGGACCACATTTGATTGAGTGCTGCTCAGAATAATAAACCCTTGTCAATCCACCACAGAGCCATCCTCTTTCACACAATGCTTTGTCCCCCCCTCCAAACATGAGCAAACATGTACACTGAAGCTCTGTTTTGTGGGTTATTTTCTTTCTATTTTTTGTTTTGAAAAGCAGCAAGAGGAAAAAGCGTGAAGGCGGAAAGTCTACCAACACTGACACAGAGACTTGCTGGAATAGGGCACAGAAGCCACCAGAGGACCCAACAGAACCCTGCCCCACTGCTTGCCTGAGTAATTCCTTCATCTCTCCAAACCAGGGGGTTATTACCCTCACAATATTTTTATCTCTTGCAGTAAATCAGCTCATCTTTAAAAACACTGCTGCTTGGTTAGTGGAACAGAGAGACATAAAACTAGACATGAGGCCTGTTGATACAAAGAAAACACAGAGAGAGATAGAGACATCATTCCTATAAGAGGGGGGAGGGGAAGTGGAAAAAAGCTCGAGTCCGGAGCTGCAGGAAAGAAAACAGTCTCCAACAGCTGTTTCCATGTTCAGAGAGGACAATGTCTTGGCTTTTCCGTGGCTCTGCTTTTGCCTAAACTGCTCAGCTGCGTCTCTCCTGGAAACAGTAAGTGCTACCAGCCTGTTTGCCTTCAGAGTAAGACTTACTGGGGTGGGGCCCCTTCCAGCCAGCAAAGAGAGAGGGGAGGTGAGATACATTTTCCACGATGAAGAGACTGAAAGCTGATAGCCCCAGGTCCCAAAAAGGAACACACATCGACATAGCCTCTGAAGCATCCTATAACCCACAGAGGTACACCAAGCATGCATTAACCAATACTGTGGATTTGCATTTAGGTTTTCTGCAAAGTTAAATGGAAGCATCTGAGGACATGCTAGTCATTTGATTCTTACATACGAGCACCTTATAAATAACCCAGGGCACATCACGAGGGTGGAATATCATCATGGCATCCAGGACCTCCTTGCTGCCTGGTGGGCTCTTCCAGTACTGCCATCTGCACTTGAAACATGTTGCCCACACCGTTCCTCCAACTACCTTTTCAGGAGTGTGTACTTCTGGCAACAAGGAGGTAGTGAGAAGGATTTGTAGGGAACTGAAGCTTTCTTCTGGGGGTCTCCACGGTTGTCATTGTTGTCAAGAGGACCTCCCATGATGAGTCTGTCTCTTTCCAGAATCTGGGGATGAGGACAAAGGGCAAGATGCTTACCGCACATAGCCACTTCCCTGCTCCTGCTGATAAGGAGGGGCAAGGGATCCTCACCAGGTACTCGTGGGTCTGTGGCACTGGTCCATTCTGGGCTCTGGCAGTGGAGGGTACTTTGGGCAGGTTACCACAAACACAGAGGTCTAGGTGACTGCTGTTAGGGTTCCTCCCACTGTAGGGAGAAGATGTGGCTCCTGTGTTCTCCTGAAATGACCTCCCTTCTAAACAAAGTGAGGCCTGCTTGACCTCCTGGACAGGGTTAGAGTGCAAGACATATTAAAGGAGGGGTGTCACAAGTGAAAGGACAGACTGTTACCTAGCGTGCTTAGTGGATGCCTGCCCATTCTCAGCAAGAGGAAAACTCACCTGTTGTCAGCATGGCTGGGGTGGCTAAAGTTGCGAAGATGAATGAATGTTCAGTAGTTTCAACCTTGAAAATTTGTTCAACATGTTCTATTTCTATCTAACTGCAGGAGTCCTAGTGGCATGGTGATTAAACTCTCAGCTGCTAACCAACAGGTCAGAGATCCAAACTTCTGTGTGGGATGAAAATGTGGCAGTCTGCTTCCGTAGTGACTTACAGCTTTGAAAACTGTATGGGCCAGTTCTAGTCTGTCCTACAGGGTTGCTAGGAGTTGGGATTGACCTGACAGCAGTGAGTTTTTTGTTCTGAGTCTAACCGAAGCACTCTTAACCAATAAGTCTAATTGTGCTTATATGTTTTTACACTGTGGGTGTTTTCACTCATACATAATAGACTCCAGCTTTGCCCCACAAACGAACTAAAAGCAATCACAACCTGTTGCCGTTGAGTCAATTCTGACCCACAGCTACCCTGTAGGACAGAGTAGAAATTCCCTGTAGAGTTTCCAAGCAAAGCATAGTGGACTCGAACTTCTCACCTTTTTGGTTAGCAATATATCAATTAACCACTATGCCACCAGGATTTCCAATGCCTTTCCACAAACCAGCTGAAGGTATACTTCAAATACACCTGTCTATGACCAGAGAGGCTAACAAGATTTTGTCTTGTGTGTTTTGACTGTGTTATCAGTGGGGCCTAACACATGGAGGTGGACATCATGCTTGGTAAAGTAGAGCATCAGCAAAAAAGAGGAAGACCCTCCGTGAGATGAGTTGACACAGTGGCTGCAAAAGCAGGCTCAGACTTAGTAACAAATGTGAGGACGATGTGCGCTGGACAGTGTTTACTTCTGCTGTACCCAGGGTTGCTATGAGTCAGAACCTACTCAAAGGCACCTAACCTACCACCACCACAACACTGTCGACTATAGGCTGCCTTCATGAATTCTGTTCTTCCAGAATGGCCTCTTGATTAAGGATGTGCAAACGTCTTACAAAATCTCAACTAATAAAGTTTTGCATCCCCCAGCAGGGAAACTGCATCTATTACTTATGTTCTGAATTGTGATCTTCAAAGCAGCAATACAATGTTAACTTATTCAAATCACCTAATTTGTCTCTTGCAACTTCATAAAAAATTCCTGGAATGGAAATTTCCCCAGCGGATTTTGGCGAGAGAAAGTTTCCAGGAGGAGGAAGTAAGGGGGGAAGAAAAAGAGAGAGAGAAAAGATCACTTTCACCTCACGGTTTCCTTTCCTTTTAATTAAGTAAAAGCAACAGGGTGTGCAAAACTGGATTTTTGGCATATTAATCACACTGAGTGGGGAATGATGTAAAGCCCTGAAAATCTAAAAATATGGAAGGTTTCTCGTTAAGAAATTAGGAACATTTCTCCTGTATATAATGAGTTTCCTTAGATATAATGATGCTTTTGAATTACTATGTGTAATACACCCAATACATAGAATGCAGACTCTTGTTCTGACTTACCTAAGCAGGGCTTCATATCCACCAGGAGCCTGGCTTGCTCAGCTGCTGTTCTCCATCCAGGAGGCATCCACGTGCTTCCAACAAGCCTAAGTGCAAGGCAAGCAGAGGGCCAATGTTGTGGATTGATTGATGTTCTCCAAAAGATTTATTGGAATCCTTGCTCCTAAATCTGTGGATGTGATTTAATATAACATACTGTAATCACCTTCCAAAATGCAACCAATATTATGCTAATGGGATGATACCAGTGTAGGGTATATCATAATCCTAATCATGTTTGAGTTATAGTAGTGACACCTGTGAAAGCCACAACCTAGGTAAGGCAGAAACCTGTCAGAGAAGGAAAACACCAAGTGTTCTACACTAATTGAGAGTAACGGAAAAGTGGTAAGACGGCACGCTATCAAAGGCAGAAACTTGTGAGACCCAGACAGAGAAGGCAGTCTCATCAACTTCTGTCTGTCACAGGTTTCACTATATAAGGAGAGTAGATTCAACACAGATGAGCGCACACCAGGAAAGCTGAATGTCATGGAGGATTACCAAGACCCAAGGAACCAAGGATTGTTTGGGGCGACCACCAAGGAAGGAGACATGGCTGCCGAGGCCCTGATTTGGACTTCCAGGCTTTAGAGCTGTAAGAATACAAAACTGTATTCTTTAAAGGCACCCACTTGTGGTATTTGTACTGCGGCAGCACTATATAACCGAGACAATCAGCATCCAAAATAATTTAAGCCAACACCTTCAGAGCAGCACCCCTAGGCAACCTGTTATTTGCCCTGCAGGCATATGATTAGAGCAGCCTTTCAGCCCTTGGGTGTCCAAAGTCCCAGAGAGCTAGCTCAGCAGCCCCAGGACACCCAGGAGGTGTCTGGGTGGGCTTACCGCTCTCCCCCAGCACCGGTGCTGACTCCCCCTAGGCAGTGCTTTTCCTTCAAAATGGAAGTTTACAATGACTGTTATTCTAAATTTCCTAAGTCTTGACTTTCCCTGATAATGAGATTATTAGCAAGCTGGCTGACACTGAAGGGAAGGATCACAGGAGAGCTCCAGGAAAGTCTGGGACAGAGAGAGGGGGAAAGAGCAGCTGCCAGGGGGCCAGGCAGGCAGAGGGAGGAGGGGACAGAGCCAGAGGGTGCTTTCCTCCCATCACAAGGAGAGGCTCACAAAGAGGAAGGTGAACCCCTTCAAGGACACATGAGACACTCTTGATCTAGTTCCTCCCCACAACCCGTTTTATCCCCATCCCACCCCCACTCGTGCTGGTACTTAACCCACCCAAGCTGCTGGCCCAGGAGTGCAGAGAAGCTGGGCAGCAAGACGCAAATCACACTTGCCCAGTGGCTGAGCTCACAGGGCACCACATCCTTGCTCGCCTGGCTCTAGCCCACGCATTCCCTCCTTCCCTTGCCTCTCACCTCCCCTGTGAAGAGGCCAGGCTGGTAGTGGGTGGGCTGGGACTACCAATGTGAAACTTCCTACCAGAATAGGAAGCTGAATTAAAAAATGAATCTCTCCAGGGCAGACAATAAAACTAGTGTTGCAGGCCTCCAGAAGTATTAGGCACTCCATGTGTGCGTGTGTGTGTGTACACACCTGCTTTTCCCACCCAGAGCACAGACCGCTTGGTGTGCCTGGAATGACAGCAGGACAGGCCTACAGGCAGGGAGGGAGAAAGTGAAGGAGAGAAGGAGGTGGACTTGCCAACTTTCATCAGAAACTTTCTCCCCATTCACTAGTAATGACCAAAGTAAAGCATTCCAACATATTAAAATGACCAGGTTCCCATTTGAGAGCTGAGAACAATCAGAGATTAATAGACTGTGACAGGCAAATTTATTTATTTATTTATTTTTATTTCATATGACTGAGTGAAAATGTACATTCGCATACAAATTTACACGCCCACCTATCTGCCTCTTCCACTGCTCTCCCTGTCCGGTGACAGCATACTATTCCTCTCTGCTTCATACATGTCTCATCCTCCCAGCAGTCTCCCCTCCCCTCCTCTACACCCACTCTCCTTCCTCCGACACCCCAATGCCCCCAATTGTGAGTGCTCTGCCTTCTCCTCTCCTGGCTCACAGGCACCACTACAGTGTCCCCAGAACCCCTGCACGCTGCAGAATCATGTTCTGTGTAGACAGGCTTGTAGTCAGTGCACCTGTGTCGCCCCGCACAGTCTGCCAACCACATCAACACACACAGGCATGATAAACTGAGAAAATGTTGACACTGTTGAAGGTTTTATTTTACTTGGATCCACAATCAATGTTCATGGAAGCAGTAGGCAGGAAATCAAAGGATGCACTGCATTGGGCAAATCTGCTGCGAAAGACCTCTTTCAAGTGTTGAAAAGCCAGGATACCACTTTGAGGACTAAAGTGTGCCTGATCCAAGCACACCTGTTTGATTGCCTCACACGCATGTGAAAACTGAACAATTAATGAGACAGAAGAACTGATGTCTTTAAATTATTACGTTGGTGAAGAACAATAAATATACTATGGACTGCCAAAAGGATGAACACGTCTGTCTTGGAAGAAGTACAGCTAGAATGCTCCTTAGAAGAAGGATGGCGAGCTAGGTCTTACGTACTTGGGACACATTGATATGAGGGATCAGTCCCTGGAGAAAGATATCATGCTTGGTGAGATAAAGGTCAGCAAAAAGTAAGAAGACCCTTGATGAGAAGAGCTAACAAAGTGACTGCAACCACGGACTGAAACACAGCAAAAATTTCGCATAGATTATGGGGATGGTGCAGGACTAGGCAGTGTTTCTCTCCTTGTACATAGGATGCTAACTTGACAGCACCCAGCAACAACAGCAAGTTGTTGATTGTTAAATACAAAACAGATTCCAATAAAAGAGGAATCTGAGGAGGGAAGCAGAACAGCAATCTGGCAGTTTCACTTCTTAACACCATCTCTGTTGCCTTTTCCCGTGGACAGCACTTCATTAAAAAACAGAAAATCACATCAACCCTCTCTGTGCCCCACTTACATTTTTATCTATGCCACCACCTCTCCAAGGCTCAGCTGATAGCCTGATAGATTGACTGGGATTAGAATTTCACCAAAAGGATGCCAGGAATAATTCAGGGAATAATTCTGTGTTGAGAGATAATTCTGTCCTTCTTTCTGAAATGCACTAAAAACAAAGGTAGTCTTGTAGTTCTTACCCTCCATGTTTGTTTTGAGGGTTTACTAGATGAGACTGTGTAAGCAAATGTTCTCTGTAGATGGTAAAGCACTATGTAAATACGATATTTAAGTCAAGAAAGAGACCACTCCTTCTCTGTTAGAACTTACAGGCCAAAAGATTATTTGTAGATAATCATGGTTTAATTGTAAACAGAAAGAAAGAGACTTCAAGAAAATATATCAAAGCTATTGCTTCAGGGTAAACTCCAGCGCCATGAAAGCTGAAATGTTTTCTTTCCTCAGAGCTGCTTCTCTGGCACCTGGAATTATTTCTTTCATGTCTGATAGTGAAGAACAGAGCACATGCTCCCTGGAGATGAGTGATTGCTACCTAGGTCTCATAACATATTGATGGTGAAGTGGCATCCAGGTACAGCTGTCACTCAAGCAAGGCTCCACGCAGCAGTGGCAGGCAGGGTGGGTTCAGATGTGTGTCCCCACCTGTCCCACAACCTGCACACACAGTAATGCTCTCCTGTCCAACTCCCCCTGATACAGGATGTCCTGGGGCCACAGGCTTCTGCCCACTAGGGCTCTGAGTCAGTGGTAGGGTCTCTGCAGGGCCATTCCAACGAGCAGAGGTGTGTGCAGAGAAGTGAGGCCACTGCACAGAGACCCCTTGGAGAACTCAGTTTCCTTCCCGATCTACTCCGTGCGACTACACTCGGAGTTCTTGAGTGGTACAAATAGTTAACATGCCAGACCACTAACCCAAAGGCTGGAAGTTCAAGTTCACCCAGGATATCTCGGAAGTCTAGTTCTCTACTAAAAAATCCATCACTGAAAGTCCTACAGAGCACAGCTCTATGTGGACACACTGAGGCTTCACTGAGTCGGGGCCAACTTGATGGTTACTGGTTCTTAAATTCTCTGCTGACAGACACAAGACTGGGGAACACTGTCAAACATTTTTGATTGGGAGATAGAGAATCTAGAGCACAGTTACTACTAAGAAGATCAAGAATCACAAGCGAGGCTTTTTATTGTTTATCATGAGTTGTATCAGGAGCATTAAGTATCTCATAGGGTTTGAGATGTTAATGTTTCATCCAAACTGAAGGTTCTCAGAGCTCAGCTGGTGGGAGCAGGCAGTGGGTAGCGACACTCTCAGGGAAAATATTGCCCAGGTGGATCTGACCCTATTCCAGGCCCTATCCAGTCTTATTTAGAGTCACTAAGAGGCTGAGAGCGAAATCGGGCTCCTCTCACTGATTTTATTGTCATTAAGATTCCAAAATATCCAAGTTTTCAGCCTTCAGTAAATTTGTTTACTCTGATTCTTTCTGTGGGTTCACTTCCCCAAATACCTCACCAGCCCCCTACTGGAAATATAGGGTTTTGTCCCATTTAAGAGAAGCCCTGGGGGTACAGCGTGTACATTAATTGACTGCTGAGCAAAAGGTCAGTCAGCCTTTTGAAACCACCAGCTGCTGCTCCAAGGAGAAAGATTTAGCAGTCGGTTTCTGTAAAGATTACAACCTTGGAAACTCTATGGGATTGCTATGATGTAAAATTGACTCAATGGTAGTGGGTTTTGGGGTCCTGTTTAAATAGCTAAAACAGCTCCAACTATCTCCTTTGTTTTTCCGTGGTGGTCCCAAGGTCCCACAAAGTTAAGGCTTTCCTGCTGCCAGGTTAAAAACACAGCTAGAAACACAGAATCAGAAAACGTAAACACACACACATGCAGTTACCTGGTGGGACCTTCTGCGCCTGAAATTGATCACTCTGTGGCTGTCTCCCTGAGACTTCAACTTAAGAATCCCCTCTTTTTTCATGTGCCACACTTAAAATATACTCAAAGTTTTAAAAATAAGTGAAAACTAAACTCACTGCCATCAAGTCGATTCCAACTGTCAGTGACACTGTGGGACAGAGTGGAACTGCCTCATAGAGTTTCCAAGGAGCACCTGGTAGACTTGAACTGCTGACCTTTAGGTTAGCAACTGTAGCACTTAACCACTATGCTACCAGGTTCTCCTGCTCCAAGTATATCACATTAGAATTCACAAAGAATAATGTTCAGTACACAGGGAGTATGATACACAAATATGTGGCTCCGCCGTTGGGTGGGTGGTACAGTGTGTTCAACTGGCAGAAAAGAGATGATTTGCAAAAAGTTTGAAAAGTGACCCTGTGTAGGAATTCCCTGAGTGGCTCAGATTGTTAAGTGCTTGGTGGCTAATCAACAGATTGGCAGTTTAAGTTCAGTCACAGTCTAATCAGTAGTGTCTCAAAAGAAAGGCGTGGTGACCTGGTTTCAAAAAGTGATCCATGGACAACGCTACAGAGAAAAGGGGTTGCCGTGAGTCAGAGTTAACTCAGCAGCCACTGGTCTGGTGATTTTACAGATGCCAATGGTGGAAAGAGAAAGAGGAAGGCAGGGGAGAAAGTATCATTTATTGAGTGATGGGCTGTATCATACCCTACATCTTGTCCCCTTTCGCCTTTATAATGATCCTGGGAGGCTGGGTGTCATTATCCCAATTACAGATGAGGAAATTGGTCACCTGCTCTGAGTCCTGCTGTGAGTCGGTAATAGAGCTGGAATATGATGAATTCAAATCTTCTGTTTCAAAGCTGTCATCTAGCCTCACTCTTTCTAGCTGAACAGTGACAGCCTACTAGGGGACAACAAACTTTGAAAGGCAGTAAGCATTTCTTGTTCCCTTTTGGTTGTGGCAAATGGTAACAGTGAATGAATGCCTCTTTACCATTTTTCCCTCCTGCATGTCCTTGCAATGTTTCTTTCATGAATCCTAAAGAACTGGCCCTATTCTGCAAATGTATGAGTTGTAATAATATCAACTCTGTGGTGTGTTACATATTTTATCATTCCTTTAATATGATCTACTGTTAGAGCATTTTGGGGTTTACAGATAAACTGTAGGAAGTCCAGAGATTTCCCATACACCCCTTCCCTCCCTCACAGTTTCTCCTATCATTAGTGGCTTGCATTTGTTACAGCTGATAAACTGATACTGATATATGTCATGGATTGAATTGTGTCCCCAAAAGCCTGTGTAGCCATGTGCCTGGGCCATGATTCCCAATATTTTGTGATTGTCCTAGGCTGTGTGTTAGAGATTAGGGTGTGACTGTAAATCCCTTCATAAGATCGTTCCTTGCTTCACTGTAAAGGGAGTTTCCCTGGGGTATGGCTTGCACTACTTTTAATCCTTTCATCCTACAAGAGATAAAGGGAAAGAGAAGCAAGCAGAGAATTGGGAACCTCATACCATCAAGAAAGCAGCACTGGGAGAAGACCATGTCCTTCAGACCTGAGATTCCTGTGCCAAGATGCTCCATGGACAAAGACTGATGCAACACAAGGACTTTCCTCCAGAGCCAACAAGGGGAAAATCCTTCCCCTGGAGCAGACGTCCTGAGTTTGGACTTGTAGCCTACTGGGCTGTGTAGGAATAAACTTTCCTTTGTGAAAGCCATCTACTCTGTGGTAATTCTGTTAGAGCAGCACTAGTTGACTAAAACAATATGTCTCAATGAACTAAGGTGAAGATTTTGACTCATGATTACTGTACGTGTGTTAGGTCAGAACTGCGCTCCTTAGGGTTTTCAGCAACTGATGTTTTGGAAGTAGGCTGCCAGTCCTTTTTTCCAAGACTGATTTGAGTGGACTCAAAATTCCTTCCACCTCCAACCTTTTGGTTAGCTGCCAAGTGCTTAACTGTTTGTCCTACCTGGCCACTCCATTTTAGCTAAACTCCATAGTATGTATTAGAGCTCACTCTTTGTGTTGTATGTATTCTTATTTTGATTCTTCCAGCCTTGTTAGAGTGGACAGATATTAGTCATTGCTCCTCCTCCATCACCTCTCACTCCTGAAGAAGCTGAGGTTCTTAGGCCTAGGGCTTTGGTCAGCATCACATGATGGACAGTGCTGTTGCAGAATCCAAGCCAACAAGCCCACCCTGGGCTCCTTGTATTGCCTGAAGCTGTCTGATAGGAAGTGATGGCTGTCCACGGGCTTGGCAGAGGAGACAGAGAAGGTATGTGACAGGCCCAAGGTCGAACAGATGGCAAGAAAGCAATCGCCTGGACTCAGTTCCCACCATTGAGCTTCAGATTGGTTCTTTCCACACGTAAGAGACGCTGCTTCTCCCCTGAGGAAGCCCTTGAGGAAAGCAGGTTTACAATCACCCAAAGGACGCTTGGGCATCCGTTCTGTGATCTGAGAGTTACTCATCATTTTCTACCAGGAAGAGTAAAAAATTCTCAGACAGAAGTAGCCAACCGCCCCTGGGGATTCTGTGGTATTGTGAGCCACGTCTATGATGTTCACCTTCCCTGTGGAAGCCATCAGAGCCAGGGCTGGACTCGTGTGTATAACCACATGACTGTGTCTGCAGATGCCAGTGATGAGAGAAGAGAATCAGAGGAGATTCCCAGTCACCACACGATGCAAAGTGGGGCCAGGAAAGACCTCAGAGCCCATTCAAATAAGAAAATGAGAGATTTTAAGAAACAAACGATCAGGGTTAGTTCTCAGGCTAATCTGCATATAGCACTAAAAAAACAGTGGGAAAGTGGAAAATAGTGCAGTGAGTTCAAATCTCATCATCTCAAAACTATAAATGCGTTGCCTTACTGAACTATTTGTCCACTGTTATAAACTGATTTATGATAACTGTAATGCGATTCATCACGTCATCCTGTAAATAAATGTGACACTTCATTAAACAAGGTAATCAGATTAAGCAGCTCCCCTTCTGTGTTAACAACTGAGACCTTTAAGCTTTCATAGCTTCGGAGACCCTCCTACTATAGTGGCTGCAGAGTCTCAGGTACCTTCTAAGGGATGGAAGAGGATACTTCTGCAAACAAGCAATAATGACATTAATAACTACCCACAATTTGCTGTAATTAAGCATTTTAGTATCTCAAGTTTTTTTTTTGTTGTTTTTCTTTTTTTAAGGAGGAGAAGGGTAAACCACTTGTGCTCCAAAGGACTGGCATGTTGCAGCCTCTTGGATATTTGTTATTGGGCTAACAGAACACTTTCAAAGAGTGTCTTTCAGGAAGAATTTTTCATGCTATTTTTGTATTTGCCATCTGGGATGACATTGTGAGCTGGCAAACCCAAGAAGAGTGTGAGATATTTCCATCCCAGAGGGTTCTTTACAGATTGATCCAGGACTGTGAACATCTGAGCATCAGTAAGAGAGCTGTGATTATGCCAACTTTGACCTTCCTGGTAGTTCACCTGTATTAGGTACTGATAGTGCTTGCTTTCCTTTGGAAGAAGGTGATGCCTCATGACCTCGTAAGCATATAGACTAAGCAGACATGTGTATCATGCAGGATGCAATCAGAGCAGCTCAGGATGAGGGCAGCTTGGTTAGGCACAGGAAGAATGCTTTCCAGATAACTTCTGCCCAGGAAGACACATCTGCATGTATGTGCAGTTTGAGGGATGTTTCTCAGATTCCCAGTCTTAAAATTTCAAGCATACACTTCTTCTTTGTTAGTGCAATCTTGCCAATTTTTATTCACCATGTTTTCATTCAATAAGTTTCGAGTATATCAAAATCAATTGCTATGGATCCTGGCTCATAGACATCCTACAGGATCAGAGTAGAATTGCCCCATACAGTTTCCAAGGAGTGGCTGGTGAATTTGAACTGCTGAGTTTTTGAGTTAGCAGCTGAGCTCTTCACCACTGTGCCACCAGGGCTCTGTTTTGTGTATAATCTCATAAATAAATATCTCAAACATCCTGAGTGAAACATTACACGGGTGCAATGTAGGGTAGCAACTAGTCTGTTCTGCCAATAACATTTCGTATTTTCAAAACGTAAGTGTCGCAGCCCTGCTGCACACACGCATCCTCCTTGCTTGTGAATGAGAAGTGCATTTCTGGGGAAGGGAGGAGACCCAAGTGCAATCGCACCTCAGAGTAGTGGTGAAAAGTTTTAACAAAACCTGAATATTGTGAAACTTCTGAGAGCTGACATTTTTCATGACCAAAATAACTCAGAAGGCATGTCTTTAAGACATGAATCATATAAACAGGAAGAAAAGAGTTCAAACACACAACGTGCCCTTTGCTAACCCTGCAGCTTTGTGAAATTTCTGAATATATGAAATTGAAAGGTAATTTTGAGTATATCCCAAGCATGCCTGCCTACTTAGAGTGGAGATCCTAAGTCCATCATTAGAGATGCTGTTGTCAGGTGTGGCAACATTGATTCTACCTCACGGAAACCCAAGTGTCAGAGTACAACTGTCTGCTGAGTTTTACAAACACATTGATCACCTGCAGACTGTGAGTACATGTTTAGCTCCTTGTCTCTACATCAGAGGACGAGAAGCAGTAGCATTTTTCACTCATTATGTCTACTTATTAAGGGAATTTTTGCGATCTGTTCTTCCTACCATTGGGGTAATCTACTACTGTCTAGTTGGTTCCAACCCATAGTGAACCTATAAGACATAGAACCATTCCACAGGGTTTCCAAGGTGGTAATCTTTATGGAAGTAGACTGCCACACCTTTCTCCTTGCATCAGCTGCTGGGTTTGAAATGCTGACCTTTTGATTAGCTGTCGAGTCCTAAGGTCAATGTACTAGCTCACATTCTCTCCATCTGTAGCATTTCCTGTTTCAAATACGTTGCAGTCAGGAAATAAGATAACTAACATCTTAGAGGGCTGTCTCCATAACATTTCCTCTTTGTATCCTTGGTAATTAGCATACTGTGTGGTATATTGAAGAACCAGAATGCTTTTTGACTAATGAGTGAGGAGTTTTCTCAGAAGTTTGTGTTTGCATCAGCCCAGTGCAGACAGCATCTGTACAGTGAAGACGATGTTGGCTGAGCACACCTGTTCAGTTTCATGTCAACATCCAAAAAGGTTAAACAAGCAAACACAGAAATGAAAACCCCAGCATGGTGACTGGAAAACTGAAAATGAACATCAAGACAAGAAGAAGAGAAAGCACAGCTGAAAGCCCATGACTTCCCTAGGGCTCACATAAAAAAGCACTGCAGTCTGGAGGCTGGGAGTCCAAACTCAGAGGATTTGTTGGGCCACGATCTACCTTCCTTGCCTCTTTCTGGTTTCCAGCGTTATGTGCAATCCCTTGACTTGTAGCTACATCACCCTAACCCTGTCTTCATCTCACATGTTTTCTCTAGGTGTTTCTCTGTGTCCTTGTTTCCTACTCCTTTTAAAACCAAACTGAAATCACTGCTGTTGAGTTGATTCTGGCTAATAGTGACCCTACAAGACAGAGTAGAACTGCTCCATAGAGTTTCCAAGTAGTGTCTGGGGGATTCAGACTGTTAACCATTTTGGTTAGCAGCTGTAGTACTTAACCACTACATCACCAGGGTTTCATCTCCTTTTAAAGAGCCCTGGAAACCCTGGTGGCTAAGTGGTTAAGAGTTACACTGCTAACGAAAAGGTTGGCAGTTGAGATACACCAGGCATTCCTTGCAATGTGTATGGAACAGTTCTACTCTGTCTTACAGGGTCACTATGACTCAGAATTGACTCAACAGCAGTCAGTTTGGTTGGTTTAGGGTGGCACAGTGGTTTAAGCAGTTGACTGCTAACTGAAAGGCTGGCAGTTCGAATCCAGCAGTGACTGCATAGGAGAAAGATGTGGCGGTTTGCTTCTGTAAAAATATACAGTCTTGGAAACTCTATGGGTGGCTACGTATCAGAATCAACTCAGTGGCAGTGGGTTTGTTTTTTTTAAGGACACTAGTCCTTGCGTTAAGACTTTGGCTGCTAACCAAAAGGTTGCCAGTTTGAATATACCAACAACTCCTTGGAAACATTATGGGGCAATTCTACTGTACTCTATCGGGTCACCATGAGTTGGAAATGACAGACTTGACGGCAGTGTTTAGTGTTCTATCTTTGTTTCTAGTCCTTGGGTTAGAAGCCCTGGTAGCTCAGTGGTTAAATGCTCAGCTGCTGATTGAAAGGTTGATGGTTCAAACCTACCAGCCACTCTCTATGGGAGAAAGATGTGGAAGTCTGATCCCCTAAAAAAAACCCCACACTGCCATTAAGTTGATTCATAGTCACTCATAGTGGCTCTATGTGACAGAGTAGAACTGTCCCATAGAGTTTCCAAGGAGCATCTGGTAGATTTGAAGTGCTGACCTTTTGGTTAGCAGAAGTAGCATTAAACCACTATGCCACCAGGGTTTCACTCACACAGATTACAACTTTGGAGATGCTGTGGAACAATTCTGCTCTGTCCTATACGGTCACAGGGAGTCAGAATCTACTTGACAGCAGCGGATTTTCAGTTTCATCCCTTGGATTGAGGACCACTATGATCTCATTTTAATTACATTGTAAAGACCCTATTTCCAAATAAGATCAAATTTACAAGTATCAGAGTATCTTAGAATATCAGCATACCATTTGGAGGGTACATAATTCAACCCACAGTGCAAAACTGGCAAACAGCTTACCCCAGTAGGTAATGTAATGACAGTGTCATTACGTACTCTACTATACACACAGGCACACATTCACTGCATTCTTGGTTGTAAAGAATTCTTCCTTTTTCACTAATTTGAGCAAAAATTTTCATCACATACAAAATTCTTTTGTACATTGTTGTACATAAAATTGTTTGGATGGTTTGCTTTGTTACCTCTTTACACAGGGGCTAAGCCCAATCAAAGCCACAAAAGCAGGCAAAACAGAGCCCACCACCTGCAGGTCCTTCACCCCACTATACTGCTCTACGCGAATGGGTAGGAATTGATGCAATCATATTTTCTTTTTGGGAAGCATAAAAACTAAGCTTAAAATAGAAGGACATTTCCTTGAGAACAGGTTGCTGACCGAGGCAAAATAAATTTTCCCAGTACAACCCTCTCCATATTGTGGTTTCAGAAAATCTAGGTGTAAAGGTAGTGCAGCTGTTGTTGGGCCCACCTTCCTGACAGTGCTACGAAGCCATCCTGAAAGGATATCTAGTTTTCCCTTTGCCACAGAATCCACTTGTGCTTGTAAAGGGTTAGCACAGCTTTTGTCACATGACAGGAGCTTAAAAAGTGATCTTTCTAACAACACTATCAGTGTGATTCTATGGGATGCAAGAAGAACAATGAGAATGCTCCTTAGAAGCACGGATGGCTAGACTACATGGACGTATTATCAGGAAGGAGGCATCAGTCCCTAGAAAATTACATCATACTTGGTAAATTAGACAGTCAGTGAAAAACAAGAAGACCCTCAAAGCAACACACTGACACAGTGGCTGTAACAATGGGCTCAAGCATAATGGCAGTTGTGAGGATGGAGCAGCAGCAATGTTTCTTTCTGTTGTACACAAGGTCACTATGAGTTGGAATCACCCTCACAGCACCTAACAACAACACAGGATTTTTATTATGCCTACTTATATGATTGACTACATTTAAAATATCTTATAATTAAGGTTTATTGTATTGTTTGAGTAAACTCTACTTGGGCTATTTTTAAGAAGATATTGTTTAATTTAATTTTAAAAACTTAACTTCAAGTTTTTAAGTTTGTATTTATAAATGGAATACTTGTTTACTTCTTTCTTTTGTTTTTTGTAATATCTTCATCTAATTTTCATTTAAATTAAATGTCATATTTAGAAAATAAAGTGAGTGTACATCCTAGGTAGTTAAGTTACATAAAATATATATACATTGATTTATTAATTTCCTAATAGTCACCATGAGTCGGCTCCGACTTGACGGCACTTGGCTTTGGCAATAGTTTAGAAGACATCATTGACAAAACTTTTTGTCTTAGAGTGTTAAATTAACACTTAAAAAATATATAATGCCTGCATTTCGTTTTCCCCCAGGGATCGACAGGTCTACAAACATTTTCTTATTTTTTTATGTTTATATTTTTAACATTTCTGTAACTTTATTGAAATTTCCTATTTTTTCCTTGAGTTAATTATGTTACTTCATGAAGTGTGGCAAGGCTTAAATTTTATGTATTCTTACCTCACACTTGATTGCAATTTAGTGAGTGCGCACATCTAGGTTGGAAATGACTTTCCCTGGAAAATTTGGTTTGTCTGTTATTTTTAGCCTCCTTAGTTCAAAAGTCTAATGTCCTTCTCATTCTTGGCTTCTCGGATGAAGCATGTTTTCCTCTAGAATTGCGTAAGAGATTTTCTTTGTCCTCATTTTTCTTAATTTCATGGTGCTTTGTATTGAAAGTCTGGTGGTGTAGAGATTAAGAGTCCTGAGTGTTAAGAAAAAGATGGGCAGTGCAAATCCAATAGCGCTCTCGGGAAACTCTATGAGGCAGTTCTACTCTGTCATGTAAGTGTGCTATGAGTTGGAACTGACTCTATAGTAATGGGTTTGCTTTTTTGTTTTTGTCTTCTTATGAAGCTATTTTCATCTACTGTACTAGATATTTGTTGGGCTGCTGCACCAATCTAGAAACGTGTAACCTTTAATTCAGGGACTTCATCTTGTATTATTCTTTGATTGCTCCCTTCCAACTCTTTCATTTAAAAAAACAACAACAACAAACACAAAAAACTGGAATTTTATTCTACAAAGAAGCCTCCCTTGAATGTTGGAGCCCCTAGATTTGTCTTCCAGTTTTCCTATCTTCCCTTTTAATTTTTTGCTTTTGCTCTGCTCTTTTGAAGATTTCTTTACTTTTACATTTCAAGCCACTTTCTAAATTCTTAATTTCTATCATAGTTTTAACTTTCAATAGGCCTTTCCTAACTTCTGAATATTCTACTTTTGTTGTGTTCTGATCTTGTTTCATAAGTATAACATCTCTTATCTCTCTGAGGATATCAATGATTTGTCTTTTTGAAATTTCAAAAATTTTTTCCAATCTGCATTTCCTTTCATTCCAAGATGTTTTGGCTTTTGTCTTTAATTTTGGATAGTCTGTCAATATTTCTCATATTTAAGAATGGAGAATTATGAATGGGACATGAGGTATTACTGCCTAGAACCCAGTGATGATGAGTATACTTTCTGACCTACACACAAGGTCTTCTTTGGGTCCAGGAATGTTTGTCTGCTGTGCCTTAGATACCTCTCTTTTTCTTTCAGAAAGTTGTCTCTTTATACAAGGCATTCTGTCACACCTGTGACTTTTTCATATTTAATATTTTTTACTTTTCATCAGTTTCCCCCTCTCAACAGACTCTCAAACTTATTCTTCATACTAATAATTCAGTGTTAACTGACATTTACTGCCTACAATATAAATATTCATCCTGGTATTGTACTTTCGGTTTCTTTGCAATCATCCCTTCTCTTACTTTTCTGCATTTCACCTCACCTTGCTATGCTTCTTCTTCAGCTTTGACATTTCGCTCTTTTTTCATACATATATACTACTGGAAAGATGCCAAAGAGTTTCTAAAAGTTCATTTTATTCCTACTGGAAATTTATTTTTGTATTTTTCTTTTTCCTCATGTATAGGATATTCATTTTCTCTTTTCCTCCTTGCAGTTAAAGAAACACACACACGAGAGAGACAATTAAGTCCACAAACTTAATTATCCTAAGTGCTACATACCTCATCATTGAATATCACTATGGTGACCTTCCAAGTACATCCCTTGGGAAGCTATGCACCAATGACAGTGCCTAGTCTACTTTCAAAGCAATTTGGGAACTCTTTCTGGAAGTGGCAAGGTGCCAAGTTTGGGAACTTAATTGTATAGTTGTCTGTGAGAGGATTTTTAGCCAGTAAACAAATAACTGTATTGGGACACCTTGCCTACTCACCTGATCTGCACCAATGACTTTTTTCTTTACCTAAAACTAAAGGAAATATTGAAAGAAGACATTTTGATGACATTAATGGTGTCAAGGGTAATACAATAACAGCTCTGGTGGCCATTCCAGAAGAAGAGTTCCAAAATTGCTTTGAAGGGTGTACTAAGTGCTGGTGTTGTTGCATAACTTCCTAAGGGGAGTGCTTCTAATGTGACAATAGTGATATTCAACAACAAGGTATGTAGCACTTTGTCTAGGGTGAGTTAGCTAAATGAATTGTCAGTTTTCATATACACGTAAAATGAAACAAAGAAGGTTCTATTCATATCTGCTCCAGGCATTCCTGATCAACGGAGTGTTGTTCCTTCTCTTAGCCTGGTTACCTGTTTGATGTATCCTAGTCATCGACCATCACTGTGTTTCCTCACTCATATCCAAATTCCCAAAACCCTTTGCTTTGTAACATAGGCCACACTCTCCTTGCTGCATTTCTCATTTGTTAAGAAACAACCTGCAACCTTTAGGTTCCCATCCACTCAGCAAGGCTGCAACTTTTGCACTTGGCTTTATGTTGATTAAGCCAGTGACTGGCACTGTTCCATGTCTTCCTGATGAAATGAGAGAAATATAGTCCTGGGCTGACAGAGTGCATGTAATCTTATCAAGCACTGCTGCTTGGTAGCATTAATATTGCCATTATTTATTATTTACATATTTAATGACCTTATTGATATTATGCACTGTTAGCACTACTAATTATAACACAATAAACATAATTTATAAACACAGTTTATGGTGATATACATAATCAACCATTAGTGACAATACCTGAAACAGCTGCAGAGATTTTTTCTTCCCCTCATTGGCATAGCCTAGTCTATGAGAGAGGGATATCAGCCTGTCAAAAGCCTCTCAAATATATATTTTTTCACACATTAGATTTATTAAAAATAAATTCAAATGATAATCTCATAGCAGTGGCATGCTTTCACGTGTTTGAAATTTCACAAGGGATTCACAAAGATTTTCCTGTGTAACATCAGGACAGGATTTTTTGTGTTGAGTACTGTGAGGATCAAAGGATAATCTAAGGCCATAAAATAGAAGTGTCATAGGGATAGTGAGCACAGGGGTAAGAGAGAGACTGGAAGATGAAGAGTGAACACAGATACAATTAAACAGGCTAACCTTCAGCTCATCTATTCAAAGAAGTCCATAAACACTGCTTCAAACAATCACTGACTTTTTATTCACCTCCTGAACAGCATCCAACCGCACTTGGATTGTGACAACTGAGGAAGACATCTTTTTCTGAGTTTCCTCATCATTTAGGTCACTGAGATTCCATATATATCCCATGTCAGTCAGATGATACTGTTCAGAGTTTTAGTCTGAAAAGGACAATTTTTTTTTATTTAACTAAATAAAGATCAGTTGCTGATTGTACAACTCTTGAGGAAACAAAATTACTTACGTATAGTAGATATCATCCAGAACCATCTCTACTATTAGAATCAGTCCCTTCTTCATCAAATTTGACCTGATTCAGGGTAAATCTCAGTTTTATTTCCCTTGTAGTGCCTTGGGAATCAAGAAGTCTTTCAACAATGTCCATCTTGGCTTCAATTGTTTGGTAGGATTGTTTTCCTCGGAGATTTATTCCAGCCTTTATGGACGGTGAACACAGGTTAGAAAGTGGTCTTTTAGCTGTCTTAATCAGTGTCATTTTTAAGATGCTTCTTTTTGTTTCTTACTATATCTTTTCTCAAGGTGAAAAGTTTCTGTGTACATCCCTCAATCTTATTCCTTCAAGGTCCTAGCAGCTCCTTTTACTTTAAATTAATGTGATTCTGTCAACAAGAATGTGTTCCATTACCAGGATAATTTCTTAGGCTGAAGAGCAAAAAATACCCTAAAGTGACTAAGCGCTAATTGAAGGGGCAGTGGTGTTTCAGTGGTAGAGTTCTAACCTTCCGTGCAGGAGCCTTGCATTCATTTCCCTGTCAAAGCACCTTGTGCTCAACCATCACCTACCTGTCTGTCAGTGGAAACTTGTTGGAGCAGAGCTTCCAGACTAAGATAGACTAGGCAGAAAGGCCTGGTGATCTACTTCCAAAATCAGCCCATGAAAACTCTACAAACTACAGGAGTCTAAGCTGCAACAGATCGTGAGGTTGGCACAGGACTAGGCATGTTTCATTCTGCTGTGGAGTCACCATGAATCAAAGGCCAATTGGACAGCAGTTAACATCAACAAAGCATCAGTTAAGGATATGCTTTTTACCTATTAAATTTTATTCCAAATATATTTATGTTTTTGAACTTATCACATGCATATTTGTAACAGTAGTTTGGATTCTGCCTGAACACCTCTAACATTCTCCTTTACAAACAGGATGAAAAAGATCCTTTGATGTAACTGTTCACTTCCAATGCCCACACTGGATTACTTTTACCAGCTCTTAAAATTGGGATGTTTCTTGTAATCAATCAGTTGTACATATTTGTATTATTATAGTTCAATATTCCTCTCCAAATTAGTACTTTCTTATACCTACAAAAAAGCTTGTATTTGATAAAGATTAGAGTGGCATGAATAGAATAATTTACTTACTAGACTTTACTGAAGTTCTTAATTTGTGGGGGGAAAAAGGGTATTTTGTTTTAAGCATTAAAAGTTTTTCATGAACTACTCTGCAACTTTGAACAGCTCTTATAAAAATTCAGCTTCCTAATAGAGCTGCTTAAAGGAAATATGTCATTCTTCAAATATGTTGGCAAATCAGAACATTAATATCCTTTATATTGGCAAGCATTACTTCCATTTCTAGGGGAAAGAGGTTGTTTAGGTGGAAGGAAATAAAAACATTCTCAAGTATTAGATTCAACCTTACACAACTGTTAATATTTGGCCCTATTTTTGCCTATAAAATTATATTTTATATGACTTAGTCTAACATCTAAATACTAATGGTAGTCTCTAGAAACAATAAATTTTATTCCACACACCTAAGCAAATTGCAAGGTGGTGGGTGACCACTTAAGTGCTTTTTACAGTGGTAGTTTTATGAGTCTTTTAAAGAGGCTCTTTGGTTCATTGAAATACTGAGCCTCACACTTCACTCCAGAGAAGAGAGCTAGTCTTTGGCAACACAAGCTAGGTAAGAACAAAATAAAACTCCAAACAGAGCATTTCTAAGGCTCATACTATGTAACCATTACTCTTTGGCACCATTTTTAAGCAGTGACCCCGAAGACATTTGGGCGTTACAACACTCTGAAGCCAACCAGGATGTACTTTACACATCTCAACTTTAGGTCACCTCCCTTAGCTAACAGCAGAAATATTAGACAGCTGCTCCAGGACCAGGAAATGGAACTAAGCAGATGTGCACAAGATAGATGACTTTTTATGTACCCTAGAGAATTGCATTGACAATGTATTAAAACTACATTATCTTTAAAATGAGTATGATTAATAAGCACCCATAGAGTGAGCCAGGATTTGGATGGTACAAGAAAATTACAAGAGTTGTGTGCGTTGTGGTTGGTCTCTTGATACTCATGTGGTCAGATTATCACCATTTGACAGCAGGGTTATTTAGAGCCGGGGAGAAACAAATAAGTTCGATTGTGGCACTTCATAGGACTGCTTTGAAGTCCTTCAACTCAGCTCAGAAGGTAACGGACCAGCAGAGGTTGAAATAACCATGTTATTACACTTTTCATTCTTTCTCACTGGAAGGAGGTATACTAAGTCAGGACAACATTTTTCGTGACTTCAAAGACACAGGCTTAGGGATAGACAAGTGTGATGTCCATTTGCAAGGTGGGAAATGCTATTTTTTATTAACAAGTCCACCTCCTGCATCCTTGTTTTCTTTGCTACTCTCATGGTTTCTTAAAATGTGAAATCTCGACTCAGTAAAGATTCTGTGAAAGCCCTGGTGCAGTAGTGGTTAAGTGCTATGTCTGTTAACCAAGAGGTCAGCAGTTTGAATCTGCCAAGTGCTCCTTGAAAACTCTATGGAGCAGTTTTACTCTGTTCTATAGGATTGTAATGAGACGAAACTGAATCAAGGTCAGTGAGTTTGGATAATGGTTCTTTGGTTTTACTCATCTTTTCCCAAATGCTTAGATAAATTATGAAGCAGCAAATAATACCTCTCATTTATTTCAACTGCAATGACATACGCTGAAAGGTGTCTCATGAGTGGAAAGTGAAAAGTCCACATGTTGCTTACTGATGCCAAATATCTAAAGAATTGAAAGCTTCTAATGTTTTGGCATCACGTGGACATAGTCATTATCTATAACATAGTTGTAACTCTGTGAAAGAAGTTGCCGTACTAAGCACAGTATCTTTATGGTCATTTATTATTTAGATTTTAAATATATGTCCTTTACCTTTTCAGTGTGTGTCTCATGTGTAACTTATGATCAACTAGGAAGATCAATTAAAATATTAATTTAATGCTGATGATATAAATTATAACAGCATATTAATAATCATATGTAGCATTTTATAAACCTAGTTTAATAAACAAATACTTCTGAAATTTGGTAACTGTAAAGCACATTATATGTGTATACTATTTTCCCCCCTGTAATGCACATGACCTAGATAAAAAGCAAAATAAAACAGATAACCAAACTCATTGCTATTTATTCAATTTTGACTCATAAAGATGCTATAGGACAGAGTAGAACTGTCCCATAGAGTTTCCAAAGAGCAGCTGGTGAATTATAATTGACAGCCTTTGGATTAGCAGCTCGGTTCTTAACCATTGTACCACTAGCACTCTGTAACCTATATAGGATCATTATAATTCTCCTTTTAAAATTGGTGAAGGCCTCAAACCACATACTTGTAAGAGCTTGTATGAAACTCAGATATTCTGATTTTAAGACCAACGGAATCTTTTTGTAACTCATGGAAGGATATGTAGAATACTTCCAAGATATTTGGGGGGCTGGGGGGTGAAGTGGCGAAAGCATAATCTAGGCTCCTTGGATCATATCATTTAGAAGGAGGCTAACCCCTAGTTGTTGAGTTGCCTGAATCATATTGACCCTATAGGAGAGAATATAACTGCCCCATAAAGTTTCAGTAATTCTTGTTGAAGCCGACTGCCACGTCTTTCTCCCAAAGAGCAGTTGGTGAGTTCACGCTGCTCCCCTTTCGGTTAGGCACCACTCATTTAACCTCTTGCCACCAGAGTTATTAAAAGGAGATTAGTAAATATTAATCTTTCATTTTGGACTGCTTTGGATTGGTAGAGGCATAGAACTTGACCCAAGACCTTTAAAAAAAAATAATGTATTAAAAAATAAATGAAAATGACCTCAACAGATGATAAATTTGAAGGTAGTGATTTGAAGAGTGACATTATTATTCTTACAGAGCAATCCAGTGAAGGGAGCACAGAAGAACCAGCTGAAAGAACATCGCAGAAATGTACTTGGCTTGGCAAAACTGGCTCATTGAGCTTGGAGGAAAACCTGAGTGTTTCTCAACAACATGGTCCTGGCTCCACCTCTCTGGGTCTGTGCACATCTCTTTACTGATTTCTGCAACATGATGAGAATGCCAGTGGAATCCTGACGAAATGAAACTCCGGGTCAAGCATATTTGATAAAACACTGCAATCCTACGATAAGGCTCACCATGTTGTTTAAACCTAAAATTTGCCAAGATTTTTGTAACCAAGTATTATAGGTTAATTTATAACCAGAAAACCTCAAATCTGCTGCTGTTGCATTGAGTCTGACTCATAGTGACCCCGCAGAATTGCCCCACGGAGTTTCCAAGGAGCATCTGGTGGATTTGGTTAGCAACTGTAGTACTTCAGCGCTACACCACCATGGTTTCCAAAGTCGGAACTGACTTGGTGGCGGTGAGTACTCCCCAAACACGTGGTGTAAATCCTAACTTCTATGTCTGTGACTATAATCTCTTTGGGGAATGTGTTGTCTTTGTTATGTTAATGAAGCAGGATTACTAAAGGCTGTATTTTGAGTCAATCTCTTCTGAAATATGAATGAGATTAAAGGAGCCAGCAGAGACAAGATGATAAATGCCAGAACACATGGCGATCTCCAAGAACCACAAAGCAGAAGCTTAAAGACATTTCTTCAGGGGTGAGAGAGAGATGCTGTCCTCTAGAGCCTGGGCTCTGAATCAGGACTTCTGATCTCCTGTGAGAAAATAAATTTGTTTGTTAACGCCATCCACCTGTGGTATTTCTTGTATAGCGGGACCAGATAACTAAGACACTAGGCAGTGACCAATGATCACACATTTGGACCAATATTTAATTAAAGAAAATTGCTTGAGGCTTGTTGAAGCGGCCTGTGATTTACATGTGAGAAAACGAAATGAAGGGAAAAAGTGATTAATGTTGAGCAGTGAGTTAAATAACAGGAAGAAGAGACATAACTTCAGGAATAAGAATTAAATTAAAATTTAAAAACACTAGTAAAGAGAAAAAAATGGTGGAGAGGCATAAAGCCACCCAGAATTAAATTTGAAAGACACACTATCAGATGTCTCGACCAACCTTCACCGACTGCAGAAGTCTCCTCAGCGTATTCTTGGGAAATCGTCCCATTTCCTCTCAGAATTGACTCGACGTTACTGGGTTGTTTTTCCTCTCCTTCTGCCGGAACATTCCATTAATGGGAGTTTACTGCTTCCAGGGTAGCCTTTTCCATTTAGGCAACTCTAACTGACAGAAAGAACTTCTTTGCAGTGAACAGAAAACTGCCACACTGAAATACCTTGCTCTTAGCTCATCTGAAGCAGCATAAATTAGCTATCATATCTTTTCCTGTGGACAGGGCACCAATTATTTGGAAAGAGTTATCATACAGGACTTCCTTCTACAGGTCCCTGAGTAAATTTTACCCTCCGTTCTTTCGATCTATCTCCATGCTAAGTGCTTTTCTAGTCTCCACCCTGTCAGTTACAGATACGCATCAAGCCGGAGACAAGCCCCTCGCCTAGGCATAAAACTCTAGGTGTGGGTTGCTTGGTGTCTTTGGTGAGCACTACAATTCTGTTAGAGTGGCCCAAATAGGAACTCGTTTTTAGATAAATGATCTGCCATTAAACTGGGCCAGAGTTCTAAAGTTCTTTCTTTTTTTTAATAACTCAAGGATATCATTATACCCCTCAGCCTTGGAGTTCTGATGGTGCATTGGTTAAGAGTTAGGACTGATAACCCAAAGTCTAGAAGTTCGAATCCACCAACCACTCCTTGGAAACATTACAAAACAGCTCTACTCTCTCCTATAGGGTCAAAATTGGGTTTGGGTTTGGTTTTGATTCCCTCAGCCTCAGGTAGAGTAGCTAATTAGCACTTTCTCTCCTGGAGGCTTTGAAGAAACTCTGAATGCTCCCAGGGTTAGGGTTAGGATACCACCTTCTCTCCCTCCAAAGCCCTCATCTCCTGCAGCTTCTCCCCCATCCTCCACTGATGGTCTCCATGCCCCTACCACTTAATAACCGTCAAATGACAAGCTAAAGTTGTGTTTAGTTATAAAGTATTTTTAAACTCAATCCACTTTGATCCTCAGATGACTGCAATGTCTTCTCCACCTGAACTCATCGCAGCAGCCCATCTCTTCAAGTGAGCACTCACTTCCGCCTTACTCCCCAATCGGACACTGAAGCCAGCCTTCTTGGAAACTTGCACACTCTTGGGCCTTTTGAATTTCTAAAATAATAAATCAACCTATGTAATGAAACACAATCACCTAGGTTATATGACTGAATGTTTAGGACATCAGGACACTTTTTTGATGTTGCCTTAATTAATTGATCAACTTATCAGACAGGCATGAAGTCATTGATTAAATATTTTGTTGTAGTTGTACACTGTAGAGTCCATTCTGAAGCATAGTGACTCTATAACCCACTGCCATTGAGTCGGGTCCAACTCACAGTCACTCTAGAGGTCAGAGTGGAAGTGCCCCCTAGAGTTTCCAAGGAGCGTCTGAAAGATTTGAACTGCCGACCTTTTGGTTAGCAGATGTAGCACTTAACCCACTACACCACCAGGGTTTCCCTATAGGGCAGTCGAATTGTTCCTATAAGGTTTCCTTAGCTGTAATCTCTACCAAAGTAGACCACCAGGTCTTCTGTCTAGTGGAGTTGCTAGATGAATTTGAATCTCTGACCTTTCAGTAATCAGCTGAGTGCTCACCTATTGTACCCCAAGGCTCCTGATTAAATGCTTGTTGCTATGACGGCACTTGGCTTGGCTTGGCTGCTGTTGTTAAGTTCTATGGAGTCAATTTTTACCTCATCACCGCTGCGTAGTAGAACTGCCCTGTAGGCTGTAATCTTCATGAGAGAGATCACCAGGTCTTTTCTCTCCTAGATCTTTTGGTTAACAGTTGAGTCCTAATGGTTATGCTACCAGGGCTCCTTGATTAAATGTTTACTAGGTGGCAAATGTCACATCTACTCCTGATGATATAAAGATGCATATACTCTGCTCCTGAGTCTGGGGGTCTATGTAGCTCAATCCTCAAGCAAAACAGCCTGGGCATTTCATCATTTTCCATTGTAAAGCTTCACAAAAAGAATTCCATCAGAATTCATTTTCAAAGACAAAAAATACTGAAAGGAACCTGCTTAAAGCTGCAGTTTGAATCAGATGATTTCTCTGAAGTGAAAAAGTTCCAGTATCCTAATTTTCCCAGCATAATTTTAAAGATTAATGCTCTTCTCCCTCCCACCCCCCAACCCCCCAAAGAACTGATCATTTACAAAGATTTATGTCTATCATATCCAGGAGTAGCTCTGAGTAGGGGTGGATATTTTTTACATAAGTGTAATTATATGTAAGTGCTATAATTTAATTACCAGGATTCCATCTCTATTGATTTCAGATACTCATCTAGAGCCTACAGATATGGTTGTGTGAAGCTGACAGATATCATCTGCTGGAATGTCTGTGGAAGCTGTAGAGAGACAGAAAAGATCACTTGTTAAGGAATATTCAAGAGTTTTTTTCCCAGGAAACATTCAGAGGACTGGTTTACATTAAGTGGCAGTTTTCAGGTAAACCAGACAAAAGAAAGCATGGTCCCAAACTATTGTTCATGTAACACCTAAGAAAAATGAACACAGAAGAGAAAAACACAGCATAAACACACACCAAAACCAAGCCCATTGCCATGGAGTCAAATCAGACTTATAACAGCACTATAGGACAGAACAGAACTCAACTGCGGAGTTTTCAAGAAGTGGCTGGTGGACACCAGCTGCCAGCCTTTTGGTTAACAGCCAAGTGTTTAACCACTGTATTGCCAAGGCTGCAAAACAGATCACACGTAATTTAAGTAAATACACCAATTAATACAAAAAATTAAATAGGACGTAAAGATTTGCCAGTGGCAACTATGAAAATAAATGGGGCAGTAGTAAGAATTGACAAATTCTGATCCAACAGGAGTCATCATTTTGACTCTATTACTGCTTTCCAAAAGCAGTACTCACAAAGTGCACAGATCAAACCCTAAGTATTTTCAAAGTGTGCTATAATTTGCAGCTAAGCTTAGTGAAAAAACACACACACACACACACACACGTACAGAGAGAGAGAGAGAAGAAAAGCCCTCAGCAATCCTCTACAGATGATGTTGGGTTATCAGAATAAGTACGAAGGTTACTGAATTTATCAGTTCCCAAGGCAGGTGCTTTTCAGGATAATTTGGGGCAGGAACCTTAGAATACACTGCAGCCTGGACAGAAAGGCCTTTTTACAAAACTATTGTTGAGTTGATTGTCTGTCTCCCAGAACAAGAACTTAAACTCTGTGAGTGCAAGCGTCCTACCTGACATGTTCATGGCTATAATCTCAAGGTCAAAATAAAATAAAATGAAATAAATAACACATTGATAACAACAATAAACTAGCTAGTCAATGAAATAAATAAAAAACACATAAAGCCTACAAGAAGAACTCAGTCGGGGGAGGGGTGATAATGTCAATAAATGGCAACAAATTTCTTTGTGTACTTCACATTATAAAAAAATTTAATAAAAATATAAATTCAATGAAAACAGATTTCCCCAAAATAACTAGATAAACAAGACATGAATGAAAGAACAAAAGTGTATCATGTGGCCAACTTGACAGAAAAATAAACACTGTACAGTTTCATTTTATGTTAATCCATTGAGTTCAAGCAATTTTTATCCATGGTCAACAGATGTTTAGACTTTCAACTGAGTTATAGCAATAAATCATTGGTAGTATGTCATTAAATGTGTAAAATAGTCCCCTAAAATTGCTTTTTTAAAATTATGTTACCACTTAGGGTTTTCTTTTCTTTTTTTAAATAATATTTATGGTGTTTTGGGTGAAAGTTTACACAGCAAATTAAGTTTCCATTTGACAATTTTTAAACAAATTGTTCAGTGACTATTTGTTCAATGACTCATTGTACAATGAGTCAACATTTTCTTTAGTTGCAGTCTGGTTATTCCGTTTCCAGTGCTCTAGTTTCCCCACTCACTTATCTTCTCACTTTTGTTTTAGAGTAGCTGTTGACATTTTGGTCTCATATAAAACCCAGTGCCGTTGAGTCAGGTTTGACTCACGGCGACCCATTTAGGTGTTTTTTTTTCCACTGGAGCAAGCACTACAACTCATGGAGAATATCCTTAATTTTGTTTGCTACTCTGTTCTTTCACTGAAGGATGACCTCAGGGGACAGTTTCTCTCTCTGTTCAAAGTTTAAAAGGTATGCTGGGTAACAGTTTCAGGCAGTCTTCCAGTCTCAACTGTTCCAGTAAGTCTAAATTACTATTTATTTATTTAAATATTTGCCTTTATTAATTTATCCTGATTGTACCTATGAGGCACTCTGAATTGAGATAGACTTCTTTTTATTAGGTCTATCACAGTAAATAATAAGAGTGTCACCCCCCTTTGCCTTTTAGTCTTACTAAGTTGATACACTAAGAGTTGATGGTGATTTTTTTCCTATGTAAGTAGACAGACACTCTCGGGTGGGCATGATGTTTAGTTTTATACATTAACTTAGTCATGCCACACTACCCAGTTGTTCGAACACTACTCAAGTATTTCTGGGAAGGTATATTGTAGATGTGGTGTTTTGTAGTACAACCAATTCATTTAAAGGAAGAGAGATCATACTTCACAGTCTTGGTAAGCCTCATCCGATGAGTTGAAAGGCCTGAGAATCAAAAAATGAGATTTTCCTAAGGAAGAAGAAATTCCATTTCAAGGCTGTGGCATCATCTCTTGCCTGATAATTTCCAGCTGCCAGCCTGCCCCATGGATTTTGGACTAGTCAATTCCCACAGCCACATAAGCCAGTTCCTTACAAATCCCAGTGATTCTGCTTCTCTAGTAGAACTCTGACTGATAAAGTTTCTAAAACCATAAGTGGTGCCACTGCAACAAGCAACTAAAATGTAGATGTCGCTACAGACTTGGATGATGGGCAGAAGCTGAAATTTTTTTAAGAAGCAAGATTCAAAAAAAAAATGATTGCTTTAAAGATATTATTGGTAGAACTATGGATTTTAAAGGAGATTCTAGAGAGAAATCAGACGGCAGTGAGGCACACTGTAGAGAAAACTGTATACGCTGAGAGAAAATATCTATCATTTTGAACAGATGTTTGGTAGGAATATGAGTGTTAAAGGTGGCTCTGAAGGCTCTGACAGAGATAGAGAATATGCTGTTAGAAACTGGGAAAAAGAGGTTCTTTGTTAGAAAGTGGCAGAGAATTTGTCTGAATTGGGTTTTACCGTTGTGTGGGAAGTAGAATGTATAAGCAGTGAACTTGGATGTTTCGCTGAGAAGATTTCCAAGCAAACGTGCTAATGTATAGCCTGATTTCTGCTCTCTGCTTATTGGAAAAAATGCAAGAGAGATAAACTGAAGAAGGAACTGGTGAGTAAAAAGAAAGCAATACCTGATGAGTTGGGAGATTCTTGGTTTAATCTAGACTTCAAAGGATGCTAACAGCAGGAAATGCATGACGGGGAAACATGCTCTGGAGAGGAGGTGGAAGGTGTTGCTGAATAGTCTTTTAGTGAGGAGATTAGGGCTGTGATCCTTGTACCCACTCCACCACCTCCATGGAAGCCAGTTATAGAGATGGGAGGGTCCTCTTGTCTACTGGAACATATCCTCACAGGATACCCATGAGGCTTTTGAGAATGTTATATCAGCAGAGACACTGCCAGCATGAACTGAGAGGATAACATGAAAGGAGACTGTCATATTTCTGGAATTCCACAGGAGGAAATGGGACAGAAGCAGAAGCTGATGCAGCCTTGAAGGGAGAGGCAGGGACCGCACAGCCCCCCACGGGTCCAGACAGCAAAGCACTGAGGCTCAGAACATTATTTTCAGACCTCTAAACCAATTGGAACTTGCCCCATCGGATTTTTAATTTGTTTAATGACAGTGTAAAACAGTAAAGAAATCCATTCTGCAAGAAGTCACAGAGATTCAGAATATTTGTATGCACCTAATAATAGAACTGCCCTATAGACTTTCCAAGAAGCACCTGGTGGATTTGAACTGCTGACGTTTTGGTTAGCAAAAGTAGCACTTAACCCACTGTGCCACCAGGATTATGACTCAGGACCTGACTCTGTGGCAGTGGGTTAATAACAGAACTTCAAAATACATTAGCAAGTACTAACAGAACTTAAAGGGAAAACAGACATGCCTAAAGCTGTTTTTGGAGATTTCAGCAGTCCTCTCTTATTAACTGATACAAGTGACAGAAACATTTAAGAATATTAAAGATGTGACAAACACTATAACCAAAGAACTCTACTGCCACACATAGCACATGTCATCCAACAACAGAAGAATGTAAGAATATGCTTTCTTTTTAAAACAACTGGAACATTCACTAAGAGAGCACATACTGTACTGTTTAAAAGACTTGACATGTTGAAAAGATAGAACTCATACAAGAGAGTTTCTCAGACCATAATCTGATCAAGCTAGAAATCAATAATAAATTTCTGAAAAATTCCAAATAATTGAAAATTAAAAACATATTTCTAAATATGCAAAAGTCAATGGGAAACATCAAAAGGAATTAAGGTATATTTCAACTAAGTAAAAATGAAAATATTTTATACCAAGTATTTTATGCACAAAAATATATACACCAAACAATAAATCCTCAAAAATAATTTAATAGCCACTTTGATAAAACTCTCAGAAAACTGAGGATATAAGGGAAATTCCTCAGTCTAACAAAGGACATCTTTATCAATAACAACACGTAAAATTCAATCATATAAAATATGAATCACCTCATATGCATGTGTAGACTCTATAATGAATAAGAAAGAGATAAGAAGAATTAATGTCCTTGAATTGTGGTTTGGTGAAGAATATTGAATAGACAACGGAATGTCAAAAGAAGAAACAAATCTGTATTGGAAGGAATACAGCCAGAACGCTCCTTAGAAGCAATGATGGCACCGTTGCATCTCACATACTTTGGACACGTTATCAGGAGATACCAGACTCTGAAGAAGAACATCATGCTTGGTAAATAAAGGAGAGGATCAGAGGGAAACAAAGACCCTCAGCTAGATGGAATGATAGTAGCAGCTCCAGCAATGAGCTCAAGTGAAAGAAAATACATTTTCAGTGTCTTTGTATTTAATAAGATGAATCTCACAGAATCCTGGAAAGCACATGCATTTGGAAAAAGCATCATTAGTTGGAATATCCTGAATTTTGGAATCAAAACCAAGTCAGAATCCCTAAAGTGAACCTTTAGCTTAAAATGCCAAATGCTCATTGTTCTTTGACCTTGGAGAACTATGAAACATAGGGACTTCTACGATTTAGGCTAATATTCTGTTTCAGTAGGAGAAACCTCTGAAAGCAGAACTGTGTTTCTTCTAACATCTACCTGGATCATCCTGCCACCATATTTTCATGAGTCTTCAAAGCAAGTTTCAGATGGTGGAAATCATGGCTTTATTTCACTTTATTTTTTAAAACTGCATCCAGTCCTTCTGAGTATAGTGAAGTGATAAAGCTGAAATAGAATGGGCATCGTTGGATGAGCTTTTGTCCCTAATGTAGTGGTAAATGGCCGGAAAGAAGAGGCACCATTGCAGACAAATGCATTAATGTTTTGAGGCAATAAAGTATAACAAAAAAACCGGAAATGGATACTCATAATAAAACCTGAGGGAATTCCGGCCACTGGGTACTTTTATTCTACTAAGAAATAACATTAGACCTTGGTTGTTATTTCAAGCTATGTGTTTTTTTTCTCTTCAATTTGATTTGCTTTGTAGCGCTGCAGTGTTTTACCATGTGAAGGATGGGTGTTTCGAGAAATGACCCACATCGGTATTATATTTATTACCTCATCATATGGCTATTGAAGTTCTGATGTTCACACTTTAAAGAGCTCACTGGGAAGATTTCTGCCTGTCCTAGAAATATGAGCAGGCCAAAAGCTATCCACAGGAACTTGGCAATATTAGGCGCCACAGAAACGGGAGGCAACAGCTGTCTTCTTATTTTATGGAATTCTTTCTTTGTCTAGCCCTTCTCTTGAGCTGCGTTCACCATGCTTTTACAAAGGATGGGGTAGCTGCATGCTTCACTCGAGGCTGGTGGAGTCATTACTTAGCAGGCCATTGTGCTATCTGGCATGAGTCAGCTGGAGGCAAAGATGGTGTCTCCTGAGACGTTAGGAACTTCCAAGCTATCGCTTTGATTAGCTGCTGGAGGCATCTGTTAGTTACTATAATTGCCTCTGCAACTTGAAAATGAATATATATTCCCTGTGACAAGGAATGCATGGTGACGTGTGTTTATGGAAACTTTAGGTTCCTGGAGTGCCGTGGAGATCAAATTAAAAAAGTAGAGTGAGAACCTGTTGCAGTAAGTTTTCGTTAATGAAACATGATTTTAAAAACTACTGTGCAACTGACAGATTTTCAGATGAGCCCCTAGAGCAGTACTGAGCAGACGACTCTTTAAGAGCATTAAGATGTGAGATTTCAAACGATGGCAAATTCAAGGCATCTCTGTTTTTCTGAAATACTCAGGTAAATGACAGCCAACGCTGAACGGCCTTTGCCAGTAATTATTGAAGCCACTTAAAGAAAATTCTTTAGTTGTGTATTGTGTTAAGTAACAGACAGATAACGGGGGTGACCACTGTAGTGTGTCACCTTCAGCCTTGTGATCCCAGTAGGAGCCCAGGTTCCCTCTGACTCTGCAGTTCTGAGAAAGTACAGTGGTGCTATTTTATCCGTTATTTATTTCCATTATCTTTCCAGGGCACGTTTAACCTTGGCCTCCTTTTTCCTTCTTCGTTTAGAGAAGGAAAAAGAAGAAGAGCTAGGACTGAAAGTTCCTAGTAGAGAGACATTTTAAAGATGCCCTGGCTTCAAGCACCAGCTGTATGTGCATTGAATTATGAATTCCAGAATTAACTAACTCCAGAACTGGCTGGTTGACTAAGTAGCCTCCGGACCCTCTGAGCACTCCCTGGAGTCCAAATACTTCCAGAAATAGGTGGTTGTGTCAGTATCTGGGGCAGGTGCATGCCATTCTTCTGCCATTTTGACAGTCTTGTTTATTTCATATCAGCCAGACACCTTATCTTGACCCTAAGTTGTCCTTGCGATTTGGAAGTCAAAAACGCTATTTACCTTACAAAAAAGCAAGAAGTGACTGGTTTAAACTGCAGCAGCCACCAACAAATTATTTTTAAAGCTATGCAACACATCATGGTTATTCAGATTCTCATTCTAAATAACTATCAGATTTTCCCCTTAGGAATCATAAAAATCAACCTGTGTTTGAAGTTTTCTTATATCTCAATTATGGTGATATTTTTATTTCCTTTTTCCTTTGTAAAGACTGTAAGGATTAAAGACTTGAAAGGGAGAACTTACTTGTAAAGAGAAAGGAAAATAATGTTTAAAACTGTATTTCCTTGTTGAAAATGCATGAAGATTTTTTTTTTTTTCTCTTTTGATCTGTGGAAGGAGTATTTTGGCACTAATTCTGACTATGTTCTTGTCTTGTTTTCAGTCTAGGAAAATAACCCTGGACATGATTTGACATAGCATAAGCTTCCTGTATTTCGGGTACTTCTCTTTAAGTTACATTTGTTTTCATTTTAAGGTAATGTATATATATTTTACAAAATAAGTCAAATAATGAATTAAATTTAAACAACAAGCATCTCTTATTTTTCATTTCTCATTCCCACAAAACATTCATATTCTGGTTATTCTGGTGGTGAACACCATAACTTAAAATACACACCCTTATTTATTTGTTAACTTCAGATAATGTCTGTTCATTATCTACTGGTAAAGACAAGGCATTTCATTCCGGACATACCATTATCTCTTCTTTTTTCTCCCTTGTATTTTTCTTTTCTTTTCTTTTTTAACCTTTACTTTAGTTCTTTGGTTGCTATTGAATCACCTCTAACTCATGATGACCCCATGTGCTTGCAGAGTAGAACTGTATTCCACAGGGTTTTCAAGCCTGTGACCTTAAGGAACAGATTGCCATGCCTTACTTCCATGGTACTTCTGTGGGGGTTTGAACTCCAGCTTTTTGATTAATAGTCCAGTGTTTAATCATTTGTGCTACCCAGGGAACATTTTTACAGTTGTTTTTTATCAAATGTGTGTGTGCATGTGTGTGTATGTGTGTACACATGTACACACATATGTATTTGATATACAAGTATATATGTATATATATGCATACATATGTTTTTTAAAGATCCATTTCTCATTTTACCAGTATTACACCTGAAATAAAATATTTATTGACCTCTCCTTATATACAATGTAGAAACCAGCAATTCTAAACTACCTTCAATACCAGCAGGTTATCCCATAACCTTTTTGCTTATTATAGTCTTAATATTATTCCATGGATTGCCTATGGACTATTTATAAAAACTGGAAAAAAAAATCGAGAGCTTCACACGGAACTATGCAAGTCTGTTTATTTCAAAACCAAGAGCTTGAGGTGGTGGAAAAAAACTGAACCTCTTTCACTAAATCTACCTCCCTTGAAAGAGTGTTTAAAGCGTCAAGGTTAAATTGATTTATTTTTCTGCAAGTCATAAGTTGTTTAAAGTCATGCTGTATTTTGTGGAAAACACCTCTATAACACCTAACACATGTCAGAATTATTCTAAGAGGCTTACATATGTTAACTTGTTATATCTGTTATTCACCCTATGTTCATACATGTAAACAATGAAACTCAGAAAGGGTAAGTGACTTATCCAGAGGTGGAATTCATACACAAACATGCCAGTCTGAAGTCCTAGCTTATTACCACTGTTGCAATATTGCGATCATTATTTTTTCTTATGGCTTTTGGTCTTTCTTAGAATTTCAAACTTGGAACTGACTCAAGAGCACACAACAATAACAAGAGAAACAGGAACAGCCATTTCGATTTGCTTTATGTTTTTTAACAGAAGAAATGCAAGCAGCCTTTACCACTCGTTAAGAGTTCCCAGATTCTTAATCAAACTATGGAGACACATGGGCTATATATAAACCTCACTACTGTTGAGTGGAGTCCAACTCATACTGACCCTGTAAAACAGAGTAGAACCGCCACATCTGGTTGCCTATCCCATACTCTACGGAAGCAGATGGTCACATCTTTTTCCTGCAGAGCAGCTGGTAGGTTGGAACTGCAAAGCTTTTGATTAGCAGCTGCTCACTTAACCACTGCGCCACCAGAGCTCCTTGTATGGACTATATTTACTTCTTAATACTTACTAAATGAGGAAATGAAAACTGGATGGTGTCTTGCATTGACTTTTCTCCGTGCTAAAATTCTGTGATCCTTTTCTAAATTGTAATTCATACACTGCAAAACAGTGAATGTTGAGATATCTAAGCATTGTATGTATAAACTATACATTCACTCTTTCAAAAGGTATTTGAATAGGCAATGTCTTCTTATCCAATCTGGAAACACCTATCAGCGCCTACAGCTGCAAAGCACCTCCCATCTGTCAGTTGGTCATATTGCAGTGGTTTGTGTGTTGCTACAGTGCTGGAAACTACACCACCATTATCTTGAAAACCAGCAGGGTCACCCACAGTAGACAGGTTTCAGAAGGGCTTCCAGATTAAGATAGATTAGGAAGAAAGAACTACCCATTTATCTTCAAAAATCAGCTCATCAAAAATTTTATGTATCACAACAGAATATTGGCTGATAGAGTGTTAGAAGATATATCCCCTTAACTGGGAAGTTACTCAAAATACACAGTAGATACAATAATTGACCATGACCAGCACAAGTGAACATTTTGCTCTCTTCCATGTGTGATCATCACGAGTTGAAGTCAACTCAGCAGCAACTAACAACAAGTATCTTGAAATCCTGTTGTTAGATACGTACACGTACAGGATTGTTATGTCCTTTCTAATAAATTGACCATTTCGTGTTATACATTGTCTCTCTTTATCCCTGGAAGTGTTCCTTCTTTCAAAGTTTGGTTTATCTGATATCAATATAGTCACGTTTTTGTTAGTGTTAGCACAAAATGTCTTGTTCATTAATTTTCAGAAATCCTGGTTGCATAGTGGTTAAGTGCTATGGCTGCTAACCCAAAGGTCAGCAGTTTGAGTCTTCTGGGTGCTCCTCGGAAACTCTATGTGGCAGTTCTATTCTGTCTGTAGGGTCTCTATGAGTCGGAATTGACTCAGAGGCAGTGGATTTTTTGTTTTCTTTTTCCTTTTGGTTTATTAATTTTAGCTGACCTATGTTGTTTAAAGTAGTAGATGACTTGCAGACAGCATAGTGATGACTTCCTTTCTGTTCAACCTCAGAATTTCTGCATTTTAATATAGTCAATCCATATTTAAATGTAATTATTAATATGATTAGAATAAAATCAATGTCTCATTTTTCTATTCCATTTCTTTTCCTAAGATCTCTTTTGTCTGCTTTTGGCTTGAGAAGCTTTAGGTTCCCACTTTATCATCACTATTCACTCATTATCCTACCTTTTAAAAATATTTTTTGTGGTTGCCCTAGAGTTTACATTGTGCATCTTTAATTTATTATGTCTACAAATAAAATTATGTTGCTTTGTGTACAGTATAAAAATATATATAGCAGTACATTTCTAATTTGGATTCTGCTTCTTGTGTCTGTCTTTTTAAAATGATTTTTTGCCTACCTCAAAGCAATGAGAATTGTAAATACATTCCTTCTAGAAGCTGTATTGTTTTAACTGAAACATTTAAGTCTATTGCCTATCTTGAATAACGTTTTTCAACCTTCGTCGTTTTTATTCTAATGTGCTGTCTTGAAGGGCAAGTAGAATAATGGAGTTTACTCAGAATATCCCATGAATTACATACAATCTTGTTTTCACCCAAAGCTTGATTAGTCATGGATGTTATGACAGTACAGTTAAGGCTAATATTTTAGATTTTATGTAAATTACATTCCTTGACTAAATTGCTAGCAGTTTTTTAGGGAATAAGCTTAATTTCTAATTCAATATATATTCAGTTGATTTTAGAAATCAAATCTTTAAATTGTCACCTTTTCAAATTGCTTCAAACTGTTGGGGAGATTAAAAGGACTAAGTTTTTTAATAATATGGAAAATTCCTTCCAAGTATTTAAAATATTGACACCAAACATTGAAGAACTAAATTTTTTACTTTTCTGCTAGGTAATTTAAGGCTCTTAGTTGACTGTAAAGTAGATGTAATTCAATAGTGCACTGGGACTGGTAAACAAAACAAATGCAAACTGTACTTGAGATTCATAAGTGGAATAAAATGTGAAGACTACAAAATATATGATGATCTGAACACATTTAGAGCATTGTGTTTAGCTCTTGGGATCACAATTTAGGAAGGACTTATTAGGCAGAAGAGAAGAGTGGCAGACAAGGTTGATAAAGTTCTGGAAAAGGAGGAATAAGGAGAACATTCAGCTCAGAGCAGAGAAGCTTAAGAGGAGACCTTCCTCAGGTTTTCACATGGTTTCCACACCCAGATTCCACCTTCACTGGAGTAAGGCCATCTGAGTCTCTCACTCATGGAATTGTTCCCCTTACCTGAAGCGGACTCCCCTGGAAGACATTCAAGTGGAGGATGGATCAGTCTTTATGGAACTCTGGTGGGAGGAGTCTCGGGTGGTGAGACTCTTTTTTTCTGCCCCAGGAGTAGAAATAAAGATTCAAAGACAGTTTCCAGCATCCTCTTTTCAGAGCAAGGCCAAATTTTCATCTGTGAGAGACAATGTAAGACACAGCTCAGGAAGGACAGAATGTAGATGACACTTCAAGACAGAGGCGGTAAAGTTCTTTAAGAGAGATATGAGTTGAAGATTTCAAAGTAAAGACTTCACTGTTGCCTGGCCATCAAACAGGCAGGAATACTGACAAGTCCATGTGGTTTCTGAGCAGGGGGCTGTTTCTTACTCTCTGGGTGGGAATTAGGACATGGAGGGGATCTCATTCCTCCATCAGGACCAACACAGAATTTTCCTCTGATCAGGGAACTAGACCCAGAACTAGAGAAACTTTGGCCTTGGGTAATAGGGAATTCAGTAGCATCTTTCATGCCACTCAGCTGACACTGCCTGCAATTATTTAAAGGCACAAACTAGATTCTACCTAAAGCTGGAATGAAAAGCAGCGATCCAATTAAATCTCTCCAGACACTGTACTGCCTGGGCTGGTAGAGAACACAGGACTCAGCCCTGCCTGCTAACTGCCACCACCGGGTTCTCACCATGATGCTGTGAGAGGATAGACTCCAGGGACAAGGCCTTCTTCTGCATTTGGAGAAGTGTGCTATGGGGTGTGTCAGAAGGAGCAACCCGAGAAGTGTGGGTGGAAATACTCCGAAGCACTGAAACCAACCCCTCCAAATTTCAGTTTCCAAGAAGAGTACCTGTTCAGCTTAAGAAACATCCAAGTTATATGACTGGCAATTAGTTTTTGAGAGTAAAAGAGGTGCATGTGTTTTTCCTAATGCTTTTCTGTAAACCGTGTCTCCTTCCAAGTAAAAAACAGGACAACTATGAGGTTTCTACCTGCCTCCCCCCTCCTTCATGAATCAAATCCCTTCTATGTAACAAATCGCTGCAACAACAAGGAGTGGCAGTCTGACAGCATAGCAGGTTATAAATGGGAATGACAGCCAGCCAGCAAATCAGAAATCATGGCAGTGCACCTGTATGAACAGCAATTTGTGCTTAGTTGAATAACCAGGAAACTCAGAAATCCTGGAAGAAGAGGAAGCCCCAAATCAAACAGATACATTTCTACCCATCCCACACTACCACCAAGTAATTGACAAGCTGAAGGACAGCAACACTCCGAAGTGCTCTAGTACTTACTTTAATTCTGCTTCTTGACACACCCAAGAGTTTAAAAATCAGACCAATAAAAAAGAAGCTAAAAAAAAAAGCTTTCCATTTTCTACTTACAAGACCAGGCATATGACTTGCTGCTCAAGTAATTATGTCATGCTAGATTTTCAGAGTATTTCTGATTCAGTATTATCTAGGGAAGGCAGAAAATTCAGATTAACTGGCAATACAACTTCAGAAAGTTCTGCTGTGGTCCATAAGCTTAGGCATTCTGTTTTGTACACCTCAAGGGCTTATTGTTGTACTTTTTTTCTCTCTTTAATTTTTCATATAATAGCATTTCTATTCCTGGCGGCATAGTGGCTAAGAGTTCAGATGCTAACTAAAAAAGTCAGCAGTTCAAATAGACCAGGTGCTCCTGGGAAAACCTATGGGGCAGTTCTGTTCTGTCCTGTAGTGTCATTATGAGTTGGAAATGACTTGATGGTAAAAAGTTTGGCTGGATTTCTGATAGATAATTGAGAGAATAGGTATTTTCCCAAACTGACAATAGTTTTGCTTCTGTTTTTCTTCCTCCTACTCTTTGAAATTACAAATGTTGAAACTCTAGTGATTTGGAAATTAGATACTGAGCTGCTTGTTCCCAGTGACCATGTAGTGTCACTGATTAAAGGATTGAACCTCAGATTTATTATGACTTGCAGAGGGACAGTGTACAGTCAGCAAGTCAAGCAGTAAATAAAGATAGTGAAATGCTCTGAAAGAGAAAGGTGATAGCTATCTGTACTGCTGCATGTGCCAGGGCTTCAGTAGCAAACTGGATCTTACACACGACTGGTATGACTTTTTTGCCAGTGTTTACTCTGTAGGCAATGCAAGTAATGCAATTCTGAAATGAAGATGAGCAATCAGGCCAGCACAAACAGACCAGAAGCTCTCTGTCACCAAGCGGCTCAAAGGTGAACAGACACAGTAGAAGGGAAACTTGCAAAGACTTCCAGTTCAAAGTCAGATTTCCACGATAGGACTACTGAAAAAGACATATCCATTAACCAGAAGACAGGCCCTGGTCCTGACTGAAGTCATCACTACCAATCATCTGTCTAGCAGGGCATGCTGGACACTCTGTTAGAGCACGACATGAGCCAAATTAAGAAGTCATTCCCTCTCTTTCTCTCTCTGTCAGTGTATTAAGACTCATGAAGAGCTCCTAATTAGTATGGAAGAAGTTGTCTAGAAAGAAACTGGCAAAAAAAAAAAACAACTTTGAAAATGTGGTGAAGATTCAAAGCTACTGCTAAATAGAAGTTCAAGATTCCAACAAAATACTCTACCCTACAACAGGCCTGAGGTTCTAGTTACAAAGCATAGAGTCACTCCTTATGAGGAGTCTCAAGTTCCAGTGTGTTCAGTGGGTCTTGCTATTCACCTATTCACCCCAGTAAAGGGACACCCCCATGATTCTCTATGAGAGGTATAAGGTAGTCATAGGTAGCCTGAGATGAAGAATGAGATGTTAATCTTGCCCTAGAGATGATGAGGAAAGGGTTTCCCATGGTATAGTGGTTACCGTATCTGCTAACCAAAAAACTGGCAGTTCAGATCTACCAGGCACACCTTGGACACTCCACAGAGCAAGTTTTGTTCTGTCCAATTGGGTGGCTATGAGTTGGAAATGGGTTTGGTTTGGTTTTGGTAGAGGCGATAGAGGAATTCACAAAATTCATGAAATGCTAGACTGTTACTCATTCCTGCTAACTGATGTGTGAATAAATGAGAGACTTCAAAAATTCCTAAAATTTATTACCACTGACTTTGAAAGAGGAAAAAGGAAGTATAATATATGCTATTGGGTTAAAAATTAAAACAAAGGTGTTATTTTCTAGATCACTGTGTACAACATCTGGACTACCCAAAAAAACAAAAATCCACAGCCACTGAGTCAGTTCCTACTCCCAGAAACCTTATAAGACACAACAGAATCACTCTATGGAGTTTTCTAGGCTATAATTTTTACAGAAGCTGAGTACTATATCTTTCTACTAAAGAGATGGTGATGGGTGTGAATCACTGACTTTTTCATTAAACACTACTACACCAGGGTTCTTTCATTGGAAGGATGGCACTGTGGAAAGAGAACATACAGAGGCTTACAAACAGAGATACAAATTTGATGAGAGGGCCCCAACCTGAATGTGAAGTGTGGGTCAGAAAACATGGCCTTAAACCCTATAAGCTGAATATTGCATTGGCAGTGATATGGTATAGAACAAAGAAAACAAACAGAAAAATGTCTAAGAGGAAAAGAATAAAAGAATTAATAATTTGAAAAAGAATAAATTTTAGCACAAGGGTACATGTTATAGATCTCGCATAAACTTAATGACATAGAAGAAGACTACACCAAACAACAAAACCAAACCCACTGCCATTCAGTCATTTGCAATTCATAGCAACCCTATGGGACAGAGCAGAACTACTCCATAGCATTTTCAAGGATCATCTGGTGGATTTGAACAACCAAACTTTTGGCTAGCAATCATAGCATTTAACCACTACAACACCAGGGTTTCCAGAAGCAGACTAGGGAAAATAAATTGTTCTACCTGAAGGAGAGGAGAGACCATGTTAGTCTAGTCAATGAAGGACCACACAGAAATTGGATGGAGAGATTGGTTGCATTATACTCGTGGACTCAATGCAAGTGTGCTTTCCATATACCCGTTGAGTACATCATGCTTGAATCGATATCTCGTCCATTTCTGCCTCATATTCCCATTTTGCTTTCTAGAATTGCTCGTGTGCCATCCAGTTGATTCCAGTTCATAGAGATCCCACATGACAGGGTGGAAATTCTCCATAGAGTTTTCTAAGCAGTGGTTTTTATGTGACAGATTGCCAGGTCTTCTGCCTATCAAGCCACTGGGTGGTTCAAACCGCCAGCCTTTCAGTTACCAGACCAGAGCTTAGCTATTATTCCACCAGTGTTCCTTCTTTTCAGAATATAGGGGCTACTTCTTGGCCACAGACTCAATACATTGGATGTGAATATGCGCCCCTGCACATGATCAGTCCAGCTGACACTTGCTACTGCTGCAGGAGGTGGGGTCACTGTCCTCAATCCCAGTGCAACTGTGGATTTTTCTCAGCCCCTTGCTCTACTTTACGTTTGCTTTCTAGCCTTGATGAAAGTGTTTGTGTCTGACTGCAGTTACTCATCCAGTGCCTAGAACCTCACTTGACATCTGGTAGGGTCTCGATAATTTCTTTTTAATTTAAATAAGGAGCCTTATAACTTATCTCTTTAATCTAGTCCTGTTTCTCCCCAATCCATTTTGCTTGTTGCAAGGTAAATCCAAAGATGTCATTGCCTACTTAGGGCCCTTCAACAACCTTCCTTGGCTTGTAGACTTTAGAACAAATAGACCAGAGAAGAACAAGAGGTGGCACAATTTTTCCTGAAGGTCTAATCATAAACTGTCATCACCCTGATCTAAATCCTGCCCTACTACAGCTCTGTCATTTGGGTCTTGCTAACCCTACAAGTCCCATTGCCATAGTGGCTGCAGTGACAGGTTGAAGCATAAAAATGACCTTAAGCATGGCACAAGACTGGGCAGTATTTTGTTCTGTTGTGTATAGGGTCACTATGAGTTGGAACTGACTCGATGGCACGTGATAATCTAACAACAACCCCACAAGCCTCCCATCTCTTCTCTCTGTTGTTTTACCTTCCAGCTCAACAGTCATATTAAATTTCTTTCAGTTTCTCATATTCAGTAGCCCGTCTCTCATCCACAACTTGAGTAGTTATTCTGAAACTCTTCTCCACCATTTGGTCAATGAAGGAAGGGTGGTCCCAGTTATCACTCCTGCTGAGGATCACACTTCACCTATGGGGTACTCCCTGACTCCTAGATACAATTCAGGGTCTAGTGCCCAATCTTGGCCTTTTTATGAAGTCCTCAGCACTTTGTTACAAGCAATGGATTTGTCTATCTTTGATCACACACTCCAGTGACTCACGGAGAGTGTGAAGCTAGCCCACGTTATGTGCACCCTGGTCTCAGACTCATGCCCTGTCTGCCTGTTCGTCTGGCCTCAGCTTCTGACTCTTCCCTACTCTATGTGGAAAACTAGTCTCTTTTCAGTTAGTCCAAAGGACTAATGGGCCCCAACTATCATAGCTTCCACCAGGCTAGGCCCAGCACAATAAGGTGGTGCCCAGCTACCGCCACTGACTGCTCTGGTAGGGATCACGATAGAGTGTCCCAGAGAGGGCTGGAGAAAAATGGAGAACAAAACTTGCTTTCTATCCATTTTTTATTTTTTTTTTTTTTTTGGCTATTGATTTTGACTTTTATGGTTTTATGAACTGAGAAGATGCTTTGCATTAATTCAATGGTATGAATTTTGTTGAGAATTGCTTTATGTCCCAACACATAGTCTATTCTGGAGAATGTTCCATGTGCACTAGAGAAGAAGGTGTAGTTGTCCACTGATGGATAGAAAGTTCTGTATATGTAGATGAGGTCTTGTTGGTTAATTGTGACAATAAGGTCTTCTGTGTCTTTACTGAGCTTTTTTCTCAACAATCTACCCGATATTGAGAGTGGGGTGTTGAAGTCTCCTACTATTATTGTGGAGTGATCTATCTCCTTTTTGAGTGCAGTCAGTGTTTCTTTGATGTATTTAGGTGCTCTAATATTAGGTGCATAAGTATTTAATATTGTTAAGTCCTACTTGTGTATTGAACCTTTCAGCAATGAATAGTGTCCATCCTTGTCCATGATGGTGGATTTTACATTAAAATCAATTTGATCTGAGATTAGAATTGCCACACCTTTTCTTCTTTGATCATTGTGAGCCTGATATATATTCTTCCACCCTTTTTCACTTTTTTGCTATCTTTAAGTCTAAGGTGAGTTTCTTGTAGGCAATACATGGATGGATCCAAGATGTCACTTGATGTCTCCTTACTGTAGCGTTCAGTCTATTCACATTCAAAGTAATTATTGATAGATATGTATTTAGTGCTGTCATTGTGATATGTTTATCTTTGTGTTGATGTTTTCTTTGTTGTTCTTATTGTTCTGTTTTGGGTCATTATTCTTTGTGAGTTGACTTTTCACCTTTTTCAGGGTTGGTTTTGTGGTTGTTGAGACTCCTGTATTACATTTCTTTACTTGATATGTTGCATCTTTATGTGCTTTGTGGCTGCCCCTATGATCCCCCGTAATAAACTATATATAAACCCAATTTTAATTACTAGCAGTCTTATTAAATTCCTTTCCACCTGGAAGGACTATAACAACTGTAGTACATCCCTCTTTTTAATATGATGACATCATAGTTTTCATGATATGATCACTGGATCATTTCTTTCACTATTATAGCTTTGATTGAATTTGGAGCCTTCCCTAACTGAGTAGGTTTCTGGGTGATGTGTTCTGTATTTGCCTCTAAAATATAAAGTCAGTGGTTTTGTTCTTCTAAGCAAGAGATTCTTTCAGTATTTCTTGTAGCTTTGGTTTGGTTTTGACAAAGTCTCTGAGTTTCTGTTTATCCGCCAATGTCTTAATTTCATCTTCATATTTGAAAGATAGTTTTGCAGGATATATATTTCTTGGTTGGAAGCTCTTCTCCTTCAAGGCTTGGAATGTGTCATGCCACTGTCTCCATGTCAGCATTGTTTCTGCTGAGAAATCCGACAAAAACCTACAGGGCTTCCCTCTGAATGTTAGCTTTGCTTTGAGTGTTGCTGCCTTTAAGAATATCTGCTTATGTTTCATTTTGTTAAGCTTGATTATAACATGTCTTGGAGTCTTTCTTTTGAGATCTATATTGAGTGGCATTCAATATGCATCTTGGACATCTATATTCTCTTCTTTCCTAATTTCTGGGAAGTTTTCTGTCAGTAGCTCAGCCACAATACTCTCTGTGTTCTCAGGTACCTCGTCCTGTTCAGGAACTCCAATTAATCATAGATTGTTCTTCTTAATAGAGTCCCACATGCTTCTTAATTCTTCTTTATTTTCCTTGTTTCTTTTTTTGGATTTCTCCTCATAAATGCTGGAGTCAGTAGCTCTGACTTCCAAGTCAGAAAAGTCTATTTTCCATTTGTTCCATTCTGTTTTCTTGGCTTTGAATTGAAGTTTCTGTCTCTTTGATTTTGTTCTTCATCTGTTGGATTTCAGAGTACAGGGGTTCCATCAGATCAAACAGCTTGCTTAACTTTTTATTTTGCTCTGCTGTATTTTGTATAAGTTCTAGGAGGGCTCAGTCTATAATCCTTTCATATTGACCTTCCAATAGTTTCAGAAAGGTTTCTTCATCTGGGAATTTCTTTGGAGCTTTCTTTTGGGGGCCTTTCTGAAGCCATGGGTGATTTCTTAGTTATGCTTTTACCTAGAGTTTGTTGCTTTTGGGGCACCATGTGAGTCAACAGAGGCCGGGAGAGATGCTCTGAGTATAGACTGCAGTTGTCTCTCTAGGTCACTTTCAAATGAAAGGTAAAAGGTATCTGACAACTTACATAGTCAGTTAGGTTTTAGGTGTACAGGTCTCTCTTCCTAGCTGGAAAAGTAAGCACCTCTGTATCCAACCCCAAATGTTATAAACTAGTTCAAAATACAGAAAGGCTACTGCCGTGCTGGCCTCTGCTGTTGGTCCCCAGCCATAAGTGACACTGTGTAGAACACTGCTTTACTGCCAGAAAAGCACTCTCCTCTAGGCAAGCACTGCCTCCCAGCCTAGGAATTTGGTCCAGCTGAGGCCTCTGTATGGTATATCTGCCTCCCAGTGGAACAAGATGGCATCCTGCATGAGCTCCCTGCCTGCCCTGGCACAGGCCAATCAATGGTGGAGGTGGAAAGAGAGGCTAAAGGTGCCAAGATGCACAGAGTCCCAAGCCAGGCTCTCAAAATATGGCAACCTCACCTGCTGATCACACCAGGAGTGAGTCGGAGACCAGCTGCCAGTGAAGTCACAGTTCCACCTACTATCCAAGACACAGAAAAAAAGTTAAAATGGCAAGTTACGCTCGGTCCATGAAAGCCAGTACTCACTAAGACCGAGATTCAGTGAAAGAGAGGAAGCTTTCTGTTCGGTGGTATGAAGTCCAAATTAACAGCCCTATGCTATGTCCTAGGGTTCGCTAGGTGTCCAGAAGGCTCCATTTAATTATCAATTCAGGTCTTGGTTTCCAGAGAGATTTAGGGAGATGTGTGTTTAGTCCACTATCTTGACTCCATCCCAAGAACAAAATTTGAAATCACAAAAACCAGTAAGCCTGGTCTGACAGTGACTAGAGAAACCCTGAGAATATGGCCCTGGACCTTTAGCTTAGTACTGAAGTCACTTTTGAGGTTCGCTCTTCAGCCAAAGATTAAGCAGGCCCATAAAACAAACAATAAGACATGTAGCTCAACTACATAGAAATTAAATGGACACACCAGCCCAAGAGCAGACAAGAAGGCAGAAGGGGACAGGAAAGACAGAGCAGAAGAAATGGGGTCCCAAGGCTGAGAAGGACAGAATGGTGACACATCACAGGGCTGGCAACTAATGTCACAAAACAGTATGTATATTAATTGTTTGATGAGTAATTGATTTGCTCTATAAAACCTGATCTAAAACACAATTTTTAAAAAAGAAATAGTCTCTTTTCAATTATAACAAAGGGGTCGAAAGTGTTCAAAGCAAATCTTAAAGGTGTGAGAGTTTGTCATTGGCAAGTGGAGGGCTGAAGACAAATAACAGGTCAGAGAGCAAAGTCACCAAGCATAAGCTCTTTAGATTCCGGATGTCAGTGAAACTATGACTGTGTGAAATCACAGCTGCGTAGAAACTAATGCTTTTAGAGCTCAAGATTTCCAGAATCCTATAAAGGTTTCTAACATGAACGAGGAAGATTGGGCCAGGTCTTCAGTCAGACCATTGAGAAGAGTCTGGGTGTGTTCCTGAGCCCATCTATAACAGCAACACTAATTGACGAAGAGGAAATACATGGAGGTGACAGCGACCTCAGAAAACAGGGTTTGGAAAGATTGTCATGGAACACAATCTTTGTCCCTGTTACAAATTAAGAGAGGTTAAAAAAAAAAAAAATGAAGAAGCTTCCCTTGGTGATGGCAGCAATTTCAGGAAGTGAGCAAAAATCAGTTTAATCATAGCAAAAGAGCCAAAGAATTTTCAGAGAGAAGTTCAAAGAAAAACAAGTATTGTTCCCTACAAAATGAGGCCCATGTGGTTTTAATCAAAGGGCCACCAGAAATACCTGGAGGCCACATACTGTATGATTCCTTTTATATAATGTTTTTGAAATTACAAAATCTTAGAGAAGGACAACGGGTTAGTGGTGGCCAGGGACGGAGAGTGGGAGCATATATTTGGGGAGCTGTCAGGTCAAGGACTCCTTGTCATGACACCACTCTGTGTGTGACTGTGGTGATGGCCATGTAGATCTACATACAATGGAGTAGAACCAGATACACACACACACACACACACACACACATGAATGCAGAAAGGGTGCTATCTGAATTAGGGTGAGGGCTGTATCAGTGTCCTCTTCCTGGTTGCAGTATCATGCTATAGTTTTTGAAGATGTTACCAACATAGGACACTTGTGGAAGCACACATGGGATCTTTCTCCATCACTTCTTGCAACTGCACATGAGTCTACAACAATCTCAAAGTAAAAAAAGCTTGACAAATATTAAATGTACATGACTGAATGAACAAATTAAAGAAAGAAGGAGCTGGCAGAAGGGCAGCAAGAGGAGAGAATGGGAGTGCTTCATAATCTAGGATAGTGGTGATGGTGATTGTGTACCAACAAGTCAATTGTGACTCATAGAGACCATGTGTGACAGAGTAGTTGCGCCTCATAGGGTTTCCTAGGCTGTGCTCTTTACTGGAGAAGAGAGCTAGGTCTTTCTCACTCATAGCCACTGCTGGGTTTGAACCACTGACCGTTAGGTTAGCAGTCAGTCACTAACCACTATGCTGGTAAGTCTGCTTACACAATACAGGTTGAAGGAGAATAATACTGACCCCTCCCACCAGAAGCAGCCCAAGCCAGACACCAATGGAGCAGTGAAAGTGAATGGAAAAAAAGATTTCAACTATCCAGACACCTCATGAAAAATCTCACTCAGATTAAAAAAGAAAAATATTTAACTCTACTAATAGTTTCAGTACTTTGGAAGAGGAGAAAACAAAAGGGAAACTTAGAAGAAATGCTTTTCCCCAGGATTTAATTCTGTATAAAATAAATAATGCCACTTATGCAGCGTAACTGGAATCTCCAGAGCAAGGCAAGTGACAGTGAAATGTGAAAATTAAAAGTACTGAAGTAAGGGAAGCTCAGGCACTTGTGCATTTATATCCTAAAAGGAAACACACAGAGATCTGGAATGAAAAAACAAAAACAAACCAAAAAAACACTCAGCTAATACAATTACAAATTATCCTGGTAAAGAGATAAAAAAAAAAAAAAAAAAAAGATGCCAGAAATGAAGCCGTACCTGTTACTGTTAGATTTGATTCTGACTCATGGCAACCCCACGTGTCACACAAAACAGCTCCATAGTGCTTTTGACCAAACTATTTAGGAAAGCAGATGGCCAGGCCTTTCTTCCGTGGTGGTACTCTGGGGTTTGAACTGCCACCCTTTCGGTTATCAGTCAAGGCAAATCATCTGGCCACCCAGGGATGATAAACAATAGACAGCAATTTCTATTTCTACTAATGGTAACTGCAAATAACAAGGAAAAATCACTGAGCCTTGCATAGGTACTGGGCTAACTTCCGCGTCCTGTTCTCCATTACTCCGTCTCCTCCCTTCCTGTCCTCCTACGCACGGAAAACTTTCAACCTTGTCAATCAAAACTTAACCCCCTGGACCTGACAATGATCCTCCCTTTGATTCCACCTGGAAACCTCACTTTGCCAGCTAACAGGTCCACGTGTGCTTCCCCTGCACGCAAGCAGTGGGCACATTCCCCGAAAGAAAACACAGGCTGCAGACATTCCGATCAAGCCGACTGACTGTCTCTCTGTTTGTTTGTGGAAGAATTTATGGCTTGCTGTTTTATTATAAAACCATGTTTCTCCTGGCATCACCAAAAGCCTTATTTGTAAATATCGCTCTGGGCTTCCTCAAAGCTGGTAGACTATCAGTTCTCCATCTTTTCCGCGTCAGTCCCCGGGTTGAGTTTGTGTGGAGAAGCCAGACTGCTGCTTGTTGATTCCCCTCAGGCAGTGTTATCATTTTACGATTGAAGTTGAAGGAAATCGCGTGCCTCTTAGACATCTTGAGAAGCACAACAAACACCTCCCTGTTTCCAGAAAATCTTTTCTTTGCTTTTTTTTTCTTTTTGTCAACATAAATTCTAAACAAAACAGACTAAAAATGAAGTTACCAGGGCCCATCTGTCACAGCGAAGAGTCTGTTTGCTCTTCGTGACGTCCACATTGTCAGGCAATCAGATGAGACTGAAGCGATCCCCAGCCATGCTTTCCCAAACAGTTGTTCCAAATGTCTGCCTTGAGATGCTGAGATGTTGTGGAAAAGAAGAAGTGTTAGGAGCTCTTCCAAACCCAACCCGAACCCATCACTGTCGTCCTGATGCAGAGGGGCTCTTAGAACCTGAAAAATCAACTTTTGTCCAGTTGGGTCCAATTCATACTAACCTAGAGGTCAGAATAGAACTGCCCCATGGAGTTTCCAAGGAGTACCAGACAGATTTGAACTGCCAACTTTTTGGTTATCAGACATAGCACTTAACCCATTATGCCCCATGGTTTCAGAGGGGCCCTTAGGAGAAAGGAAAGTCCAGTCAGGGAGTGAAGTGAGCATCTTAGCTTTAGGACAGCTCAGGCCTGTCATGACACCCCTTGGTCTTTAAAAGAGAAGCACAGTGTAGCTCTTGTTTCACTTCTTATTCGGGTCACTCGGCCTGCAGAGCTGTTTCACAAAAGAGCAGCTTGGGAAAAACTTCAATGTTACAATCTTTTAAGATGGTTGTTCACGACAAAACTACTTAGCATGACTAGCAAATATCGTGTTATTTGGACACAGGAGAGAGGGCTGAAAGCAGTAAACAAGTGCTTTCTGCCTGTCCTGGCTCTACTCAGTAGAACTTGAGCAACTTGCAGCAAACAGCTACCCATCTTCACCCTGAGACTTTGATGGCTTACTGACTGGTACTGTGGTGTCTATCTCAAACAGAACCACTGAGTTAGTAGGATTTTTACTGTTTTTGACCATCTTCTTAAGTTCCTTTCTCAGACCACTGATGGATTTTAGTCAGGTGTATTATCACATTTGACAAACCACACAAGCAAGGGATGTGCCAGTCATTTAGGAAGTTAGATCCTGACTTATCTATGTGTATATATCACGCGCGCCTCCCTTTTCCACCTCCCACTGTCATCTGGTTTGTTACCTGAATTTTGGTCTTTTCAGTGCTTGTCAGACATAGTAAAAACAACCAAGGCAAACTCATTGCCACTGAGTTGATTTCAATTCATAGTGATGCTACAGGACAGAGGAAACTGCCCCATATAGTTTCCAAGAAGCGCCTGGTGGATTTGAACTGCCAACCTTTTGCCTAGCAGCTGAGCTCCTAACTGCTGCACCACCACGGCTCCTGTACACAGTACATTATATGCCATACTCCTGTGCATAGTGAGTCATCCAATAAATTGGTCAAATAACGTATAAGTTGATCATGCTTGTCTTTGCTTTGTATTAGAAATGTTACAAGCTATCTTCCAACAATGGACTCAGACATGACAATGACAAAGACGGTGCAGAACAGACCAATGTTTCATTCCGTTGTACATGGGGCAGCCATGAGTTTATGCTAACAGACAGCAACAAAAGTCAGTAGAGGACACAAACTGATTGAAGTGAGAGGGATCCTTCCTACAGATTTCATTATGCACAACCTTGCTGCAGAATTCCAGGTGATTCTGGGTAACATAGAGCAGTGTTATGCCCCAAGTATCTGGAAGGAGATCATGCTGAACTGCATTTATGGGTCGACACATTAGCAAACGGCCACTGCAGTAGCTCAAGTCAGGGCAAGAACAACAAACCTTGCAGACCCGCTTGTCATTTGTCTTTGAGTTTGGAACACTTAAGACAGACTTTCTATGTGACTGCATATTGTGTTGTTGTGTACAAGTTGATTCCAACTCATAGTGACCCTATAGGATAGAACAGGGCTTCATATAGCATGCTTTAAATGACATGTAATCATGACTCAGGACTTTGTTGTAGAGCAATATACACCACACAACGCTTATGCAACATGAATATTGAAGAGAGAAAGGATAGAACCTGAGTAACAGGAAAATACTTGATTTACAGCAAGTTAAGAAAATATAACTTGGTGTAGGACTGATTGTATGAGAAATTAAAAGTCATCGTGAAGAACCTGAACAGGAACACACATACCACTACGTGATCTGAACCTCCACATCCTTCTAGACGCTGTCACCTCCACCATTTGGCTAGTCCATAGGAAGGACTAGTGATGGTCCACTCGCTAGGTTTGCCTGTTAGTCTCAGGACAGAAACTGTAGCAGAAGCATGGATCAGAAAGAAAGACCCTTGGAGGTTTCTGTGCTACTCTGTGACCCTGTCATCTTTTAACCCCATCAGGACAGAACTAGAGGAACTCCAGTGCAGGGAAAGAACACATGACTGAGTAAGGAAATCCTTGACCTCAGTTTAGTGATCCCAGTATCTTACTGGAAGTCCTGGTGGCATAGTGGTTAAGTCCTGCAGCTGCTAACTAAAAGGTTAGCAGTTCCAACCCATCAGGTCCTTCTTGAAATCTCTATGGGACAGTTCTGCTCTGTCCTATAGGGTCACTCTGAGTCAGAAATGACTTAATGGCAATAGATTTGGTTCTTCTCAGGTTTGATGTCTTACTAGTCATTGTTCAATGAGAAAGGGGCTATGCATGTTCACCTGATGGAATTTGCTAATACCCATGTAGGTATTACGAAGGTATTATGAAGGGAGATGAGTGAGGTTGGCCCAAGTTTTTTGGCCAGCAAATGCCTAGGTGCATCCACCACATTCAGGAACATGTAAACAGAAGAATAAACACAGGAGCCTATGAAATAGAAAACTTCCTCGAGGTGACAGAGGAAGAAGAGCAAGAACGTATTACTGAAGATGGTGTTCTGCAAATATAGATGAAACTTTCCAAGACATATGCTTGGTATCCTCAATAAAAAGCATGCACATATGGCATTGCTAAAGAAGAACAGATTTAATGGGAAAACAAGAGAAACAGGAAGGCAGAGACACACTATGATATAAATGAAAATTAGGGGGAATATCAAGTAACCACAAACTCAGTAGTAGAATTAAAGGATAAAAAAGAGACAACAAAAAGCAAACTTCAGATTACAAAAATTTAAATCAGAGGTGAGGTCTGCAAAATCTAGAATGTGGGGATAAAGATAATAAGAGAATAAGAATGACAATATACAGAAGAGACCACTATTCAATCCAGTAAGTCTGGATGCAAGATAATACATTTAATTTGATATTATTGTAAGAAAGCACAGAATGCACACAGTTAATAATGAATACCTGCTGTGAAGTATGGTTATCAAAGCAAATGCAATGATTATGAAAAATTCAATTTAGCATTGTTAAAAAGGTATAGTCCACGAAAAATTACAAGTCATAACCCTTTATTTGCAATGATACAATGTAGAAGCTACTTCAAAACATGAAACAAAATTGTCCCAAACATTTTTTGAGGAAAAGAAAAACACTTTTAGTGTAGGAAAAAACAAGTTGAAAACAAAAATACACAAGCCTATGAAGATTAAACACTATAATAAGATTGAGTTCAGTGTAATACACTCATAAAGAATAAATTTCACTTTTGGTACATATTGAATATTTATAAAAAATAACTTTTATGCAAAACCACAAGGAATATTCCAGTGTTTTCTTAAAACTCTCACTTATATAGGTCATATTCCCTAAGCTTGATGAAATTCACACCAAATGCAACATAAAAATATCTACCATGTGGAAACTGAAGAGATTTGTCCCTAAAGAACTCTTTGATCAATTGAAAAATATAAAATAACAGTTTACAAAATAGTGCCAAAACTACACAGAGGTAATTTTATATCCTTAAATGCTTTTCTGTAGCTAGAAAAATATTTAATTAATTGAGCATTGAAGAGCTATCATTTTTTCCCCCTGTATCTTAGTTACTATGCTTCATTGCTGCTGAGTCAGTTCTGACTCATAGTGACCCTATAAGACAGAGTAGAACTGCCCCCATTGATTTTCCAAAGCTGTAAATCTTTACAGAAGCAGACTGACAGATTTTTCTCCTGCAGAGTAGCTTCTGGGTTCAAGCTGCTGACCTCTCAGTTAGCAACTGCGTTCTTAACCACTACAGCACCAGGGCTGCTTCTGTTAGTTACTATGCTGGGTGTTCTACCAGCACTGATTAACAGAACATTCATAAAATCTCAGTGGAAGTTTTATCTCCATGACCTGATATTCGTGCAAGTTTCCATGAGGGTAGGGACCATGTCTCTTGACACATTTCACTATCCTGAGCTTTGTAACATCACACTTGTTATATGGTAGCTTACTAAGTATTTGCTGAAAAGATGGATGGGTGGGTGGCTGATTATTACTAGTGAAAGAGAGGCATGACTTCAGCTCAGATCTCACATATAAGAGGGAGAAATAAAAGATGTGATGCTAATGCTATTTGTTGTCCTCAAATCTATTTCTACTCCTAGCAGCCCTATGTGTTTTCCTGGCTGTAATCTTTATGGGAGCAGATTGTTAGGTCTTTCTCCCGTGAAGCTTCTGGGTAAGTTTGAACTGCCAATCTTTTAGTTAGCTCTCAAACAATAAATCATTTTACCACCAAGACTGCTTAGAAGGGTCTTCAAGCTCCCCAATGTGATAAATACAAAAAGAAAAAAGAAGAAAAATGTGGAGATGGTATTTAGTAAATATTAAAGTTACACAGAAGAGTTAAAAAAAATGATCTTGAATAATAGCCCCCGGGTCTAGGAAGGTGGCATTATTAGCTCTACTCATTTGATTTTAGTTTTTAAAACAATTCAGTGAGAACTTATCATTCTGTTGCTTGTTGTGAGGAACCTGAATGGTTGGAACATATTTTCTACATATAGATTCCTGTCCAAGTGGGGTGAAACTTCAGCCATGATGATCAAGGTTTATCTGAAGAAGTACCCAAGTGTTCAGTATCAGAAGTTAGCGAACTCCAGTTTACTTGATAAGAAATCGTGGAGCCACTTAAGTTGATGTGATTGCAAAGGACCTGGGCGTAGAGTGAAGTTCTCTTTGGTCTCGTGGCTGGTGATCAGGGAAAGGAAGAGAGAACATAGGTACTGTCACACAAGTGGGCGGAAATGGAGCAATCTGACTATGATCCTATGAAATGCCACACATCACTTCCAGAAGGAAGGAATATGATCTCTCCACCACTGTAGTTGTTAGTTGCCTTCACGATGGCTGTGACTCACAGTGACAGTCTGTGAAACAGAACATAACATTGCCAGTACCACCACTGGTACATTTGAGTCAGTTGCTCTAGTGCATCAGTAAATCTCACTGCGGGTCTTCCCTGCCTTTGCTGACCCTCTGATTTACCCAAACTCATGTCCTTTTCTAGCACTTGGTGTTTCTTGATGCTGTGTCTAAAGCAAGCAAGCTGAAGTCTCGCCATCTTTCCTTCTGTGGAATGCTGGTCCGTATTTATACCCAAGACTGCAGTTTGAATGTGTGAATTCTTTGATTATTATTATTAGTCAATCATTTGTTGTTGTTGTGCACCATCGAGCCTGTTCTGACTCCAACAGACCCCATGGAACAGAGTAGAATTGTCCCCTGTGGTTTAGTTCATAGCATTTAACTCCTAAAGATTCCTGCTGGTGCAGTGGTTAAATGCCCAGCTCCTAGCTGAAAGGTTAGTGGTTTGAACCCAGCAGTATGTCCTCAGGAAGAAGACAGGGCATTCTGCTTCTAAACAGATTATAGCCACAGAAACTCTATGTGACAGTTCTTCTCTGTCCTATAAGTTTGCTATGAGTCAGAATCAACTGGACAACAATAGGTTTGTTTTTTGTTTATTTGATTTCTAGTAGCACCCTAAGGATTCTTATCCAGACGGCAGGGTTCAAGATGTTCTAATGCTCTATCTCCCTGCTGATAAGTAGCACCAGATAAAACCGTACCTGGATGAGCATTGTGGAAACAAAACAGGCACTTAGAAACTGCAAATCACATGTTGCTGGTCAAAATCAGCTCCCAACCCTGAATAGTTGAATGCAAGAAGCCTAGACAATAATCACTACGGGTTCATCCTCTTCTATTTGGTTTTGATTTTTAACATCCACATGTATCTAAGGACACAAGCCACCAGTGGAAAGAACAATGACAGATTTGGGATACAAGGCAGCTGCAACAGGACTGGCTGGTACCTTGAACACGAACTATGAGAGAAGTCAAGGTCGGCTGTAAGATTTTGACCTGAGCGACTGAGTGAATGTTTACAGTTTTCTTACAAGACAACCACAGGGCAGCCGGAGACGAACCAAAAGTTTGGATTTAGACATATTAAGTTGAGAAGACTATACCAAACCACCATGTGGAGAGTTGGAGAGGGAACTTGGATAAAAAATTGAGCTATGAAAACCATTTTGTAGTAATGAGATACAGACATTCTTGGAGATTTCTTTAGTGTAATGTTTATTTCACAATTAGCCAACACCTAAATATCAGATGCTGATCAGTGCAGGGAAATTACAAACATAGCATCTAATTGCATGGGACCAAAACACACATGTGAAAAGAGAAAAGTTAATTTAGTGATTTAAATGTTCTTACCTGAATCATCTATAGGGTTTATAAGAGTATACATTCATGTGTACATGTATATGGGCATTTGTAAACATGCAGAGAATTTATTCTTCCTACACTGGGTTCAGTACACAACATCATAAATATTTGGCATAATGTGATAAAAAAGCTGAAGCAGGTAACAAAATTATTTTTCTTCTGGTTATAAAACACGAGGATTGGAGAAAACATAAAGAATTTAAATGGTGGAGGACTTGGATACACGGTGAAGGTAAAACAAACAAGGAAAACATGTGGAGGGTATCAATTTGGAGAAAGCAGGGAAGAAATAATGGTAACTTATTAGTTTGAGATCACAGACACAAATACCGTATACAGTTTATCCCTGGCATCTGTGCAGGTAAGAAGGCACATGTGGTCCTTTGGAAATAACCCACAGAGCTAAATTATCAATCCTGCACTAACATATATAGTCTCTCTCCTGAACAGGAGTTGTTTACTTTCTTTGCATTCACAGAGTCACTCACATTTCCCACATAAAGTAATCAGTTTGTCTTTGTAGCTGGACTCAGGAAGAAAGTTGAAATGCGAAAAGTGAATGATCTTTAATAACTTATACGTTGCCAAAGAGAGATCACTGACACAGTGTAAATACTAACATTTTTGTTGCATGAAGGAAATAAGTTTTAAACTGAAACTTGATTCTAAACTAAAATTTACTGCAGTGCATGTGTGGTATTTAGGACTTCTGGATTTGTGGTGCACCTCTGCATGAAATGAAAAAAAAATCAATAGTCATCTATAAAAATGCAGGAAAGAAGGAGGTTTTTGATGGGCTGGCTTTGTAGTTAACAATGGCCAGTGTGTAGCAGCAAAGATTCGGGGGTTTCTGAGAATAAAAGTAGAACACTAGCAGATCTATTTATGTTATAGCTGGATTTTGTTGACTTAGTTAAAGTAAGTCCTTAATGAATACGAAGTTAGAAATTCAATGCCCCCTAAGAAAGAGCCAATTTCATAGATAAATTTCTCTATGGTACCTGTAATCAGAAGATTGGAATCCATTGCCTTTGAGTCAATTCTGACTTGTAGGAACCCTACAGAACAGAGTAGAACTGCCCAGTAGGGTTCCCAAGGAGCAGAGCTGATGGATTCAAACTGAACTCCTGACCTTTAGGTTACCAGCTGAGTTCTTAACCACTTGCCATTTTTATTTCATGACAAGTTTTTGAGTTTTTGTTTTCAAGATCAGATATTATCTCAGTGCATTTTTCACTACTTTGTCGTGAATGAGCTGAAGTGAATTCAAACTGTGTATCTTAAAAAAAATAGAATTTCTTGATATTTTGTGTTGGTTTTGAAGAAGTAATAATACTTTGCTGACATCTACTCCCATATATACAACAAATGCCTGTATGTGCATACGTATACCCATAGATCAAGACAGAAAGCCAACTTTCAAGGCAAAATGGACTTGAGTTCAAAATTGAGCTCTACCCCCTTAAAAGTGACTGATCAGCAAGGCTGCCTCATCCCATCTCTGAAATCCAGGAGTGCCCATTAAAGATGGCAAAAGCCTTACTATTTAGCTTGGAAGGACTGATTCTAATGACAATTGGCAATCATTGTAAGTGTGAAAGAAGGGGGGCTTGTTTGTATGTTTCACACCCTAACTCAGTTTAACTTTGACTGAAACTCATCGTAACCCGTCTCCTGGCAGCTGCGACTACAGAAGCTCAGAGTTATGCCAGCAACTGTTCATTTCAAAGGATAGTGTGAGAACAAAGAGAAACCACGCATTATTTTTGTATGTTTCTGAGGCACTGCAATATAGTCTTTACCATAATAACAACAATAATAATTTCAGCACATGAAATATCCTTCTTTTGAAACAACTGGCACTCTGATTTTACATTATGAAGTTGGCACAGCATAATCCATCAAAAAAAAAAAATCCCTCTCACCCAGGTCACCATGGAGTCAATTCTGACTCACGGTGACCCTGTAGAATGGAGAACTATACGGTTGGAGAACTATATGGTTTCCAAGGCTGCACATTTTCCAGAAGCAGGCTGCCACATCTTGATCTGCAGAGCAGCTGGTGGGTTCAAACCATCAACCTTTCAGTTGGCAGCTAAGTATTTAACCACTGCATCACTAGGGCCTCCTGGCATAGCGCAGGTGCTTAAGAAATGAATTTAAAGTGAACAAATGGTCAAAGATTCCCTACTCCATACTCACTTTGAAAATCCCCAGTCTGCTACTTGATCTATTATTTCATAATTATGGTCTCAATGGGACACGGTCCCTCCTGAGTCTCCCAGAGTCCCCAGTTCTCTTGCATTCTCTTCTGTGTAGTGCCACGCTGTTCCTCTGTCTTGGTTTCCACTCACCTCCAACACTCCTCTCTGTTTTCTGTCTCCTGGGGGCCAATCTCACTGGATGAGCAGAGATTAACATTCTCCAGCAATGCCACCACGAGGAGAGCAGAGGACAACACTCAGGATTTGATTGTGGTTAGGCCTGCACAAACTCAAAACCACCAATCAATTCAAGAAAAAAGCTTTAGTAAATTCAGCACTGATAAAAACAAAAAAACAAAACAAATGAGTCAAATGAAAATGCTGGTTAGACTGAGACACCAGGTTGCTGGCTGACTTGCTCACCTCCCAGTGGGCTGCACGACATGGTCTGTTTCAGTCAGGTGGTCACTGTTGGGTGCCCTCTGGTGACCCACCTGGCTCTTTTTCTGTAATGTGTGCTGTGGCTCAGAGGGGTTTGTGTCCCCAAGGTCCCTGAAACGTGGCCACCATTGGTCAGTGATATCTCTTCCAGTGTCAGAACTCTGAGTGTAAGCAATGAATAGATGCAGGGCTGGGTATACAAGGACCCTGCAAAAAGTGGGAACATGGACAATGGAAGCTGAGGGTTGCCATCTTCTCCAAAGACAGCTCAACACACCAGCTTTGTGCCCTCTGGTGTCTTATATGTTTCCATGATGCTGGAAGCCCTCCATTTGGTATCTCAAACACCAGAAGCATCACTCATGATGGACAGATGCTAGAGGATCTTCCAGACTAAGAGAGACTAGGAAGAAAGTCCTGGCAATCTACCTCCAGACATTAGCCAGTGAAGGGCTTATAGATCACAGAAAATATTGTCTGATACATTGCCAGAAGACGTGCTCCCTTGATTGGCAGGTGCTCAAAACACGCAGTGGCTGCACTAACAGAATTGAACACATCAAGGATTGTGAAGACGGCACAGGATCAGGCAGTGTTTTGTTCTGTTGTTTGTGGGCTCATGTGAGTCAGAGCTGACTCAGTAGTCAGCTGAGCTGTTGAGTTATAGGTATTGAAACATAGGTATTGAATTACTCTCACCTGTGTTTCCCAGACCACATCAACCTCAGGCAACAAGTTGATATCAGGTCCACTTATACATCTCTGTCCTAACCCTGTCCATTTTCTACAATCCAGATCTGCCTCAGATGCCTCTTGAAGAGCCAGGGAGCACACAGCACCTGCCAATTGGTCCTTTGGCATCATCAGGTATTTGCCATTTTGCTCCTCAGCCACTCCTCATGGAGACGTCATCATTACTTGCTTCCTTTTCCACCAAAGGTGTTGCTGACAAGGATGCCACTCTAAGTGTGTGTCAAATGAAGTCAGTGACCAAGGATGCAGTGTGGAGGCTGATTCTGGCCAGCATCGTCTTCCTCCCATAGGTACCATCTCCTTTTGCTGTTCCATGTGACTCAGCTGTCCGAGGCTCTGCCCAAAGACTAAGCATCCACCTGAGGGAGCTGGGCAGACTGTCTGAGTGGAGAGGCCATCATGTGTGCCCAGGTACCCCCACACCTCCATCATGCTCAGCGCCACCAGCTGCCACAGTGCCCTCCTTGCCTTCTTCCCAGGGGGGAGGTCTGATCCCTTCTAGAAACACTTTCCCATAGGCTCCTCCTCCAGGCTACTGATCCAGCTCAAGCTCCTCAACCTTGGGGCAGACTTTTCACAGGCCTACCCATGGCACTTGTTAACCAGAGGTTTTAAAAGTAGAGACCCCAGAGATGCCACCATCCTCTTACGAACAGCTGATATTTGACAAAGGTCCTAAGATTTTGAACTGGGGTAAGAACAGTCTCTTTAACAAATGGTGCTGGCATAATTGGATATCCATCTGCAAAAAATTGAAACAAGATCCATATCTCACACCTTAGACAAAAATCAACTCAAATTGGATAAAAGACCTGAATATAAAAGCTAAAATGATAAAGCTCATCTAAGATAAGATAGGGTCAACAATGGACATTTTAATATGCAGTATAGACAGACTTCAAAACCTGACAAACAAAACATATTCATCAGAAGAGAAAACAGATAAATGGGAATTAATAAGAATCAAACACTTCTGCTCATCCAAAGACTTCATCAAAAGAATTCAAAGACCACCTACAGAATGGGAAAAATATTTGGCAACTCTATGTCAGACCAACGCCTGATCTCCATAATCTATAAGGTTCTACAAAATATCAATAAGAAAAAGATAAATCATCCAATTAAACGATGGGCAAAGGAGACAGACAGACACTTCTCTAAAGAGGAGATCCAGGCAGCCAAAAAATACATGTGGATATGTTCACGATCATTAATTATTAAAGAAATTCAAATCAAAACAACAATGAGATACCACCTCACACCAACAAGATTGGCCATGATCCAAAAACCGCAAAACAATAAATGTTGGAGAGGCTGCGGAGAAATTGGAACTCTCCTTCACTGTTGGTGGGATTGCAGAATGGTACAACCTCTTTGGAAAGCAATTTGGCGTTACCTTAAAATAATGGCTATAGATATACCATTTGACCCAGTAATTCTTCTCCTCGGAATGTATCCTACAAACTTAAGGCCATTTACACCAACTGCTACATGCACATGAATGTTCATTGCAGCACAGTCCATGATAGCAAAAAGCTGGAATCAACTCAGATGCCCAATAACAGAAGAATGGATGGGTAAACTTAGTATATATACTCCATGGAGTACTATACACTGATCAAGAACAACGATGATAGCCGGAAACATCTCTCAATTCGGTCTCAACTGGAGGATATTATATTGAGTGAAACCAGTCAGTGACAGAAGGACAATTATTACATGAGACCCCTATGATAAAAACTTAAAAGCATACTCATACATAATAGAAAAGACTCTTTGACGGTTACAGGGGTGGGGGAGGTGGGAGGGCAGGAAGACAAGGGACGAGGGTTTAGATTAGATAATTGTTAGAAATTTGGTAGGGTGAAATTGGTGACAATATACAATAGTAAAAAGATCAATATTAATGGGACTTTGACACAACTTGTGTACTCCTCCTCTCTTAACCCAATATTGTAAGCACAGAGTATGTACACTTTCACTTTTTTATTTAATAAAAAAAAATAGCTACTGAAGCCCTGGGGTTTGAACTCAGAATTCCAGTTCCAGGTCTTTATTCAGCAAGGGTCACCTTCCGCCCTCACCTCCAACAAAGGTAAAATGATCAGTAAAATTAAGTTGTTCACTTTTTCCCCCTGCTTTCCCTTCTTACAGAAATATTTATTTCAATTATTTTTCTGAATTACAGAAGATATATATAAACCTTGGTGGTATAGTGGGTAAGTGTTACATCTGTTAACCAAAAAGGCAGAAGTTCAAATCTGCCAGGCATTCCTTGGAAACTCTATAGGGTAGTTCTACTCTGATCTATAGGGTTGCTACAAGTCTAACCTATAGGGCCGCTACAAGTTGGAATCAACTCGACTTCAGTGGCTATGGCTATGTATAACCTATAGAACTATTAAATGAAATGATGCTACACAAAAGAAAAAGCTAATAGTCTCCCTACATTGCTCCATTTCATTCTCCAAAGCTGACACCAAACCGCCATTCACAACTAGCCGTGTCTCATCCTTCTACTTCATGCTTGTACACACACGTGACCATTTCATATGCAACATATAATAACTCTGCAGCTTGCATACTGACTTAAAAATGCATCCACTGTCATAGAGGTAATTCAGTTTACAGTTGTTTACAATATTCCACAGTACATCTGACTGTAACACAATATATTTATATAGCCATTCTCCTTTCAATAAACTTAATACAATGCTTGTACTTACTGCCCTTCGATTTCATGTCTTTTAAGCACCATAAGCAAGGTTGTAGCAAACATTCCTGAGACTATATCCTTACGTGCTGTCCTATTTCTCCCCCTGGCATAGACTCCGAGAATGGAACTGTTGAGTTTAATATTTATATTTTAAATTTTGAGATTTAAAAATTTCTTTTAATTCTATTAAAAGTCCAGAATTATGGTCCAACAGCTTGTAGGGTTCCCTGAGAACACAGTCTCTAGACTTGCTACCAGCCCAGATCTGAAACCAGTACTGAAGCCAACACTGCAGACAAAGTATGGATTGAGCTAAAGGACACAGAGTGAGGCTGCTTATGGTGTATGTATTTCAGGGTTCTCCATACATATACATGAGGCTGTCCTACTGGTTTCTTTCTAGAGGGCAGAGGAGAGGTTGGAGGGGAGAGGACAAGTATTGACTGCAGTGGATACTGGGAGAAAAGAGAAAAAAAGAAGAGTGTGCTGTCAGAGGATGAAGAAAGCAGGTATAATTGCAGAGGTGGGTGTGGAAAATTGACTTGGATTGTAAACTGTCACTGAATCACAATATATATATATATATATATTAGGAACATTAATGACATTTGAGACCAGGAACTTACCAGAGTACACTCTTCCTTGGATGCTAAGTAGCATTCACTGTTGCTGTCAAGTCAGCTGAGACACATAGTGACCCTTTAGGCCAGAGTAGAGCTGCCTCATAGGGTTTCTAAGGAGCAGCTGGTGGATTCGAACTGCTGGCCTTCTGGCTAACAGCTGAGCTCTTAACCACTACACCACCAGGGCCCCAAGAAGCATTACCCACCCCCACTGCTGTCAAGTCATGTCCGATTCACCGCGACCCTAAAGGTCATAGTAGAACTGCCCCTTAGAGTTTCCAAGGAGTGCCTGGCAGATTTGAACTGCAGACCTTTCGGTTAGCACACGTAGCACTTAACCCACTACACCACCAGGGCTTCCCACAAGCAGCTTTAGATGTCACCATTTTCTTATTTATATACTGACAGTTCGATTTCACTATTGCTTTAACTTCCACCCTCCTGATTCTTAGGAAAAATTAACATCTTTCTATATGTTTATTACCTGTTCATACTAACAATTTTGTTGGATTCTTTGTGCTATTCTAATCAATTTTAGGAGATTTTTATATATTGTGGATGATAACCTTTATCATATGTATTAAAAATATTTTTCCAGCTCTCTGATTCTCTTTTGATTTCTGTTTATCATTCCTTGCCAGACAAAAATGTTTGATCTTTGTGCAGTTGAAAATACCTAGGTTATTTTTTTTTTCCTTTCCCACACATTAAGTATTTAATTTACATGCCTTTTCTAACCAGCTTAGCTTGCCATGGGCTTTCTGGTATTTTAAAGGCTGTAAAGTTGTCACTGTCTTCCAAAACCTTCCATATATTCAGACCATGAGGAATAGTCTCATCTATTTCTGTTTGTTTTGTTTCTCCTTTTCTCAGTTAACAACCTTTATGTATCAAATCTGGCAAGTCTATTAGGTCTATCAATGAGGGAAAAACTCATCTGAAAAGCAAAAATAAAGCAGAAAACATTGAGTATAAATTTTGCACTTTCCCATTGGGTTAAATAATTTTAAGTTTATGTGCATTTTGCCTTGTGCCTTGCTCTCATTTCTGGAATCAAATGTTATAGTGCCTATAGACCCTATTTGTCCCAAGCGTGGCAGAAATATATTTTCTTTCTCCTCCCACTGCACATTTCAGAAACATTGGCCCATGGGATACGAGTACTTGAAAGAAATTGTGATTGACATGTTTAGCAGAAGGATGACAATATGTTGAGGGAGAAAATGAGATGGCATTATGTATATTATGAAGAAAATGTTAGGTTCTGTTGAGGGTAATGTATATTCAACACTGATCAGATTAAATAATTTAAATGTGATTTGGCTATGAATAGCAACAGGAAATTTTTTTCCTCTTGTTGATTACAGAAGGTACACCAGGATTTTCATATTTTCCTCCCCAAATACCCAGGGATCAACTGAAATGTAGTAGAGATAGGTAGGTGGATATAGACTAGGTGGAGAGATGGATGAACAGATGGATATATGTATGTATGTGTGGATGGATGGATGGAGGAAGGGAGGGAGGGAGGGAGGGAAGAAGGGAGGGAGGGAGGGATGGGTGGATGGGTGGATGGATGAATAGCTGATGGAATGATGAATAGGAAAGTTAGCATAGGTAGGTAGACAAGAAAAAAATGAAAAGGATAAATGAGAGATTTAAAGCTAAACCTCTCTGTATAAAAGTGCCTTAAAAATTTGTTCTCCATATAAATGATATGACAATTTATCAAAATAAACTTATCCACAGGTAAAGCTGATTAAGATTAAAATGAAAATGGGACAGTTTCATTAGAAGCAAGACACTGAACTAGGGTGTAGAACATGCGATTATGACTTTTTGTTAAAGGGACTTCTTCCAAATTGAATTCAAAATTGCAATGCATGACTGCAAACTGCTGGATGTATGGAAGACAGTCTTAGCATGTGGATCTCAGACTCCTGTCCACGCCTCCCCAACTACGAACCAACCTGATCTGGTGACAATTCAGATGGAGAAAGTGTCTAATTCCCTTTATCTGGTTGTTCTCTAATAGTCTGTTTCTTCAGACAAGGTCATCCTATACCAAATAAAGGGAACTGAGCTCCAGCTGAGAATAAATTTGAAAAAGAAGTTTTAAAAATAAATGATAAATAAAATGCCATATACATCACAGGCAAATTAATTAGCTTAAATTCCCAGAGTGTTGTCACACCTGTGGGTCCACCAGTGGAAGTGGGGTAATTGTCAAATCCCAGATCCATATTTCAATGGTTTTTTTTTTCCTTCCTGTCCTCACTATGATTATTTATGTTTATTTGCATTGTGTTGCTCAATTACATGTTGTGTTTCATATATTTTGTGCTATTTCTGAAAAATGGCATTTAATGAAGTGAAAGTAAACAGGTAACTGTCAGGAGGAGGTGACAGTCTGTTAATTTATGTAAAGTGTAACCAACCAGATGTTCTCAGGAAAATGCTTCAGTCAGAAACAAAGAAATTCTATGAACATAGTACTGTTTTTAATAAACAGGTAATGGCTGCCCATGGTGATTTAAAAAAAAAAAAAAAACCATCATGCCTTGCAGAGCTCAGCCTAACTCAGGGAGCCCAAGGGAAAAAGAGACAAATGTGAGAGCCTAGAGGGTAGGTGCAACACCTAATGACTGCAGCAGTTTGGCCCTCAGAAAGTTAGGGCGAGTCACCTATTTGCTAACTCTAAGCTAGGCACCAGTAAGCAGGTGTCAAAACAAACAAACCAAAAACAGGTATTATAAATGTTGCTACCGTTTTATAAAAAGACAGCCTCCTAGTTCCAAGATCCTGGAGACCAAAAGATAGTATTATTACCCTCGACTCACCAACGATTAAAGACTCAGATACCAGCAAAAGTTGGCAGTTCAAATCAACCCCGAGTGTCTTGGAGACAGACCTGTTGGTCTGCTTCTAAGGGGTCACAGCATTGAAAATGCTGAGGAGTGGTTCTACTCTGCACACAGACGGTCTGAACCATCCCAATAGCAGCTAACAATGACAGCAGCAACGTTTATCTAACACTGACCAAATGCCTGACAGCTTAGGGAAGAGGACAGATTCTAATGGCTATTACTTCTTTGTGAATGTATCACACACATGCATCATCACGTGCTGGTGTAATTAATGGTTGTGAAGTCTACTATTTTTGTCAGTTTTCTTTTAATGCTGTGTATAAGTTCTTCCACTGAAGTTCTTTTGGATCAGTGTATAACAACATCCAGAAACACACAGCGAGTTCTCAAGATCGCAAACCTAGTTGTGAAATTCAAGTGAGCCACTATCAGAGCTCCTAAAATACTGTAACTCATTCATTTCTAACTAGAGTCTTTCTTAGGATGGGGGAAGACAAATCAACATAGGAAAAACATGAAAAGATAAACATGTATCTATAAACAGAGTAAATGCAGACTGTATTAGCTTTCTATGGATGCCGTAACAAAGCTGCCACCACAAACTGGGTGACTCCTAAGAAATTGTCCCATAGTCTTGTTGTCTGGGAATCTGAATTCTAGCTGTTGACCTTGGTGATTTCTTCTGTAAGGGAGAATCTCTCTCCCAGCTTCTGGTGACAGCCAGCATCCCTTGGCTTGTAGACGCATTGTTCTAGTCTCTGCCTGTTTTCCACTCAGTGTCTCTTTTCCTTTATAACGCCATCATTTAGATGGGATTAGGATACGCCCTACTTGAATATGGTCTCATGTTAAGTAATCACATCTACATCCAGTTTTGGTGGACACATTTTGACCGGAAGCACAGGCCAAGAACGACGAATGATCTTTATTCCTTCCATTCAGAGTGTCCTTAACCTGGCCATTGCTTGAACACAGTGACAAAATCAATTCTCAATAGTTAGATGCAGAATTTGTCAGTAGTCCGCTGTGTATTCTCCTAGGCAGTGCCGTCCTCCTCCATGCAAAACCATTCTGCAGATGAACTCAAAAGACAGCCCTCAGCGTTCTAGTAGGAAACGCATAGCTATGCACAAGCTCGTCTTATATTTATCCTCAGATCCTCTCTCTTTTCTAAGTTCTTCTTTCAAAGACAAAGTGGTGTTTTTGGCTGCTCTGGGGAGTGACTGAGCTGTGTCTTGCCCTGTGGGGGTGTTGTGGACTTTCCAGTTGTACGACTTGAAAGAAGGGTGCCAGACTTCAATATGCAAATGAATGTATCAACAGCCTGTCTTGTCAAAATCTATTGTGCCACAATTATTACTGCAAGTCCCAATTTGCTGCCTGGAGTTTTGCATCCATGACAGCCACAAGTAGATGAGTCTTCTTTTTTCTTTTTCCTTTTTATTTTTTTCCTGCAGGCATATTTTTTGCTCAGGCTCAGCAGAGATGCCCTGTAAATTTATTGAGCCACACAACTAGATGACTTGCTAAGGTAGCAATACTCATAATGGTAGATATTTAAAAAGAAATCTACACGAAAAAGGGTTTCATCACTTCAAAGCAAAGTCACTTTGGTCTAGACAGCCAGCATGGTTTCTCTGTTGTGCTGTGTCATCTGTGAAGGGTAGCAGACACCAGTGACCCACAGGTGAATGAATGATCCTTCACTAAGTACAGTGCCTACCTATGCCAGCAGTCGCTGCTGTAGGTACAGACTGTTTAGCCCAGCAATTAGGTCTATTCTGGGTACTGGAAAGATGCAAGCCATGGTGTATTTACTCCTGCTATTTATACAAAAATAGATTCGTTTAAATTAGAACTGCATAGGATCTCACCATTCATGTTTGAGCAGTTGGAATTTTTTTTTTTCTTCATGTTTGTCTTCTACACACTTTGTTTGTTTAAACTATGGTTCTACACAGATTGGTGTATCATTCACTCTTTTTCATTTCTATGGTTCTAGGTTCTTCTTAACTCCTGACATTCCTGCTGCTTTTTCTAGATGTTTTTTCTGTTTGCAAATGTGAACTTCAAATTAACAATGCTTGTCTTTTCTTCTGCAGGCATGCTACCAGACAAAAACCTCCAGATTCTCATTACCTGCCCCAAAAGCCAATCTCTGAGACAGGTGTATGGGGAAGTGATCAAAAGCTTTATTACTGTTACCATTATTATTAACTGTGTTTACTAGCAAATAAATATGGGGGACAGACAACATGTTTTGTTCTCCCATCCTATTCAAATTGGTCAGACAGAACCAGGAGTTTTATAAGAGAAGCTAGGTGCTGAACATAGGGTCAGGACAAGAATGAGAGCAGACGGGGAGGCACCTCTGTCCGAGAGCAGACCTCAGGAGTTGGAGCAGGCCTCGGGGTCTATGTGCATATCAACAGCTGGGGTCTGACACTCAGCTGTCTCCTGGGCCTATCTCAGAAAAAAATGTGCCTGTGCTTCTTCATTGTTGGCTATACCTAAAGAAGCTGTAAAAGCTGTAAAGATTACTGTCTCAGTGGCTTCTGTCAGCTAATGCATGACTTCCTGGGCCAGGGCCTATATGAAAGAAGCCAGGAATTTTTAAGACAGGAGAAAAGACAAGTAAAAAAAGTCAATTTACAAAAATAATTAAATGCTGGCTGTCTATTTTAATTTCCTTTTTAAAATCAGGGGATCTGAGTGCTTCTCCCCTGTTTCTTGCACGCATGATTCTTCACTCCTTGTCTGAGACAGCACTTTGAATTCCTTTCAACTGGGCCAAGGTTTTCAACCTAAAGTTAAAACTACATTTTATTCATGAAACAGATGAGCCAGTTATGTATATATGTGTGTATATATATATATATAAACACACATATGCACACATCCATATCTATATACATGCACAAAATATACCTAACACATATACAGACATATATACATGTATCTCTACATAGGTATCTACATACACTATATATATGTCTGTGTCTGTATCTGAAGTATTAGTCACAATCCACAGAATCATTTTCAAAATCCACTATCAGGACATGGTGCACACACAATTGTATGAAAGCATTCTCCCAGAACGGAGGAGAACCAGAGGGTGGCCTTATGTTACCCAGAGCCTGGGGGCTTCCTGGAAAGGTAGATATGTAATATGATACTAGCAGCATGCTTTCAATGTCAGTGTGAAAAGAACTGAGGGAGTCTCCAACAGACTCTGGCAAAGGAAGCATTGCCCCTCAATTGTTAAACTAGAGAAGGGCTGAAGGGTTCCAGGTGGAGGGAACAGGGACGCTCTCATCCATCTAAACATTACCTCTGCTTGAAGTACATGTGGTCTTTTTAAAAATTTTTATTTATTTTTTTATTTAATATGACTGAGTGAAAATGTACATTCCCGTATAAATTTACATGCCCACCTCTGTGCAGCTTCCACTGCTCTCCTGGTACAGCTGAACTCTGACCTGGAGAGTGGGGTCAACACACTGTTTAGGACATTATTAATTGATGGGGACAGAGGGAGGGGTCAGAAGGGAGGGTAAGGGCCAACTCTGTGGGCTAACATGGGAGAGATAAGAGGCCCCCCACATCAGCTCCCACAGAGGTGCTCTGGCGGGTACAGTGAAAGGAAACTTTGGACAAACTCCATGCCTGTCCCTCATTGCAGCCCTATTTGAAAGCAGAGAATAAGCAGAACGGAGATACGTGAAAATGTTGCCTTTCAGGACTAGAAGAAACCTTTCTGATCTCCGATTCAAAATTTCCCTCCTCCCCATACAAGCACCAGTTAAAACCAGTTGCCACTGAGCTGATTCCAACTCATGGCAACCTCACATACGTCAGATGAGCTCACATCTGTCAGAGCAGAACTGAGCTCACAGTATTTTCACTGGCCGATTTCTTCCGAAGTAGATTCCAAATTAGAAAAGGGAGGTCTTTGCCCCTCCAGAGAATACATAATTTACTACACCGGAAAAGTATACAAGGAAGTAAACCCTGTCTTAACAACACAGAGAAAGTATAGGGGTTGAAGAGGTATGTCTTCACGTTTCCAATGATGTCAAGTAATCTGGACCTTTTTTCTTTTTCTTTCTTTTTTTAACTTTTTGCCCTTGCTCACATGCCCTTCTTCATTTCTATTTCAGATAGAATTATGTCACCCCAAAGCTGAGCTGGAGTCCCAACTCCTGTATGAAGTCCAAAAATTAAGTCCGCGAACTTACTTGTTCTAAATGCTGCCTGCCATGCTGAATGTCACTGTGGCCACCTTCAAAGTACTCATCTTGAGAAGCTGTGCACTGATGTCAGCACCTAGTCCACACTTCAAAGCAACTTGGGAACTCTTTCTGGAATCGCCACTGCACATAGGGGCAAGGTGGCGGGTTCACAGACTTAATTGTATGTTAGTCTGTGAGGGAGTTTTTAGCCAGTAACCAGATAACAGTATTGGAACACCTTACCTACTCACCTGATCTGGCCCCCAGTGACTTTTTTCTTTACCCGAAGATAAAGGAAATACTGAAAAGAGACATTTTGATGACATTCAGGGCACTAAGGGTAATACGATGACAGCTCTGATTACCATTCCAGCAAAACAGTTCCCAAATCGCTTTGAAGGGTGGACCAGGCACTGGTGTTGGTGCATAGCTTCCCAAAAGGAGTACCTCAAAGATGATCACAGTGATATTCAGCCATGAGGTATGGAGCACATTTTCTAGGATGAATTTGCAAACTTAATTGGCTCCTCGTATACATGAATGTGACCTGGTTTAGAAACAGGGTCTTTGAAAACTAGTTATAAGAGGTCACGCAGGAGTAAGTGGTTTTTAAGCCTATTTAAATGCTGTCCTTATAAAAAAGAAAAGACACAGAGAGCTCATGGCTATAAGAAGACATGGGCAAAGATTGGCATGATCCAGAAGACAAGGATCCCTGGCTATCACTAGAAGTTAGGAAAAAAGGCAAGGAAGAGACTTTCCCTCAAAGCCCCCAAAAGGAATGAGGGACACCCTTATTTCAGAAATCAGTCTCCAGAAATGCGTGAATAGTTTCTGTTGTATTTAAGCCACCTTGTTTGTTATGGCAAACTAGGAAATGAATACAGACTTCGAGAGATTTTTCACCACAACAAGGATCTGAGTGAGGAGTCTGAGGCCTGGCGGGAAATCTAGTGATCTCTGGGGGCCTGTGTGAGCTCAAACACGTATTGGATAGGGGTTTTATCCTAATCACCCTTATTGTTACATCACTTTTTATTTCCCCATGATTCTCAGGCACGCTGAGAGTCTTACATTATTGAGATGACTCTCTTTGTTCCCAGTCTCTTATCTCCCTTTCCCATCTTGTCTTTTCCCTTCCCTCCAACAAGCGCTGTTTTAGGAACTCAGAATATCACAAGGACCCCAAAAAGAGTGGACTTGCCCTCAAGGCGATCCCATTCTACAGCAGGAGATCAGAAAAAATAAACACCCCATACATGCATAAAAATGTCTGTGCTCAGAAGAAGGATCGAGCCAGAAGAAGGCTGTACCTTGTGCAAAGTACGTCTGTAGGGAAAGAGGCCTGAGTTCAAGGCTTAGCTGTTTTCCTCTCCAGCTCCATGAGCTATATCAACATCAACACTTGACTTTAAGGTCAAATTTATGTTATATAAAATTCACTCATTTTAAGTGTCCAGCTCAGTGTTTTGCAATAAATTTAGAATCATGCAACCATCACTACAATCTAACTTTAGGACATTCCCATCAGCCTGAAAGATTTTTGTCATGTGCATTGGCAGCCAATTCTTGTTACCAACAGGCACTAAGCAATCTCGTTGCTTTCTCCGTGAGTTTACTTTTTGTGATGTTTTGTATAAATGGAATCATGCAATATGTAGTCTTATGTGTTTGCTTTCTTTAGCTTAATGTCCTGTTTTTGAGGTTCATCCATGTCACAACATGCATTACCTGTCATTACTTTTCAAGACCAAATAGTATTCCGTTGTACCAATAATCCATATTTTATGTGTCCATTCACCAGCTGATGGATACTGAGACTACACTACCTTAAAATGTCACTGTTGTCCCTTTTCTACCTCAAACACCAGTTAGAGGGTGAAATGAGATGAGTACTGTGTGACACGCTGGAACTGACAGATAGAATGTTGTATTACTAGGTGCTGTCCTATCCCTTTGGGTTATTGCTCTGTCAACTTTCCCAAAGTTGGGATAACTAGGCAATCTCCTAGTTCAACTAGTCATTTAAGTTGAAGTGAGATCCCAATATCACTAAATCTCCCAACTACATGCCACCACTTTACAGATGAGATAGCTGTGGCTCCAGTGTTTCTCTGAAGCCCCAGTTCCACACAGCTTTCAAGTGGTGGAAGAAAGACTGGAATTCACATTGGCTAACTCTGAGAACTGTGTTCTTTGGCAGTGCCTGACTTCTCTCCTCATTTGTCCTCAATCCAAGAAATAACAGTGATCTAAACAATGCTGATTGATGAAGAATTGAAAAGGAAAGGAATTAGCATGTGCTGAGTGATTAGTGTGTGCCAGGGGTCTACATGTCACTTGTCCTCAATCTGCACAGCAGACCTTTCACACATGGAGGCTGGGCCCCCACTGAGACACTTGTCAGGAGGTCACAGACTCATGATGAGGACAGGGAGAGAGAAGAGTCACCTAGAGCCTTCCAGGACTTGTGTCCCCCAAGGAGTGTAACCCCCCAATTTGAGTGAATAACTGTACTTAGACCACAGCTGAATGCCAAATGTGGGTAATTAGGGCTTCATGAACTGAGAGGGTAGCCAGGTCTTTGTAGGTCCTGGAAGCGAAAACCCTGCCCGGTTCTCCTGCACACACAGAGATGGCCTATAGAGTAGGAACTTTGACTAGTCCTACTGCATTCCCCAAAACAGTGAGTAGATGAACAAAGAAATTTAAAGCAGTATCTACCTAGAGCAATGGAATGAATGCTCCATATTTCTTGTCCCCTGTGGTTTCTCGCAGTTACCTAGCATGGGTCCAAGTCCTCAACCAAGCTGAGACCCTCTACTCAGCCACCCAGAGGTCCGCACACTTTCCACCAAGCCAGAAACATCCACTCACCCACCCGTGGGAACACTTGTGTCTCCACTTTTGCTGCCTCTGCCTGTAGGTCCTGCCACACTCCACTGACTTCTGGCCAGGCCTTGACACTAGGGCCTACACTAGGGCCATCTGGACCCCTGCTCCTTCTTGGGTGGTATGGTCCATCAGACTGGGATAGTCCTGATGGCTCACTTCCCTGACTCTGACACTACCTGTGGCCAAGAGACCAGCAGGTCCTCAGCAGTCCTAGTGCTTGGCCCCACTGATTATCAGAGAACAGTTTTCCGGATTCGTCTTAATGTAACCATGCTTCCTGGATTTGAAGTTTGGGGCTCCTCGCCTCTCTTTGGAGAAAAAGTTTACTTTTTCATTTCTGAATGATTCTCTCCTGCCTCTGCTCTACGTCAACAATAAGTTGTTCTTACATCTGCCTTACCACCCTTGTCATAGTTTAGCAGATTTTAGAGACGTTACAGCCAAACGCTGATTTTTGAGCTCAGTAGGTGTATTTTACAGCTAAACGCGATTATCTAGCTTTCTCATTTTGGTGTCTCATTTGACCTGATGTGCTAGATGTAAACACTTCCGCTGCTGCGTACAAGAAATACTGGCCCCTGAAATTTTCACTGAATCTCCAATTAATTTGACGACTTGTGCATACTCAGTTAATTTCATCATTTATGATGTGTATTCTCCATATCTGAGAATTTAACACATGGTTTCCTACTTGACATGATCACAACCATCACTGTTTGACATTTGCAATTATTTTTCCTTTCAAATGTTTATTTAGGTGAAAGTGATTTCCAAATATACATATATATGTTTTAATGATTATAAAATATTTTTATGGCAGGAAAAAAATCCAACAAAGTTATAATACAATGCTTTCTGACAATGTTGTCATTTTGAAATTACATCTGATGTTATGCTTTATCTAACTGTCTAAGGAAGACTCCACTTAATAGCTGAGTCCATTCTTTCTATATAATGGGAGGTCTTCTTAACCATTTCAAATTTTCAGGTAAGTTAAATTCCTATGGACCTCCATAGGAGATCCCAAATGAATTTTTATTAGTCTGTAAAGACAACCTTTGGATGAATTATGATCCACTGTCAACGATTTTATTTCTGTATGTTTGTGGGCACCAAGTATTCTTAGTTTATAAAGTAAAAGGTCAAGAAGCAAATTAGCATTAAAACAATACTCTGAGTGCCTATCAAAACATGGCCCTTCACTTCATATGCAAATATAAGGAAACTAGAGTCTAAGTGAGGGAACAGTTGTCAGAATATCTAGACAGGAGGTGAATTAGTTTTCCAAAGCACATACAGGCATTCACACAAGTTTTGATACAAGAGCAACAACTTTAGTTCTCAAATGTATTAATGCTCACATAAGAACAATACATTACAGAATTTTATCTTCACTTTTCTTGTGCTTAATCATGAGTCCCTTTGTGCATATAAGTAGCACAGCATTCTTTTATCCCTTCTGTCTCCTGGTCCATAGGTTAATTTCATCTGGAAACAAGGTTTTGTCTATTATTCTGTAACAATATTTTATCTGGGTCTGATTTTTTTTTTTTTCTTTAACATTGTCTGGAGTCAGCAGCCCAAGACAGCACCTTATACTGACACACCATAACATCCTCCTACAATAGACTTGAGAAACCAAGTTAAACAGATCCAGACAACAACCTTGGTACCTCAAACATCAAATGGAAGGTTGAAGAATTAGATGGAGCTCTGAGAGGAGACAGAAAGAAAACAGCAGACACAGAGATTTATAGATCTTTGGTGCTTTCTAGCCAACCCAGCACAGCATGGTCATTTTGGGACAAAGCAGGTAGCCTTCCTGGGTGTGGAACACAGGAAAGCAACTACATGGAATTTACAAGAGGGGAAAGAAGTACTGTGCAAATAAACTCGGAATGAAACAGGGAGAGCACAGCACACACTAAGGCTGAAAAGGAGAGTAAAGGAAGAAGTGGCAAGAGCTCCATCTGGATCCAGAAAGGCCGCAGCAAAGGCAGGTATCCAGAAACTGGGGAATGGGCTACTTACCAGTCTCAGTGCTGGACTGTTTGGCCAGGAAACATCCAATGAAAAGTATAATTGTAGAGTAGCAACCACAGATCCCCCACTCAGACAGCCTCCATACAGGTCCCTTCAAATTTAAATGGGCCGAGCTCCTGCTGCCTGGTAGGGCCAGGGTGTATCATCCCTTCCACCCATGCCCACTGACCCTCAGGAGCAATCATAGGAGGTGGGACCAAGATGGCAGAGTAGCCAGATGTTTCCTGTGGTCCCTTTCGCGAATCAAGCAAATTGATTATATGTGAAAATCTGGCAAACCAGAACACTGAAAGCAAAGTTGAGGAACTGAATTGAGCTGCAGGTGCAGGGAGTGACGCTTCAGAAGCAGCAAGGAGTTGCTAGACCTGATCCAGTGGGAACTGGTACCCTGCAAGATGATCTATTAGCATAAGTGCAGTAACACAAGCTGTGGCAGTTCAGGATGTATTTTCCACTTTGGGAGATGCAACGTCCCTGTACCAGACAGTCCACTTGTGCCTCCAGAAACAGTAAAAGTAGCACCCAAAAGCAAGTTGGGTCTGTTCTACCCCGTGGATCAAAAACACCCCTTGGGGAAAAACCACTCTTGCATTTACACATGCATTTACACTCTTGCATTTACACATGCCCCCTTGTCTGAACTGGGACAAGCAGGATTCAAAAACTAATACAGCCTCTGGACTGGAGCAGGACATGCCAACCACTCTGAGCCATTATCCCAGCATCGGAAAGAGAACAAAGTAGCAAACAGAAAAAATAATAATAATTGGTTGGCTAAATTAATCAGGGAAAACAGGGCAGTAACATTTTCCTGAAGTCTCACCTCAAAGATTTCAGCTCTTTGGTAGACAGGCAGATTAGTGATATTTTACACCACTCTGCCTATCAAGAAGTGTCCTCACCCACCCACATCAATAGTCTGGGGACTGGCAGCTCCATCCATGCTACTTAGACATGACGGGGTTCCAAGACAAGCAATGCCTCCCAGTCCTTATAGCTAACAGCACAGTTACCCATAGTCTGGCTATAGAACCCACCCAGCTATGCACTCTAGGGAACCAGGACAAGTTTCCTCACACTCTCTGAAGGGTAGCTGTCCATCCCCTGCCTTGCTTAGCAGATGACTCCATATGGCAGCCAGGTGTCTGTGTCTACACCAAACACCACCGCCTGTAGAGGACTACAGGGGAGAGCCTGCCTTACGCACTAGGTGTCAATTACCTGGATACCTGAGCTGAAACCGTACAAGAAAAGTAAATGGACTCCTGGACTCATATACCTAGTAACATCTCTAAACTACCTGGTGACAAGACATTAGAACTTCAAAGACCTCAATAGTCAAACTAGCTCACAAGAACAGCCTATTTGGAGATATCAAAACAATAAGCTACTACACAGCAAGCAAAAACAATAAAATAAAATACTTACTGAAGTTTCAGAGACAACAATTATTATCAAATCACGTAAAGAGGCAAACCATGACAACTTCAACAAGCTCCCAACACAGGGAATCAAGAAATCTGCCAAATAAAGAGTACTTCCTGGTAATACCAGATGTAGAATACAAAAGATTAATATACAGAACTCTTCAAGAGATCAGGCAAAACACAAAACAAGCTAAGACAGACACAACAACTGAGAAACTTAGAGTACAGCATAATGAAAAATTGAACAGGCTCCAAGAAATCCATAGAGAGCAGACAGAAATTCAGATTAACAGTAAAATTTCAGAATTAGACAACTCTGTAGAAAATCAAAGGAGCAGAACTGAGGCAAAGAAAGTCAGAATTAGAGAGACTAATAATAAAGTAGTTGATACCAGTGTATCTGAGGAAAGATCAGATTATAAGATTTAAAAATTGCAGAAACTCTAAAAACTATGTGGGACTCTATCAAGAGGAATAGCCTACAAGTGACTGTAGTTTCAGAATGCAGGAATAACAGAAAATACAGAGAGAATTATTGAAGATTTGGGGCAGAAAACTTCCCTGATATTGGGAAAAATGAGAAGATACCTATCCAAGATTCTCATAGAACTCTACACAAGCTAGGTCTCACAAGAAAGCCACCAAGGCATATTGTATGTAAATTTACCAAAACTGAATATAAAGAAAAAAAATTAATATTGGCTAGGAATAAATAAAAAAAAATCTACAAAGGAGAATTATTGAGATTAAGGTTGGAGACTTAGCAGAAACCGTGCAGGCAAGAAGACAATGGGATGACACATATAAAGCCTTGAGGGAAAAAAATATGTCAGCCAAGAACTATATATCTAGTAAAATTGTCTCTCAAATACGATGGCAAAATTAAGACATTTCCAAATAAATGGAAGTTTAGAGAATTTACAAGAATTGCAAGAAATACTAGACAGAGTCTTTCAGCTAGAAAATCAGTAACATTAGATAACAAACCAAGACTAAAATGCAGGATAGAGAAACCAGATAATCAGCCCAGACAGGAAAATCACAAAAATAAACCAAAGGTAAAACACTGAAAATAGGGAAACAGGGATGTTATTATGCAAGAGATGACAATATTATAACAAAAAAAAGAGGGTTTAAAAAATGTAATCATGGATCTTTCATACAGAGAAGAAGTTAAGCTAATACAAACAATAAAAGAACAGTTTAAACTTAGAAAAATAAGGGTAAACATTAAAGTAACCACAAAAGAAATGACCAAACCTACACACTGAAATAAAAAACAAGAAACAATACAAAAGCTAATCAAATACAAAACCAATTACAGTGAAAAAGATAAAAAGAAAGTAAAGAAAAATGATTCAGCACAGAAAATTAAGTGAAACTAGTAAAATGTCAACAGTACACAAAACAAGGTATCAAAATGACATCCTATCAAAACTCATACCTATCAATAATTGTGCTGAATACAAGTGGATGAAATGCACCAATAAAGAAACTGAGTGGCAGAATTGGTTTAAATAAATAAATAATGATGATCTATCTATATGCTGACTATAAGAGACAGATCTTAAACTTAAAGATACAAACTATAACTCAAAGGATGGAAAATATATATATTAAGCAAACAACATTCAAAAAAAAAAAGAGCAGGAGTGGCAATGTTAGTTTCTGACAAAATAGACTTTAAATAAAATCCACCACACTAGATAAGGAAGGACACTATATAATGATTAAAGGATCACTACACCAGGAGGACATAAACACATTTAAATATTTATATACTCATAAGAACAAAAGAAACAGATGGTGCCTGGCCACCAGCAAAGACAGCCCTGAGAGAAGACGCAGTGTAGAATCCCTGACACAGCACAAGCAAAAGGTGTATGGAGATCTAAAACTCTATTAAAAGACCAGATTTGATAGTCCAACAACCTGAAAATTCCCTGAGAACATGGACCCTGGACTTGCTGCTAGCTCAAACCTGAAACCAGTACTGAAGCCAACATTTCAGACAAAGAATGGACTGGACTTGGGGACACAGAGTGATTCATGTGGTGTATGTACCTGATGGATTTATATATTCACACGCACACTCACACTCACACTCACGCATGTATGTATACACACACACACACACACACACACACATGAGGCTGTCCTACCAGTTTCTTTTTAGAGGGGAGAGGAGAAGGTGGAGAGGAGGAAACAAATGTTGGTTGACTGGATACTGGAAGTAAAGAGTGAAAAAGAAGAATGTGCTGTCACAGGATGAGGAGAGCAGACAGAGTTACAGAGAGATAGATACTTGGGATTTTACACAGTAAACTGACTTGGACTGTAAACTTTCACTTAATCACAAAAAAAAATAAAAAAAAAATTATGTCTCAACAACAGTGCTCCTAAATATGCAAGACATTCTGACAGCATTTCAAAGAGAAATAAAGAGTTCCACCATAACAATGGGAGATTTCAACATACCACTGCCTGTGAAGGACAGATCATCCAGAAAGAAGCTGAGTAATGACATGGAAGATCTAAATGCCACAGTCAACCAACTTGATGTCATAGACATATACAGAACATTGCCTCCAACAACAGCCAAATATACTTTCTTTTCTGACGCATGTGGAACATTCTTCAGAACAGACCACATACTAGGCCATAGAGCAAGCCTTAACAGAATCTATAGCATCAAAATATTATAAAACATGTTTTCTGACTGTAAAGTTGTGAAGGTAGAAATCAAAACAGAAAAGCAAAGGGGAAAAAATTAAACACAAAACTACTGGGTTACAGAAGAAATTAAGGATGGAATAAAGAAATCCACATAATCAAGTAAGAATGAAAACATATCTTTCCCAAATCTTTGGGACACTTCAAAATTAGTCTTCAGAGGTCAATTTATAGCAATAAATGCTCACATACAAAAAGAAGAAAGAGAACAAATTAAAGCATTAATCCACCAATTTGAACAAATAGTAGGAGCATGGCAAAAGATGCCCTCAGCACTAAAATAAAACAAATAGCTAAATTAAAGCAGAATTAAATGAAATAGAGAATAGAAAAATAAGACTTAACAAGACCAACTGGCAGACCCAAGCTTCTTTTTTTTTTTCTAAAGAAAATATTCTGCTTACCACTTGGGTGAGTGATGTCTGGCGTCTTAAAAACTGGCAAGCTGCCATCTAAGTAGCATCCATGGTTCCCAATCCACTTGGACCACAGATAAACAGAGGACATCAAGGACAGGAGGTAAAAATAAGCCCACCAGATGGAAGGGGCCATATGAACCAGAGTCTCTTTCACAGGACCAGAAGAACTAGACAGTGCATGGCCACCACCAACGACTGCCAGAATGGGGTGCATGGTATGAATCCCTTGACATAAGGGGAGAGGACTACAGGGCAGAACTAGAACTCTACCAAATGAACATACTTGATAATCTGTCAGGCTACAGGGTCCCCTGGGGGTGTGGTCCCTGCACCCCTGGGGGTGCAGTTTGGGGTTAGAAACCCCAAACTGCATCCAGCACCACGGCCAGTTCTCCAAAGATTGAAATGTGCTGTACAAAACATGGAGTGAGGCTGGCAATGAACAAATTTTGGGACTTAAATATGTACATGGGGCTGTCCAAGAAGCTCATCACTGGAGGCTAGGCAATAGGGTGAGGGGGTACAAATCATGATCAAATGGCCACTGGATAAAAGGGAGGAGAGTGCTGTCATGGGAAGGGGGAAAGGGAAGGGAGAACAGTTAGATTAGAAGAGTGGTGAAATGTTTGAGTGCTATGTCACAAACTGATATAATCATAAACTTGTACTTACACCACAATATTTATTATTTTTTTAAAAAAGAAAGAGTGAACAAGACCAAAATCTGATTCTTTGGATACAGCAATGAAATTGATAAACCAATCACCAAATTGACAAAAGAAAAACAGACAAGGAAGCAAATAATCTGGACAAGAAATGAGATGGACAATATGACAAAAGACCCAACTGAATTGCAACAGAGTACTATGAGAAACAGTACTTTTGCAAGCTTGAAAACGTACAAGAAATGGAACAAATTTCTGGGAGCAACCTCATACCCATATCTGATACCAAGAACCTGGTAAAAGCATGCCTACTGCCCACAGCCCAGTGACTATCTGGAGTGTTCTATTACCCACTGGACTGACAGGAGTGCATCTACAGACCAACAACTGGATCAAGTCCCCCCTTGCCTGCAACCTGGTTACCACTGGGAGCACCTGTTTGCCTGAAGACTGGAGACCAGTAGAAGTGCCTCTTCCACCATAGCCCAGAGACCAGAGAGAGCGAGCCTGCATCTTGGTGACCGGTAGGAGTACTCCCTTGCCCACAGCGTGATGATTGGTAGTATCATGCCTGCAACTTACTATCCAGCAGTTGTGCCCCCTTTCTTGTGGCCCAGCTACCAGTGGATCCTGGCAATTGGGGGGAGAGCTCCCACATTCACTGCCCTGCCACCAGCATGACCCCTCCATGCCTGCAGGGTGACCAGAAATGTACCCTGTGATTTTCCTGTGCTGTATGTTAGAGGATTAGGGTAGGACTATAAATCCCTTCATAAGATCACCTCTTTGCTCCACTGTAAAGGAAGTTTCCCTCGAGTGTGGGTTATACTACCCTTTATCCTTTCATCCTACAAGAGATAAAAGGTAAAGGAAGCAAGCAGAGAACTGGGAACCTCACACCGTCAAGAAAGCAGCACCAGGAGAAGAGGGTGTCCTTCAGACCTGAGGTTCCTGCACCAAGATGCTCTCTGAACAAAGACTGAAGCTATAGTGGACTTTCCAACAGAGCCGATAAGGTGAAAAGCCTTCCCTTGGAGAGAACATTCTCTACATTAATGCTACTGGTGTAGTGATTAAGTGCTATGTCTGCTAAGCAAAAAGTAAGTAGTTGGAATCCACCAGGTGCTACTTGGAAACTCTATGGGGCAGTTCTACTCTGCCCCATAGGGTCTCTGTAAGTCAGAATCAACTTGATGGTACTCGGTTTGGTTTGGTTTACACTAACAAGAAGGATATTGAAAAGTAACTCAGGAAATAAATACCATTGCAACAGGCCTCAAAAGGATAAAATACCTAAGAATAAACCTAACCAGAGATGTAAAAGACTTATACAAGGAAAACTGTAACACACTTCTGTAAGAAACTAGAAGAGATTGACAAACCATAGAAAACATTCCATTCTGATGGATTGAAAGACTTAACATTGTGAAAATGACAATGTTACCAAAAATAACCTATAAATACAATGCAGTCTGGTCTAAATCTCAACATCATTCTTTTCAAATGGAAAAATAATCTTCTAGCTTAATATGGAGTAGAAGGAGGCTCTGAATAGTTAAAGCCACAGTGAAGAACAAAGGAGGAGATCTCTCACTTCTCAGTCTCAAAATTTACGTTACAGCTATGGTAGTCAAAACAGCCTGGTACTGGTTCAAAGATAGACACATAGATCAACAGAACAGAATTGAGAGCCCAGAAAAAAAATCCATCCATGCGTACATGGGTAGCTTCTCTTTGACAGAGGGTCAAAATCTGTTCAATGGGAAAGAAACAGTCTATTTAAGAAATGGTGTTGGCAAAACTGGATATCCATATGTAGAAAAAATGAAACAGGATCCATACTTCACATACTGCACCAAAACTAACTCAAGATGGATTAAGGAACTAAGTGTTAAAGCTAAAACTATAGACTTCCTGGAAGAAAACACAGGATCTAATTTTCAGTATTAATAGTCTATCAAACAAAACTAAAAATACATAAATGACAGAAGATAAATTAGACAACTGAGACATAAAAATTAAATTGTTTGCTTGCCCAAAGACTTTATACCAAGAGAGTGAAAAGAGAATCTACAGACTGGGGGGAAAAATTGGCAACAGCACATCTCATAATGGTCTAATCTCTAAAACACATATGAAAAATCAACAACAACAACAAGAAACAACTCAATCAAAAATGATAGAAGACATTAAGAGACACTTCACCAAAGAGAACAACCAGATGGTCAACAAATAAATAAATGAAAAGATGCCTGAGATTATTAGCCATTGAGAGATGCAAGCCAACACTACCATGAGACACCATTGCACCTCTGCAAAAACGTTGATGATCAGTAAAACAGAAAAGAATAAATGCTGACAAGGTCATGGGGGGTTTGGAACTCTTACAAACTGTTGGTGGGATTGTGAAATGGTATAACTGCTGTGGAAAATGGCATGGTGCTTTTTCTAGGAATGTTGTTGCTGTTAGGTGCTGTAAGGTTGGTTCCCACACACAGTGACTTTATGAACAACAGAACAAAACACACTGCCCAGTTCTGTGTCATCCCCACCATCATTACGCTTGAGCTATTGTTGCAGCCACTGTGTCAGGCCATCTAGTTGAGGGTCTTCCTCTTTTATACTGACCCTCCACATTACCAACCACTGTATCCTTGTCGAGGGACTGGTCCCTTCTGGTAACACGTCCAAAGTGTGTGAGATGAAGTCTTGCCATCCTTTCTTCTAGTCAGTGTTCTGACTGTACTTCGAAGAGAGATTTGTTTGCTCTTCTGGTAGTCCAGGTATATTCGGTAATTTTTACCAACACCATAATTTAAAGGCATCAATTCTTCTTCAGTTTTTCTTATTCATTAACCAGCTTTCACATGCACGTGAGGTGACTGAAAGCACAATGGCTTGGTTGAGGCAAAAGTTCTTAAAGTGACGTCTTTGCTTTTTAACACTTTAAACAAATCTTTTGCAGTAAGTTTGCTCAACGCATTGTGTCATTTAATTTCTTGACTGCTGCTTCCATGGGCATTGATTGTGGATCCAAGTAAAATGAAATTCTTGGAAACTTCAATCTTTTCTCTTTTTATCATGATGTTGCTTATTGGTCCAGTTGTGAAAATGTTTGTTTTCTTTATGTTGAGGTCTAATCCATACTCATGACTGTAGTCTTTGATCTTTATCAGTAAGTGCTTCAATTCCTCTTCACTTTCAGCAAGTAAGGTTGTGTCATCTGTATAACACATTTTGTTAATGAGTCTCCCTCTCTCCTTGATGCCCCATACATTTTCATATAATCCAGCTTCTCAGATTATTCATTTAGCATACAGACTGAATTGGTATGGTGAATTGGATACAACCCTGATGCACGCCTTTCTCAACTTTAAACCATATATATCCCCTTGCTCTGTTCAAATGACTGCCTCTTGATCTATGCACAGGTTTCTCATGAGCACAATTAAGTGTTCTGGAATTCCCATTCTTCACAATATTATCCATAATTTGTTATGACCCCCACCATTGAATGCCTTTGTGTAGTCAATAAAACACAGGTCAATATATTTCTGGTATTCTCTGCACTCAGCCATGATTACCTCACGATAGCAATGGTATTCCTTATTTTATATCCTCTTCTGAATCTGGCTTAAATTTCTGGTGCTTCCCTGTGGATGCACTGTTGTAGCTGCTTTTCAATGATCTTCAGCAAAATTTTACTTATGTGTGGTGTTAATGATATTGTTTGATAATTTCCTCATTTGGATGGCTCATCTTTATTTAGAATGAGTACAAATATGTTTCTTTCCCAGTCTATTGTCCAGGTAGCTGTCTTCCAGATTTCTTGGTTGGTATTCCATCAGTTCCTAGAGCCTTCTTTTTTGTCAGTGCCTTCAGTGCAGCTTGGATTTCCTCCAGTACCGTCACTTTTTGATCAGATTCTACCTCCTGAAGTGGTTGAATGTTGACCAATTCTTTTTGGTGCTTCCTGTGTTGTTTAATATTTTCCTTGAAAAATCCTTCAGTATTGTAACTACAGGCTTGAATCCTTTTTCAGCTCTTTCAGCGTGATAAATTCTGATCATGTATGTCTCTTTTGGTTTTCTGTCCCCAAGCCTCTGCACATGTCATTATAATACTTTACTTTGTCGACAGCCCTTGGCTTGACTGTCTGCCTTTTTGAGCCTTCGTAATCTTTTGTTCACTAGAGTCGCCATGAGTTGGATCCGACTCAACGGCACTTGGCTAATCTTTTGTTCAATGTTTTTTTGCTTTTTTTTTTCCCTGTTGCTTCAGCTAGTGGACATCCATTTTGGTCTTTTCTTTCTTCCTTCCTTCCTTCCTTCCTGCCAGCCCGACTGCCTTCCTCTCTCTCTCTTTCTCTTTCTTTCTTGCTTTTTTAACTACACCTTGCTTTCTTCATGTATGATGTCCTTGATGTCATTGGTCATTGGTCTTTGGTCTTTGGTCATTAGTGTTCAACAGGTCAAATCTGTTCTTGATGTAGTTTCTAAATTCAGGTGGGATATACTCAAGATCACATTTTGGCTCTTGTGGATTGTTCTAATATTCTTCAACTTGAACTTGCATCTGGGAAATTGATGGCCTTTTCCGAGTCATCCCTTTGCCTTGTTCTGACTGATGATACTGAGCTCTTTATGTTGTTGAGAAAAGGTATTTGAAGCGAAGAAGTCATCTGTCTCACAAAATTCTATTGTGTGATCCCTGGTGTTGTTTCTAACTACCAATCTGTCTTTGTTTCCAACTTTTACCTTCCAATAGCCAGTAATTATCACTGCATCTTGATTGCAGGTTTGATCAATTTCAAAGGGTAGAAGTTGGTAAAAATCTCCAATTTCTTCATCTTTGGCTTTAGTGGTTAGTGCATAAATTTGAATAATAGTCATATTAACTGGTTTTCTTTGTAGACGTATGGTATTCTTCCATCAGTGGCAATGTTATGCTTCACAATAAGTCTTGAAATGTTCTTCTTGGTGATGAATGCAATTCCATTCCTCTTCAAGTTGTCATTCCTGGCGTAGTAGACCACATGATTGCCCAATTCAGAATGGCTAGTACCAGTCCATTTCAGCTCACAAATGCCTTAGGCTGTCAATTTGGTCAGAAATTGATGCCATTTTAGTCTTGGTGACTTCCAATTATCCTAGATTCATACTTCATATATTCTGCTTAATGGATGTTTCCAGCTGTTTTTTCTTGTTTTGAGTAACACCACATTAGCAAATGAAAGTCCCGGAAGTTCAACTCCAATAGATTCATGCTGCCCACCTTTAGGTTAGCAGCTGTGGCACTTAACCACTTTGCCACCAGGGTTTTATGCCCCTATGTATAGGAAAGCACACGTGAATATGTGAGTGTGCATATACATGTACATCTGTAGGCATATGTACATATGTTTGTATTTATAATAAATCACATAGAGGGAACATTTATAGATGTTCTTAGACATAACCAAATATGTTTCAGGATTAGTTTACTGTGTTTGAAGTCTTGGGATCATAGTTTTACAGGACAACTAGATCAGCCAATTCATAAAGATAATGTTCTACATCGTAGTTTGGTGAATAGTACCTGGGGTTTTAAAAGCTTGCAAGCAGCCATCTAAGACTGCTCTCTACTCATATGGAAAAAAGAGAATGAAGGAAACTAAAAAGAAACTTCCCTACAGGATTAATAGCTCTCATGAACTACAGCCTAATCCAGCCTGAGACCAGAAAATCTAGAAGGTGCCTGGCTACCGCTAAGAAATATTGTGATCAGGGACACAATAGAAAGTTCTGGTTAGAATAGGAGAAAAATGTAGAAAAAAACTCAAATTTCTAAAAAAGTCCAGGAGACTAGTAGAGACTAAAAGAACTCCCAAGATTATCATCTTAAAATACTCTTTAAACTTGGAACTGAAGCCAATCCTAATGGTCCCCTTTGACCCAAATAATACATTTGCTTATGAAATAAACAATATGACTCTGAGTACTGTGCTCCCTTAAATAATCACTATATGGGAACCAAATAGTCAACATTTACCTTAAAACAAAGATGAAAAACTAAGGAGGGACAAGGAAATTAGATGAATGGAAGCAAAACAGAAAGAACCCAAATAATGAAAATGGTGACACACTGTGAAAAATGTAATCGATGTCACCTAATAAGTTCTACAAAGATTGTTAAATGGGAACTTGATTTGCTATGTAAATTTCCACCTAAAGCATAATAAAATACTTTTCAAAAAGTAAACAAGAACAGCAAAAAATAATTATACCAGAGGTATTAGGGTTGTGTACTCTGTAGTTTTGTTGCTGCTGTTGCTTGAATTCTTCTTCCCTTCCTGAATTTGAAATGAAGACAGTATTTGTCTTTTAAAAATCCCTTTCTATAATTTTCCTCTATCATATTACTCTCAAGGGATTAATGTGAGTATCAATAATATAAGGATACCAGTTAGCCACTGAGCTTCTGACCTCATATATTGCTGTTGTGTTTGTTGCTTTGTTGATTTGATTTGGACTCCATGTGACCCTATAGGACAGTGTAGAACTGACCCATAGGGTTCCCCAAACTGCAATATTTAAGGAAGCAAACTGTGACATTCTTCTCTTGCTAAGTGTCTGATGGTTTTGAACTGCTGATGTTTGGAGGTTAGCAGCAGCGCACTTAACCACTATCCCACCAGGGTTCCTTTTCATCACTCCCTAAGAACCTGGAACTTGTGTTGTATTCCCATCAAAAACATAATAAGCCAAGCCAAGCCAAGTGCCGTCGAGTTGGATCTGACTCATGGCGACCCTAGGGGCCAGGGTAGATATCCTCTAATATTTTGTCTTCTTAACTAAGGTGGGGAGTAGAGAGTAAAGAGATAAGAAATTAAATGTAGTCTCCAAAGCATAAACTCATGAAAATATGAGAATCAATCCCTCTTCTCTGTGTTTGTCTTTTTACATTTAAGGGTAAACCAGTTTTCATGGAGTCTATTTTGACTCAGTGACCCTAAGGGACAGAGTAGAACTGCCCTCATAGGGTTTCCAAAGAGTAGCTGGCAGATTCAAACTGCTGACCTTTTAGTTGGCAGCTATAGCTCTTAACCACTTTACCATCAGGGCTCACATTTAAGGGCACCTATGCATAAATTCTCTTTGTATTCACAAATTTAATTTAACGCACACCACCAAGACTGTTTATCCAACTTATTAAGTAATCCTTAGCAAAACCATTGCAGTCCTTGAGCTTTCTCTGAAAATTTTATGTGGGACTAAATATCATGCCAATCAACAAATGACAAACAGGAATTTCCTATTACTGTTTAGTATACCTCTTTCTGCCCCACCTCCTTCTATTTAGGCTAGGATCTTTAAGATGCTATAAATCTACTTTATGGTGCATTTGTTTTAATACTTAATCAACTACCTTCCAGAGAACTCATTGCTTTTACATTTAACTTTCAGACTTCCTTTCTAGACAAATGCTATCATTTACCAAGTGATTGGGAATGCAAATCATGGAAAGTGCTCAATACTTTAACCCTGTTCCTTTATGAATCAGGGCCCCATAAACTATTGTCAATATTCATATTAAACACCTATTGACTAAGGTTTTACAGTAGCCTTACAAAAAGGATGACTGCTGCCAATGGGGCTTCAGATCATTGCCAGAGATTGCCTTGAATAGAAAAATATGACTGTTCATTAGTTCAGGAAGGAAAATGGGTTATTGGAAGTCACCAGCACAAAAAAGTAAAAGAAATCTCAAACTGCAGTATGTCTCACTCATTTCCTGGAGCTAGCCTTTTTGCACAGTTAAAAGGAGACAACTTATAGAGCAAATGGTTTATAAACATTGAAGAGCTTGAGTAACTGACAGAACACAAGTTCAAATGTTTTTAGGTTATTATTTGGATTTGGTAATTGAAGCCTTGCTTCCAATGTTGAATTGTGTATCTGGAAACTGAAGTTAGAGAGTTATAGAGGGCTGCATGGATTTCAGATGGTCTTTGTCATCCTAATACAGATAACTCAATAAGATGTAAAGCTTGATTTAAAAACATTCACCAATAACATTTATTGGCAATCACAGAATGAGTTGCATGGGTTATAGAGGTTAGGTTATAGGGTTTTCTTAGCTATGTGGCAACTGAATGAATACATAAAAGATACTAGAAATATCAGTGCTGTTCCTTTTTATTTTAATCATTCTATTTTCTCTGGCAATAAGTGCTCTTTCAGACAAAATTTTTCAGAAGATTTACATCAGTAAAATAATTCTGTTTTGTTCTGTTTTAGTTCAACTATCATTAGGCTCATGTTGTTATTGTTGTTGTTAGGTGTCACCCACTTGGTTCCAGCTCATAGCCATTCTACGTACAACTGAACAAAACACTGCCTGGTCCTGTGCCACCTCCACAATTACTGCTATGTTTTTGCTCACTGTGTCAATGTATCTCATTGAGGGTCTTCCTCTTTTTCATTGACCCTTTACTTCATCGTGAATGATGTCTGTCCTAGTCACCAGGTACTGCTCTAATGGAAAATACCATGAGTGAAAGGTTTCAGGAGGAGAAGCTTTTATTGTCACAGTCCAGTAAGCCACAAATCCATTAACAACATGCAAGTCCATTCAGAATAAGAAATCATCACAGTCCAGTAGGCTGAGTCCACATCCCGTGAGATCATCTCGGCACAGGAACCTTGGGTCCAAAGGACATGCTCTGCTCTCAGTGCTTCTCTCTCGGTGGTATGAGGTTCCCAACTTCCTCAGCTCAGTTCTCTCCCTTATATCCCACAAGCTTGAATCCTGCCTCACTAACACAACTGCAAACTATTCTCCATCATCAGTATCGCAGAGACAGGATTCACAACACATGGGAGGAAGGGCACCATATTGGAACTCCAAACGAAGTCAAATCAACACACACATTTTTAGGGGGACACAAGTCAATCCATGACAATGTCCTTCTCCAGGGAGTGGTCCCTCCTGATAACATGTCTGAAGTACATGAGGTGAAGTCTCACCATCCTTACTTCTAAAGAGAATTCCAGTTATACTTCTTCCAAGACAGATTGGTTCAATTTTTTGGCAGTTCATAGTATATTCAATATTTGCACCAACACTATAATTCAAAAACAGCAATTCTTCTTTGGTTTTTCTTATTCGTTGTTCAGCCTTGACAGGCATACAAGGTGATTGAAAACACCATGGCTTGGGTCAGGCACACTTTGTTCCTCAAGGTGACATGTTTGCTTTTTAATACTTTAAGGATGTCTTTTGCAGAAGATTTGCCCGATGCAACACATAGCTTGATTTCTTGACTGCTGTTTCCATGAACATTGAATGAGGATCCAAGTAAAATCAAATTCCAGATGATTTCAATCTTTTCTCCATTTATCCTGATGTTGTTTTTTGGTTCAGTCACAAGGATTTTTTTTTTTTCTTTTAGCTTGAGATGTAATCCATGTCTGCTGAAGGCTATAATCATTGATATTCATTCATAAGTGCTCTAAGTCCTCTTCGCTTTCATCAAACAGGGTTGTGTCATTGGCATAATGTAGGTTGTTAATGAGTCTTCCTTCAATCTTATACTGCATTTGTCTTCATATAGTCCACCTTCTCAGAGTATTTGCTCAAAATATAGATGGAATAAATATGGTGAAAAGATACAACTCTGATTCATACCTTTCCTGACTTTAAACCAGGCAGGATTCCCTTATTCTGTTCAAAGTACTGCCTCTTGGTTTATGTACAGTTTCTTCAAGAACACAATTAAGTGTTCTGGAATTCTCATTCTTTCAAATGTTAGCCATGCTTTGTTATGATCCATATAGTTGTAGTTAGTAAACTACATTTGCGTAGTTAGTAAAATATAGGTAAACATTTTTCTGGTATTTTCCACTTTAAGTCATCTGACATCAGCAATGATACCTCTGGTTTTGTGCCTTCTTCTGAATGTACTTTGAGTTTAGGCCCATGGATACGTGTATTTTAAGCCATCTATTCAAACTTCTTTATTTTCTTGATTTAGCGTGGTATGATATATATAACTTAATGGAGCTAAAGTTCATTAATCCAAGGCAGAGTAGTTACATAAGGAAATGTGAAAAAATTGATATTGAATTTGACCTCAATTAATCTAGAAGTATTTTTCAGAATAAACACCAATTTTAGGTTCTTTTAGTTTTGCCAATCCCATATCTTTGTGCAAAGCAAACACCAAACCCACTTTCTTCGAGGTCAATTCTGATTGATAGCAACCCTGTATAGGACAGAGCAGAACTTCTCCATAGAGTTTCCAAGGAGTGCCTGGCAGATTCAAACCGGTGACGTTTTGGTTAGCAGCCATAGCACTTAACCACAACACCACCAGGGTTTCCGTTTCTGGGCAAGGAACTGAAAATTGCCTTTAAAAGAAGTCTCTTTCTAAAGGTTGTCGTAATAAAATAGGCCATATTGTCCCATTAAGACTCCCTGCCTAAGACATAACCCTTGTACATTAAGTAAGACTGCATCTGAAGCTAGTCAACTGCTCTTTAGGCTCTGTGAATATAAAGGATGTCAATATCTGTACCTGGGATTTAGACCTCATAAATTCCAAAACCTATTCCTGTTGAGTGGATTTTGACTCATAGTGACCCTATAGGGCAAAGTAGAACTGCTCCACAGAGTTTTCAAAGAATGCCTGGCAGATTTGAATGGCCAACTTTTGGTTAGCACTTTTTTGCCAACCTTTTGGTTAACCACTCTATCACCAGGGTTTCCTTTTACAAAGGTCAAAATGCCTATGTGGCTTTAAATACAAAATAAGGAGGTTGAATGGAGCATCTCTAAGTCTCTTAAATCCTATGATTCTAAGAAAATTATTTGATATGAGTGAAATATTTTACCCATGATCAAGCATTACTTCCTTAGCCAGTACATTTTAAGACCTGGAGTAGAAGAAACTGTTTTACTGGATAGTTCTACTCTGTCCTACTTTGAGTCAGAATTGACTTGATTGAAATTTTTTGTTTCGTTTTGGTTTGGTTTGGTTTTTAGCATTACTTCAGAGTCTTGATAGAGTAGTGGTTAAGAACTGCTACCAAAAGGCTGGCAGTTCAAATCCCCCAGCTGTTCTTTAGAATTCCTGTAGGGTCACAACAGTGAAAATTAATTTCCACAATGAGTAGAAATTAACTTGATGGCAATGGGTTTGGTAATATAACTTTAGTAAGATGGCGGTGACTGTGGACATACAAATTTGCTCTCTCTCTGAGTCTGTCTAAAGTCCTGGGGACAACATTCCATTTCTCATGACCTCTGGCAACAGGGAAATGTCAACTTTCTGCTCCACCCCTCCACCGGTGTCAGCCTTGTTCCTCATTCTCCACACTATGTACCTGGTCCCAGTGCATCAGTCCTCAGTGTCTCCGAGTCTTGCTGCAGTTTTTCCCACCTCCCCAACAGTCTGATGTGGATTCTTTCTCTCCCAGGCCAGCTTCCCAATGGTCTGTGGTCCTATAAATTCCAAAGTCCGAGGTTAGAGTGAAGCTGCTTTAGAGAGCTGAGACAGGGCTTCTGAGAAGAGCAATAAGAGCCTTGGAGGAACTTGCTCTTTAGGGTTTTGTGATTGTGGTTGTCTCTGGAGGGCTAGAGTCCTGTTCCGATGCTACCCTTAGAAGGTAGATATGAGGCTGGGCATAAGGATCCTGTTGACCTTTTATACATACTCAGTTGCAGCTAACTGAAGAAACTTCACTGTTGACACAAGCTAAGTGTCTACCTCTTCACCCTTCCAGATCTTCTCTAAGTAATTTCACACGCAGCCTGGTCTTCTGAGTCCACACAACGTGTTCTTTACTACACCTGGGAAATCAACTTTGGCATCTGTGAAGTTGAATAGAGCTCAAGGCTGCCTTGTTCCCCACAGTATTCCCAACATCTAGCAACATCAATGCTTGGTACATAAGAGTCACTCAGTAAGCACTTTGTTAAGAGGTGTGATATGTGTGTACATTTTGAGGACAAGCCACAGCATGGGAAAAGTAGAGGTACACACTGAGGGTAGTACCACCGTCACATTTCTTAGGCTAATATAAGAAAAGAAATTTACGTACTTTTCTTTCTCCAGGTTGTATTCTTTCCTATCTCATTCTGAGGTGAAGGAGCCTTGGTGGCACAGTGGTTAAGTTCTCAGCTGTTAACTGGAAGGTTAGTGGTTCAAACCCACCACTGCTGCTTCTCTGGAGAAAGATATACAACTTGGCTTCTATAAAGATTATACCCTTGAACCCTATAGGGCAGTTTTATTCTGTCCTATAGAGTTACCATGAGACTGAACTGAATCAATGGCAAAGTGTTCTTACTTTGATGACAATTAAGTTTATCAACATCCTAGATAAAGTGTTATATCCCTCATTGCTGAATATCACTACAGTCACCTTCAAAATACTCCCCTTGGGAAGCTAAGCACTAACACAAGAGGCTAGTACACTCTTTGAAGCAATTTTGGAACTCTTACTGGAATGGCCATCAGAACTGTCATTGTATTATCTTTGATGTCCTGAATGTCATCAAAATGTCTTCCTTTCAATATTTCCTTTACCTTTGGGTAAAGAAAAAAGTCATTGGGGGCCAAATCAGGTAAGTAGGGAGGGTGTTCAAATACTGTTATTTGTTTACTGGCAAAAAACTCCCTCACAGACTGTGCCGTGAGCTGGTACCTTGTTGTGATGTAAAAGCCATGAGTTGTTGCCAAAAAGTTCAGATTGTTATCATGCAGCCTTTGCAGCACTCATGAATAGTAAATTTGGTTAACTGTTTGTCCAGTTGGTACAAATTCATAATGAACAATCTCTCTGATATCAATAAAGGTTAGCGACATCGTTGTGTCTTTTGATTCGAACCGAAGAGCTGGCTCCCTTCCACTGTTTACCTTGATGCTTTCTTTCTGGGTCATATTGGTACACCCATGTTTCATCACCAGTGATAACATGGCTGAAAATGTCATCTTGCCTCTCTGAAAAGTCTTGACAAACTGTCTTAGGCTGGGTTTTCTAGGGAAGCAAAACCAGTAACACGTGTAGGCACAAGGAAAGATTTATAACATAGAGAGAGAGAGAGAGATACAGATATAGGAAACAGCTTAGGTAATCACAGAAGCTGAATGTCCCAAGCTCTGGCACAAGCCTCACATGGCCACAGAAGCTGAGGAACCCAAAGTCAGCAAGTCAGAGACCAGAGTTCTAGATCACCGGTTGTGTAGGTCAGTGGATCCCAAGCTAGTGGCAAGACGAAGCGACAGAGGCTGGCAAAACCAGGATCAGCAGGTCAGGGAGCAGAAGCGGCAGAGGCTGGCAGACCCAGGTTCGATAGGTCAGGGAGCAGGACTCTCAAGTGCCAGCTGTAAGGACTGATGAGTTCAACAGCTGCTAGTTCAAGTCCCGGAACCAGACTCTGGAAGAAGAGAGCAGGAGCTCCTGGCCACGTGAGCGACCAGCCGCCGTAGTAAAAGTTCATGAGATGAGAGCCGAGGGGCAGGGAGCCACCACAAACCCCACCCTGCCACTTAATACAGCAGCCAAATATGGAGTAGCCAAGTTGACAGAATCCTGACCACCACACAAACTTTGACTCTCCTTTGCTTTTGTTCATCAGTGAGTTCCTGTGGAATCATTTTTATACACATCTTTCTCATGCCAAAATTTTCAGTTAAGATTTTCCTACCAGTTTCTCTATGGATGTTTACTTGGTCTGCTATGCTTCTGATAGTCAGTGGATGATTTTGATGTGCAATTTGATGAATTTTTGCAATCAGTTCTGCTCATTACTGGCTGCCTTGAGCTCTCTTCATCAGTGACACTTTCTCTCCCTACAGAAAACTTTTTAATCCATTTGTATACTGCTATTTTCTTCATGGAATTATCCACATAAACTTAGACTAATATATCTCTGATTCCACTTCCACTCTTGCCAAGTTTAATGAGAAATTTAATACTCATTCATTTTTCTAATTCAAACTCTGACATTCTCGCGATGGCACACAAGAACATGCAACAACAATAATGAACAGCACTTAGGAAGACATCACCATGCACTGACACAAAACACAGCTGTGACACACTGATATATCAAGGTTATGAAACCTTACTGAGATGTTTGTATAGTGCCATCAGTGTAAGCACATGGTGGCAAGTTCAGGCACTTAACTGTCAAATTTCCTATGCTGCTTGAGATGAAAGAGTGACAAAGGAAGAAAGGACAAGTGGGAAAGTCAGCAGATACCATCAGAAAGACAGAGGCCTCTATTCTCTTGTTCAATAATCCCAACACACTAGGGGAAAGGTAGGAAGGTAAAACAAGGTGGGACCACCTACTGCAAGAGAGGAACGGGAACAGGTGCTGCAGATTGAAGCTAAAGAGTGGACCAGGAGCCCAGAGGGGACATCAGTACTGCTCCAGGCATTATTTTTATTTTTGTTTTCTTGCTACTACAAAATCTCAGAATTTTTCCCATAGACATTTGACCAGGACAAGCAGCAGTCTTTCCTAGAGGGGACATCAGTACTGCTCCAGGCATTATTTTTATTCTTTTGTTACTACAAAGTCTCAGAATTTTTCCCTTAAACATTTCACCAGGACAAGCAGCAGTCTTCCCCAAAGCCAACTTTGCTCTAGCTCAAATATTAAAGGACCAAAAATGATATTAAAAAAAAAAAAAAGACATTAATGGGTGAAGGAAAAAATGCAGTAAGATATTCTTTGCTGAGCTAGTGGCTGAGTTCTTAGTCTTTCAATATTCCCTTCTCTTTCTATATTTAAAAAATCTTCTCTTTGTACTCTGTCTATGCCCAAGTAAATGACAAAGTCTCAGATACTGGGAACTGCAAGGCTCTTCATTTAATAGAAGAATATCATTATGAGCCCAAACAGCAAAAAAGATTATCCAGGGTCTCATTGCTGTGGAATCAGCTGTAGGACCGGGGTGAATTTTTTCACTATTTCACCGCATTCTTTCTCAGTCTCCAAATAATTGTCTTGTTTTTACTGAATTTTGACTTTTCTATGGAATTTTGAGCTGTGTCCTCTAGAGAATCAAAACCAGTAAAACCTATATGTATATGTAGAGAGAGAGAAAGAGACTTAAATGGGAATAGTTCACGAGGTTGTAGAGGCTAGAACATCTGTAGGTCAGGGTAGAGGCTACTCCTGATTCATGCAGCCACAGGGGCTGGTGAACCCGAAGAATGGCAGGTCAGAGAGCATGGATCTTGCTCACAGGCTGCAAAGATCGATGATTCTTAAGACTGGCAGGCAAGACCACTGATAAGCTGTTAGCTCAAGTCCCAACAACTGGAAGTGAGATAAATAGGAGCCAGTTGCAAGATCAGCTCCAGCAAAAGATCCCCCAACCTCTGCCAGAATATCTATTTACATACAATGCAGCCTATGTGCCCAAGGAAACTTCCTTGTAACTGACTGGTGCTCACACCAGATCCCATCACGAGGGTGATCACATATCAAATCTCAACAGGGAAGTGATCACAGGGTTATATGACTGCCAAAACGCTGAGAATCATGGTCCAGCCAAGTTGACAGATGTGGTTATCACATGTGGCCAGGAGTTTTGTTAGTCTAATCCATCCCTATGGCAATACCTGGCTTCTTTCACATACCAGAAAAATCTGGCTTTTTAGAGTTAGTTCTGGTATAGAAACTTCTGACAATCAGGAGCTACTAGTGGGTGCTCCAAATGGCAATGTATTTGGCTGCTAACTGAAAAGTGAGAAATGTGTGTCCACCTAGAGTTGCATAAGAACAAATGGCTGGTGATATACTTCCAAAAGAGAAACCATTGGAAACCTGTGGAGCACAGGTCTACACTGACACACATGAGGTCACCGTGTGTCAGAATGAACTCAATGGCAACTGTTCTTATTTTTAAGGCTTAAAAAAAATCGTTTCAAATCAATTCTGACTCCTAGTGTCTGTATAGCAGAGTAGAACTGCCCCACACAGTCTCTAAGGAGCACCTGGTAGATTCAAACTGCTGACTTTTGGTTAACAGCCATGTCTCTTAACCACTATGTCACCAGGGTTTCCAAAATGCCTGAAGCAGATGCTTATTCTGAGTAAACTTTATTACTTCTCTCTTCCCATTTATGGGCCAGCAAGGAATGAGTGGACAATATGGATTCGTTAAATATACAACCACTGAAATTGTTGGAATTATGTATTTTCAAATAATTTATGTAATTGCTGTAATTAATTTTTGGTTTTTGTTATATTTGAAATAAAAAGTAATAAAATAAAATTAAATAGCCCCCCTCACTTACAAAGGACTAAGTGCTTGCAATATTTTAGTTTCTTTTTAATTGCTCCATTTTTTATTTTGATTAGTAAGGAAGAAAAAAAAAAACCAACTGCAGTAGAAAAACACCTGATTCAGTATCAATACAGACCTTAATCCATTCGTGCTGCACCTAGATTGAAGCTTGTATTTCAAGTTTTAATGCAATAATGTTATTTGCTATCTACCTTCCAGGTTTGAATTTAGTGCTATGCTTAGAATTCTGAATCTGGGAGAGATGCGGTCAGCCTTAACTTTTACTAGGATGCTTTACTATAAATCAGCTATATTCTCAAGAACCTGTTTCACATGTTTTTTGCACTGAAGGTAACAGGGGTAAAAAAAAAAAAAAAAGGTTTGATTTGTTGTGTTAGTTACTAGAAATAACCCAAATACAAAAATTTCTTGTACGTGTGAAAATTCAAACTCATTTCTAGAAAATACAGTGTGTAAGCAGAAGATAATTTTTTTTCCTTTTTTTTTTTTCTCTGCAAGGAAATGTCCTGGGAGTAGTGAATATATTTGGATCACCTGATGTCACATGTGGAAGAGACATGCAAGAGTCAGAAAGGAAATGGGGACAAAGGGCCTTCCAACACTGAAAGTTTCAGAAGGTAGGTTTGAGGGAAAAGACACTTTTTTTTTTTTGGTGAAAAAGACCTGCAAAGACTGTGCACTGGTCCAGCTTCTCTCTTAAGTAGCATGACCCTTTTCAGGTAGTACTCCTGCAAATGACCACCAAGTTCCTGCTTAACCTTCACATGGCGTAGCACTGTACTACCCAAAACTTCAGTCTGATTTCAACAAATTCTTGCTTTGGGAAAATTACTCTATATTGTGCACAAACTTATTTGTCTCCAGGATCTGCTTATCCTTTCTTGTACCGGGCTCCCAATCTGTGATTGTGTCATGTTTAACTAGTTGTCATTGAGTTGCTTCTGACTCATGGTGACCTCACGTGTGTCAGTGCAGAACTGTGCTCCATTGGGTTTTCAATGACTTATTTTTTAGAAGTAAATTGTTGGACTTTTTTTTCTGAGATGCTGCTGGGTGGGCTCAAGCATCCAACCTTTGTGTTCACACTTGAGCATGTTAACTCTCTGCATCATCCACTTTAGATGATCTGATTTTGAAGCATCTGTACATCATCTAGTTTGAGACGCCTACCGGGAAAGCACAAATGGCTTGGAGTTAAGAATTGAGGAGAGAAAATTTGAGCTGGAGGGATAGCTCCCAGACTCTTCACTGTCAGAATTGTGACAATGAATGGAACCACCCAGCAAGTGTGTAGCTAAGAGTAGAGAAAAGGGCACAAACAGTCCAAGAAACTCTATTGGAGGAACAGAGAAAGGGCTAGAAATCGCAATTCACTCCACAGCATCATAGAGCAGCCACATTTCTCTCAAAGGATGGGCAGGAGGGAAGACATTCAGGAAAATGAAACAGATCAGAAAAAAAAAAGGGCCAATAGATTTTTGTTTAACCTATCCAAAAGGCTAATTAGAACGTCACTTGGTATCAATCAGAGTGTGTAAACGGATTGGAATGACAGCCTCACGTTCTGTCCCTGACAGCCGTGGAACTTCTCCGCAAGATAACTGGCCCTATCTGACATTTATTCTCCTTCCTTTTAGAATGTAGTGTCTATCTGTTTAAAATAATATTAGTCTTGGCATTGTTTAGCTCTGGTGTACACTCCTGTCAGATACGAGAAAGGAAATAGGGAGAGAATGGTTTTGGCTCAAACTGCCACTGATCTATGTGACAAAAATCTCTATCTGCCTATTTGCCAAAGAAATGTTGGAAGTTTGAATCATTTCACGAGATTTGGAAAACATATTTAAATGGAAAGAAAAATGTTTCCCTTGTTATGTGTAGTGAACTGATTTGCATCTGAATTTAGAACCCATCCTGGCAAAGAGCTCTTTAGAAACAGGCATAGGTATCCTTCTTCACCGGGTTATTAAAGTAACAACATTTTTTGAGGGGGTATGAAAGTTTTGATATCCTGTTGTATGCTGAATCAAAATAGAAATGGTTTTGTTTTTAGTTGCCTTTGCATTGGCTTCAACTCTTGTACAACAGTTGTCTGGTCCTATGCCATCCTAACTATTATTGGTTTGCTTGAGTCTACGTTTTTCAACCACTGTATTTTGAATGCTTTCCAACCTGGAGGGTTCAACTTCCAGTGTTCTATTGGACAACAATCTGCTGTGATCCATAAGATTTTCAGTGACTAACTTTCAGAAGTAGACGGCCAGACCTATCTTCCTACCCTGTCTGTCTTAGTCTGGAAGCTCTGCTGGAATCTGCCCACCATGGAGGTGACTCTGCAGGTATTTGAAATACCAAAGCAACACGCAAGCCGTCACAGTCCAGTAAACTGACAGATGAGTGTTGGAAATAGAAACAGATGTCTTTTAAAATGTGAATTTTAAAAATTAAATAGATTTTAACCTCTCCTACCTGTGAAAATCAGAACGAAGTGCAAAAGCAGAACCACCCCATTAATAGAACAGTCTCCCTCGTATCCACGCCAGTAATCCTGAGTTTTGTTTGCTACCCAGTGTCCCTTGAGACTCACGAAAACTCAGATTACTAGACCAAGAGTGGAAATTCTGGCAGCTACAAGTTATAATCTATCAGGAACCCCTTCAAAACCCTATGGGGTCATTCTACCCTGTCTTATAGGGCTGCAAAATGTTGGAATTGTCTCAACAGCAGTGGAGACTTTGGGGTTATACCAAGCATTACAAAGTCTCATCTAGATTTTGGACTTCTAGAGGACAAGTACATGATGAGTGTGATCTAGATGGCAATCCTCTTTTCAAACATTGATACAAAATAATCACCTTTATGGGAGTCAATCTACATGTGTTCTTCAGTTAAATGATATTGAAATTTTAATAAGTGATTAATGCAAAGTAAAAGTTTATTTTTTCTGTGAGTTTTCTCATTTTGATGATTAATATTATTATGATTATTTTGTGCCATATAAATGAGCATGTGGCTGGGACTCTGCTCTGGAAATATACTTACTGGCAGCTGCTCCATTATCTTATATATATATATATATATATATATATATATATATATATATATATATATATCCTTGTGTCTTTGAATTTATGCCTTCTGGGCCCTTTCCCAGAACTAGATAGATTGCTTAGGGTAGGACAAGGAAAGAAGAAGTTTCGTACTGTGAATCTCTGAGATCCAAGAAACTAATGATGTATTCCATTCTTAGAAGAACTGCTAAAATACAACATTTCAGCCTTCTGCAGCACTTTCAGTTAATTTCATTGCACAGAATAAAAGTACAGAGATTAGTCTTCCATGCATTTTACAAGTTTGGCTTTATAGAAAATATAATGCCCAACTAGCAGGTTTAATACCTTTACATCTCTTCCTTGTTTCATCCTGACGTTGCCTGCAATTAATGACTATTTTATACGATTACTATCCACTTTTTAAAGTGCATTAATTAGCAGACAATAATTCACTTATTTCTGATGACACAGTGACTTGGGAGCTATGAAGGGCAATTATTGTTCTTCTTTTGCAGATGTTACTCAGAGAAGCTATGGGATTTCCCAGGGAAGCAAAGTTACAACATGAAAGACATTCCAGAGCAAGTCCTTAAAAAAAAGAAAAAAAAAAGAAGAGTCTACCCACCCCCCACCTACCCAACAAAAAAACAAACAAACTTGTTGCCATCAAGTCAATGTGGACTCCCAGTGAGCCTATGGCACAAAGTACAACTGCCCCATAGAGTTTCCAAGGAGCACCTGGCAGATTTGAACTGCTGACTCTTTGATTAGCAGCCATAGCACTTAGACATTATGCCGCCAGGGTTTACAGGTTCACCCCCAGAGCAATTAAATCAGAACCTCTAGGGGTGTGGCTCAGGTATCCACATTTTTAAAATTTTCTTTAAAGAGTCAATGTACCTCCATGGTTGCAAAAACTATTGTATTATATGAAAATTTTGAGGTTAGTAATCTAGTTGCGTGTGGATTGTAGCTGAGAAAACCAGTTCTGTTCCTTTAATCCCATAGGGTTGTGAAGAGGATTAGATGATTATAGTGAAACTGTAGGAGCCCGGACTCAGCTGGACTGCCTTATTTTCCCAGATCTCACAAGCTTTCCACCTTTGTCAAGGTGCAGTCTTGTCCTACTGTTTTTCCATCACTTCTTTCAGTGGAAAATATTTGAGGTTTCCTTTTCTCACAGGTTTCCACTTAACACAGCTTCCAGCTTTTGAAGGTTTTACTGTAATATATGTAAAGTGCTTACAACAGTGCTTGGCACACAGTAAGTGCTCCATAAAGGACCAATATTAGTATTACGGTTATCATCAGCATCTTCATATGGAAAGACATTCTTGAACAATTTGATTCAAATTACTCTTCAATTGTACAGTAGTCAAACATAGCTCATGAAATTTCCAGACCACACATCTTTTTTCAGTGCAAAAGAAGCTCATGTGGAATTAGGAAAGATGAAGATAAGGGAGACAAGGAAAAAAATTAAAATCTAGTTCCTCTGGGCATTTTTATTTCTCATTTTGTTCTGAAATAAGCAACAGTCACATAGAGTTCTCAGATAACTGATTCTGTAAATAGATCTGAATAAAATCAAAAGACTAATAAAAACACTGTTATTTCACAGAGGGAATAACCCTTACATGACTGAGTTATTTTTTTCTATACTTTCCCTTCAGATGGAAGCAGCTACTGTAAGCGGGCACCAGGAGTCCAAGAAAACTAAGAAGTCAAAAATTTAACTGGGCTTGCTCTGTACCTTGGAAATCATGGTAGCGTAATAGTTGAGCGCCATACTTGCTAACCGAAAGATAGGCACTTCAAATCTATTAGGTGCTTCTTGGGAACTCTATGGGGCAATTCCACACTGTCCCGTAGAGCAACAGTGAGTCAGAATTGATTCACAGTGGGTTTCTTTCACTCTGCCTCTCAGGGCATGAAAAGGATAAGACACATTCAGGGAGACATTTCAATTTACAGAAATTATTTTAGTAAGACTGCGCTCACACACACACAAACACACACCTTCCACATATTCTATGTAAAACATTTGATTCAACCAAATAGTTCCAAATCAGTTAATGTAACATAAGCAGGTAGTTTTTACTGACTGTTTTGTCATTAGAATGCAAAACCTTAGGCAGTAAAAGTTATAAAATCTGGGAAGTGAGACAAAAGTGTGGCTCTATTTTTGGCAAGCCTTCTATTTAATATACTTTTTAAAATTAAATAAATTGCACGATTATTCCCCAATGATAAATATTTAATTATAGCCTCTTCAAAATTAGCATGGTATTGAAAATTAAGTGGTCTCTTTAATAAGGACAGTAAAACTTTAGGCTAATCAGATTTCCTCCTATATTAAAATCATGTGTTTGGGGAAGTTGATGGAAGCAACAGATGTTATTTTTTGATTTAGCAAGATTTTGATTTCTGACAGACAGAACTCATATATTAGCAACCTTTGGTGTCAAATGGATTATAACTGTTTGTCCTAATTTGAACATCACTATAAAATCCTGGGTTAAGATCCATCACATTGAATGGCAGAACAATCTCTTTTTGACAGAAAACGATAAAAAAAAAAATATGTCCCTGTCAGTGGGTCCAGCAGCACCATTATTGTGTCTGACTTCATCTGAAAGAGTGAGTCACAAATGTGGGTTTGAACCCTGGTGACAAAGTGGTTAAGTGGCTGGCTGTTAACCAAAAGGTCAGCAGTTCAAATCCACCAGCTGCTCCTTGGGAACCTTATGCAGCAGCTCTTCTCTGTCCTATAGAGTCACTATGACTCAGAATTGCCTTGAAGGCAATGAGTTTGGGATTTGGGGGGCAGGAGGGGAGTAAGTCTCAGTAGCAGTTCCCTGACTTGAAACCATAAAAACTTACCAAAAGTGCCTAACAATGTATGAAGCCTGACAATTAAGTCTGCGAACATGATTGTTCTAAGTGCTACTTACCTCGTTGCTGAATATTACCATGGCCAACTTTGAAGCATTTCCCTTGGGAAGTTATGCACCAATACCAGTGCCCAGTCTACCCTTAAAGCAAGTTTGGAACTCTTTCTGGAATGGCAACTGCACACGGTAGCACAGTGGCAAGTTTGTGAACTTAACTCTATAGTTGTCTGTGAGAGGTTTTCTATCCAGTAAACAAACAACTGCATTGGAACACCCTCCCTGCTTACCTAATCTGGCCCTCAGTGACTTTTTTCTTTGGGGGAAATATTGAAAGGAAGTCATTTTCATATCAAAGGTAATGTGATGACATCTCTGATGGTTATTCCAGAAAGAGTTCCAAAATTGCTTGGAAGAGTGGACTAGGTTCTGGAGTCAGTGCATTGATTCCCAAGGGGAGTACTTTGAAAGTGACCATGGTGATACTCAGCAATGAGATATGTTGTACTTAGAATAATTCAGTTTGCTGACTTAATTGTCAGACCTTGTAAAACGGCATTAAAATGAGCGAAAGGATGACTATTATCTGCTACAATCAATAGTTCACAAAATAAAGTTTATTTTAACCACAAAAAATAAGGAAGACATGAAACAAGAACCTGCACTTTAACTGATTAAATTTGCCTCATGAAAAGTCATGACCATTGACATTATTTCTGTCTTTTATTTTTGTCCAGGAAAAGCTTTCCCATAGTCACTAAAATTTGGAATCCATTATATAAGACTACAAAAGTGAGATTATCAAACCCCCTACCCCACCAAAGTTTATGACTAGGCTGTGTATTTGGTACCTGGAACAGAAAAGAGTATGCCCCTTCGAGCTTCTCCCATTAGTATAACTCACAAATCAATCTTTATGTCATTTAAGAAAACCAGAACACCTGACTCTGAAGGGACAAAATATTGAGCAGCATCGTTTGGAAGCAAAGATGACACAATTGGGAGTGCCAGAGACCTACTCTAGAGCCAAAAAACCAAACCCATTGCCTTCTAATCAACTCTACGTCCTGGCAGTCCCATGTGCTATACAGTAGAACTGTTCTATATGGTTATGTTAGCTGTGATCTTAACAGATACAGGCTGCCAGGCCTTTCTCCCATGGCAGTGCTGGGTGAGTTGAGTTCAAACATCAATCTTTAGGTTACTGGCAGAATGCAAACGATTTGCACCAGCCAGAGCACTAATCATTGAAAATGCCAGGCCTGTGCGTGCCACTGGGGGCCCACTCATGAGCAGCCGAGAGGGGGAAGCATGGACAGTAAGGGTAGAGTGAGTTGGAGGTGAAGCTTAGCTCCAGGCACAGTGCTTCCATGGCTTACCCACAGAGACATGCTTCTTCCCCATCACAGAGATGCACAAGAGCTGTCTCTCTCCATGACTGTCTTCCTTAGGATAAGAACTCTAAAACCAGTGAGCTTGGAGGCAGGACTTATAGAAATATGGAATGAGGAGCCTGGCAGACAGATACTTTTCTTAGCAGAAGAACCATTGTTGTTGTTGCTAATAGGTGCCTTAGAGCTGGTTCCAACTCATGGTGACTCTATGTACAATAGAACAAAACACTGCCCCAGTTCTGAACCATCAACAATTCTCACAAGCATTGTTATGCTTGAGTCCATTGTTGTGACCACTGTATAAATCCATCTCATTGATGGTCTTTCTATTTTTGGTTGACCTTCTACTTTTCCAAACATGATGACCTTCTCCAGGGACTGAGCCCTCCTGATAAGATGCTCAAAGTAGGTGAAATGCAGGTTAGCCATCCTTGCTTCTAAGGAGCATTCTGGTGATATTTCTTCTAAGACAGCTCTTTGTTCTTCTGGAAGTCCACAGTATTTTCAATATTCTTTGCCAGCACCATAATTCAAAGGCTTTATTTCTTCTTTGGTCTTCCTTATCCATCACCTAGCTTTCACATGCATATCAAGTGATTGAAAACACTTTGACTTGGGTCAAATGAATCTAAGTCTTCAAGGTAGCATCTTTACTTTTTAACACTGTAAAGACATTTTTTGCAGCAGATTTGCCAGATACAGTGTGTTCTTTGATTTCGTGACTGCTGCTTCCATGGGTGTTGATTATAGATCCAAGTAAAATAAAATCCTTGACAGCTTCAATCTTTTCTCATTTATTATGATGCTTATTGATCCAGTTGTGAGGATTTTTGTTTACTTATGTTGAGGTGTAATTCATACTGAAGGCTATAGTCTTCGATCTTCATCAGTAAATGCTTCAAATCCTTTTCACTTTCAGCAATGAAAATTGTGTTATCTACATACTGAAGGCTGTTAACGAGTCTTCCTCCAATTCTGACGTTCCATTCTTCTTTGCATATAGAGTCCAGTTTCTAGGGTTATTTTCTCAACATATTAAAAAAACCTAAGAACGAATCTGCTTCCATTGATGCAGAAAAGGCATTTGATAAAGTCCAATGCTCATTCATTCTAAAAACTCTTAGCAAAATAGGCATAGACAGAAAATTACTCAAGGCAATAAGGGCCGTTTATACAAAGCCAACTGCCTATGTCATCCTCAATGGAGAGAGACTGAAAGAATTCCCCTTGAGAACAGGAACTAGACAAGGATGCCCACTCTCACCTCTCCTATTCAACATTGTGCTAGAAATTCCAGCCAGAGCAATTAGACAAGACCAAGAAATAAAGGACATCTGCACTAGCAAAGAAAAGTCAAAATCTCCCTGTTTGCTGATGGTATCACTGTATATGCAGAGAATCGCAAAGAATCTGTAAGTCAACTACTCAAACTGATAGAAGAGTTCAGCAAAGTCTCAGGATACAGGATAAACATAAGTAAATCAGTAAGATTCCTTTATATCAACAATGAGGCTGTTAATGAAGAAATCATCAAATCAATACCATTTACTATAGCCCCTAAGAAGATAAAGTACCTAGGAATTAATCTAACCAGAGAAATAACAGACCTTTACAAAGAGAACTACAAACCCTTACTACAAGAAACTAAGAGAGACTTACATAAATGGAGAAACCTACCCTGCTCATGAATAGGAAGACTTAAAATTGTGAAAATGTCTATTTTACCCAAAGCAATCTACTTGTATAATGCAAGTTCCAGCGTCATTTTTTAATGAGATGGAGAAACAAATCACCAATTACGTTTGGAAAGGGAAGAAGCCCTGAATAAGTAAGGTACTACTAAAGGAGAAGAACACACTGGAAGGCCTCTGATTACCCGATCTTAGAGCATATTACACTACCACAGTGGTCAAAACAGCCTGGTACTGGTACAAGAACAGACAGATCGATCAATGGAACAGAATTGAGATCCCAGAGATGACACCATCTGCCTGTGAACAGCTGATATTTGACAAAGGACCTAAGATATTAAACTGGGGTAAAAATGGTATCTACAACAAATGGCACTGGCAAAATTGGATATCCATCTGCAATAAATTGAAACAAGATCTATACCTTACATCTTATACAAAAACCAACTCAAACTGGAAGACCTAAATATCAAATCTAAAATGATAAAGCTCATCCAAGGAAAGGTAGAAACAACAATGAAAGTTTTAATAAACAATGCAGACAGACTTCAAAATCTGTCAAACAAACCACAATCAACAAAAGAGAAAGTAGGTAAATGGAAACTATTAAGAACCAAACACTTTTGCTCATCCAAAGACTTTATTAATAGAATTAAAAGGCCATCTACAGAATGGGGAAAAATGTTTGGCAACTCTATATCAGACCAACGCCTGATCTCTATAACCTATAAGGTACTACAAAATATCAATAAGAAGAAGATAAATCATCCAATTAAGCGATGAGCAAAGGAGATGGACAGACATTTCTCTAAAGAGGAGATCCAAGCAGCTAAAAAAAAACATGCAGACATGTTCACGATCTTTAGTTATTAAAGAAATTCAAATCAAAATCACAATGAGATACCATCTCACCCCAACAAGGTTGGCCATGATCCAAAAAACACAAAACAACAAATGCTGGAGAGGCTGTGGAGAAAGTGGAACTCTCCTACACTGTTGGTGGGGTTTCAAAATGGTCTGGCCTCTTTGGAAAGCAATCTGGCTCTTCTTTAAAACAATGGATATAGATCTACCTTTTGACCCAGTAATTTCACTACTTGGAATATATCCTACAGAATCAAGGCCTTTCACACCAACGGACACATGCACAAGAATGTTTATCACAGCACAGTCCATGATAGCAAAAAGATGGAACCAACCCAGATGCCCCCAAACAGAGGAATGGATAGGTAGACTATGGTACATATACTCAATAGAGCACTATGCAATGATAAAGAATAATGATGATTCCAGGAAGCATCTCATAACCTGGTTTCAACTGGAAGACATTATGTTGAGTGAAAGTAATCAGCAACAAAAGGACAAATATTGTATGAGACCCCTAAGATAAGATCTCAAAAACAGACTTATGTATAGAAGAAAAGACTCTTTGACAGCTGCAAAGGAGAGGAGGGAGGGAGGGCCAGAGGGGAAGGGTTTAGACTAGATAGTTGGTAGAAATTTGGTTGGGTGAAATCAGTGATACCACACGTTAGAAATAAAAACAATATTAAGTTGACTTCAACATAACTTGAATACTCCTTCCATCTTAACCTAATATTGCAAGGACAGAGTAGCTGAGGCGAGGGGCAGCGGACCATGCTCTTAGGTGAAATCGAGGCCAAATGGCACAACTAGCATTTTGCTAAGAGGGCTCTCTGCACTCCACATTGGTGAGTGGCGTCTGGGGTCTTAAAAGTTGCCAAGCTGCCATCCAAGGGCACAGCAAATGGTCCCAACTCAGCAGGAATGGATGATCACTGAGGACCAAAATGACATGGGGGAAAGACAACTCAGAAGACAGAGAGACCCACATGAGTGGGTGCCTACATAGACTTGGGACCGGAAGAACTGGATGGTGCCTGGCCACCACCAGTGATAGGCGCGATGGAGCTCGCTAAGTTGAGTCTCACTGGCAACACAAGAAAAAAAGCAGTGCACTCTGAGATCTCCACTAAAAGACCGCAATTGACGGTCTAGCAGCTTTGAGGTTCCCCCAGGAGCACGGCCCCTGGCCCTGATGCTGCCCTTGCCCATAAACCATAACGAAGGTCCACTCTTTGGACATGAATGGATTGGACTTGGTGATGCAGAGTGACCATATATTGGAAGCGCTTTATGGTTCTATACATCTATAGGATATCATCCTGCTGACCTCTGGCTGGAGTAATGGAAGTTGATTGGAGAGGAGGCGAAAGAAGACTGTTGGGAGGATGAGACATATATGGAGCAGAGAGGAATAGTGTGCTGTCACCAGGCAGGGAGAGCAGTGGAAGCTGCATATAGGTGGACATGTAAATTTATATGAGAATGTACATTTTCACTCAGTCATAATAAAAAAGAAAAAAAAAAACCTGCTGCTGCTTAGGTGAGTCCAACTCATAGCAACCCCAGAGATCAGAGTAAAACTGCCCCATAGAGTTTCCAAGGAGTGTCTAGTGGATTTGAACTGCTAGTCTTTTAGTTAGCAGATGTAGCAGTTAGCCCACTATGCCATCAGGGTTTCCTCGCAGCATTTAGATTAAAAAAATCTAGTGAAAGGATACAATCCTGAAGAACACCTTTCTGATTTTAAACCATGCAGTGTCTTCTTACTCGGCTTGAGTGAGTGCTTCTTGATCTGCGTACAATTTCATCATGAGCACAATTAAGAATTGTGGAATTCCAATTCTTCACAATGTTATCCGTAATTTGTTACAATCCACATAGTTCAATGTCTTTGTATAATCAATAAAGCACAGGTAAATATTTTTCTAGCATGCTCTGTTTTAAGCCAGGTTACATCTGGCATCAGTAATGGCATCTCTGAGTCCACATCCTAATCTGAGTCTGGCTTGAATTTCATGCAGTTCTGTGTTGCTATACTGCTGCAGCCACTTTTGGATAACCTTCAGCAAATATTGTAAACAATCGTATTGTTGAAAACTGTAAAAATAATCATTTGAAATCCCTGAAAATTGTTCTAAGAATATACTGTAAATGGAGACATTCATTAAAGAAAACCTGTTAAATGTCAGTAAAAACAGTGAGAGTTGGTGACATTTGAAATCCTACCTTTCCTCTGTCTTCTGCCTCAGCTCAGTGTTACCAAAGTTCTACCCAAGATGCTGTATTCCAGGTGGTATCGCCGAGAAGGTGAGGTTTCCATCTGTCCCTTGTTCCCAGTTTAGGTCTATGGTTTCACCACAGAAAGGGCAAGCAGCCTTCAGTGTTTCTCATCCTCCTTGCCACCCATTGCAGACAGCTCTCTTGCGGCCAGACACACAAGAATTCACCTTTCTCTTACCCACTGGACTCCGCTTGTAAGGTGGAAGCTCAGTTCCAGGTGTAGAAGGCTGAAAATGTTGAGCTTCAATGGCCTCTACCCCAGCCCAAACTCATTGGGGGAGTCTTTTTAACAAATAATGTTATAACAACAAGATGTACATATGGGAGGCAAAAAAATGAACCCTAGCCTTAAACCTTGTGTACCAAATAAAGAAATTAAACAAGAGTTCCAAATAAATTTTGGGCCTAAATATACAAGCAAGAGCCAGAATGATTCTTTAAAAAAAAAAAGAAAAAAAAAGGAGACCATCTGTAACCTTGGAAAATGCAAACATTTCTTAGAAAAGCATTAATAATAAAGACAAAAATTATAAATTGGATTTGGTCAAAATTTTTAAAAAATTCCTTTTAAAAAAAGACACCATTGAAAAATACTCAGACCACAAATGGGAAAAATTATTTCAGCACATATAACTGACAAAAAATTACATTCAGAATATACAAAGAACAACTCCAAATCAATAACAAAAAAACAGATTCAGAACTCCTAAAAAGACAAACAGCCTATTCAAAATTAAATACCTGAACACACGATTAAGAGTAGAAGATACATGAACAACTAACAGAGAACACACTTTATCCTTAGTCATCAGGGAAATAAAAGTTAAAGCGATAACTACCATGAGATGAAAAGAACTGAGTGATGTCTAGCTATCATTACTGAATGTTTTAATTGAAGATTCCATAGGAGACTCTTAATTAAAGGTGGGGAGGATGTAGAAGAGAATTCCAAATTCTCCTGAACTCCAGACTTTCTGAAGCCGTGGAGACTGGATGAATCTGAAACTATTGCCCTGAAATAAGCTTGAAACCTTAAACCAAAAATAAACCCAGAAGTCTTCTCAAAACTAACAGTTTAGCTTCATTTGTAAAGAATGTCTAACTTGAACATTGTGCTCTTTTCAGCCCTATCAATGTGGGGTCAAAATGACAACAGTAACTCAACAGATCAGATAGGAAACTCATGGGGCAGAGGTTTATGTTAATGGTGGAGGAACAATTCTGACAAGGAGAATGAGAATGGTTGTACAACTTGAAGAATGTGATCAGTGTACTGAATTGTACGTGTAGAAACTGGGTGAATTTGTATACATTCTGCTGTATATATTCTCAGCAATGACAACATGAATAAAATACATTATTAAAAAACACAGTTAAATGTCATATCACACTTACTAGAATGGCTAAGTTAAAAAACACTGGAAATAACCGAATGTTGACACTGCTGGTGGATGCAGAATGGTACACCCGCTTTGGGGTTTCATGTAAGGTAAAACACATTATCTATGCTCTGTCTCAATTTCTGTTCCTAAGCATGTAATTCATGAAACTGAAAATTTATGTTCACAAAAAGACTTGTACAAGAATATTCATAATTCTCTTCTTCAAACTAGCCCCAAATTAGAAGCAACCAAAACACATATGAACAGGAGAACACACAGGTAAACCTCAGGATATTCATACAATGGAATGCTACTCACCAATAAAAAGCAATGAACTCCTGGAAAAACATGAATGCATGTCAAAAATATTGTTACAAGTGAAAGAAGCCATCCTCAAAGTATATATGCTGTTTATTTTCATATCTGTGGAGAACAAGATAGGCAAACGTACTCTATGGTGGAAGAAATCAGGAAGTGGTTGGCTAGGGGTTCCGTACAGGGGATTGACTGGGAGGGAGCACAGGGGAACTCTCTGAGGTGATGAACGTCCTCTAGGCTGTTTTGGGTTCATGGTTAATACATACACACACAGTGGTAAAAAATCAACAAAGTGAACCTAAAAGACACACAACTTTCACTGAATATAAATTATGCCATAATTAAAACAGACACATGTAAAGGACACATGTCAAAGGCCCCTTACCATATTTCCAACCACCACATCTGGTTGGAAGGACATGGGCCATGCTGTGGCTTCCATGTGCCCTACCTTCTGCAGGCAGCCCTGGGGTCAATACATGGTCCTACTGTGAGCACTCACTTTGGTGATCAATGTTTTCCTTATTTCAGTCTTGTGGCAAATGTGTGCCTTAAAGTGTCCATGATGAAGCTCCATGTCTTTTCTGAGTGCAGTAACTTCCACATTCACACTACAAATGTTTGTTGACAGTTTATATGTACCAGTTGCTGTGGTTGCCTCAAGGACACAGTGGTGAACAAGGCAAAGAAATGCCTCTTGTCCTCAGTGGGGGAAAAAAAAGTTGTCTTTTAATTCACTCAGATTCATGGTGATCGCATGCATGTCAGAGTGGAACTGTGCTGTGTAGGGTTTCAGTGGCTGATTTTTCAAAAGTAGATTACAATGCCATTCATCTTAGTCCCAAAGGGGGACTCTATTAAAAATGGGCTCAGTAATGAGTTGGACAGTTTTCCTACAAAGCACCTATTTTCAACAGCTGATATAAAAGTTACACCTAGTTTTGAGATGGGTGATTTGACATGTTGTTAGGTCTGGGGGTTTTGGTTAAATTACCAAATAAACATATCACTGGGCCTTGTTCTGCCGTGAAATACTATCCCTCTAAACAGTGCTCTCATGGCCCTTGTTCTAACAAAAGAAAGCTTTCCAGAGAGACTTATATATAAATATTTATGAATTTCTAATGTATGTTTTTTAATTGCTATTGATATAACAAACCAAAAAACCAAATACTTTGCCAATGAGTCCATCCAGACTCACTGTGACCCTATAGGACGGAGAAGAATTGTCCTGTAGTGTTTCCAAAGAGCTGTTGGTAGCTTTGATCTGCCGATCTTTTGGTTAACAGTCAAGCTCTTAACCATTATGCTACCAGCGTGCCTAGTGTTGACATAATATGCTCTTTTGAATGTGAAATAATACAAAGCAATAATTTCCAAAATTGTATTCATATTACACTTTTTAAAAGAAAACATGTCTTTTAAATCGTGTCTCCACTAATACCCATTTCTTCCTGAAAATATGCAAATAAATAAATAAAGTAACAAGAACTCTATGATTTCATGACTTAGACTGATTAATTAAAAGTTTTGCATTTGTCACACAAAATTTCATTATTTTTTTCTTTACCTCTCTAAATGACTGTGACTAAAATTAGGGTCCTTTATGCATCAGGAGCACGACTGTTTTTTCCCTTCTTTTGTCTTGGCATGGTGAATCATAATGATGACCTGTAAAATAGACATTGCTGCAAAGCCAGAAAAGAAGTGTGGATTGGAAGAACTCATCTCACAGAGAAGTCGCACTTTTATACTATGCGCATTTTAAAGCATTTTTAATCCCCATGAGCCCTATAGGCTAAATTTAAAATTCATGATGAAACAAGATTGCATCCATTCTCCAGCTCCTTTGGAAATCAGCTTCCACCCCTGATTTTAGGTGGACTTCTCTAATTGGGCATTTAAAACACAAAATTTCCAATGTACAGACAGTGTCTTGGGGGGGTGAAGATAGTTTCTATTTTAGCTTAACCTGTGATAATTAATTCACTAAATCACTAAACTGTTGTTGTTTTGTGTGCCATCACGTCAATTCTGACTCATAATGGCGCCATGTGACAGAGGAGAACTGTTCCACAGGGTTTTCCACAGCTGTCATCTTTACGGGAGCTAAGCACCAGGCTCTTCTCCAGAGCTGCTGCATCGGTTCCACTGTAGATCTTTGGTTTAGCAGTTGAACACTTAGGCACTGTACCACCAAAACAAACAAACAAACAAACAAAAAAACCGAACTCATTTCTGTTGAGTCATTTCTGACTCCTAGCCACCCTATAGAACAGAGCATAGGGTTTATAAGAAACGGCTGGTGGATTTGAACTGTCAAACTTTTGGTTAGCAACCCAGCTCTTAACCACTGTGCCACTGGGACTCCCAATTTTTAAATAATAAGTGATTCTGATTGCACTATACTCAACACATCTTAAAACAGGGCCCTCCAAGTTTTAAACAGCACAATGCAGAAGAGACACAACTTAAGCAGTAGACTGTGTGATCACTGTTGTTTAGAATCTAAAGAATTGTATTCTAATGCTATCTAAAATGAAGCTGTTTCTTCCCCACTTCTACCTCCATTTCTGATAACGTACAGTTTTAGAATATGGTCACTGAGAAAAAGACTGGTAGCTCTCTTCAAAACCCTTTCTCACTCTTTTTAGGTAATAAAAGCTCAGGTAGCTTCATAATCCGTACTTGCTGAGCTGGACTCCATCCATTCCTCAGCTTCCCTGAGTTAATGTGGTGATACCACTAGTTCTCACTAAAGAGGTGTGTGCAGAGCTGGTGTGTGCTATTCTGGAGTTGGGAATTGAGACAGCATGTCTTTTCCTCTCTTCCTACCCCCACTGGCAGAAATTCAGGTGTGGTGACTGAATTTCCAATGCACAGATTGTTATAATGGTGTAAGGGATGGACAGATCAAAAACTGGAAGGCACCTGGGTTCCTGAATGACCTTAGAGAGCAGGATTGCCCCATCAACCATATTGCCTTCCTTGGAATTGTGTGTACCAGAGCCACAAACAACCATAGTCTTTAAGACACTCCATACTGAGATCCATTTGGGTCTATTTGTTTAGTTACTTAATAGAGGAATTTGAAGACTTTAGATGTTTTCTTTTATGCTCTGTAATTAAGCCAGGCCTAGTTTATCAATATTTGTGTTATTTCTTTTTCACTTGCATCCAGGTTGACTACACCCTATTTTCACTCTCAGCTTCAAATTCAAAGGGTGAAGGAGGTAGCCACAACTGAGCAAATGGTCAGTTCAGTATCTCTAGGTCCTTGCAGTAAATAAGAACGTGAGGCGCTCATTGTGAACAACGGTAAGCAAGCACTGTTCTTACTCTTCAAGAAATGCGGTTGATCCTTCCCGAGACCACCTCTTCAGACAAAGATTGGACTAGACTATAAAACATACAGTGACACTGGCAAAGAATGCGCTTCTTGGCCTAAGTAGATACATGAAGCTAACTAGGCAACTCACGTCCAGGGGTAAGATGAGAGGACAGAGGGGGACAGGAGCTGGTTGAATGGACATGGGAAATAAAATTGGAAAGGAGAGAGCAGCTAGAGTTACATAGACGTGTGTGAGGGAGCTTTTGTATCACAGATAGACTTGGATTATAAACTTTCGCTTAAAGCAATAAGAAAATACTAAAAAGAAGGAAAGAAGATATTTTGGATCATTAAGAAAAAAAGAAACGTGGTTAATAACTAGACAAGAGTTATATGTTCTGCATCTTATCTTCCATATATCTAAGATAATAGGTATTTGTGCCATCCTATAAGACAGTTGTAGTAAAACGACATGAGGAAAAGTGAGAAATGACAAAAATAGACCACGTTGGATAGAGGGTAGTCTAAACAAGAATAGACAGTTGGCTGTTCTGACTCCTGGTGACCCTACGTACCACAGAACAAAACACAGTCCAGTCCTTCACTATCCTCAGAGTCATTGCAGGGACCACCAATGTTGCAGCCACTGTGTTAATCCACGTCACTCAGGGTTTTCCTCTTTTTCACTGACCCTCTTCTTCACCAAGCATGGTATTCTTCTCCATGCCATGCTTGCTACTGAGGAGCATTCTGGATGTACTTCTTTCAAAACAGATTTATTCAATCTTCTGGTAGTCCACAGTATATTTAATATTATTTGCCAACACCATAATTCAAATGTATCACTGAATATAGACTATTTTTTCCAAGAAGTTTAACAATCTATTTCCTAATAAGATAAGGACACACATCTAAACTACTCAAAGAACTCTACCAAAATAATCCCTGCCTACTCTGGAAATGACAGTACCCCACTATGGTTAAATTCATTCCAACTCATAATGACCCTATAGGACAGAGTAGAACTGCCTCATAGGATTATAGAGCTATAAACCTTTACAGAAGCAGAGTACCACATCTTTTTCTCTACAGAGTAGCTGGTAGGTCGAAACTACCTATCTTTTGGTTAGCAGCCAACTGTTTTAACCCATGGGCCACCAGGTTTCCTTGGAAACGGCTATAGGAGACCCATACATTTGCCTAATAATGGGAGAACACTTGGTAGACATAGAAACAAAACCAGGCTAAATGAAGACAAGAAGACACAGAGAGAGATGACTTCCAACTGGTTTTCCTGAAAACTAGAGGCATTACCTGGCAATGGAAGAAATCAACATCATCGACTTCGAAGGAGGGATGGGTAAAGCCTGAGTGGTCAAACAGGAAAACAGGGTGTGGGCGCTCTGGATCTTTCTCCATTGCTGCTTATAGATCAGCAGCAAGGGGAATGCTGGGTGGCAGGATGGTGAGGTCAAGAATAAGCAGGAAGGACAGAGTACATGCATCAGTCCACTGCACTGGCATGAAACAAAGAAAAGAGGACCCAGAAATAAAACACAGAACCTCAAAGTTATGGATCACATTGTGTCCTCACAAAATATGTCTTTAAATTCTAACCCCTCTACTTATGGTTGAAATTCCATTAAGGAATTAACTTTCTCTGTTATGTTGATGAGGGGATATTAGTGAATAATATGTCTTTAAGTCAATTTCTTCAAAGATATAAACAGTAGATTGAGCAAGTGGGAAGAAATAGCACAGACAGGGAAAGATAGATGCCATGCCACAGGAGATCTCCAAGAAACCAAGAAACAGAAGCTGAAGAGACAAGGACTTTCTACCAGAGCAGGCAAAGAAAGAAAGCCTTCCTCAGAGACAGCACCTGAACTCAGACTTCTAGCCTCTTAAGCTGTGAAAAAATAAATTTCTGTTGGTTAAAGTGGCCTGTTTCTGGTATTTCTGTTACAGCAGCACTAAACAACTAAGATACTCACCTGAAACAGAGAAGTCTTGCAGAGACGTCAATTCCTCCATTGCACTCTCTACCTGGCTGCCTCCCCTGTGCTTTGGGAGGCACGGGGAGTCACTGAATTTGAAATGCAAACACGTGCATTCTCACAGCTGTGTGCCCTTCTCATGCTCTTCTCCTATCCTAGCCTCATTTCCTTCTCTTTCTGCCTGAAATTCCATGATCCATCACCATAAACAGGACCTTGCATACACCCTAACCCTCTGCCCCACTCTTGTTTCATTATTCTTTCCTGGCAAAATTCCAACATTGTTAAATCTTGCCCTCTTCCTAACCTGCCCCATTCCCTCACCTCTGACAACAAGTGGAGAAAAACGCATAACCAAGCCACTGAGTTCATTTTACATTCTTGAATGCACACCTCTCCTGGGCCTTCCACGCTTCCCAACAGTCACTCCACTTTTCACACTTGCCCATGCACTCTGTACTCCTCTAGATGACTGTTGTTACATACTTTTGCTTCTCCTCTGGTTTCTGGCACCTTCTCCCACTCTCACCATTGACCTTGTTTCATATGCCATTTAGAAACAGAAACCACTGGAAAAGAAATTCTGCAAATTTTCAACACAGACACCTATGTCTAAGCATCTGTGCCCACATGTACAGATTTCAAGACTGTTACAAATGCATATCTGGCCCTGCTAGCCCCTAAGGCCAGCCTCTCCACTCATCCACTAAATTCTAACCCATCTGAGTTAATTCCATCAGTTCTCCCTTCTCTTATATATTTCATTTGTCTTTCATTTCCACTAGATCATTGCTATCAGTATGCAAGTATGTTATTATTTCTTCCATATGAGGAAAAAAAAAAAAAAAAAAACCTCTGGGCTCACAGGCCCCTCCAACTACTATCTGTCTACTGTAAATCTCTTTGAAAGAGATGCTTGCACTAGCTGTCATGGACTGAATTGTGTACCCCCCTCCCTCTGCCTGCAATACCACCAAAATAGCTATCCATTTGGCTAGGGCACAGTTCTAGCTATTGTGTGATTATCCTCCTTTTTGTCATCTGATGTGATTTTACTATGTGTTGTAAATCCTGTCTCCATGATGTTATTGATGTGTGATTAGTGGCAGTGATGTACATGAGGCAAGACTCAATCTACAAGACTGGGTTGTGTTTTAAACTAATCTCTTTTGAGACATAAAAGAAAGAAGTGAGCAGAGAGACAGAAAGACCTCATGCCACCAAGAAACGAGAGACAGGAGAATAGCATGTCCTTTGGACCTAGGATGCCTGCACTGAGAAGCTCCTCCACCAGGGGAAGATTAATGACAAGGACTTCCCTTCAGAGTTGAAAGAGAAAGAAAGCCTTTCTCTGGAGCTGAAACCTTGAATTTGGACTTGCAGCCTCCTAAACTGGGAGAAAATAAATTTTTGTTTGTTAAAACCATCTACTTGTGGTAATTCCATTATAGCATTAGATGACTAAGACACAAGTTATTCCCAGTTCCTCTCTCACCATTTTCTTGAGTCCACACTTACTCCAAGAACTCTTCTGCAACTGCTCTTTTCAAGCTTGTTAGTAATTTCCATGCACCCGATGGTTAGTTCTTAGTTTTCATTGGACTTCAACTTCCATATGATCACTCGTAGGTCCAACTGCCTATTTGGCGTTGCTACTAAAACAACTATAGACTCTCAAGCTCAACGTGTCTAAAATGAAACTTTTTGTCTTCAAACCTAAACCTGCACCTCACACATCTCGATAAATGCCTACTCATCATGTATATAATATATATTGTACAGGTATTTACAGCATTTAAAAATCATATTAGATCAATGCAGCAGTGTTAAAATAAAATCAATGCATGTAAAATGATATGAAGGTATCCTCCTTTTAAAAAGAGACACATGAGATTCAAATTCTAATGAGGTTTGGGCACAAATGTACAAATGTGGCAGAGACAAAATTGTCTCTGGACTAATCAGGCTTGAGTTTTATCAGTCTCAAAAGTTTCTGCACAGGTTTTATTTATGCCTCAGTGTTGTCTTCATTCATGAAAAATTCTCTTTTACATTCATGGAAAAAGAGTGATCTGCAAAATTTATTGTAACTAGAAATCCTCATGGTTTGATTTCCTTCAGTCTAGTCAAATCCAAACAAAACAAGTTAAGCATATTTAGAAAATCAAAACTAAAATTGAGAAAAATTACTTAGAATGGTATATATTAATTACTCAGTAATGAGGGGAATGTGTTAGGAAATGTTATGAATTAAATGTGATCCCCAAAATGTCTGCCAGCTTGGCTAAGCCAAGATACCCAGTTTTGTATAGGTACCTTCCACTTCATGATCTGATGTAGCTTTTATGTGTGGAAAATCATAATCTCTATAATGTCAATGAAGAAGGATTACAGGCAGTTATGTTGCTGAGGCAGGACACAACACAGAGGATTCAGCTGTATCTTGAGTCAATCTCTTTTGAAGTACAGAAGAGAGAAGCGACCAGTGAGAAAAAGGACTTCATAGCACCAAGAGAGGAGAGCTGGGAGCAGAGTGGAGTTAACCCTTTGGCTCAGGGGTCCTTGCAAAGAGAAGCTCCTAGACCAGGGGAAGACTGATGACAAGGACCATTCTCTCACAGCCCCAGAGGAACAAAGCTTTCTCTTGCAGCTGACACCTTGAATAAAGACTTCTAGCCTCCTAGATTTGGAAAGAATAAATTTGTGTTTGTTAAAGCCATCAGCCTGTGATATCTGTATTATAGCATCAGTAGATAACTAACACAGCAAATGTGATTATTTGTGATAAATTAATACATTAAGAAATATTCTTTGGGTACAAAAGTCACATTGATATTTTCTGTACAAGGACTACCGACTACATTTGTGAACTCATTCTCAAAAAAGTGCTACAAACCTTATTGCTGAATATCACTATGGTTACCTTCAAAGTACTCTCCTCGGGAAGCTATGCTCTGAAGCCAACATCTAGAGCACCCTTCAAAGAAATTTTGGAACTCTTTTTCAGGAATGGCCATCAGAAGTGTCATCATATTACTTGTGATGTCTTGAATGTCATCAAAATGTCTTCCTTTCAAAATTCCCTTATTTTTTGGCAAAGAAAAAAATCATTGAGGGCCAAATCAAGTCAATAGAGAGGATGTTCCAATACAGTTATTTGTTTACTGGCTAAAAACACCCTCACAGACAACTGTACAGATAAGTTTGTGGATTCGCCACCATGCCACCTTGTGCAATGGCTATTCCAGAAAGAATCCCAAAATTGCTTTAAAGGATAGACTGTCGGCAGTTCAAATCTACCAGGTGCTCCTTGAATACTCTACCCCTGGCCCCTAGGGTCACCATGAGTTGGATTCGACTTGATGGCACTTGGCTTTCTGGCAGTGACTAGCATCAGTGCATAGCTTCCCAAAGGGAGCACTTCAAAGGGGACAGTAGTGATACTCAGCAATGAGGTATGTAGCACCTAGAACAACTAAGTTTGCAGACTTGTCAGACTTCACACATGTCTTTTTTGTTTGATTTTAATCAGATTTTCTCTCATATTTTGAATCCCCAAGATAATTGTAGATTTCAAAAATGAAAAAGATCTAGGCTGAAATATAAAAGTAGATGCAAAACAGATTTTAAGATATAAGCCAAAATGCAAATAATGAATAGTACATTGGCCCTTTAAGTTTCTTCACATTTTATAAGTTTACTATGCTATCAGTAATAACTGGAAGAATACAGTTCTCCCATGTACAAGGGAAACAGATTTGCTTTTATCCTACACCTGCAAAATTTTCATTAGAAGCACCATCTTCCTCTACATGTGGACTTGAAAAGTGAATACAGCTCATCTCCAGATTCTGCCTCATATGGCATGGGATGCCACCATGTTCCCAGAGTCTCCCTCATAGGTGCTGCCAAGTGGGAGGACAGAGATTACTTCTCTGTGAAACATCAGAAGGAAAAAGTAAGTGACTGACTCAGCCATTGTCTTTACTGCCTGTCTCTCTTCACCACTATTAACACGTCTAGTCTTAGGGATGTGCCTGTTGTAATTAGGTGTTATTAGCATCAGTTTCAACTCATAGCGATCCTATGCACAGGGGAAAGAACTGCTGCCTGGTTGCGCCCCATCTGCACAATCACTTCTATGTTCGAGTCCATCTCATTGATGATCTTTCTTTTTTTTCATTGAACCTTTACCAAGTGTGATGTACCAAGTATGATGTGTCTGGTCCCTCCTGATAACATGTCCAAAGTACATAAAACAAAGTTTCATCATCTTCACTTTTAGGGAGTGTTCTGTCTGTACTTCTTCCAAGACAGATTGATTCATTCTTCTGGCAGTCCACGGTACATTCAGTACTCTTCACTGTCACTATAATTCAAAGACATGAACTCTTCCTCAGTCCTTCTTATTCACTGTCCAGCTTTGACAAGCATATTACGCGGTTGAAAATGCCAAGGCTTGTGTTAGGTGCATCTTAGTCCTCAAAGTGACATCTTTTCTTTTCAACACTTAAAGATTCTTTTTTTTTGTAGCAGATTTACCCAGTGCAATATGTCCTTTGATTCTTTGGCTGCTGTTCCAGTGGGCATTGATTGTGAATTCAAGAAAAGAGGCCTAGTGAGAAAGTATTAACCTGTGGAGTAATTCGTAGTCTGTAGAAAAATGCACATTCTAGTAGTTGCTTGTTTAATTTATTTCCAGATTTCTTCTTTGACAGAAACCAGTTTTCCTTTAAGGCAAATTTTCAGTCATAGCCTGGAATCTTGCATTAAAACTGACTAATCAATTTTAATGAAATGCCCTGAATCATAATAAGAAAAAGAAAAAGAAAAACCTCTTTTGTATTACAATAAGAAAGAGAGATTTATTTGCCCCCAGGCTCCTGCCTTCACCTGCTCCTAAAGAAAGTGTGGTACAATATAGCTGTATTTTTAAGTATGTGGTTTTTCTTTAAGATCCTGGTTTGTCCATCATTGTTACACAAGGTCCTAACCAACTCCCCTGTGTCATGTACTGACCTCCTAGAACCATGAAAGTGAGTGCTACTGCAGCCTGTATGCTGGAACACAATTGCGTCCTTCTTCATTTGGAATCATCCCTTGACCTGGATTTGCCCTCCTATTCCTCCTACCTTCTATCTTCCCCTTGCATCTCACATCACCCTCAGTCTCTGATCCTTCCAATGTGAATTCTATTTATTGTTTTCCATTTCAAAAGTGATACTGAGAAACCAGCCTACCACCTTTTCCCTGTAACTCTCCTAGAATATCAGAGATCTTCTGTTTATCCAGTTCCAAAGGATTTTGTTTCACCTTAGCCTCATTCTGTCCCTCTGAAGACTACACACCTGTGATCTGCTCAATAACCCATCTGCACAAGTGAGTGCTCCTTTTCTTGAAAACTCTTCCCTCCTTTGGTCTAATGACACTGTTTGGTACAGTTCTATTTCCTATCTCCTACAATGGCTTTGTCACACCTTTCAGGGATTTATCCTGTCCCTAAAAGTAAGCTCTCCTAAAGTTTCTAGGCAGAAATTTTCCATCTGTCTATACACTGCCACCACGTGAACTAAAATTCTTCTTCTATGCAACTAGTTCCAAATTATGCTTCTTCAACCATGTGAGACCATGCTTCAGAGATTCGTTAATCTGAGGCCTATTTGTAAGGTTGGAGAAAAGTTGATTTCAACACGTATTACGTGTCCTGTTTTGTATAAAAAGTTTGTTGATGTGTTCACTGGAAAAAAAGAAAAAGTCACACATGAGTAGGAAGTATTCATACCACCAAAAATAATATTTCAGTGATTTTTACCCCTGATTTTGCTAGTCCTACCTCTCTCCTCAGAGCCTGAAGTGTGTCAAACTCCCAATGCATCTCTCTCCATCCTGTTCTTTCTGCAGCCTTCTCTGTAAAAGTGTTACCGTCTTTTAGTCGCAAAGCCTAACACTTCAGATATTTTTCTTCCATCCTTTGCTCATCTAGTCAAGTTCTGAGCCCACCTTCTTAACTGATCTATGTCAAGCCTTGATATGTCTGCAGTCTCTTTGCTTTTTTCTCCTTTCCAGTTGTCTGCCCTGTATATCATTGCCTGAGTTACCTTCTTAAGGAAGACTTACTCAGATTTACCCTGCATCTTAAAAATCTCTACTGGCTCCCTAATTATCTCCCATCAATTCATTCATTCATTTATTTTCACCAGTGCAAGTGTTCAAAACTATAGACACACACAATTTCTTCTTTGGCTTTTGGGGCTTAAATAGATATAAAAATAAATAGGCAAAATGTCAGAGGTGACAAGACAGATCAGATAGTGTAAATGGTTGTTGGACAAGTCTTCAAAAGGTTTGTATAAAGGAGATGACATGATGAAGGCTGTGTTGCGGGAAGAAACCTCCAACAGCGGGGTGGAGGGTGGATATAAGACCAGAAGGGAAGCAATGAGAAAGGTGGCTGCAGAAATACTCCAACAAGAAACAGCAAAGGCATACAATGCAGGAACTAGTTATAGAGTTTGGAAGTGAAAACCAGTAGATAAAATCAAGAGCTATTAAGTGAAAAGAATAATAGGATACACACTCATTGGAGGTAGGAGATGTGGTATCCGTGGTGCAGAAGAGCTATGACTGATTTCTGGTTTTCTTTCTTGGCAATTTTTGCTATGGCAGGGAATACAGGGAAGAACTTTAGAGTGTTGATGGGTATGGGAACAAAAAGCAATAGTATGTAAGTCTTCCTGTGTTGTGAGGGATTTTGTCTTAGAACATTAATAGAAAGACACTCAGATTCAACACACATAAGTTCACTTAGTTTTTTGCAAGGTAGTCCTGGAAAGGCCTGCTAGTAAGACCTCATAGCTGGAGAATTAGAATTAACAATTACAAGTATAATGTTATTTCAAGGGTTAGAGTTCAAATCTTTAGGCTTCAGGCTTTTACCTTTAATAACAGACCTCAGGAGAAAGGCCTTAACTACTGCTCAAATTTGGTGACAGTCCCTTGTAGCTAGGGTCTGAGGTTGGTGGCTACAGGCAGAATCTCAGTTCCATCTGTGACTTCTCTCAGTGAATGAGTATAAATTCAGGGTTCATATGTGAATTTGTCACCTTGGTTCCACATGAGAAGGTCCAGTGTGACACCAAAGGGTAGTATTGTTATGTCTTTCCCCCAGGGTTCGAGAGAAACCAGGTGATGCCTCTTCTCTTCAAGGCTAGACACTAAAGAGGTTGTTTAGATCTATGCTATGTTTTCTGTGTCACAGCATGACCATTCAAAGTCAACTTCAAGCTTGTTTATGTACTTCACATGCTTCTGTTTCTATGTCTAAGTTCAGAAAATTTCTAAATAACTTCCTTATGCCTTACAGTTTTCTAATGACTTAAAGCTAATGTAGAAAACCTAAAACCAAACCCACTGCTATTGAGTCGACTCTGACTCCTAGTGACCCTATAGGACAGAGTAGAACCACCCTGTAGAGTTTCCAAGGAGTGTCTGGTGGATTTGAACTGCTGAGCTTTCAGTTAGCAGCTATAGCACCTAACCACTATGCCACCAGAGACTTTCAAAGGTAGACATATCTCCATATTCATATTATGAATGGATACACATATGTATTTTGAAAGAAACATAGTGACTTACATCTTACAGGATTTGAGAGCAGTATAAAAACACACAGAGCATCTTAGGAACTTACTCTCCTACTGGCCTCTTTGTTCTATAGTCCACCATCCTCCACCTCCCCTATCTACAACAACATTATGAAATGCAGGAAAGTGTAGGAAACATCTATAAGAACTATTTGAAAGTTGAAACAACTCTGTCAATAAAGAGGACAAGAACAAGGCAGTGTGGAAGTTCAAAATGATAATAAAACTTTCCATCTGTCTTGGAGGGTTCTTAGAAGTAGGCTTTGAAAAAATCCATGGGATATGGACAGATGAAAATGGTTATGGGCACATGACACTGTGAAAAACAAAACACACACAAAAATGGGGATATTCAAGAAGGAAGCATAGGTACAACCTCAGTGGAGAATAATAGACTGAAAATGTTGTTTTGACTGGCTTGTGGCATGAACAGTGGGGAACATTTTAATGTCATCTTAGCACTCAGAAAATCCTCAGGGTTCTAGTTGTCATATACTGCATGCTGTGTGGTCTCAAATCCCAATGTGTCTATTTATAAGATTGTTGACCCCATTCCAATCTCACTAAAAGAATATAGCTATTATTTTGAATCTTCACAGTATTTGAGTCAATGTTTTTAATGTCAAATTGCATTTGAAAAGCAAGTGGGAGTCATTTTGGATCCCGATAAACTCAACTGTGATCTGGTTTTAACACAAATTTTATTTTCCAAATTATTGAAATTGGGTGACTGTGTGTTTCCCTTTGTTTCTAATACCTTCGGTCTATCAGAGACACATAAATATATTTTTTTAACCTTTTTTATTGTGATTACGTGAAAGTTTACAATCCAAGTCAGTTTGCCATATAACACCCCCAGCACTTGCCTCTATGCAACTCTAATTAGTCTCCTCACCCTGTGACAGCACACTCATCCCCTCAGCTCTTTAATTGCAGTAGCCACTCAACTGATAGCTGTCTCCTCCTCTCTAACTTCTCCTCTACCTTCTAAAAAAAGACCAGTGAGACATCCTTATATAAATATTAAACCATAAAGTACACACACCACCTGCATCACTCTCTGCCCCCAGGTCTAGTCCAATCTTTTCTTGAAGTGTTGCCTTCAGTCTGGGTTAACAGCAAGTCCAGGGGCCATCTTCTCAGGGGACCCTCCCATCAGCTGAACATCAAGTCTGGAGAGACACATAAGTCTTAATAAAAGTTTTCATTGTTATTAAAAAGAAAATTATTAAATCTTATTAGTAGGAACCACCATCCATATTTTATTTTCATATATAATCCAAGATGCTGTTGATTGGGTTCAGAAAGCCCCAATTTCTAAGTTGAAATAATCAGGTTATAGATACAGCATATTTTGACTTGAAGTTCAACTGGAGTCAAAGATTTATTTCAGCATTCTCTTCCCCCCACCCCGGGCAGTGAGACCTGCTGCTCTGGATTTTAAAACCACAAAGATTGATCTTAAACTCATTTCCATAAATACCCTCGGCACATAGAGAGAACTAAAGTGCATAGTCGTTCCTCGGTGAAATATGGCAGCTAAGCCCAAGGAGCAGCCCATGCTTATTGTGAGATTTCCCATGAATACTTAAGCTTCAGAAGGGGCAGTTTCTTCAAAAAAGACTTTGGTCAACAGATTTGTACTGAAATAAACTTCACAAGTTGACGTGAACTTAATTAAAAAGTGATAAATCTCCTTTGCCTCGTCTATCAGCTATTTAAAAAGGAGAGAGAAACTTCAGGCTCTCTCTGTTAAGCCACACTAGTTGGCACTCGCCAAAAACAATTTCCATCATATGTTTTATGTCAGAGGAATATGGAACCCATGCATTTTGCCTTTTAGAAAGTGTAATCTACTTTTTACTACATAATTTCTCATCATTTATATGGTTCTTCAGTCCTAGGAAAGAACTTACTGATGAGTTAATGTTGGTTTTACATGATCTTGGAAACCCTGGTGGTGTAGTGGCTAAGTGCTATGGCTGCTAACAGAATGGTTGGCAGTTCAAATCCTCCAGACACTCCTTGGAAACTCTTATGAGGCAGTTTATTCCATCCATAGGATCACTGTAAGTTGGAACTGACTTGACAGCTGTAGATTTTTTGGTTTACATGATTTTAGTTGTATGTTCCCTTCCTTAGGGTGAAAAAGGCAATATGACTTGAAAAGCTGTACTGTTTTAAGCACACAAAGGTGTGCCCGCTTCAGTGCCTCAAAGATTAAGATGCTATAGACAAAGTCTTCAAATCCTCTGAAAAAAATCTTCATATCCAGGAAGAGTCTCAAGCATGGTCCCTCTTAGTTATAAATAGAGGAAGATCAGCCCCTACTAATGTAAAAAAACTGAAAAATACAGATTATGTTTTGAGTGACAGTAGAAAATAACTAACTTCTCCATCCCGGAAAGTGGTTTTCATCAAGATGGAAGGGATGATATGTTGGAAAGGATGGCATTTACGTACATAAAGACTCTGGCACTGGCCCAGGCTTTATAGTCTTCCGGTTGGCTTTTGTATTAAGAAATCACTGGAAGTGTGATTCCTCAATTCTTGCTTCACCTTTGCTACTTACTGCCTCACCCCAGTTTTCAACTCTTTGAAGGAGCAGGTACTATTCAGCATCTTTTATTAGGGGGGTCACATTTTTCTAGTCTCCTTCATAGTACATAGGAAGTTCTTAACTCTTCACTTTGGGACTCTTAGTGCATCCATACACAGCCACTAAGTAGTACACTTTTCTCTTGAAAGCTTATGAAAAGCTTTTAAAGGAAGGAAGAACAAAACAAACAACCACCAAAGAAAAAAAACTTACCACTTTCAAGTGTTTGCTCTTGCACTTGAAAGACATACATTTCAAGACTTTATTTTGGACCTCAAAGCTAAGGAACCAAACCTTAGTTCTAATGGATTTTTTTGTTCTCTCCCTTCTTAACAGTATTTTTCAATATCATGGTCTAGGTGTTAAGAGATGGCAGGATTATGACAAAAGGAATTACATTTTCATCAAAACAATCATGAAAAGAAACAGTGGACAATATTCCAAAATATTAACTTATTACAAATAAATCTACAATAAATAATGTGAGCATGAATAATCTTTAGATACAACCTTTAACAGCCAAGTAACATCAGAATTTCTCTCAGCCATTGCTTTACCTGAAATCTATTTGTTTTATACATTTATAAAAGCTCAATTATACATTGACATTTTAGGGAAATAAGAAAGTCAAGATCCTGCAAGGCCAGTTCCAAATTTTCTTGAGTGCTTCTCTTCTGGTATGCTATTTATAACTATATTTACCATACAGCTGAATACAAAATCAAAATACATATTCTAACATCTTCTCACTTGTCAATTTATTTATATTAAAAGTCTAATATGAAAAACTATAAAAGTTTTACTCCTTTTAATTTTACATTGATGAATTACACTTATTGAGAATTAGTTTAACAATAAATAAAATCTGAGATGTATGGTTGGTTTCTCTTGAGCAATATTTTATCATGTTTTAGAATTGAAGTCTTTCCTATCATCATCCATTTCTCTCTTGCAACATCATCAACAAAATTAGCATTATAATGGTATATTCTACAAAGCACTTTGTAATCCCTCTTGTGTCTCAAAAGAATTAAAAAAAAAACCTTTCTGTAAGATAATAAGTGATGGAGCTTCTTGAGGTAACTTACTTTATGGTTTCTTTATACTTCCAGAAAGAAAAAAATATTGTTCCGCTTTATCTTCTTGTGTAATGGGTGGGGCTGAGTGAAAGGCAGCTTCAATCCTCCCAGGCATGGTGATAGAAAGTGAAAAATAACTTCACCCAGTCAAAGGATGACTTTACAGGATGCTGAAAAGATACTAGTATACTGTGATATTTTGACACAGTAGGCAAATATATTGTCGTATAGATATGCGACCTGAGAGAGAATGCTGAGAAAGGAAATTCAGTAGAACTGGGTATGTACTTACTAGCCTCTTCCTTCTCCTTGATATAATAAAAATCTTTAAATTCAATTTTGATGGAGAGAATTCTAGCAGTGACAGTATTAAGAAGCCAGCAAATCATTTCCTACAAAAATAAGTTTGAACAAATATAAAACAACTATTTCAGGGTTCTAGAATTTGAACCATATTTAAATAGCAAATGAAAAATTACAAAAACTGGATAAAAACAGTACAAATCTTTAGCCTTCTTGCATAGGGCTACTCCTATCCCTCCTCCCACAGTAGAGACTAGAAACACAAGGTGGCATTGTCAATAAAAGTATCAAACATTGTAGGAAATGAACAGAGAAACCCTGTAGCTCTTTCTGCCCAAGGTTGCAGTCTCTGTTGAGATGAAAAACTGACAAACCTATAATTTAATGAAAAGATCCTTGAAACAAGAAAGCCATAGAGGAGCAGAAATAAGTGCTACAGACATCCCTGGCTGATTGTAAACTGTGTGTGTGTAGAAGGGAGATCTGAGAGGGCTCAGAAGAAAATAAAAGCCAAGGCAGATTGGGGAACTGGCTGAACTCTGAGTGTGCTTCTCACCTGCAAACATATCAAATAGTAGGGATGAAAGTCATATGGATAGAAGATGTATAAGTGCAACCTCCGCCCACATCATTGATTACCACTAAGCTATCAAATACAGAGGTGATTTTAATGAAGTCAAGGTAAAGGACAAAAAACTAGAATAAAAACTCAACAGAAATGTCAGTGATCACACACCACAGATGAGAGAGACTCCACAGCTCGTGATCTTACCAATTAAAGAAAAAGGAAAAAAAAAGAAAAGAACTCAAGAAAATAAACCATAATTCAGGGAAGCTACAAAGTATTTTCTAAAATGTTTAGTTCTCATCACATAAACAACAAACCTGCAAAGAAACAAGAAAGCATGATCCACACTCTGGAAAAATTGCAACCAATAGAAACTAACTTTGAGTGGGCCCCATTGTTGGATTGAGTGGACAAAGACTTCAAATCAATGGTTACGTGAGGTCTCACGATTAACTCTGAGAACTTAATTATTGTAAGTGCTACATACCTCATTGCTGGCTATCACTACCACCACCTCCAAGGTACTCCCCTGGGAAGCTGTATACCAACACCAGAGCCTAGTCCACCCTTCAAAGCAATTTTGGAACTCTTTCTGGAACGGCCATTGTGCATGGTGGTATGGTGGCAACTTTACAAACTTAACTGTATAGCTGTCAGTGAGGGAGTTTTTAGCCAGTAAACAAATAACTGTATTGAAACGCCCTACCTACTCACCGAATCTGGCTCCCAGTGACTTTTTTCTTCACACAAAGATGAAGGAAATATTGAAAGGAAGATATTTTGATGCCATTCAGGACATCAAGGGTAATACAACAACAGTTCTGATGGCCGTTCCAGAAAAAGACCTCCAAAATTGCTTTGAAGGGTGGACTAGGTGCTGGCATCAGTCTGTAGCTTCCCAGAGAGAGTACTTCAAAGGTGACCATAGTGATATTCAGCAGTGAGGTTTGCAGCACTTTTTCTAGGATGAGTTTGAAAACTGAAATGGCAGTCCTCATAAGCATACTCAGTGAATTAAGGAAAACTCTATTTAAAGAATTAAAAGAAAACATAATGATGATGACTCAACAAACATGGAACCTCAAAAGAGAAATAGAACTAAAAACAAAAAAAAAGTGGCAATTCTACAGCTTAAAGGTATAGTAAATGAAATGGAATACTTACTAAATGTGCTTTCTAGCAGAGCTGAATTGTCAGAAGACAGTATCAGTGAGCTTGAACGTAAGTCAACAGAAATCACTCAATCACAGAGAGATAAAAAAGATACAAGGGAAATGAATAGAGCCTCAGAGACCCATAGGACACCATCAAGCATAACAGCTTATAAGCAATGAAAGTTCCAGAAAAGAAAGAAAAAGAAGCAGAACAAAATATCTGAAGAAATAAAGTAGGAAAACTTCTCAAATTTAAGAAAAGCACTAATCTGCAGATTCAATGAGATCCACAAATCTTAAGTAGAAATAGAATAGAGTAGAAGAGAATAGAAAATATTAACATATATCTTGTAGCTTAAGTATTGCTTCATATAATTTTTGTATGTGTGCTTGAGATCACATTGTACAAATATTTCTTATGTGTAGAAGTGAAAATACACAAAAAGCAGTGATCTAAATTACCATCTGCCTCTAGTGTTTTATGTTTTCCAAGGCATCAGTAAGCACTTTGGGTCCCCTTAAGGAATTTACTTCATAGTGTCAAAAAGTAACTGAAGAAGAAAATTTAGCCACATGTATTTAATTATACAATTACATACTAAATCCTTATAAAATGATTTGGTAAGGCTATTTTGAGATAACATAACTTACAGATAAGGACTAAAATAAAATATAGTATAAGATAGAAAGTCTGGTTTAAAACTATTACTTGTATTTCCATCTTTTAATTTATACATTGAGTAACCAAATAGTTTTATGACTTTGTTTAATGTTAATTATACTAATCATGTTTACCACACCCACATAATTCAAAATGAAAGTGCTAGAACCCAGGTGGTTAGGAGAAATAAAATATTTTGACTTGGGCCTATCCGTTACCTTTGGAGTATCTTCTGCTGATTAGCTTTGCAGGAGTGTGAAGACAGACAGCTTCGCTTTCTTTTGTTACATGCCTCCTTCATTCTTCTCTGTGTGTTTAGGTGTCTGTTTGCCTAAGGGTGGGCCCACAATCTGTAAGAGACTTTTAAAGGGACAATATGACAAAAATGCCAACAGAGGTGTCTCAACCGCTGTGGATAGATCAATCCATCAAAAAAAAAAAAAAAAAATTTCGCCATGAAACTTAATCACTAAAGGTCATGTTGGGGAGGGAGGAACAGATTAAATTAGCATAGTATTAGATATGGAAAATGATTTCTGTCAAAATCATCTTTACCACAATTATAATATGTTAATTACGTATTTCATTAAGGAAGTTGATTATGGTTCACGGATGAAATCATGCCGCACAGACACCTGGAAGGAATCAGCGTCGGCTGGAGCTTCCCTCTGCTCACTCTCTCTCTTCCTTTCTCTCTCTCTCTCTCTCTCTCTCTCTCTCTGTCCCTCTGGTCCCTCTTGCTCTCCGTACTCCTCTCTTCCTCCCTGAAAGTTCTCTCCACATTTCTCCCTAGCTTTCCCTTTTCTATTCTCCCCCTCATTTGCCCATATTTCTATGCCATTATTGACAATGAACTGTTGGTATGCTTCTGGTTGGTCTCATTCAGGAGGATCCTGGCTGTGTTCTTAAGGACGTATCCATCCTGAGAGGTGTCCCCAAAGGCAGCATGTCAGAGTGGACGAAGTCACTGCCAGGCTCTTCAGCTTTACTCCTTTTGAGCACTTCCTTTCCCATGTAGTGTCTGATGCCACCTTCTCCATCTTGTTCTCTCCTGTCCATACCCTACTATTCATGAGGCCCCAAAGCCCAGATCCTGCCCTCCTTGCAGAGACCCCAACTCTCACTGACACACGGAGCCACAATGTCTCCCTCCCAGTGGCCCAGCTGGACCTTCAGGCTTTAGGCTGGCCATTGGCAGGCTGCGTGGTCAATCACGGGATGCTGTGAGAGGCTACCGTTAACAGCAAGTCATGATTCTGTCCCAGAAAGTCATCACAGCTTCATCTCAAAGAGCAGGAGTCAGAGGTGGCAGAGTGCTCCTGCAGTCTGAGAGCCAATTATTTTAGTCAATAATCTCGGACCCTTTTCCCAGGACCATCCTTTCATTCTTTTTATGACGGTCTGCCATTAATTCAAGGGAAATGCGTGTTTAGAATTTCAGACTTTTATTGGGTGCCTCTTATAGCCCACCCTCGTATATCTTACAGACCCAGTGCACGGAGAGAGAGGGTTTCCTCTTGGTGCCCTTGTAATGGGGTCTTTTGCACTTAGATCCATTGCAGATATTTTGAAAGAGGATGAGAGAGAGGAGGGCAGGGGGCTTCCATGCCACGATTCATATGCATTATTTGGATGCAGAATCTTTAGGTAGACCTATGCTGGCCCAAGAAGCATAGGAAGTAGAAAATAAGGGACTGGAGGACGGGGGTATAGATGCCCAGAAAAGAACAGTTCCGGGGCTGGCCTAGAATGCCAGCAGCTGCATCTCAGTCAAACAGTGACCTCATTCCGGAATTTCCTGGCTAGTGAGAACACATCCAAGCTCCTGTGCCCTTGTACGGAGAGGTTTTGCCACACAGTATAATCATTGATGGACTTAAGTGTAATTGTCAAGAAGGACTTGGTCATCATGAGAAAAACTGTCTCATGGAACTGTCCCTTTGCTTTCCAACAGTAATTACTTCAGTAATTAATCTCTGTCATTTAACTGTATTACATTTTGAAAACAGAAAATGGAAGAAAGATTGGTTTCAAACCAATTTACATCACAGTTTAAAATCCCAGAATAGGGTGAATCAAATGTCAAATTTCGCCCTTTCAGTGATTTCTAAAATGGTCCTGTGCTAACATCCAGAACCAGCAGAATACCAAAATGCTGAAATAGCCTCTTCTTGAAGGTCCCGGCTACAGTTTCTTCTGTGAAACCCTTCCGATTTGTTCCAAGGTGAAAAGAAATGCAATGAGTAAACCCACTGAGGGAGGTAATAAGAAATCTCTCCTGTCGAAATGCCATTCATGGCGCGGCTGATACCAATTACCCATAATGCAGCACAGGTATTTGTTAATGACATCATCATACAGTAAAGAGTGAATCTGTTCCAGCAATATCCTTTAATTCCTTCTCACCTCATTTCATCTTTTCAAATTAACTTGTTTGACCTTGTTTATTGTACACCTCATTATACTTAATTTTCAAAGAAGTGCTTTTAATATGCTGAAATTTTCCTCAATTTCTTATTAGTCTTTTAATATGAGTAAGAGCTCATATATTATCTGTCTTTTTAATAGCAACTCTTATTAATAAAATGCCTTTAATAATAGACTGCGCCTGAATTTACAATATATATTTTTAGAAAATAAAATTTATTTCATTCTTAATCAAGATATGTCACTAGTGCATTTAAAAAGAAACTCTTTAGGCTTAATAACACATAATAAAGTTTAAACAAAATCTTCCTCATGAAGCATGTTACTGAAAATGTAAACGTCTACTGCTCTCTCCTAAGACAGATATGCGACCCTTCTACCAAGCAAATGCCCAGGTTCCTTTCTGTTAGGTAAATAGATAACGCCTGTGTTTTGCTCAGGGCTTCACACTGGTTTGAGCCCCTGCTAAGAATTTGCACTTCTACCTCTAGATATACTGAGTCTGAATGTATGTTTTAACAAGCCCACCCAGAAGATTCTTACATCTAGTAAATTTTGAGACCCACTGTTCCACTAGCAGTTGTCAGAATTGGTCCCTGATCACAGCATTAACTTTGCCTGGGAACGTGATGGGAATTCTCAGCAGAGATGGAACCAGTTCATCGCCCCGTTGTACTGCAGCGAAGCACTGGGCTGCATTTATTTGTCTTACATGTAATTTGTCTAATGAGGTAGGTGACTAACGGACATTTTTGTTTTCCTACAAAGGTAAGATTCTGGTGTACCTTACAATTCCAGTGTGCAGCCTTCAAACATCTTGTCTCCTCAGCTGTGAAAGAACATTGTTTTTTTTTTCTATAGAAGAACAGAGAAGGAAGAAATAATTAAAACTGGTAGAGCAAACCAACCAAACCTCACTGCTGTGAAGTTGATTCTGACTCATCATAACCCTATAGGATAGAGTAGAATTTACAAGGAACACCTGGAGGATTTAACCACTGACCTTTTAATTAGCAGACATAACACATAACCACTACACCACCAGGGTTTTTTAGGTAGCATAAAGAGAGATGAAGATGCCTGCGTGTAAAAGAAGCAGCATAATAAAGCCCACTGGGAGGATACGCTGTAGGAAGTGGTGGCCGAGGAGGGGAGAGAAGCAATGAAGCCAGCTGGTGATAGCAAATGGCATTTCCTTCCTTCATCATGCCACCATGTGCTCTAACCAGAAGGTATCTGCCACCAGACTCTTTGGAGATCTCTACCCATTATCTCTTTGTAACCCCCAGACGAGCAAATGCACAGGTGTGGGTGCTGTGTGGCTTGTTTACACTGTTGACTAACTCTGATTTATCTGTAGAAAGAAATTGGATGAATGCGTTACTGTACATATTCAGTCTGTGTCTCCTTTTTCTTTCTTTCCTTTAGCTTTTCTTTTTTGCCATGATGAACAGGGACTAAGTTTTTATTAAAATAACTGAGACCCTGCAGCCTTTAGCTTCCTGCATAATCTTACAGCTCTGGAGATGGACTTTCCAGGTTCTCTAGCAAATCTGCATTCCTTTCTGGCAACAAACACAAAACCCCTGGAAAAAAAAAAGCAGAGCAGGTATTTACAAAGACGCACCACCTCCTGATTCGAGAAGGCTAATAATCGTCCACATATAAAATATACGGGAGACTTTTTTTAAATACAATTTTTTTTTTAAAAAGTACCTGGTACTTGGCCTGCTAAGTGAATCTATATCAGGGCCCAGCAAATGAAAAGGCTCTGAGGCTCTCCTTAACCAGAACTGACTGATATTGGAATGCCAGGGCCTTACCCCTCCCACCTCTCCCCTGCAATAGCTTGTTATCCTTGAAGGCCGGACAATACAACAGCCCTCTGTCTCTCCCCCTCTCCTCCCCAAATCAAAGATCAAAGGCTGCATTTGTAAAGCAAATAGTTGGAGAGTTACAGCCGGGTTTGATGAAAACCCACTCCAGGCCTCTTGGGAGATATTACCTTCCTCATTATTCTACTGATTGGCCTTATTTCATCCAAGGATTACTGCACATTCTCCTGACGGCTGATGAGCAGCTTCATGAATATACAAAATAATCCAGCGGCACTGGGCCAGCACTGATGATTATTGTGGAGCTCGGAGGAGAGGCTTCAAATGGGCTGCCAGAGACGCGGTGGAACACTTCCTCCTGCTCTCCATCTGATTCTACCACAAGGATCCTTATTAGGCTATTTTTCACATGTCTGTAAGAGAAAGAGAAAAGGAGAGATACTGCATCTAGTTAAAAATGATCAGGGAATTCTGGGTACCAGATGTTTTTTGCTTAATATTGCAAAATGGCTTTTATTAGATTACACTAAGCACTTACTAACTACAGTTAAACTGCTTTGCAGAGAAGGCCTGGTGGGAATGGTGCCCTAAATAGCTTTCCTGGTTCCCCCACCCTTTCTTTTTTGTGCACAGTTTCAAAGATGTGTGTGCTTATTCACAGTAGTGTGTGTGTGTGTGTGTGTGTGTGTGTGTGTGTGTGTGTGTGTGTGTGTGTGTGTGTGTGTGTGTGCGTGTGTGCGTGTGTGCATGTGCATGCTCTGTGGCTTTGTCAACTGGAAGAGAGGCACCATGGATATAAAATTACCAGGCACTACAACACACTGGCCTGGAATAATTTAGAGTCTCTCTGAAATCCAGTCTCTTTGGCCAGAGAACTTGGCCAAGGTGTTAATGAAACAGTAATGACAGAGAGCAAAGGTGTTTATTTTTGGAGTCAGTCTAGCAGAAACAGTTTTGACACAGATTGCTTCTGATCGTCCCATTCTCCCCTGAAGCTTCCAGTCTCATCTGATGGTTCTGGTCTCCTCTGATGACCTCAGTCTCATCTGATGGCTCCAGTCTCTTCTGATGGCCCTGGTCTCCTGTGATGGCCCAGGTGTCCTCTGATGACTCCAGGCTCTCCTGAAGGCTCCAGTCTCCTCTGATTGTTTTAGTGTCTTCTCATGGTCCTGGTCTTCTCTGGTGGCCCCAGTCTCCTCTGAAAGCCCCAGAGTCCTCTGAAGTTTCCAGTCTCCTCCGCTGGCTCTAAAGTTGGATTGTGGCTGCTTGTGAGCACTGTGCTTTCCTCTATTTAAACGCAGTTTTGAGACCCTTCTCAAGGAGACCAGAGGGAAGCAGTGGACACTTACACCCCAGCGCAAAAGAAAATATTTAGTCCCAATTATGCTAAATGGGAAAGGTGGCTTCTGAATGGTTTTTATCACCCTCTGAAACAATCAGAACCCTTGATTTGCAGCATTGGTGGCTTCACGTCTGATGATCAAGGTTGTGATTACCATTTGTAGTTGGATGCAGTGGTTCTCACTGATTGTGAACTGCTGCACTTCTCTGGGCAATAAATGTTTTACCCTGCATTGCATAATATGTCACATAAATAAATGACCAGAATGAGTGACTCTTGGTTTCTTCCCACCATGCTGGCCAGATATCTGTTCAGCCAGATGTATTTTCTCAGCATGAGAGGAGAGACCCACTCTGCTCTCTGACAGTGACAAGTGATGTGCCCTGTTTCAGTTCAGAGAGTGCTGCTTCTCTGGGTGGAGACACAGGTTGTTAATAAACCCAGTGCTGGGTGAATACACAGGTGTTGTGCACTTCTTTCAGAAGATTTTCTTTTCTTTTTTTTTTCCTGCTAACATGGCTTCATCTCTCCCAATCCATACAGCTGTCGAGAAACTAACGTCTAAGGTGATAAACGTGAGAGCATCTTTAAACACGTAAGGCCGCAGAAACACGTAAGGCACTCCCGCTCTGATTATAGCCACATCATCACGGCTATTGTTGAAGACCAACTTCCAATTGTCTTTTCAGATTGAGAGCAAATCATCTGTGAGCCTCCCGGTCAATGTGTCTGTTCTCATACCTGTAGGGGGTTCTGTAGAATTCTATAGCAAGACATGCATTCTGGTCCAGTAGGAAAATATACTTGCTTCTATGAAACAGACATATCCTCAGAGTGGGTGCTGGAGAGCACCTGTCAGGCCGGCAGAGCTCAGCAGGAAGCTGATGGCTGAAGCAGAACTACATTTTCAATGAGCCTCCGCCACCCAGCCACCCAGCACAGTCATTTAATGAATCTACATTTCATGACTGAAGTGATAAGGATGAAACATTTTAAAATAACCAAAAGGTAGAGACACCAAAAAAGTCTGATGAAACATTAAATGAATGTAGTGTAACTCATTATCTATGCTTCTGCACATCCAAAAAGCGCAATGAACTAAAACATTGCATTAGGCCAAGAATAAAGTTAAAAATTAAATTGGCTCCGAAAGATCTAGAGTCGTGGTTTATGCACTAAGAATGCAATAAATTTGGTCATTTAATCTCATTCTCCTTACCTCTGTTGTACACACTTAAAAAGAACACAGGGCTCCAGTGATAAGGTACAGAAGAGACAGACACAGCTACAATTCTGTCCTCAGCTATTTACCTGATGCCAGAGTGCGAGGGGGGACAGTCATATTAATGCTGCTTTTTTTTTAAACTGTAAAATTGCTTTCATTTTCCAACATTTAAGTGCAGCAAATGTCAGCAAACATAAAATATGAGCAACTTTATAAAAGATAGAAAACAGACCCAATAAAGAAGACATATTCCAAAATATAATACTGCCCCTTCAAATCAATAAATAAAGACAAGCATTTCATACACTAATGCATTTATCTATGACCATTATAAATTAGTTGCTTGCCAGAAAATACACTTCTTAGCACAAGTGCCATTATTTAAAGTTGTCTATTTAATGCACACTTAGTATATTTCCTCATCCAAAGCTCCTCTGCATAATTAGACAACATCCATTCTTAAAAACTAAAGTAGATGCCAAAAATGCAATACATAAAGCCTGACATTTTACAAATTTACATCTTCAAAAGTTATGTGTGGCCTCAGATAGAAGAAATTGCGAAAAGATCACTATATTATGACGACCTCAGTTTCACTAACGCGATTCCAGAGTCAGCTGGCAGCGCTGCAAGACAGAACGCAGTCGTTCCACTCCATGTCACTGAAGACTCGTTTTCTAGAGCTGTGTTATACAACAAGACAACTGGAGAATGGGCCTTCAGTGGCTTGCTGAATTGTGACCGGCCATCTGGCTTGGGTCCCTGGGTCAACTGCCTCTGAGACCAGCAGGAATGTGCTCTCTGTATCACCAAGCCTGCAATGTACTGTCATTGATGATTCTGGATCAACAAGTCTCTTATCTGTACAGCCTGAGACATGCTTTTGGTGAGAAGTTTAAGGACTGACACCCAGGTCCACACATCCCCAGTTCTTATACTGTTCTCTTTTCCCCAACTAACCAAAACCGGGTGTCAATGAGTTGATGCTGTTTCATGGCAATGCCACGTGTATCTGAGTAGGACTGTGATTCACGGGGTTTTTAATAGCTGACTTTTCAGAAGTAGATCTCTAGGTCTTTCTTTCAAGGTATCTTTAGGTAGACTCAGATTTCCAAACTTCCAGTCACGTGCGTGAACCATTTGCACCATCCAGGGACACACCCTTACCAACACTCTTTCTCATGGTTTTCTTTTATCCCACCTGCAGAGCCTGATACTGTTTTCTGGTGTTTCCAGATTCTCCTCTAACAAGTTGATTCAAGTTATGCTGAACAAACATAACTTGTCATGACCCATAAGATCCTGGCTCTGGATTAGTTGATTATTTAGAGAGAGTTGAGGAGATTTTAGCACACAGGTATGGAAGCATGATACGTTAAAAAAAAAAAAAAGCTACCATGGTCCTACCAAAAACCCAAACGAAACCTGTTATCATTGAGTCACCTCTCATTTCTAGCAATGCTTTAGACTGGGTAGAACTACCCCACAGGGTTTCCAAGGAAAGCCCGGTGAATTAGAACTGCTGATCTTTTGGTTAGCAGCAAAGCTCTTAACCACTATGCCACCAGGGCTCCAACATCAACAAAATTGATGATGCTCAAGGTATTTTTTGAAGAAACACTCTTCTTACTTCTCATGTGATTCAACTGAACAACATGCCACTCCTTTTACCTTTTTGGAGGCAGAAGCAGAGAAGCCTTGAGAGATTACAGACACTCCCGAGTATAAAAAAATATATATACATTTGATGTGGTGGAACACTATAGCACAAAAGTTTAAAGCATTGGACTAAAAAGATCATTTTTCCTTTTGCTTCTGTTTTTCTACATTTCTACAATGTGAGAAATATTTTTTCAAGTATTTCCTGGGATGGTTAACTTTATGTGTCCACTTGGCTGGGCTACAAAATCAAATACTAGCCTAGATGTTGCTGTGAAGACATTCTATTGATGAGGTTCACACTCACAATTCAGTGACTTTAAGCAGAAGAGATTCCCCTCAATAATGTAGTAAGCCTCATCCAATCAGTTGAATCTTAACAGAACAATACAGATTCTGTGAAGAAGGAATTCCGTCTCAAAACTAACACAGAAGTTCTGCTAGAGTTATTGGCCTGCTGTATGTTGAAATTGACTCAGGGGCAATGAATTTTGGAGTTTTGGACTTGCCAGCTCATACAATGGCATGAGCGAATTCCCTAAAATAAATAGTGATCTCTCTCTCTCTCTCTCTCTCTCATTGGTATCAGAAGATTCTGCAACTAAAACAAGAATAAGAAATTCTTGTATCTGTTATGAGCCCATTTGGTCTGGAAAGGGAAGGAGGTACACTCTCACTTAAAATACGGAAAGCCCTCAAGGATAAGGGCTTTCTTGATGTGGATCTGATGAAGATTTACAGAAGTGATGGTAAACATGGGGGCAGAGTGGGAATTTCTCAGTAATACAAAAGAGAACAGAAAGGTTTCAGTCTGAACAGTACAAGCCGACGAAGACGGCTGAGGTACACAGGAAACTGCAGGGATGACACAAGTCAACACTGAGTGTCCTATTGAATGACAATGTGCCACAGATTCTTTTTCCCACGGATTTCTGAATTTTTCACTTTCCATTAACCTGTTCTGACAACACTTTGTTGCTCTTAGACAGCTAAACAATGAATATGACTAAAGAATGGATATCAGACACTGGCTGTATCTTGCTGTGCACTACTTGGGGTCTATTTCTTGACATTAAATCTTGAAGCTGACACTGTCAAGAAAACACTGGGTGTTCCCCAAGAGCAAGAATTGAGTAAGGGACACAGATGAAGTGTTTGTTTCAGTTCTTTGAAAAGGTTGAGGTACACATTGAGGAGGTGTTCACAAGTAAGGCTTAGGCTGGTGTAAGGCAGACTGCTGCAGGAAATGATATGCATCAGCACACTTGTACTCGTAAGCAGGACTCTGCATTGAAAATCCATGACCATTGGAAGGAAAGTGCTAGCTTAGAAATCACTTTGAACCTGACCCAAAACCTATACCAGTGGGAAGTATTCTTGCTGTTAGTGTGTTTCTAGCTCTTGTAATTGTGCCTACTCATAGCTAGCAAACTAGCACTTTTTTCCTTATAATGTTACGTACAGAAGCATAATTATGGGCTGTCTTAGTCATCCAGTGCTGCTATAACAAAAATATCGCAAGTGGACAACTTTAACAAAGAGAAATTTATTTCCATACGGTACAGTAGGCTGCAAGTACAAATTCAAGATGTCAGCTTTAGGTGAAGGTGTTGTCTTTTTGTTAGCTCTGGAAGAAGGTCTTTCTCATCAATTTTTCTCTGTACTGAGAGATTCTCTGTGCAAGAATTCTGGGCCCAGAGGATGTGTTTTGCTCCTGGCACTACTTTCTTGGTGATAAGAGGTATCTCCCCACCCCCTACTTCCCTTCCTTTCATCTCTTGTATGGTAAAGGTGGTGTAGGTCACACTCCAAGGAAACTCCCTTTACACTGGATCAGGGATGTGACCTTAGTAAGGCTGTTACAGTTCTTACCAGAATGTTCTGAATACAGGGAAATGGGAAAGGGAATAGGGGAGAAGGGTTTAGGGAACAAAGCACAAGAGATCCTGATGCACCATACTAACCCTTGGTAATACATTATGGCACCTGGTAGCTCTTGTAAGGAGCCCTGGTGGCACACAGTCAGGGGCTCAGCTGCCAAGTCAGGGTTTGGTTGTTCACACTCATCTAGTGACTCTGCTGGAGAAAGACTTGGCAATCTGCTTTTGTAAAAATCACAGCCAAGAAAACCTAATAGGGTAGCTATACCTTGTTACACGGGGTCACCATAGGTTGGAATTGACTCAAGAGCTGTTATAGAGGAATTGGAACAATTATATTTGATATCTGGATAAAGAAATCTTGTTGTAACTTGTAAAGTGCTATTCAAATATTTTCTTCAGCTCCCAATAACTTACTCCTAAACTTTCGTCTCAGTATTCACAAGAGTCCATGATTTTAAAGACCACTCTGTTTTCTGTTGTTTTTATTTTCCATTTTGAGCCAGTGCAAGGTCCTAAGTACCCCATCATGCACATCCTTAAAGATGCGTGTCCATCATCCACACTTCTGCAGACACATATGGCAAGTTATTCATGCATTTTTACATTTGAGCTAATCATTACACTTTCCTGCACAACTAGCTATGTTCAATGAACTGTGCATACAGCACTCACACTGTGAGGCATAGGTGGATGAGCAGATTTCCTCTGAGGATTATGGAAGCCATTTTTATTATCAATTTTTTAATGGTAGCTTCCACAGCTATAAGGAAGGTCACAGGGTTGGGCACATTCATAGGCACAGGAGAACAAGGATTTGGGGTTAACATCAAGGCCACTAAAGTTCAGAACAAACATGATGCAGTCTTCCCTGGGCCTTGGCTGGGCCATAGAGTCCATGCCTGCACATATCCAGCAGTCTCTGATGGCTTGCTGCATTTTGACTCTGCCATTTCTGTGTTGTGGATACAGTGCTTTTATATGCACTTCATAACCCTAAAAACTAAACTACTAAAAACTGAGCTTTTTGAAACTTCTCAGTAATACGTGCACTAATCATCCTTATCCTGATTTGTGTTCTTCTCCTGAGCCTTTCCTCCCTGGTCGATTACTTTTGTTTCATACCCATGGTTCACCTTATCTCCAGTTCCTACTCAGTCTAAAAACTCATCGTTCCCATGACAACTAAAACTTCTGGAAAGGCTCCAAGACTTTCCTCCTCCCCTTAGCAGTCATTGTTGTTGTTGCTGTGTCCCATTGAATTGATTCCAAATCATAGCGAACATAAAGTGCAGAGTAAAATTACCCCATAGGATTTCCATGGAATGGTTTGCAGATTCGAACTGCTGGACTTTTGGTTAGCAGCTCTATCTCTTAACCATTGTGTGACCAGGGCTTCCAGTAGTCACTGGGGAAATGCACATCAAAACCACAATGAGATACCACTTAGTCTTGCTAGGAAGGCTACGATTTGCTTAAAAAGGAACCCAAGAGATGTTGGTTAGGATGTGGAGAAACTGGAACCCTCATCCATTCTAGGTGGGATTGTAAAGTGATACGTCCACTGTGGAAAAGTTTGACTGGTTCCCAGAAAGTTAAAAATAGAATTACAATATGATCTAGCAATTCCACTCCTAGATGTGTACCCAAAATAATCAAAGGCAAAAATACAAACAGATGCTTGTTGCAGCACTACTCACAGTGATAAAAGTGTAGACAACCTGAGTGTCCATCAATAGATGAATGGACAAGCAAACATGTTCCATCCATACAATGAAATACTATTTAATTGTAAAGAGGAATGAAATCCTGATGCATGAAAACATTATATTGAATTAAATAAATCAGTAATGAAGGGACACATAGTATATGATATCACTTGTGTGAAATGTCTAGATAAGGCAAATATTTAGAGGCCAAAATTTATTAGTGGTTACCAGGGGTGAAAGAAAGAGAAAAAGGGAATCATTGCTTAGGTGGCATCGTGCTTCTGCTAAAGGTGATGGAAAATTCTGGAAACAGACAGTAGTGATGGTTGCAGATGATAAACATGATCAGTGTCACTGAATCATACACATAAAAAATGCTTAGGTGGCAAATGTACTGTGATATGTAAAACAAAACAAAACAAAAAATAATGTAAATTTTTCTTGGCCACACCTCCCTACCTGCCACTACCCAATTTCTCTTCTGCCTTTCGAGGGAAATCTTGAAATAATTGCCCATACTTGTCATGTCTGATAACCCTCCACACACTCTTCAATCACACTTCAGCTTGCCCTTTATCCCCACTCCACTGGCTCTGCTCTTTCACAGTTACTAATGACCTCATCCTGGCAAAATCCAACAATCAACTCAGTCCTCATCTTTCTTGGCTTCCTCAATATTTGTTCTTTATGTGCAGGACACCAAGTTATCTTTCTTGGTTTCCCTCCTGTATAACTTGCTGTTACTTTTCAGTCCCCTTTGCTAGCTCCTTTTCCCTAAGTACATCAAAACCTCAGTCCTTGTCCTCTTTTCCTCTCCATCTTCACTCAGAACCCTGACAATCCCTGGTCTCATGGCTAACAACATCATCTTTAAATGTCACACCTTTAATATCTACTGTGTAGAACTCTCTTGAACTCGGTAATTGCATATACAGTTACCTTCTTGACACGTGCACATGGATGTCTGCTGCATAGTTTAAACTTAACAAGTTCCAACTGAAATTGTAATCCTCCCAACTTAAGCATATTGTACTGGCAAACTTTCTCTTCTCATTTGCTGTCAAACCCATCTACCAGTTACTCAAAAATCTTGGAGTGATTTTGGACTCCTTTCATATTGTATATCTTCTATCTAAAGAACCCCTGTTGAGTCTAAAATAGGTATATCTCTTTTGTTTGATCACTTACCACCACCATTGTCACTATCTTGGTTCAGAGCTCCATATTTTTAATTTTGCATAATATTACCTCACATCCTTTCATGGTAGCTTATATAACTGGACCCTCAGTGGTTGGTTTTGCTCGTCTTTCACTATTAGAAACATCATAGCAGTGCTCATCCTCATAAAAACATTTTTTTATGTGTTTAAAGATAATTTCCTCCAACCAAAATTCTAAAAGTGGCGTTGCAGAGTCAAAGACTCATCTATAACCCCCACCCGTGTTTATGCTTAAACCCATTATTACAGATTGACTTGGCTTGGCTGGTGTCAATCCATCTTCTTGAGCGTCTTCCTATTCTTTCCGACTCTCCAGTCTACCAAGTGTGATGTTCTTCTCCAGGAATTGATCCCTCCTGACAACATACTCAAAGTATGTAAGAGGCAGTCTCGCCATTTTTGCTTCCAAGAAGCAGGCTGGTTGTGCTTCTTCCAGAGCAAATATATTTGTTCTTTTCTCAGTCCATGGTACATTCATTATTCTTCTCCAAAACAACAGTTCAAAGGCTTCAGTTCTTCTTCTGTCTCTCTTATTCGTTGTCCAGCTTTAGTATGCATATGATGTGATTGAAAATACCATGGCTTCGGTCAGGTGCAACTTAGTCTTCAAGGTGCCATCTTTACTTTTCAATACTTTAAAGAGACCCTGTATGGCAGATGTACCCAGTGCAATGCATCTTTTGATTTCTTGACTGTTGCTTCCACAGGCATTCTTGTGGAGCCAAAAAGAAATCCTTTCAACTTTAATCCTTTCTCCATTTATCATGATGTTGCTTACTGGTCCAGTTATGAGAGTTTTTGTCTTTTTGATGTTGAGGTATAATCTATACTGAAGGCTGTGGAACTAGAGCTTGGATATATACTAATAATTTCCAAATGCATAACTACAGCACAAACTATTCCCCTGAACTCCAGCCTCCAATACTCTATACTTGCCCATCATCTAGTTGTGGTGCTTCCTACTGCAGCATCCAATCCCACCAGCCACCAGTTTCTGAGGCAGGACATGTACCATCTTTCACAACTCCCTTTTTACCTGATATCCAATATTTAACCAAGTCTGTCCATTTCTCACCCCAAATACCTTGACACTTTCACTGCGTTTCATCTTCACCACCACATTCCAAATCCCAGCAACCATCATATTTATCTAGTCTCAGGCTTTCCCACATGCAATGGGGTTTCCCATCAATCATTATCCATGACTACATAACCCCAGCAGCCAAAGAAAAATCCTCACCTTCAACTGGGTCATATGCTCTCCCTATCCCTATCTTGCCTTTCATGCTTAAAATATTTTGATAGCTTCCAAATATTCTGAGACTATAGATCAAAATCCTGTCAGCCTTGTCTTCTCATGTTGCCTTCTTTTCAAGTCTTATCTTACTTCTTTCCTTCTTGATTTCTCTCTTCCAGTCTTACTGAATTTCTTTTCCAGATTCTATTCTTGGTCTGGAGCCTTGGTGGTTCAGCAGTTAAGAGCTCAGCTATTAACTGAAAGATCAGGGGTTTGAATCAAACAAACACTTCCTGGAAACTTATGGGACAATTTTACTGTTTCCTGTGGGGTTGCTATGAGTAGTAATTGACTCAAGAGCGATAGGTTTAGGCTTTGTTTGTTTTATGAGTTGGATCCGACTCGATGGTACTTGGCTTGGCTTGTTTGGTTTATCCTTGGTAAGCTCCTACCTGCCATCTGAACTTCGGACATATTTTCTCATTCCCACCAAGTTCACACCTGTTCATACTTCTCAGTCCGGGTCTAGGTTAGGTCTTCTTGTCTCATGTTTCCCTCGGCACTGCTTTCTTTCCTTCATCACTCTTAACTCAATCCTTAATAATACTCACATCGTGTTGACCATCTGACTAATGTGCAGTGCCCTGAAAGAGGTTCGCTCCATGGTACACAGAAAATACTGTGTTTTTCTCATCACTGGATTTCCAGTGTCTTCCACAGTGCCTGGCACACAACAGGTGATCAACAGTATCTGTCCATTAAATTAATTGATTTATATTTATAGATACACAGACAGAGGTATCTTAAAGACATCCACTAAAATGTTAAGAGTAACTGATTTGATTTAGAGTGCTTTTAGTCTTATTCTACATTCTATATTGTATTGTTTGAAAGTTTTACAGCAAACAGGTTATCATTTTTTATGAAAACAGTAAGATGATTTTCAAAAAGTATTAAATCAAGTGAATGGTAGTTCTTCATGTACAGTAAGTAGAATCCATGGAAGAGCTGGGGGTGGAGAGAGAAAATGTACTCTGTTCTAAATCTAACTAATAAAAGAGTACTATGATATATTATTCTTCCACAATCTTTATCTGTGGCCTCATTAACTCCATTCTAGAGCTGGCCAAAGGAAGACATACAGTGTAATACTAAAGAAAGATGTTGAAATATGTACACTTAACTAAGTCTGTGGAAGCTTCCTTTCCTTGTCACCCAATCAGCACTCCCAGCAAATTCCCACTAGATTTCTCTAATGTCTTGTAGCTGTGGACTTGGCTACAAAACTAAAAAGGGTCCCACTCCCTTTGCCTTCTATGTTCTCTCATAAGTCCCATTTCCTCAGTCCCTTCTTTTTACACACACACACAGTCATATGCACATGTGTGTCCATACACACACGTGCCCATGGAATACACAGACACACTCACATACACATACACAATTATACATTCTTGTGCATATACTCATACAGTCACATATATACCACATAGACTCACACATGTACATATGCACACACACATTCACTCACTCTGTCACCCCACCAGAGTCCCATCCTTCTGCTCACCCCGGACCCAGGATACTTTGCCAGTGAGAGTCTTTCTAGATCTGGGAGGTCTTCCAGAGATGGCAGAGCTCCATCTTCCTTTATTCCACCCAAAAGACCAAGCAAACCGGGCATTCAATTTCCCAGACTCCCTGTGACAGCATGGATATAGGTTCTGATGCTGGCTACTGAGACCTAAACTCTGTAGGAACTTCTATGGATGAGTTTTTTTTTCCCCCCTCAACAAGAGATATGCACAAGGCGAAGCTGCTTGTAGGCAGAATCCTCACAACCTCTGGACCAACCTGAAACATTGAGAATGAGTTGAAGGGCATGAAGACAGAAATGCACTGGGTCCTTGATAGCACTGTAAACTCCCTGTGGCACTGCTTGTCCTTAACTTTCTTGTAAGGTACAATCATAAAGTCTCATTCTTTATACCACTTTTAGTTTGGGGTACTGTTATTTGTAGCAAAAGCCTGCGTCATGGAACCAGATTTCTCCAGAATCAACCACACCTTTTACTCGTGTCGACACATTTGCAACCATACTCCTTCCTACTATAGTACAAGCTTTTCTAAGACAGGTACTGTCCTATTGTTCATGCTAACCACCTATATACATACATCCACATGAGCATGGAAAGAAATTCAGAAAGATGTTGGTGCAGTCCTCGGTATATCAAACTGCCGGTGTTATCACGGCATGTCTTTCCTACCAGGTTAAAGTAAAAGAAAGGAGAGAGGACAAAAGTCTGATCAGAAGCAACAGGTGGCAGTGCTGGATAAAGAAGAAAGTGTGCTACATCTGGGGATCTGGAAGGACTAGAGGGAGAACTGGGGTGTGGTGTTTCCAGGTTCGCTATGCTGTGACATTGCTCCAGAGAGACCAAGCCAGGTTCAGTGAAAGGCCAAGCTTAGGAGAAAAGCACTAGTCCAAATAGGACTTAATCTGTAAGATATGCGGAGACATACGGGACTGGTAGTTACAATAATCAATGCATTGATGGAAAAATCCAAACTTTAAACAAAGACCCTTTCAGGAAGCAAACTGGAGAATCAAAATCTCCGGACAGACTCCAGCTTCTTCAGGGCACCTGGCCAGGCATGCTCCTGATGAGGCTGACCAATACGTAATTTGCAAGTAAACGCACAGTGATAGTAAGATCTGGGAGTAGGGAACAGGGGCAAGTGAGTCCACGTGGCCAAAGACTTTTTGCTGAATCTGGGTACACCAGGCCTTTTCCAGACACTGCTGAATCATCCTGTTGCTGGTGAGTAGGCTCTGATCCATACAAGTAGAATTGCCCTCTAAGGTTCTCAAGGAGGTGAATTCGAACTGCCAACTTTTTGTTAGCAGCCATGTCACTTAAATATCTCACCACTAGGGCTCCTACTGAATCATAAAACTGGGCAAAAACAAACTGGCTTCCACCTAGGGTCCTCAGAAGAAACTGTGCTGCCCAGTAGGAAGAACTTCCAAACTGAGAACACATTCCAGGCTTGCACCAATGTGAGGTCCAGTCTTCCCAGCATCTCCACTCTTGAAACAATCTGCAGGCATAATACTGTTTCAGTGTAAGGGGTCTCCATTCTCCCTGATTGACCTGTAGGAACTGGCAGGAGAACAGTTCCTATTCTCATCATCCAAACCATCATGAAGGCAGAGAGGGCCCAGAGGTGTATTCGGTCATTTTCCTACAAAAGTATAGTCACAAATGCTCTGGAACTACATTGTATATCAGGAAACCCTGGTAGTATAGTGGTTAAGTGCAGTATCTGCTAACCAAAAGGTCAGCAGTTCAAACCGGCCAGGCACTCCTTGGAAACTTTATGGGGTAGTTCTACTCTGTCCTATAGGGTTGCTATGAGCTGGAATCAACTCAACAGTGGTGGTTTCTTTTGCTTGTTTGTTTTTGTTTTATCAGAATCCCATAGGCCTTCATGGACTAGCCTGGAAAGTTTACCTCCAAGATTTGGGAACCAAGTGACATTTTGTATCTCCAACAGGCGGCTTCTGTGTGGACATTTAAAGCACACTTCAGAAGTAACTCATATTCATGTAAGGTTGCTATGAGTTGACATCGACTTGACAGCACTGGGTTTGAGTTTGGTTTTCAAAAGCTTGCCATACTCAGGGTAGGAAGTTCAGGGACAACATCCCTTAGGTTCGCAGTCAAAACTCCTGATGTGGTATCTAAATCAGCCAAACCTCCATGACCAAGTTCTTAGAGTTTGGAATACATTCCCTTCAGGTAAGTGTTGCCTTGGGGTAAAAGAAAGTCAGAAAAAGTTTTAACACTCTCCTGTGTAAACACGGGTGAGGCCTAGATAACTTTTAACTCTAGGCATTTGAATTTTTGTTCCATGTCGCATCATCAAACCAAGCAGTTAAGGTCGTAAATTTATGGGTCATGGGTTGCTGGTTGTAGGAATGTTTTCCCCCATAAAATACAACATACAAGGGTTATAAACACACAATACAGATTATCAGACTATAAAAAGGCGTAACAATACAATATGATTCACTACTGGCATGGGCACAATATTTTGCTGGAAGATTAAAGACCATGTGACTTAAATAATTTTTATCGTAATGCTTTCAACAGATCTCCTAACGGCGAGAACAAATGTATTTGACTGGTGATATGACTGGTGAGCAGTACCCCATACAATTCCCCTGGGGACTGTTCATCTTTGCCATCTACCTGACAGGGTTCCACTCTGGTGGAGGTGTCGAGACCAGACCAGGCTGTGTCTTGGCTCAGCAATAATATACTATTCTCCTAGGAGATGCTCATGTTTGGCTAAACATAGCACATGTCCTTGGAATAATGCAGCTGATGATGAGTAATGGTTGTTCCTGCTCCTCCTTTCCATGTCTTGCATTGGCTTTCTTGGATTCAGTCCATGAACGGATGTGTGGTAATCTGCTCCCCTGAAAAAGAACTTTCTGTCTTTCTCCAGCACCTCAGAGTTGCACAAGGAACAATACGCAGCCCCGACAATGGGGCACTTGCACAGGACAGGAGGTGGGCTGGGTGCATTCACAGCGCAGATGAGGAATAAGCGCTGAGCCATCAGTCTATTCTCTGCCACCAGCCACGTCTGCTGCTTCAGGCTGAGATCCAAGTTGGGCTTTCACAATGATCTCCCAAAAAGGTGTGCAGGCAGAGCCTAATGGAGAGGTGGGATTCCTTTCTCCTCAGCTTCCTGAAAGAGCTGACTGGCCAGAAGCTCCCTCAGAAGTGATGCTCTGTGTCCCCTGCATGGTACTCACTCTGCTCCTGTCCCTGGTCTGGTGGAGCTGGTGTGCAAGACACAGCACGGCTCTCAGACTTGTTGGCAGCCTCCTGCTCTTTGTTCTTCAGAGTGTGGGAAGAGTGTAAACAGCTGCATCTGCAACGGCCCCTGCTGCTCAGATCGCCAGCCAAGCCCTTCCTCCCTCTGCCTGTTGGGCCATCCACATGCTGATCCCCATTGCGGACCAAGTGGCAGGCCAGCAGCCCAGAGGTGCCGTGGAGTCACAGGCCTCTGTTCCCTGCATGGGGGCTGCTGGGGCCCCTGGGAAACGCAAAGCTGTGTGGGCTGAAGATCTATAGGATGACATCCAGAATGCCTCCCCCTCCGCTACTATCTACAGCAAACTCATACTTCATTCCTTACTAGCTGCAGCCACATTGACTGGGTTGACGCCTTGAGTATTTTAAAGAGGACAATTCTTACTCTTTGGCTCCCTCATGATACAGAAATAAGCCCGGAGGAAGGACTCTCTTGAGAAATTTTGCTGTTGTTGAACCACGGGGGACTTCACATTTTGTTGAAATCTTCTTGGGTGGCCGGATTGAAAGTGTCAGTTTATCTTGGATATGATAATTCCCATTCTCTGTTTCCTGTCTCTTTTAATTGACTAAAGAAAGGGCTGGTATGTCCAGGATGTCAAAAGAATCTGCATTTTTTCTCCATCTGAGTGGCAGCTGTCAGCGGATCATGCGTTATGCTGAAGTTAGATGCCTGATGAAAATTAATATCTCCTTGATTTTAGAAATGACTTGTGGTGTTGGGAAGCTTGTTTATGGTATTACAAATTTCACATTATCATTACTGAGTCTTGCCCCAGGACCACCTTCACATAAAAATCTGAAATTTCTAATTCTTTTTATCCTTTAAAAAAAATGTGTATATCTTTCTAACACATGGGAACCCCAAGGACACAAAATGCTTGGTGCTAAGGAGCAGACTGTAATCGTATTTTAAGATGCACACTAATAACTCTCCAGTGCATTTGGGAATTCTGCACGTCGCTGAGTACATGTGCACAGGATGGTCTCCTGTCCTGTGATAGTTAGAGATTAAAGCTAAACACGGGTCTACATGTTCTTTTACAAAAGCAGGCAGGGGTAGTTCTGCAAATAAAGGAGTCATCAGGGGATTTCAGTGAAGTAAATGCAGGGTATTTTGTTAAGCTGCCTTTTTGTCTTTTTCTTCTTCTTTTTAAAAAAATCTATATAGTTTGCCACCATTTTGCCATTCCAGGCAAATGGAGATTTGAATTTGTGTGGCCTGGGTGGCACTAACAGTTAAGTGGCTGACTGCTAGCTGAAAGGTGGAGTGTTCAAACTCACCCAGCCAGCCTGAGTCAAATTTACCCAGAGGTACTTGAAAAGTCAAGCCTGGAGATCTGCTTCGAACACACTGTCCCAGTCATCTAGAGCTGCCGTAGCAGAAAATATCACAAGTAGATGACTTTAAAAAGAGGAATGTTATTATCACAGTCTAGTAATCTACAAGTTCAAGTTCAAAGTGAAAGCATCTTGGCACAGGAACCTCAGGTCCAAAGGTCGTGCTCTGTTCTTTGTGCTGCTTTCTTGGTGGTGTGAAGTTTCCAACTCTCTCTGCCCACTTTTCTCTTTTATATTCAATAAGCTTGTAGATTGAGTCCCACCTCACCAGCACAACTGCTGTGCATACTCTCTCCTCAACATCATAGAGGTGGGATTCATAACACATGGGAAAAATGACTCAACGCTGGGAATCAAGGCCTAGCCAAATTTATACACACATTTTTGGGGGGAGACAACACAATCCATGACAAACACTATGGAGCAATTCTACTCAGCACATGTGAGGATGTCTTGAGTCAGAATGGACTCAACAGTAACTAACAAGAGTATATCTTATAGAGGTGGAACATTAGAAATGATATTCAGAGAAAAACTGAGGCTGTCTAGCAGATTCTAACTTATAGTGACCCTATAGGACAGAGTACAACTGTCTCACAGGGCTTCCGAGGTTTCATAAGGTTTCAGGAAGCAAGCTGTCACATTTTTCTCCCATGGAACAACTGGTGAGTTTTAACTGCCAACCTGTTGGTTAGTAGCTGAACATCAATCACTGTGTTACCAGGGATCCTAGAAAAAATAAAGGAAGTATTACAAAATATCAACAAGAAAAGGATCAATAATCCAATTAAGCAATGGGCGAAGGAGATGGACAGACATTTCCTTAAAGAGGATATCCTGACAACCAAACAACACATGAAGAATTGCTCACTATCATTAGCTATTAGATAAATTCAAACCAAAACTAAAATGACACATTATCCCATCCCAACAAGGTTGGCCATGATCCAAAAAACACAAAACAACAAATGCTGGAGAGGCTGTGGAGAAGTTGGAACTCTCCTACACTGCTGGTGGATTGCAAAATAGTACAACCTCTTTGGAAAACAGTCTGGTGCTTCCTTGAAAAGCTGGAGATAGATATATCAATTGATCCTATAATTTCACTGCTTGGAATTTATCCTTCAGAAACAAAGGTTGTCACATGAACAGATACATGTACACGAATGTTTGTTGCAGCACAGTCTACAATAGCAAAAAGTGAAATCAACCCCAATGTCCATCAACAGATGAATGGATGAGCAAACTATGGTACATACACTCAATGGAACACTATGCTGTGATAGAAAATGACAATTTTAGAAAACATCTCATAACATGATCTCATCTGGATGAGATCATGCTGAGTGAAATCAATCAGTGTCAAAAGGACAAATTTTATATGAGACCACTGTTACAAAGACTTAACAAGAGAATTATCCATAGAGGAAAATGACTGTGTTGGCTACATGGGTGGGTGAGGGCTGATGGTTTATCATAGGTGAGTTAATTGATAGATGTTAGAAATTTTATTCTTTTATTGTAATTAATAAAAAAGAAACAATACAGGAAGTAATTTTCTCATTGGTTACTAAGCAGACTGAAAAATTCTGAAAGAAAGAGGAAAAAAAAAAAAGGATCACAACAGAAAGAAGGCCAGAAAAACTCTTCTTGATACAGACAGCACAGAGCCTCCAGAAAGAGCTCCAGGACAATAGTGTAGTCCCCCAACCCACCCAGAGAGATCTGGCTCCTCACCCAGAAGGCCACCTACGAAGTTCAGAGTGAGCCAGCTCTTTCACATGCGTCAATCAACTTACCTCTCACAAGTCCCATTATCAGATCTGTGACACTCTAAACAATTCTTTACTTGAGAAACACCTCATGCCACACCATGAAAAGAGTGATCTGCTCTTGCTAAAGCCATGTGCACCTTTTCAGGAATTGTACCATTTCCCTTTCATATTCCATTACTTCCATGCAGTGTCCCTCAAGTCCCGCTGGCAAGTATCTTTGTGTCCTGGGTTGCCACAACCAGATGTTCAAGGGTGGGTGGCTCTAAACAACAGAAATTTGTCATCTCACAGGCCAGGAGGCTGGGTGCCCAAATCAGGGTGCTAGCCATGTTGATCTCTTTGAAGGGCTCCAAGACAGAATCTGTTCCACGTGTCTCGCGCAACCCCTGGTGGCTGCCAGCAACCTTTGGTGTTCTTTTGCTGTAGTAGACATATCTTCCCGTGGTGTCTTCTGCTTGTGTGACTTCATGTCCATGTCCACCCTCCTGTTTTATAAGACACCACTCAGAAAGAACCAGGACCCACTCTACTCCAGTATGACCTCATGCTAACCTAACTGGTAACATCTTCAAAGACCTATTTCCAAACAAGATCAAATTCCTAGCAAGACTAGGACTTCAACATATTCTTTGTGGGACACAATTCAACCCATAAGTGGAAGTGAGTCACAGAAAGGGAATTGCCTTGTAGCTATTACAGTTCACATCTGCATAGGATATCCCATTCACACTGCATAGTAACCAGTTGTGGTGCACAGGTTCCTTCACGCTACAGTGACATGAAAACACAAGCACACACGTATGATCAGCCACAGCAGGAGCGAAGCCACCTTCCATGTGGTCACCCCTGCTGCTTCCTCTCGTTCTGCTGAGTGCATAATGATAGGATTTCAGAAACAGTGCTTACGAATAAAATTATATTCCCAGATTTACTGCTACTTAGACATTTTCCAAAGCTGGTTTTGTTGAAATTCATTGAGGAAGAAAGAGTGAGAAGACAAGAACTCCATTATATCAGTTTGTGTGGGGATTTAAATACAGCTTGAGTGAATGTCCACTGGGAAGCAAGGATTTTTACCTTCAAGATAATGACTTTTTCATTGTCAATCTGGATGTTTTGTAAGTAGCAGAGCTGATTCTGTATTCCAAATTTATGCCACTTGCACTTTTCACCATTTTCTTCATTGATGTGTATAGAAATTCCCTCTGTGTGGTGCCAGCAATACCACAGAAACTATCTGGAAAATGCCACGGACCTATCCGTGATTACAATAGTGTCAGCAACTCAAAGTTTATAAAGAAGTTATTTATGTGTGGTGACTGCTATATATACAACAGGAGACGGAACCTCTGTCATAATAGTAACAAAGTTGAAGGCATTTCACATCAAAGTCATGGAAACAGATCAACAACCAGTGCCTACGGATTACCTGCAAATGACACTTGTGCTATTTTAGAGAACATTTTCCCATCCTCTTGTGTAGTCATGACAAGATTGAAGCTCGGTCAGAAGGTCTGCCATGGGGCTTTCAAGCCAAGAGACACAACTGGGTGTCGCTGTGCACTTTCTTTTCACAGTTGGTATGTAGGACCAATTGACCTATATTTCTAAAATTTTTCCTTGATTATGTTTCATTGAATTTAAAATAAACATACGGATTTTGTTGTACACTATTTGAGACTAATGTTTAACGGTAGAAATACAGATCAGTCATCCAGACCTGACTAATTTCATAAAAGAGACAAGCCTATACAACTCAACATAAGGCTTTTCACTTGTGTATGCAGTCCTTAGTTGTCTCAGTGGTATAATGCTTAAGTGCTTGGCTGCCAACTAAAAGATCAGTGGTTTGAATCCACCAGCATTCATCAGAAGGAAAGACCTGGTGATCTACCTCCCTAAAGATTACAGCCTTGGAAATCCTATGGACAGTTCTACTCTGTCCTATATGGGCTACTACAAGTCAGAATCAACTTGACAGCAATGAGTTTGTGCACTCCTTTGTTTCTAGTACAGCCTGTGTCCCCCGTAATCCACTTGCCGGGGGCTCCTTTTTCCCTCATACCTTTATTTAGCCTCTTATCTGTGTCACTCATTGGGCACTTGGCCTACACCACTTATGCAGTTTTGGCAGACTGCTTATACTTATCCTCTTCACTTAACTGGCAATAGAGACTGGCTACTTACCAGAGTAGACCCTGAAGTCATAGTTCCGTATATCAAATAAACCCAATGCTTAACAAAACAAAGAACCATTTAGACAACAGGGACTCATCCTCCTTGAAAGGTAGTTTAATGACCATCACCTATTAATTAAGCACATACTTATAGTATCATCTGTTGTTTCAAAGAGCTTATTAAACTCTTCCCAATCCCACAAGAAGTTTTATTGAATTAAATTTCTCTATCTTGCTATTCTTTAAGGAATTAAACTGGGGCCTTTCCTCTCCATATTCTAAATTCTACATGCAGATTTGGAAAGCCTACCTTAGATCTGTGTCTCTGGACTACATTTTATTTCCCATTCCCTGGCTATGGTTTGAGTTGTGTTTGGGGGCTGACACTTTGGAACAGCATGAAGGTGAGGTTCACTGCAATCTGGAACTCACAGGAAATCAGGTTGCATCATTCCATATTCCTTTATGAGGACCCTGAAAGGATTTGGGGCTTGGAGGATCCTTGTTCTAATCCTTGAATCAGAAGGGCAATGGTACTTTGGCACAACAGTTTTGTTTCGTTTTTAAGTATTGAACTACACAATGGCCTAAGCTCCCTTTTTTGCATTGGCTGCTAGGCAATTTGGAGATAAATTTGTATATTTTCTCCCTGATCAACTCAGCCTGTTATGCAGTTTCTGTCTTTAAAAGCTACCTTAGAGCTTTCTTGGAACCTGGTGGTATTCGGACAAATAAGCAAATGACCTGTAATTTATTATTTATGCACCAGTGATGTTTATTGGGAACCCTTACTTTACCGCTTACTGAGCTCCACACTACTGTTTTTCACAGTATCCTCACATGCCTATCCTAGACATTAGCAAGCTGAAATGAACCAGTATTTGCCATTCTGAACCAGATAATCACATGGTCTACTATGCTGGAAATGGGAACTTGAAGAGAAACTGTGTTGCATTCATCACCAGAAAGAACATTTCAAGATCTGTCCTGAGGTACAATACTGTCAGCAATAGGATAATATCCATATGCCTACAAGGAAGGCCAGTAATAAGACTACTTTTCAAATTTATGCACCAGCTACTAAGGTCAAAGATGAAGAAACTGAAGATTTTTTTACAGCTTCTGCAGTCTCAGATTGACTGAACATGCATTCAGGATGCACTGATAATTACTGGTGATTAGAATGCAAAAGTTGGAAACAAAGAAGAAGGATCAGTAGTTGAAAAACATGGCCTTGGTGACAGAAATCATGCCAGAGATGACATAATTTTGTAAGACCAACAATTTCTTTATTGCAAATACCTTTTCTCACCAACATAAATGACTACCGTACACAAGAACCTTGCCAGATGGAACACAAGGAATCAAATGAACTGCATCCATAGGAAGAGACTATGGAAAAGCTTGATAACATCAGTCAGAACCAGGTCAGGTGCTAACTACAGCAGAATCAACTGTTCATATGGAAGTTCGAATTGAAACCAAAGAAAATTAGAACAAGTGTGTAAGAGCCAAAGTATAATCTTGAGTAAATTCCGTCTGAGTTTAGAAACCATCTCAAGAACAGATTTGATGCATTGAATTCTAACGACCAAAGAGCAGACAAGTTGTGGAATGACATCAAAGACAGCATCCATGAAGAAAGCAAGAGGTCATTAAAAAGACAGGAAGGAAATAAAAGACCAACTTAGATGTCAGAAGAAACTCTGAAATTTGCTCTCGAATATCAAGTAGCTAAAGCAAAAGAAATGATAAAGTAAAATAGCTGAACAGAAGATTTCAAAGGGTGATTCAAGAAGACAAAGTAAAGTATTACAATGACATACGCAGAGACTTGGCAATAGAAAACCAAAACGGAATAACATATTCTGCATTTCTCGAGCTGAAATAACTGAAGAAAAACTCAAGCCCCGAGTGGCAGTAGTGAATGATTCTACAGGGAAAATATTGAATGACTCAGGAACCACCAAAAGATGGAAGAAATAGAAATCTATTTTGCTAGAAAGAAATGGTCAGTGTTCAACCAATTTTAAAAGGTAGCATATGATCAGAAACTAATGGCATTAAAGAGAGAAGTCAAAGCTGCACTGAAGGCATTGGCAAAAATTAAGGCTTCAGGAATTGAGGAAGTACCAATTGAGATGTTTTAATTGAGATGTTTCAGAAAATGAATGCAGTGCTGGAAGTGCTCACTCATCTATGCCAAGAAATTTGGAAGATAGATGCCTGGCCAACTGACAGCAAGAGGTCCATATTTATGCCTATTTTCAAGAAAAGTGATCTAGCTGAAGGTGCAAATTATCAAACACTGATATCACACACAAGTAAAATTTTGCTAAAGATTATTCAAAGTCACTGCAACAGTATACTGACAGGAAACTGCCAGAAAGTCAAGCCAGAGTCAGAAGAGAATGTGCAACCAAGGATATCATTGCTGACGTCAGATGGATCTTAGTTGAAAGCAGGGATACCAGAAAGATGATTACCTGTAAGTCATTGACTATGCAAAGACATTAGACTGTGGATCATAACAAATTGTGGATAACAGTGAGGAGAATGAGAATTCCAAGATACTTAACTGTGCTTATGAGGAATCTGTATGTAGTTCAAGAGGCAGTCCCGCAAATAGAACAAGATGATACTGTGTGGTTTAAAGGCAGGAAAGGTGTGTGTCAGGGTTGTATTCTTTTGCCATATGTTTTCAATCTGTATATTGAGCAAATAATCCAAGAAGCCAGACTATATGAAAAAGAATGAGCCATCAGGATTGGAGGAAGACTCATTAACAACCTGCTTTGTACAAATGATGCAACGTAGCTTGCTGAAAGTGAAGAGGATTTGAAACACTTACTGATGCACAGCCTTCAGCATGCATTGCACTTCAGCATCAAGGAAACAAAAATCCTCACAACTGAACCAGTTAACAATGTCATGACAAATGGAGAAAGCATTGAGGTAGCCAAGGACTTCATTTTACTCGGTTCCACAATCAATTCCCATGGAAGCAGCAATCAAGAATTCAAAAGATGCACTGTATTGGGAAAATCTGCTGCAAGAGACCTCTTTAAAGTACTGGAAAGTAAAGATATCACCTTGAAGACTAAGATACCTTGCCTCAAGCCATGGTATTTTCAATCGCATGGAAAAACTGGACAATGAATAAGGAAGACAGAAGGAGAATAGATGGCTTTGAATTGTGGTGCTAGAGAATAACGTTGAACATACAACAGATTGACAAAAGAACAAACAGATCTGTTCTGGAAGAACAACCAGAGTGTTCCTTGGAAGTAAGGATGATGAGACTGTGTCTTACATACTTCAGACATGTCAGGAGGAATCAATCCCTGGAGGAAGACATCATAATTGGTAGAGCGGAAAACCAGCAAAAAAAAAAAGACCGTCAAGAAAATGGATTGACACAGTGACTTCAACAATGAGCTTAAGCATGAAAACAGTTGTGGGCATGGTACAGGACTGTGTAGTGTTTTGTTCTGTTCTTCATAGAGTTGCTATGAGTTATACCTGATTCGGTGGCACCTAACAACAACAATCTCACAGAAAGGAAGATACCACTCAACATCCAACTGGCCAGAAGTCACTGTGCATTGGAAAAAAGCAAGAGCTCACAGGTGATGAGATGTCTTTGTTTGAGTGATTGAAGTACATAAGGAATGCCAGCTAAGTTCATGAACTTATCCTAGAAAAAGTGCTCCATACCTCATTGCTGAATGTCACTATGATCACCTTTGAAGTACTCCCCTTGGGAAGGCTAGTCCGCCCTTCAAAGCAATTTTGGAACTCTTTTTCTGGAATGGCCATTGGAGCTGTCATCGTATCACCCTTGATATCCAGAATGGCATCAAAATGTCTTCCCTTCAATAGTTCCTTTATTTTCAGATAAAGAAAAACGTCATTGGGAGCCAGATGAGGTGAGTAGGGAGGGTGTTCCAATACAGTTATTTGTTTACTGGCTAAAAACTGCCTCACAGACTCCTATACAATTAAGTTTGCAAACTTGCCACTTTGCCATTATGTACAATGGCCATTCCAGGTTCCAAAATTGCTCTGAAGGGTGACTAGGTGCTGGCATCAGTGCACAGCTTCCCAAGGGAAGTACTTCAAAGGTGACCATAGTGATATTCAGCAATGAGGTAAATAGCATTAGAACAATTATATCATGGACTTAATTGTCAGACCTTGTATGCACTACCACTGAGAAGAAAATACGAGTGAATGCAAAACTTATTGATCACTGCACCATGTGCTGGGATGAAACTCTTCTCTCACAATCATTAAAGGATAGGTATTATTACACCCAACTTACCGAATACAAAATCAGCCCTCAGAGTGGTTGAGTGATATTCCTGGGTTTGAATTCAGTCCTAATCTGACTTTCCTAAAACCCATACTTTCTTCTTGCAGAAGTCACAGTCACCTGCTAGGCACACAGGTTCGTTGTTCTCTGTCAAGCCCCTGGCAAGTCCTTGTTCTCTCAGTGGCCTCTCCCAGGGACATTCTTTCCCTGGGCCATCTACTTTCTAAGACCCTTCTCAATGAAGACACTCCAGCTCCATATCCCTAAAAATCCCAAGTGCTACAGACTTCCACCCACAAGTCTGCACCTGAAGGAGGTGAAGATGGGGAGCATTGCTAAGCCTGACCAGCCATGGTCCCTTTTCCTAGAGAGTCAGCTGGTGAGGAGACCAAGGCAATGGGGAGGCCAAGCACTCATGGCATAGCCTGTCTGATTTTAGGAGCAGTGTAGCTGGGCCTTCCACCAGCAACTCCCTCAGCTGCCTGGAGCAACTGGCACCCTCCCCCAGCTGCTCTGCTGACACGCCTTAGGACAGCTCCTGGGCTAGGGCCCAAGGTACTGCCCTCAGGCCAAAACCCATTAGGCAGGTGAGAGCAGGGACTTCAGACAGCTCTCCTCCAGCCGGTCATGGCTAAATCTGGGAGCTTGTCCATACAGTTCTACAGGCCAGCTCCTTCCAAATGGAACCAGTTAATCCTCCTGGAACAGGCTGCAGAGAGCCAGGCCACGAGGAAGAGCTGGGGTGGAAGCAGAGCAGAGCAGGAAATTGCATCATCCTTTTGGAGTAGCAGGTGGCTGCTTGAGCTGGCCATTGCTCCTTATTCAAGGCTGCCAAACACTTGTGCCACTCCACTAGGACATTCTCCTCATGTGGCCAGTAAGACCGATTTGGTCTGGTGCATATTGCAGTGAACGCCTGTTAGACTAGTTTACCCTAGGTCAGTCAGTAATGCTACCAAAGCCCCATGTATGGCAATAGGGATCACTAGGCTCATACTAGTCCATCGGTGGAATGAGCAAACTTGAAGTTTTCCAGGGTAATAGCTGACATTTATGGAACAGTTGTTATATGCCAGGCATCCTTCTAAGCATGTTGTGTGCATTCACACATTTCATCCGAGCAACAACACTATGGCATAGGCACTATTATTTTTCATCCACTATACAGCCGAAAGGCAGAAGCTAACGCAGTTTGCACAAAGTCAAAGAGCTGTAATGGGGGCAGACTGAGATTTGAACCCAGCATTTTCCTGCCCCTACTAAAACAGAGAAGGAGCTCTGGGGCTGCAGTGATTAAGTGCTCACTTGCTAATTGAAAGGTCAGTGGTTCAAACTCACCAGCTGCTCAGTGGGAGAAAGATGTAGCAGTATGCTTTTGTAAAGAGTTAGAGCCTTAGAAATCCTAGGGGCAGTTCTACTCTATCTTACAGAGTTGTTATGAGTTGGAATCTACTCGATGACAAGATATTAAAACAGAAGTCCCCGGGTAGTGTAAATGGTTAGTGAGTTTGACTGCTACCTGAAAATTTGAAATGAGAGTCCTCCCAGAGGGCACTTGGAAGAAAGGCCTGGAGATCTACTGCCAAAACACTAAGTACTGAAAACTATAATGTACTATTCTACTCTGACACACATGGGATTGCCCTAAATTGGGATCAGTTCAATGACAAGTGATAACTGGTTATTAAAACGGGTCAAAGAGAGAAAGTTACATAACTGAGGAATTTTACATTGAGAAGGAGGTAACAGCAGGTGCTCTGTGGACACCCTGGTGGTACAGTAGTTAAGTGTTATGGCTGCTTTCCGAAAGATCAGCAGTTCAAATCCACCAGGAGCTCCTTGGAAATTCTATGGGGGCAGTTCTGCTCTGCCCTATAGAGTCCCTATGAGTTAGAATTGACTCAACAGTAATGGTGTTTTGGAAGGCAGGAATAGTTGTGTTAAAGCAGCATTGTTTTCCCCAATTTATAGATGAGAACGGAGGGACATGTTTTACCCTTGTGAAGCCTGTTTCTCAGAAGTCAGGTGCTATACCTGCTCTTGTAGAAACCAGGTCCAGGGCACTTATCAGGCAGTTGGTGAGACAGTAGCTGATGAGGTCACAGAGACCCACAGGTTGGTGTCAGAGTTGGGAAGAGGTGCCATTACACTCACCCTCAGGATATTGGCTAAAGGCTCACTAAGTGTCGGGATATAAAATGCTAGGTGAGGCAGCTTCTGGTCTGCTGGAAGAAACAAAGAAATCATGCAGTTAGTTCTTATACACTGTGATTGTTTCCATGCCCTCAGGATCAGGACAGAGAATTCTAGAAAGACAGGTGTAATTCACAACCAGAGAAAAGTGTTACACGGAAGAGGAGAAAACAAAGTCACAAGGAGGCTTCGTTCCCTTTTTCAAGGAAGGCCCTCAGGCTGTAATCCTGGGACTTGAATTATGAACCCAGACAGCAGGCTGGCCTGGGGGGGCAGAAGCAGAACCTAGAGTCTGAGACACTGGGACAGTTCTGCCAAGCCTTCTCCTCCTCAGCCCGGGTATGACTCCTGGGCTTCTCCCAGAGTCAGTAGCTTTGATTTGGTGGCTTTGAGCTAAGGGAGGGCACAGCCTTCCAGCACCCCCACTTCATTGTCTCTGCCAACACAACAGCTGCATCCAGAGCCTCGCTGGTTGGAATGGGAGGAACTCTTCACTGAGTCTGAAACATGCAAGCAAGAGATGAAAGAGATAAAACTTACCAAGTACAAAATGTCCACTAACAATGAAAACACAGCAACATGTGTGTAACTAAAGATGCTTTTTAAAGATCGTATTCCAAGCCCCAGTAGAAAACATTTTAAAAAACAAATTCTCGATTTGGATGGCTATGCCTCCAAAATGCTTCCGCAAGGGGGGCTTTGGCAGAATGTTTGTCCAGTTTCCATCACCAAGAGATAAAAGACACATGAAAAGGTCAATAAAAAAGTGAAATCACTAGAAGCAGCGAGGAAAATCACATCCACTGAGCTGGAAATCAGCAACACAGTTTGTTAGCCGTGGAATTGTGTAACTATGCGACTTCTATAATGTATTCACTTCATTCATTTAAGAAATATTTTCTGGCACAAGTAATACTATATATTTTTTTTTAATTAGGGAAAAATGCCAATGCTGTACTCTAGTTCCAAGTCTTAAGGGGGAAAAGTATACATTTTAAATTGCAGTTTTGTGTGAATTATTAGATTTTTCTACGACAATGAATGAATTCATTTTACTTAATTTTTGCCATCTTAAAATATACCTAAATGTCACAGAAATAAATATGAGGTCAACATCAACTAAAAAAAGAGAAAATGGGAAGAAAATTTGCCATTATTACAACTTTAAGTTGAGGTGAGTTTCCTGCTGCATGAAATCCAATGTTCTGAATACTAGAATCTTCATCCCGGGATATCTGATGTCTTTCATGCTAGGACCTTCACCCCATGGAATCCAACGTCCAGGACGTTCATCCCATAGAACCTGATATCCTTCATAATGGGACCTTTATTCCATGGAATTCAAGGCCCTTCAAACTAGGACCTTCATCTCCTGGGATCCAGTGGTATTCAGGCTATGCCTTTCTTCCAATGAAACCTAGTGTCCTTCAGACTAGGACATTGTTGTCATGGAGCCCACTGTCCTTCAGATTAATGTCTTCACCCCTTGGAATCTGCTGTCCCTCAGATAAGGGCCTTCACCCCATGGTATTCAGTGTCCTTTAGATTGGGACTTTCATGCCATGGAATCCAGTGTTCTTTAGACTAAGACTTTCACTTTTTCATCATTTTTACTCAGTTTTTCTGGATGCTTCTCTAGGCTGCCATGTTCATCACTTACTGTTCCTGTGCATTCGTTTCTTTGTCTTGCCATCTCATTAGAATCTCATTTCCCTCTTAAGTTCCAACTAATTCCTGTTCAGTCATGGATATCTTCAAAGGTCAGTTTTATCATCCATTGCTTAGTCTGTATTTTATGTGGAATCTTTTACTCCTTCCTCTGAAGTCTCACGGCGTTTTGCTGCACAAGCTCTTGTTACCTAGAGCTACAATTTCTTTGCACTCCTGTCTTTTACTACATTATATATTAAAGGCAGTAGCTGCATCATCTTTTTAATACTAGTCCCTAGTACAAAGCATGCACAAGTGTTCAGTAAATGTCTGCTGAATAACTATTGAGTGAGCCAAAACATTCTTGCAGAACTCCAGTCAAACAAAACCAAAATCATTCCCCCACATCTTCCTTATGCTTTACAATGCTCTTGTTGCTTCTTTCACCTTAAACCATTCCCTGTGCAAAGTGCTACTTTGTCTCAAAGCCTACTCAAGAAGCCACGCTTTCCCTGAAAGATTTCTTTATCCTCAACCCATGCCCCAGAGAATGCAATTTCTTTCATCACTGAAATCCTATAATCCTATATAATTTTGTTTATGTGCTTTTTTGTATTTAACTCTCAAATCTCATATCTTGATCTGTCTCTTGGATGTATTAATTACTTATATTTTAAAGGTGATTTCATCACTAGCCTACTGGCAATCACATCCTGGATTTAGTAAGTACTTCATCTCATATAGTTTTCAAATTGTTTAAATTTCTCCTTCCCATTTCAAAATTGTGTCAGAAGTTTCCCTACGTAGCATGCAAAATGTTTTTAGCAAGCTCCAGGCCTTTAAATTTCTAAATTGTCATCTCACTAAAATCACTGTGAACCAAATATTGTTTCTAGGCTTTCCTGAAGCCAAAGACCTTTAATAAAAGCCTCTGGTGAATTGAGATCCTTCTCTGGAAAGTTCTGAAAGGCAACCATTTAGGTTGCTTTTTTTTTTTCCTTACTAAGAAAGATCATACAGAATCAACCCACTAAAAAAGAATTGTCATAAAATCTCACACCATTGACTTGTAAATGGAATTGAATCTGTAGAGTCTACATAATGATACTATCAAAAAGGAAAGAACTATCACATTCACATAACAGATGAGATATGAAATGACTACCGTGGCAGATGAACACCCCAGAGGTATTTTGCTTCATTCTACTCACTGCGTTTGTATCTCCAGTTTCTCTAATTTCAGTTATTTTTTTTCCTGAAGTCTCAAGAGTCAAAAGACATTCCTTCCTCCTAACAAATAACCTCATCCAGAAGTCAATAATATAAATACTTACGTTTCTGGGGTCAGCGCTAGGGCTTTATTAAAACTGATTTTTCAAAATGTATTTCCACTGTTTCTGCAGCTACAGAGAAATTCTCTGATCAAACGAGTTCCTCCTTAGCATCCAACCTTGTGCAGTATGGGTTTTAAAGAAGGGGGAAAAACAGATGTGAGGATACAGCTACAAGGCTGTGAGCCTCCCCAAATCTATCCTGCTGTCAAAGGTATCATCCTAGTACAGAGAAGCAGAGGGAAATTCCTTCTTGCTTCGTTCTCGAAGATTCCACCCAACCGCCACACATGTCTCTGCAGCTCTCATATCCGCTAACTCTGCCTGGCCTGATGATGATTGACTACTTAATAGAATGAGAAGATGCCATTCGCTGGAAGGATTACACTCCTACAGAAGCCAAAATGCCATGTCACACAAATGGAAAGTCATGGGAAACATGGAGACTGCACTATGCACTCAGTGGAGAGGGTGCCAGCTTTCCTATCCAGCTCTTCCGTCTTGGGTGTGTGGGAGTCAAAGCCTGTCTCATCAGTGCTGAAGCTGGACTTTCTTTAGAAATCCACTTGCCTGGCAGTGGTCCCAAGTCCTTAGCCAGGTGGCTTTGGTCTGTGTCAAACTTGAACCTCAGCAGTACATTTATACTCCCACAGGCCTCCTCTTACCCTGTCTCATGAATTATTGGTGCTCCTGCGATTTACAAGCTGGAGGGTCCTGGTTAAATGGTGTTCTTTGGACTTATTAATATGACTGGCCTCGGGGAATGGCTGAGTTGGGTTCATTCCGATGAAGTGTGGTTAGCGCTCTAATTGCAGAGAACACAAGTCTACGTGAGCTAATGAAGATCTATAGAGGAAACCGGCGTGGCGCCTCTGAAGTTAGTGCCAGCGCGCCTCAAATTTTTGCTTCAGCCACTGACAGACGAAGAAATGAAATGAAAGGTGCAAGACTGGTACATTGCAGATGCACAGTAATACGTATATTTATGTATACACACACACACACACACACACACACACACACACCTGAGAAACACATGCTGTAAATAAGATTCATCATCCACATTAAGTAGCGTGGAATCGGAGAGGAAAATGAAAGAAATTGCATAAACAGCGGCAAAGAAGCCTTCGATGGCAGCGCTAACAAAATAAACATGCAGAAAACAAAAATGCCCCCCAAGTGTAAACACACTCTCACAATGAAGTTGGGCACTCCTTTCCTCACACTCATCCCTTCCAACTTTGTTCAACCTTCCATTTAGCTCAAATGGCACCTTACCCCTAAACGATTTTTATATTTTTCTACTTTTTCTTATTTGTTATTGCTTATGGGTATTTGGTTTCCTTTTGTTAATTTTTCAAAGAGTTTGCAGCAAAGATAAAAGGCATATGTACCTTCAAAAGAGCTCTCAAAAATTATCACATTTTTACTGAATTTTTTTCTGAGTATAAAAGCAACATGTTTATAAAATACAGAAAAATACAAAGAAAAAAGTAAAAATGGTCTATAATTTCTTCCAGAAATAATCATAGTTATAGTCTAGAAAATAGATTTCTATGTTTACTACACTTGATCAGAAAGAAAAAAACTAGGTAAATATGACTACAATTTTTATTTCGTAAAGTTTGGATACTAGGTCTTTGAGTAGTGTTCTATTGTGGGCATTTTGATACAACACTAAGCATTCATTGATACCATGTTTTTTATTTGAGAGCTACAAAATACTTTTTCATGATTGTACCATAATTTCTTTTCTCTTTTTGCTGTTCTTGGACATTTAAATTGGTTTTAGTTTCATCCCATAAATCATACTATAAAGACTATCTCTCTACTTAAATCTTTGACCACATCTCTCGTATTTCTTTAGGATAATATCCTAAGATGGGAATGACTGAGTCAAAAATAATGAACATTCTTAAGGCAGTATCTCCAAGTTGCAAATTTAGCCTCCCTTCCACGGGTCTAAAAATGTCCATCTCGTTATCCTTAAAAGTTGTAATCAAGTTATGTCGACTATATAGGCACAAAAACAGTTTTATGGTTAGTTAAATTTGATGCAAATAGGGTTGAAAGTTTTTGTTACATTTTGTGTTCTACTTGAATTTGTTTTGCAAACTGTGTTATCTTTTTTTAAAGGGGTATTTTTTTTTTAAATATAATTGGATAAATTCCTAGTGATATTAAGATTAATACATATTTCAGTGCCTTCTGGGTTGCATTTTTTTTTTTTACTTTCTAAGTTCTCATAATTTTGTTTATGATATTCATTAACATTATTGATGCAAATTCTTATAGGATCAAATCTGATACTTGATTCTTTTTTTATTTCTTCTGTATTGTTTACACTTTGGAAGTTTTTCAGCGTCTCAGGATAATTTGTGTTTGACTCATAGTGACCCTGTGGACAAGACAACACGACACTGTGCTGTCCTACGCCAGTCTCACAACCTTCTCTATGCTTGAACCCATTGTTGCAGAAGCTATATTAGTCCGTCCTGCTGAAGGTCTTCCACTTTTTTGCTGACCCTTTGGAAATCCGAGTCGGCTCCGACTGACAGCACTTGGCTGGCTTGGCTTGGAAATCCTAGTGGTGTAGTGGTTAAGTGTTATGACTGCTAACCCAAAGGTTGGTAGTTTGAATCCACCAGCTGCTGCCTGGGAACTCTATAGGGCAGCTTTACTGTGTCCTATAGGGTCACTAAGAGTCAGAATAGACTCAACAGCAACGGGTTTTTTGTTGTTGTCGTCGTTATCTTTCACTTTACAAAGTGTACTGTCCTTTTCCAGGAGCTGGTTTCTCCTAATAAAATGTCCAAACTACACGAGATGAAGTCTTATCTTCATTGTTTCTAAGGAGCGTTCTGGCTGTAGTTCTTTCAAGATGATTTGTTTGTTCTTCTGGCAATCCACAGCATACTCAATATCCTTCACCAACACCATTATTCAGAGGTACCAATTCCACTTTGGTATTTCTTATTTGTTGTCCAGCTTTCTCATGCACGTGAGGTGACTGAAAGTACTATGGCTGGGAAAGGCACACCTTAGTTTTCACTGACATCTTTGCTTTTCAACACTTAAAAGAGGTCTTTTGCAGTAGATATGGCCAACAAATTGGGCAACTCTTGACTGCTGCTTCCATGGGTGCTGACTGTGGATCCAAGTGAAAGGAAGTATTTGACAGCTTCAGTCTTTTCTTTGTTTATCATGATGTTGTTTATTGGACCAGTTGGGATTTTTTTTGTTTTCCTTATGTTGAGATGCAATCCACACTGAAGGCTATAATCTTTGATCTTCGTCAGTGTTTCAAATTGTCTCTGCTTTCAGAAAGCAAGGTTGTGTGTCATCTGCATATTGCAAGTTGTTAATAGATCATTCTCCAATCCTGATGCCATATCCTTTTTCATACAGTCCAGGTTCTCAGATTATTTTCTCAGAATAAAAACTGGGTAAGTGTTGTGAAAGGATACAGCCCTGGTGCACACCTTTCCTGACTTTAAACCAGGCAGTATCCCTTTGTTCTGTTTGAACAACTGCCTCTTAGTGTTCTGGAATTCCTGTTATTCACCATGTTATCCATAATTTGTTATGATCTATACAGCTGAATGCCTTTGCATAGTCAATGAAACGCAGGTAAACATCTTTCTGCTATTCTCTGCTTTCACTCAAGAGCCGTGTGACACCAGCAAGGATATCCCTTGATCCATGTTGTCTTCTGAATCTAGCTTATACTTCTGCCGTTCCCTGTTGATGTGTTATTACATCTGCTTTTGAAAGATACTCAGCAAACTCTTATTTATGTATTTTATTAATGATACTGTTGAATAATTTCGACATTCTTTTGATCACCTTTCTCTGGAATGGGAACAAATGTGGGTCTCTTCCAGGTCAGTTGGCCAGGTAACTGTCTTCCGCATTTTTTTAACATAGTGCAACCTCCAGGGCTGCATCCGTTGAAACATTTCAGTTGGTATTCCATCAGTTCCCGGAGCCTTGTGTTTTGCTATTTCCTTCAGTGCAGGTTGGATCTCTTCTTCAGTGCCATTGGTTCTTGATCATATGCTACCTCCTGAAATGCTTGAATGTTGACCAGTTCTTTTCTGTATAGTGATTCTGTGTATCCCTTCCACCTTCTTTTGATTCTTCCTGAATTTTTTAATATTATCCCTGTAGAATCTTTCAGTATTGCAACTCCAGGCTTGAATTTTCTTCAGTTTTTTTCAGCTTGAGAAGTGTGGAGTATGTTCCTTCTTTCGGATTTTTAACTCAAGGTCTTCACAAATCTATTATAACACTTTGTGTTCTCCAGCCACCGTTTGAAATTTTCTACTCGGTTTGTATACTTTATCATTTCTTCCATTCGCTTTAGCTAATCTATGTTCAAGAGCAATTTTCAGAGCATCTCCTGATGTTCATATTGTTTTTTTCTTTTTCGCCTGTCTTTTTAATGACCTTTTTCTTTCTTCATATATAATGTCCTTGAAGTCATTCCACAACTCATCTGGTCTTCAGTCATTACTGTTCAATTTGTCAAGTCTACTATTCAAATGATGTCTAAATTGAGGCAGAATATACTAAAGATCACATTTTGGCTCTTGTAGACTTGCTCTAATTTTCTTCAGCTTCAGTTTGTACTTGCATATGACCAATTGACTGACTGCTCCACAGCTGGCCCTTGACTTTGTTCTGACTGATGATGTTAAGCTTCTCTATCACCTCCTTCCACAAATGTAAGTCAAATTGATTGCTGTTTATGACATCTGGCAAGGTCCACATATATAGCCACTTTTTATGCTGCTAGAAAAAGTTATTCCCAGTGCAGTAGTCTTTGCTCTTACAATGTTCTGTCATGTGATTTTTGGAGTCGTTTTATATCACCAAAACCACGTGTTGCAACTACTAGTCCTTCTTCTGTGTTTCCAGCTTTCATAGCCTAATCACCAGTAATCATCAATGCATTTTGGTAGTATGTTTGATCGATTTCAGAATGCAGAAGTTGGTAAAAATCTTTGATTTCCTCAACTTTGACATTCATGGTTGACATATAGATTCAAATAACAGTTGTATTAACTGGTCTTTTTTTTGTAGGTATATGGATATTATCCCATCACTGGCAGCATTGCACATCAGTACAGATCTTGAAATGTTCTTTTTGATAATGAATGCAATATCATTCCTCTTCAAGTTGTCATTCCTAGCATAGTAGACCATATGACTGTCTGATACAAAATGGTCAATATCTGTCCATTCTGGCTCACTGATGTTTAGGATCTTGGTCTTTTATGTGGTTCATTTCATTTTTGACAGCTTCTAATATTCCTAGATTTATACTTCATACATTCCATGTTCCAATTATTAATGAATGTTTGTAGCTGTCTCTTCTCATTTTGTCATGCCACAGCAATGAATTAAGGTCCTGATAACTTTATTCCATCCACATCATTAGAGTCAACTCTGCTTTGAGGAGGCAGTTCTTCTCCAGTTGTATTTTCATTGCTTTCCAACTGAAGGGTTCAACTTCCAGCACCGTATTAGAAAATGATCTGCTGCTAGTCATAAGGTTTCGCTGGCTGACTTTTTCGGAAGTAGATAGTCATGTCCTTCTTCTTAGTCTATCTCAGTCTGTAAACTCCATTGAAACCTGTCCACCACAGGTAACCCTGCTAATATTTGACATACCAGTGGCAGAGCTTTCAGTACTGCAGCAACAACTAAGCCATCACGGTATGATAAACTGACAGACACGGGGCAAAGATAATTTAGAACTTATCAGTAATTTCTGTTTATTTTGTGGTGTCTACTTCTCACATTTAACTCATTAATCTGAAAATATGTCTCAGTGTACAGAGCAATGTGCAACTCTAACTTGATTTTTTTCCCAAGCAGCCAATTTAAAAGTCCAGTAAGCTGAATAATCCTGTATGTCCATCATCGTTTATAATACTTTCTTTACTACATTAAAAAATTCTTATATATCCTAGACTGTCTTTCTGGACATTATTGCCTACTCGACAAATCTGTATATTTTTGTATTACTGACACTTTTACTGACTTCAGCTTTATAATATATTTCAATACCTGATAGCTCAAGTTTCCATTATGGTTTATTTTTACATATTTTAAACCATTTTCACAAAATGCTGCACCCACTTTGGAAAACAATTTATTGGTTTCTTACAATGTTAAACATTAATTTAGTATCTAGTCAAATCTAACATCAATTCATCTCACCCAAGATTTCCACTAGTTGGTGTTTGCCTGTCATAATTCTCTAGTGCTGCTGTAACAGAAATACCATGAGTAGCTGTAGCAAACAAAAGTTTACTTTCTCACAGCTTAGGAAGCTAGAAATCTGAATTTAGAGCACCAGCTGAAAGAGAAAGTTTTCTCTCTCTCTGTAGGCTCTGGAGGAAAGTCTTTGTTTCTTAAGTTCTGTTTCCTTTTTCCTTAGAGATCTTCATGTATTTTGACATCTCTCTTCCCCCATTTCTGTTTTTTGGGTTTTCAAATTTAATCTCTTTATATACTAAAAGATACTGACTCAAGACATAGACTATTCTAATCCTCTCTCGTTAATATAACAAACACAACCCATTCCAAAATGGGATTATAAAAGTAGGCACAGAGGTTAGGATTTACAACACATATTTGGGGGGGGGATACAATTCAATCCCCATCATTACTCAAGAGAAATTAAAGTCCATGGCCACACTTAGAACTGTATGTGAATGTTCATAGCAACATTTTTTATAATAGCCAAAAAATGGAAACAACCCAGTGGCTACCTACTCTAACAGATAAGCAAGATGTGGTTTTGTTATAAAAGAGAATATTACTCAGCAATAAAAAAGGAACAAAATACTGACACATTAACTTTAAAAATATTATGCAAAGTAAAAGAAGTCAGACACAGAGGACCACACATGATATAATTCCATTTATGTAAAATATCAATAATAAGTAAATCCATAGAAACAGACAGCAAATTAGTGGTTGCCAGGGCCTGGGGTTGGGGGTTATCAGGCAGTGATTTAAAACGGGCTAGACATTTCTTTGGTGGGGTGAAGAAACATTCTAAATATAGGTTATAGTAACAGTTCTACAATTCTGGAAATTAATCCCAAATCACTGAATTGTGTATTTAAAAGGAGAGGATTTTGTCCTTTGTAAATTATACCCTAAAAAAGTTGTTGAAACTCACTTTCACTACCTATTCTTTCAGATTATTTTAGATTGTGTTGAATTTACAAAGAAAAAAAAAATCCATCAGTATTACACAAAAATTTAACTGAGGAAACTGTCATATACATAGCAATAATTTGGTATCTAGAAACACCCATTTTCATTTCTTAAATTCTTTTTATGTTGTGTAGGGTCACACATTTTTTTATCTCACTAAAGGTTTTCTTCACGTGAAAATTACAAAATACTATAAATATTTTTGTTTGACAGATATTTCAAATTCATTAATAACACTATATAGGAGAGTATTTTTATGTTTACTTAACCTGATACCACTTTGCTCTTTAATTTGAACATATCTATCTGCCTATAGCTCCTCTTTGTACTACATATGTTAACCAAAAGGTCAGCCGTTCAAATGCACCAGGCGCTGCTTGGAAATTCTATGGGGTAGTTCTACTCTGTCCTATAGGGTTACTACGAGTCAGAATCAGCTCAACTACAGTGGGTTTTTTTTTTGTTGTTGTTGTTTTATAGCTCCTCTTCAGTAAGTGTCTTTTCATAACCTTTTCTTACGCTCTTACTGCATTTTAAAAAATTTTTACTCCTTAAGTTGAAGAATTCTGTCTATGTTTTTGTCATAGGTCCTCTTTTAGAGATATCGATTTGTAGTTTTTCTTTTCAGTATTGCCTTCATCTGATTTGGTTATCAGGGAAATACTGGCATCAAAAAATGAATTTTGGAAGGGTTCTCTTTTACTTTCTGGAAAACTTGTGCAGGATTGGAGCTGATACTTCTTTAAGTATTTGGTAGAATTCTTCAATGGAGCTATCTGGTTGTGGAGATTTCTCTTCTGGGGGAGTAATTACAAATTCAGTTTCCTTATTAGATATAAGAGTGCTCAAACTATTTATTCTATATTGGTTGACTTGTAGTAGTTGGCACTTGGCTTGGCTTGTAGTACTTGGCACAATCTGAGGAGTTGCTCCATTTTATCATTTGTCAAACTTGTGTATAGATATTTGTAGAATTTCTTTCCTTATCTTTTTAGCGTCTAAACAGTCTGTATCAAAATTGGTGGTTTGTGTCTTCTCCCTTTTTTTTACCTTGTCAATTTTACTAGAAATTTGTCAATTTTGCTGATCCTTTCAAAGAAGCTATTATTTGTTTCATTGATTTTTCCCTACTTTTTTTTTTTTGGCTTGTTTTCAATTTCATTGACTGTTATTTTTATCTTGTTTTATCCCCCTTGTGCTTCTCTCTTTTCTTCTTTCTTTCTTTTTTTTTTTTTTTTTGTTTATCTTTGTTTCCCTAGCCTCCTGAGCCTGGATATTAGAGTGTTGATTTGGGACTTGCTGCTTTTCTAATACACCTTTTTTTTTTTTTTATTGGCTATAAATTTCCTTCTTAGTGCTATATTAGCTGTATGTCATAAATTTTGTTATGTTGCATTTTCATTCCCAACCAACCCATTGCCATGGAGTTGATTCTAACTCGTTGCCACCCTATAGGACAAAATAGAACTGCCCCATTGGGTTTCCAAGGAGCACCTGATAGATTTAAACTGCCGATCGTTTGGTTAGCAGCTGAACTCTGAACCACCACTTTCATTCGGTACATTTTTTTTCTCTTATTTAGAAAAGTTCTTTTGGGACTTCCTTTTTCCTCTGTGGATTACTGAGAAGAGTTAAACTGTGTTGGCTAATGGTGCTGAGTTTTTCTATATTCTTGCTGATTTTGTGTATCTGTGCTATCAGTGACTGAGAAGGCAGTGTTCGCGTGTCCACCTACAATTCTACGTTTGTCTGTTTCTTATGCCCATTCTGTCAGATTTTAATCCATGTATTTCGTTATAGTCTTAAGGTTTTCAAGGTTCTATTGATGAAAATATAACTATTTATAACAAAAAAAAATGTTGTTCAAGAATAAAGGGAAATCAAGACATTCTCTAATGAAGGAAAACTAACGTATCTTGCTGCCAAAAGAACTAGCCTAAAATAATGGCTAAAGGAAGTTCTCTAAAAAATAAAAGAAATATTAAGTGAGGGAACCTTGTAACATCAATAAGAAAAAAATACAAAGATTATAAATATGAGTGACACTCACAGAGTCTCAGAAGAAGGCAGGGCTAAACATATACATATGTATTTGAAGACACGATGGCTGAAAATCTACAAAATTTGGCTAAAACAAAACTCCAGAAAACACTGCCATCAAGTTGATTCCAACTCATAGTGACCCTATGGGACAGAGTAGAACTGCTGTATAGAGTTTCCAAGGAGCTCCTGGTGAACTTAAACTGCTGGCCTTTTGTTAGCACGCCTATGTGAAAGAAAATCATGTGAAGGATACACTATAGTTGAACTTCTGAAAATTAAAGACAGAAAAAATCTTGAAAAAAGCAAAGGAGGAATGACACCTTATGTGTACAGGCAAAAAAGATTCAGCAGAAACCATGCAGGCCAAACTGAAGTGCTTCAGGTGTTTTCTTGTACTAAAGGAAAATAACTGGCAACCCATTTGGTAGGCAGAAAAACTACCCCAGAGATGCCCACATCCTCATACTTGTGAAAAGGTTAGGTCACACGGCCATGGGTAATTGAGACCGCTCATCATCTGACTTTAAAATGAGGAAATTATCATGGATTATCTGGGTGGGCCCAGGGTAATCAGAAGTATTCATAGAGTGGAATAGAGAATTGGAAAAGAGAGCCAAAGAAATATTATCATGAGGAAGATGCAACCTGACGCTGCAGCTCAGTTGTAGATAGACCTTTTTACCGTATAATGTCTCATACTGCCACTTGTAATGTCCTTTGTGATGATGTCTGCTTTTTCTGATATTAATATAAACACTCCTGCTTTCTTTTGATTGATGTTATATGATTTATCTTTTCTCATCTCTTTACTACCTATATTGTTCCATTTGAAGTACATTTTTTAATAAACAGAATATAGCTGGGTTATTCTTCACTGTCCACTCTGACAATCTGTCTTTTAATCACTATATTTACATTTAAGGTAATGACTGCTGTATTAGACCTTAAAGTCTGTCATTTTAATTTTTTGGTTGTTTTCTGTTTGTTTCCTCTGTTTTTCATTTCTCTGTTTTTTCTTGCCTTCCTGCCTGCTATTTGTTGTCTCTTTCCCGTTCAGATTGGGTCTTTTCTATTGTTTTCTCTCTAAGTTCACTTCATCCATCTGTTGAGTTAATTAATTGAGTTTTTATTTTAATTGTTGTATTTTTCAGTTCTATAATTTCTATTCAGTTCCTTTTTATATCTTCTTGCAGAAACTTTCTATTCCTCTGTTAAAATTCTCTAATATTTCATTTAAATGTATTACCACAGAGTGACAAGGAAAGGCCAAGTTCCCCACTGGTATAAACTGACACTGTCTGGGGAATGGTTACCTTATTATGGCCTCAGAATGATGAAAACTTTGGCAACTCATCTGGACTCTACTGTTAACAGTTTGCTGCTGCTGCTGCTACTTCTTCTCGTTGATGTTTAGCTGGAGTAGAGAATTATTTACCTATAGTTTTCTGTCCTTTGACTGAGAGAGCAGGCTTTTCTTGACCCTTTTTTGAATGCTTCTCTGATCACTTCTGGGCTTCTGGCTTCTGGCTTCTTTATTTCCTCTCTGGATTATAGGAGACCAAAAAAAGAAAAGAAAACCTCACAGCAATGCTGTTCTTTTAGTTCTAAGGCCCCTAGTCTCTTCTCCTTCCAGTCTTCCTGTGTTTGCGGTATCCATAATACCTGGGTTTTCAGTTGAGTATAGGGAAAGGCATAGTGAAATTACTTTTGAGAAACGATCTTCATCTATCTCTTTTAGACTTCATCATTGTTTTTTTGATGAACTTCAGTCCTTTCTCAGCTCTTCTTTCTTCTCCATAATCACTCAGTTTCACTGGTGAGAATTACACCACTCAGATGCAGTGAGCACCACTAGATGCCTCTGCATCCCCCTGTCCCCTATTCCTGCTTCACGGACCAGCCTTGGTCACAGATGCTAACTGCTTGGGGAAAACTCACAACAGCCTTGAGTAGCCCTTGAAGCACATTGCTGAAGCAATGAAGGCATGGCTGTCTACTTATGTGTTATAACTAGTTGTAGAGAGTAGAAGGTGAACAAATTGTCTTTTGCCTCATTTCAGCTCAGCAGAATGAGCCACTGAGGACAGCTATTGTTAATCAGTCTCATGGTCTTTATAGCACGTGGACTCTTCTAGAGTTTGACTGGACTAGTTTTGAATGCTGTGAGTTTTATCTCTTTTTGGTATGCTTGTAGGAACCGTGGTAGCATCATGGAAAATGTTGAGTTGCCAACTGCTAGTAAGATACCGGGAGCTCTAGTGGCATAGTGGTTAAGAGTTCAGCTGCTAACCCAAAGAATGGTGGTTTGTATTGACCACTGCTGCCTGGAAATCCTATTGGGCAGTTCTACTCTGTCCTATAGGGTTGTTATGAGTTGTAATTGACTTGACAGCAATGGGTTTGATGTGTTTCAGAAGGTATCATTTTAACCAGGAAGTCATCATGATGTTGTATTATTCTCTATAAAACAGTAGTTTGAAAAAAAAAAAAATTCCTGTTATTGAAATCAACTTAACCAAACAGTAGGACAAATAAGGGAACTAATAAGCTCATTTTTTATATAGAATGATCATTTCCAGTACATAAATCAGTACAGTAATTTATTTCATCTGTCTCATAACTTAGGTAACTTTTATAAAACCAACCCTCTGAAATTCTACACCATTTATATGATACACTGAAATAGACCTCTCAGTTACTATCTACTAAGTTTATTCATAACTATGAAATGCATTAAACACGAATTATTATTATCCACTTATAGATTTAACTAATGGTCTATAAATATTGAAAGGAATAAAAACTTATGCAAAACTGTCATTTAATATGTCCCTAGTTATTAACTAGGAATCACTAAGTAAATATTTTCTCCTATTTAATATGGTGACCATAAAGACAGTAAGAGACTGGTTGGGAAAGAGGAAGAAGAAAGAAGAGGGAAGATTGAAGAGCAGGATGGTAGGAGTGGAGACAAGGAGTGCAGCAAGGAGGGAGGAGAAGAAAGGCACTCTGTGAGTGTTTGGCCCGTAATATCAGGTTTCTTTTCCAAGGTGAAGTCACCCTCACCTAGGAGAACTCTGTTACTGCAGCTGTCCAGGTGTACACCACAGATGAAGGATGAAGTCTCACTTTCCAGTCAATAAATGCCCTGGGATTTAGAGGCTTAAGCCACCCCCATTAAATTTACTTCAACTTTATTTTTGGCATAGGAGTAAATTTTTTTGTTTTCATCTTTTTCCTGACATTAGTTTAACAGAGACACAGTGAGGAATTTTCCTTAGGTGAGGAGGACATTTGAGACAAAGTAGACAAAGGACTACTTCTATTCTAAAGAAGATCCAAGACACAAAGCTAGAAGTTAGGGGCCATCACTCAAATAGAAGAGAGATTTTAAAAGCCCTGATTATCACACGAACATACATTTGAGGACCTTTCGCAAATATAATTCAATCTGAAAGGCTCTTTCAAGGTTAATGAATATCAATGAAAGTTATAAATTAGATGTTTTTAAAGTGTAAACTTGACCGTTTTTAATCAGGCTAAAAGAGCTATTCCAATTTCTTATGAAAATGAGTGCTGAAATGATCTTACATTTAGAATAATGTGAATGTCTTAAGTTTCCACAGTGTGCTCTCCTCACTCAGTAAGTATTTAGAGCAACCATCCTCCATTAATCGTCCATTAATACTTCATTAATAATCTCAGCACTCATATAATATGACCATACTCATAGAAAGGTGATCCCTATTCATGCCAAATCTGACAATCTTAATGTGGTGTTTGGGTTAGAAAATGAGTTGGTTATAAGGTGCAGAAACTGTGTGAAAATGGAAATCCATATTTTATTTAGTTCATTAATTCACCTTAAGTGAGATGAGCTGATTTTCTAAAATTTCTACCCACATACCATTTAGGTTCAAGGAAAAAAACTGCTGTCATAAACTGAGAAAATATTGAAGTTGTCAAGGATTTCATTTTACTAGCATCTAGCATCCACAATCAACACTCATGGAAGCAATGGTCAAGACACCAAACAGTGCATTACATTGGGCAAATGCGATGCAAAAGACCTCTTTTAGGTGTTAAAAAACAAACATGTCACTTTGCAGACAAGGGCATGCTTGACCCAAGCCATGGTATTTTTAATCATTTCATATGCGAGTGAAAGCTGGTCGTCGAAAAAAAGGTGACCAAATAAGAATTGATGTCCTTGAATTATGGTGTTGGTGAAGAATATTGAGTATACAAGGCACTTCCAGAAGAACAAACAAATCTGTCTTGAAAGAAGTACTGACAGAATGCTTCTTAGAAGTAACGGTGGTGACTTTCATCTCATGAACTTTGGACATGTCACCAGAAAGGACCAGTCTCTGGAGAAGATCGTCATGGTTGGTGAAGTAGAAGCCATCAAAAAACAGAAAGACTGATGGCATAAGAGTAGGCACTGTTTTGTTCCATTGTACACAGTGTCACTACGAGCTGGAACTGACTTAACAGCATCTAACAACAGCAACAACATTTGTTTTGGAATGTCTATTTCATTTTGATTAGATCTACCCAACAACCTGCTCCAAACCATGTCTAAAAGTATGTAGAAAAGCATAAGCATTAAAAGAGGTATCTTTTTAAGTCTCAAATAAGTGTCTCTCTGAGACATCAACCTTGTTGATGTTCCTTGTTCTTTGTTGAGTAGATTGGATGGTTTCCTATAAATTGCAAATAATGATTTAGATAATAATTTAAAACATTTACCAAACACTAACTGTGCTCTTAGCCATGTGGAGCATGATCTCTGTAACAGCAGAGTGCTAGCATCTCATTTACCATTGGGCGTACTTATGACAATTAAAAGAGCAAAAAGGGTAAAACCTGAGGAAACTGGAAAACTGTCAGAGAAGGAAAGCTAAAACTGATTGTCCCTTGTCAAGGGTGGAAAACTTGTATCACTTGGCACATAGTAAGTGCTTAAGAAATGTCTATTTCTTTTTGTGTTTTATAACACATAGAAACAGATAGACGCACACATAGTTAGATGAGCTATCATTGAGTTAGCTCTGACTCATGCAGACTGTATGTACAACAAAAGGACACATTGTCCTGTACTGCATCATCCTCACAGTCACAAGCATGTTCAAGTCCATCACTGAACTATCATTCCAGGCTATCTCACCATGGGTTTCTTTTGCCTTCACTAGTTCTTTACTTCATCAAACATGAGTCCTCTTTCAACAACTGATCACTCTTTAGGATGTATCTAGAACATGGAAGTCAGCAAATGTCCTGTTTCTATCTATAAAGTTTTCATTGGGTAATTTTCAGAAGCAGATGGGCAGGAATTTCTTCCTCTTCTGTCTTAATCTGGAAGATGTGCTGAAACCTGCCCACTACTGGTTACCCTGCTGATATTTTAAATACCAGTGGCATAGCTTCCAGCATCACAGCAATATGTAACCCACGACAGAACAACAAACAGACAGATGGATAGTGGTTTACCAGACATGCTGTTGTTCTTACATGCCCTTGAGCTGTTCCCAACTAGTAGCGACTCCATGTGGCAGAGTGGAACTCTCCCACAAGGTCTCATAGATTATAATCTTTAAAGGAGCAGATCACCAAGTCTTTTTCCTGCAGAGTGGCTGGCTGAATTTCAGCCACCAGGCTTTCAGTTAGCAGCCGAGCTCCTGACTGTTTAAATCACCAGGGCTCCTTTATAAGACATGTTGTTCTAAAGTGCCATGGATTTTTTTCCAACACATAGTGACCCTATGTACAACAGAACAAAACACTGCCCAGTCCTGCAGCTGTCCAGTCCTGCACCATCCTCAAAATTGTTGTTATGCTTGACCCATTGTTGTAGTCACTGTGTCAATCCATCTTGTTGAGGGTCGTCCTCTTCTTCACCGACTCTATACCAAGCATGATGTCCTCCCCTAGGGCTGATTCCTGCTGATAACATGTCCAAAACATGTAGGATGTAATCTTGCCATTTTACTTCTTAGGAGCATTCTGGTTGTACTTCTTCCAAAACAAATTTGTTCATTCTTTTGACAGTCCGTGGTGCAATATTTTTTACCAGGACCACAATTCAAAGGCATCAATTCTTCTCCAGTCTTCCTTATTCATTGTCCAGTTTTGCATGCATATGAGGTGACTGAAAACAACATGGCTTGCTCAGGAGCATCTTGGTCTTCAAGATGATGCCTTTAGATTTGCCCAGTGCAATGCATCATTTGATTTATTGATTGATGCTTCCATGGGTTTAACTGTGGATCCAAGTAAAATGAAATCTTCAGCAACTTCAATCTTTTCTCCATTTATCATGATGCTGCTTATTGGTCCAGTGGTAGGAATTTTTGTTTTCTTTATACTGAGGTGTAACCAATTCTCCTGATCTTTGATCTTCATCAGTAAGTGCTTCAAGTCCTCTTAACTTTCAGCAAGCAAGACTGTATCATCTGCATAATGCAGGCTGTTAATGAGTCTTCCTTCAATCTTGATGTCCTATTCTTTGTACAGTCCAGCTTCACCCTACTGAGTAAGCACAGTGAAAACATACAATATTAATGCACATTTTTCTTGACTTTAAACCATGTAGTATCTCCTCATTCTGTCTGACTACCTCTTGATCTACGTACAGATCTCTCTTTAGCACAATTAAGTGTTCTGGGATTCCAATTCTTTGCAATCTTATCGGTAATTTGTTAAGATCCACACAGTCAAAAACCCTTGCACAGTCAATAAAACACAGGTAACTATCTTTCTGGTATTTTCTAGTATTGTCTGGGATCCATCCAACACTGGCAATGACATCCTTGGCATCACATCTTCTTATGAATCTGGCTTGAATTTCTGGCAGTTCCTTGTTGATATACTACTATAGCCATTTTTGAATGATCTTTTACAAAATTTTACTTGCCTGTGATATTAGTAATATTGTTCAATAATTTCAAAACTGGATGTATCACCTTTCTTAGAAATAGGCATTGATATGGATACATCCATTCGCCTAGCCAGGTAATTGTCTTCCAAATTTCTTAGCATAGACAAGTGAGCACTCCAGCACTGCATCTGTTTGTTGAAACATCTCGTCAGTTGACATTCCATCAATTTCTGGAGCCTAGTTTTACACCAAGTCCTTCAGTGCAGGCTGAATTTCTTCTTTCGCTAGTACCATCAGTTCCTCATTGTATAGTACCTCCTGAAATGTTTGAACGTTGACAATTCTGTTTGGTACAGTGACTCTGTCTATTCCTTCCATCTGTTCCTGATGCTTCCTGTGCCATTTAATATTTTCCCTGTAGAATGCGTCAGTATTGAAACTCAGGCTTAATTTTTTTCTTCAGTTCTTTCAGCTTGAGATATGTCAAGTGTGTTCTTCCTTTTGGTTTTTGTATCTACACATCTTTGAACATGTCTTTATGATACTTTACTTTCTTGAGCCACCATTTACATCTCCTGTTCAGCTATTTTACTTCAACATTTCTTCCATTCACTTTAGGTAATCTACATTCAAGAGCAAATTTCAAACTCTCTTCCAACATCCAAGCTGTTTTTCAGTTTCTTTCCTGTCTTTTTAATGACTTTTTTCTTTCTTCACGTATAATGTCCTTGATGTCATTCCACAACTCATCTGGTGTCCATGTCAAATCTACTGCTGCAATGGTGTTGCTGCCTAACTGTCCGCTGGCGGAAAGAAGACAGGACACACGGATTCGAGCCACCTTGCCGGTTGCTTACTTTATTCTTCTCTCTCCTCGGCCGTCCGTCCTCGGCCGTCCGTCTCCGTCCGCGTCCCCCGCGTCCTGGTGCTTGCTCAATATATAACCTAGATTCCTCCAATCCTCATGTGCCACGCTCTCCCAAGAAGGAGGCCCACAATAGGCTAGCGGGAAGCCACTGCCCACAGGCATGCGCCATGAAAGCCCTAGGTCCCGTAAACAAGGGTGTGGTTGGGAAATGACAGCTGTTCTGAATCCTGATGCATGGTAGCAATCAGGAAAAGGAAGGTGTGCTGTTCTGGCGCTGGGCGCCAGCATGTCCCGCTTACCACACAATGGTCTCTAAATTCAGGGCGATATACTCAAGGTCATAGTTTTGCTGTCATTGAGTTGTTCTAATTTTCTTCAGTTTTAACTTGAACATGTGTATGCATAATTGATAGTATGTTCCTTAGCTGTCACCTGGCCTTGTTCTGACAGATGATGTCAAGCTTTTCCAATTTGATTGCGAGTAGTCCATTTGGGGGAGATCCATGTGTATAACTTAAACCAAACCCATTGTCACTGAGTTAATTCTGACTCATAGTGACCCTATAGACAGAGTAGAACTTCCCCCATCAAGTTTCCAAGGAATGCCTGGTGAATTTGAGCTGCTAATCTTTTGGTTAGTAACTGTAGCACTTAACCATCACAACACCAAGTTTTCCAGTCACTGCTTTTGACAAAAGGTGTTTATAACAAAGAAGTTGTTGGTCTTGAAAAATTCAGTCATGAAGTCTCTGTCATCATTTCTATCACCACGGTCATACTTTTCAATTCCTGATCCTTCTTTGTTTCCAGCTTTCGCATTCTGATCACTAGTAATTATAAATACATTGAGATTGCATATTCCATCCATTTCAGAATGTAGAAGTTTGCAGAAGTCTTCAATTTCTTCCAGATTGGCCTTAATAGTTGATGTATAAATTTGAATAATAGTCATTTTAACTGGTCTTCCTTGTCGGCATATGGATACTGATCTATCACTGAGAATCTGTACTTAAGGATAGATCTTGAAATGTTGTTCTTAACAATGAATGCAACATCATTCTTCTTAAGTTGTTGTTCCTGGCATAGTGGACCATAGGATTGCCCAATTCAAAATGGCCACTACTAGTCCGTTTCAGCTCACTAACACCTAGGATATCAATGTCTGTGTATTCTGTTTTATTTTTTACAATTTCCAACTTTCCTTGATACATACTTCACACGTTGCACATTGTGAGTATTAGTGGATATTTGCAGTTCTTTCTTCTCATTTTGAGTTGTATCACATCAGAAAATGAAGATCCAGAAAGCTTGATTCCATCTACATCATTAAAGTTGGCTCTACTTTGAGAAGTCAGCTCTTCCCTGATTGCATTTTGAGTAATTTCCAACACTAGAGGTTCATTGTCCACCACAATAGGAGTTAAGGAGAGCCTGGTGGCATAGTGGTGAAGTACTACAGCTGCTAACCAAGAGTTTAGCAGTTCAAATCCACCAGGTGCTCCTTGGAAACTCTGTGGGCCATTATTCTGTAACCTATAGGGTCACAATGAGTCAGAACTGACTCAACAGTACCTAACAAACAAAACAAACAATAGGAGACAGGAGAACTCTGGTGGCATGTTAGTTAAGTGTTATAGCTGCTAACCAAAAGGTCAGCAGTTTAGGTCTGCCTAGGTGCTCCTTGGAAACTCTGTGGGGAAGTTCTACTATGTCCTATACAGCAGCTGTGAGACAGAATCAACTAGATGGCAGTTTTTATTTTTTATTTTAATTTATTTTTTTATATGAGGCAGTATTTCACTGTCATTCATAAGGTTTTCACTGGCTAATTCTTTTCAGAAGCAGACCACTGGATCCTTCTTCCTACTTTGTTTTAGTCTGGAAGCTTAGCTGAAACCTGCCTGCCGTGGGTGACACTGCTGGTATTTGAATACTGGTGGCATAGCTTCCAGCATCACAGCAATACAAAAGCCCTCACTGTACAACAAACTGACAGATGCATAAGGATTATAAGACATAGTGCATGCCAAAGAGAGGTGTTAAAGCAGGTGGAAAAACACGCTTATGTGTATGAAATAATAGTGTTTCTATGCAGATAGTGCTTTATAAAAATTAAGTGGTAAGTTACATGATTAAGTTCAGTTCAGTCACGGCAGGTTGACTACCTCATTTAAGGCACAGTGTTAAGCACTGTACTGAGATACAATGTGTGCCCCATCCCATTGGGTTAGTGCAGAGATAACAGGTCTCATCTGAGGTGAAAACGTCCTCTGAAGCTTACATGACATAAAATCCACTACTCAAAAGAAAAGCCATTTGATGATCATTGTCAGTTTTTCTTTTCTCCATCAAACCTTAGGGAGGTTTGAAAATTGGCATTAAAAAAATTAAAATTTAGCCGGTAAAAGCTACATTGCCATTGCAGAAATGCAAAACACCTTTTGAAATCCATGCCCACCCTCCTTTTTGTGCAGCTTGCAAACTCGTAACACTAAAACATTCTAACTGATTTTATTTCCTTACTTTGTGTAAAGTGATTTGATCCCAAGCTGAGACTTCATCTGCCCGACATTCAAACCTCAGAAAAATTTACCAGCCTGGTTTTGAACTCCTCAAAACAGTAGCTTTTAGTGGAAAAGCTGACAGACCCTTAAGTATAGCAACGAGAATGGCACTAACGATCATAAATATGAGCAGTGATTCCCAAACCGAAGACAGGCAAATAGTTACCCAGCTGCTACAGAAATAGCAAGATAGAATTAAAAGAGAGAGAGAGAGAGAGGAGAAAAGAAATTAAATGAAATGGATATTAGCTGGAAACATCTGTGTTCACCACAGAGCAAAATGCATATTCAGCAGTGAGTTTATTGGCTCTTTAGAGGATGTGAATGGTGCGTTGTAAATAATGACACGCCTGTAATAAATTCCACGCAAAAGGAGAGGGGGCCTCCGTGTGTTCCTCCCACAATTCACATTGCCGGGTCCCCGCTGTGAGTGATGATTCACAGCAGTCACAAATTCCTGTTTTCAAAATGCTATTGTATACTCTAGGGCTTTCATTAAGTTTTACACTAGCTGGAGAAATTTAAAACTTGAGAAGAGGGGGCGGGGGAGAACGAGGGGCTCTCGGCGGTGACGTGCGTTTAACACTCACTCGGAGGCATTGATTGATGGGGTGGGCGGCTGTGCCTCCCAAACACCTTGCGTCGCTCCCATCCTTCTTCCTTCTGGAAATTCATAACGAAAGAGAGAGCAGAGATCAGGACTTCCTGATGTGACGGGAAAGGAAGAAGACAAGCTAAAGATCTCCACAGCTGAATGTTGAGAGGCAATTGGGAAACCGCGTGAAGATATAGGGCGCCATATTTCACAGACTCCAAAGGAGCCTGCATCTGCCTGAACTTTCTGGACCGAATTGTGGTGCCGACTGACTCTGCAGAGTTCTAAAGGCTGTATCACCCTGCAAGATTTAGGATTCGCTAATTATGGGTTCAAATATCATCTACTGAATCCGACTCTATCCAAGGTAGTGTTTGCTGTGACGGGAGCTAATACTCAGGCAGCATACTGTTTAACCTGAATGAAAATATTTTCTCGTCGAACTGGGTATCTGTACAAAGAAATAAACGGGGTCCATTGGCACTGTGCGAGGTGGGGCCATTCACGATGCAGGGCCTTCCAGTTCCAAGGCATTTCTAGCCAAATGGTTGTTCTACAGCTGCAGAGTACGCTGATGAGTGTTTGGCAGTGTCTCAAGGCTTCCAGCCCTCCGAGTTACCCAGGAAGCGCATTGTCTGGTGGCCACCCCTGTCTGCACATAAGAAGAAGAACTGAGTTGTCTCTTGGCTATAGAGGTGCTCAGAGCCTGAGGGTAGAACCTGTGCTCTCACAGTGCCTTGCACAGCAAACTGGACATAACACAAATGTAGGGACCTCTGTACTCAGAGGGGGTAAGTCTCCACTTAAGATTGCCGGGAGGGTATTTATTGAGAGTTCTAAGTCCTGTAAGGTACTCTTTGTGTATTTCCTCTCTAGTTTCCAATCTCTACAGACAGCAAAAATGCTCAAGTTGTTATCTGACAAAATAGTTAATTCAGACCAGTTCCAGGGTGTCTCTTCTGCTGTCTTTTTAAATAAGCTAGTGTCTGGAGCCACTGATAGCTTTCTTTTCTGAAACACATTCCATGAAGAAATCTTTTGTGTTGATTCTAGGGTAATTTCCAGGTTTTTGTTTGGTTGGTTGTTTTGCTTGTTTTTTAAGAGGTATTTAGGATTTTGCTAGACAGTTTTAAAAGCAAGAAACAAACACACCTTGTTTCACAATATGTTAAGTCCCATCTTTCATAATCTGCAGAAGTGAGCTGTCTTCTTTCTAGGCCCCTAGGATAGCCCACATACCCTGCCTTCTCTTTTCCTGAGGCAGAGAGAGGGACTCCAAATGGATCGTGTGGTCCAGGCCCATGCTCTGCTGAAGAGCAGCACCTCACGAAACCTGACAGCAGGCTGCTGAAGTGATTTCTCAGGGGTAATCAGTCAGTGGCTATGGCAACACTGGAACGTCTGTATTTTTATAGGGAAGAGCATCTCCATGAAAATGAGGTGAAGAACTGACACAGGAAATCCTCACTCTGGAAAGTAGATTCTTAATGTTAATCAATGAGTGAATGTGTCAAGCCATTAACTTAAATCTGCAGTCCCTAACTGGGCACCTATGATATGCCTGGTAGCGTGCTATGTTTTACAGGTGATCCAAAGTTGAACAAGTCATGACTACGCCTTCCGGAGAGGAGACACTGGGAAAGATATGGGCGTGTCAGCAATTCACAGCAGCACAAAGCTGTTCATTATCAGAAAGATAGAAGATGAGAAGGGATGTGCTGTATGTTTTTTAAATGATAAAAGGGATGGGTGAACTCAGATCACTTGTTAAATCCAAAGAAACTAGAATGTGGATTTTTTTTTTCTTTTTTCTTTTTCTATATGAATCTGCAAGAACTGTTAGGGAGTATGACAATAGTTAAACTTCAGACAATAGGTAAACTTTGTAGCCTAATGTCTCCAAAAGATAATAAGAACTGAGCCAACATCAAAAATTGTTTAGATAGCTTTTTTCGGGATATCAAGGACATTTAGGATCTAATCATGCCCTTTGGTTGAACATTCAATGATACTATTTGCACGAGCTCAGCTAACTGATGAGTGGGATCTCAAGACGTTTTCTTGTTGGTTTCTGGAAGGATGGTTGGGGATGTCCATAAAGCAGTTCTTGTCCATATGGCTGACAACTCTCAGAACCCTTACAACACATCTGTCTCTGTATTAGTAGAGTTATCAGAGTAGATGCTGAAGCAGTTAGGCTTTGGATTTGAATGAAGATGCCTAATTGTGAATTACAAAAACCACTCCATACTGTACATGCTGAATTCCCTGAGCTGTGCATATGCCTGTGCATTACACATATAAGACACATCTGTACACTCAAAGCAAACATGATGGTAAACCTCATATCTGAGTGGACTCAATCAACAAGTATTGGAACATTAAAAGATAAGATAATTGCTTTACAGTAAATGCAGTGGAGAAAAGTGTCTTCTTTAGCATTGGAGTTCTTTACAAAACCACATGTATTCACTAGTTAGCACAGAGTCATCTCCAATTAGAGGCAACCACACGTGGGCAAGAATAGAACTATATACGGTTTTCAATGGCTGATTTTTGGAAGTAGATTTCCAAGGCCATGATGAGTCAGAATCAATTCAAAAGCATGCAGGAACAATATATACAATAATTATTTTGCATTGCTATTAGTAATTAATTATTTGGAAACCCTGGTAGAGTAGTGGTTAAGTGCTACAGTTGCTAATCAAAAGTTGGGCAGTTCACATCTGTCAGGTGTTCCTTGGAAACCCTATGGGGCAGTTCTACTCTGTTCTATAGGGTCTCAATGAGTTGGAAACGACTTGATGGCAGTGGGTTTTGGTTGGTTTATTAGTTACTTACAACTGGCAGAGCTGTGAAATAAATCCTACAGAATCAGAATCAATTGATTTCCAGAGTTCTCTACTACCTGCCTCTGGAGTCTAGACAATCCTTAGCATTCCTCCAAAATACAGATCTTCTCTTGCTCTATTTAGTTCATCTTTCTAGCTTCAGAGCTTCAACAGTTCCTTGCAGAAAGTAGGCCCACTTGATAAGCATTTACTTGAACTGTGAATACATGCATGTCTTTGATGGTTAGAATAATCTTATTTAAACCCATTTTCAGGGCTGACCCATCTCTGGAGAGTGAATTGAGTCAGGAGACTCCTAAATTTTGCCCCCAGGGCAGTCACAGTGCAATTGTACAGGCTACAAGCTGAACAATCACAGGAGGGATCACTGACAAGAATGTCACTTTCTAAATTTGTGCAGAACACACTGCTGTGGAGTCAGGAACAAGGGATAAAGAAAGGAAAGAGATGACAACATACAAGAGCCCTCGCTTTGGCTCCAAAAAGCTTGTTCCACGGCTGTGTACTTCCACAGGGCTTTATATTCCCACCAGACAAACCAAATAGGAGCCAGTATAAAGTCATACAGAAAGAAGCTCTCAAAAAGCACAAGTAGAAATCTTTTTAAAAAATCTTTTTAGGATAGAATGTTTTGTTTGAGAGAAAAAGCAAAACAATTGCTTTGTAAAGATCACTATCTACATATGACATGTGGCTGCATTTGAGAGAAGGGTTCCATTACTCATTTTTATTCCCCTTGAAGACCAGGCATTTGTAGACAGTGATGTTAAAAAGTGATCATTTTTTAAAGCATTCTGCTCTTTGTAACATGCCAACTTCCACTACCTTTCTTTTAATTAGCATTATATTTCATGCCCCAGAAAGCCAGCATTCTCTGTAAGCCACTACAGCCTCTTTCCCCTCCTCCAGGCACCTTTGGGCCCAATTACTTCATCACTGGGGTGGGCGCCATGCTCTTCAGTGACTTTCATTACTCTGTTTGTAATCCTCTTCTCTGCAGAGGGTCTCCAAGGGCACATTGCCACTTCCAGGGAATAACTCTGGGTGTGCAGATTCAGAGTCCTTTCATCAGTTGAGAGCTTCAGGGTTGCACAGGCAGACCATTGCACTTCCCAGCCTCTTGTACTCAGAACACCTTACCCCAGCATGCACTGTAAAATGAAGTCCTAACAGGTTAAAATGGTGTTTTATCTTCATTCCGAAGATACTGTTGATGGCAACTTTCCAGAGTCTTCTTATTCCCAGACCCAACAAAGGAGAAGCATATCTTCCCCAAAAATTGAGTTCATCCTTCTGGAGTATCTAGTTACCAGGAGAGAGAGAGACACATATGAGAGTTTCTAGACTTTACCAAGACTCACCACAAAATCAGATGATGGGAAGCCAGCAAGTCTGATAAGAACAAGATTTGCTTTATTAGATTGTTTTCTCTTTCCTTAGAGTGATATTCTTACCCTGAACTCCAATCCAACCTCTACCTGCATACACACAGATGCAAATTTTGAAGGATGGGGGAGAGAAGTTCTGGGAAAGTTAAGAGGAAAAGAGAAAGGCCAGCAAAAATTCACCCCATACTTGCCATGACTCAGTTCTCAGTTGACTTAGCAACACAGGAACTCTGTGTCTTCTAGAACAGCATTTCCTCGACTACCAGACACCGACCTCCAGAAAAAAGGACAATGACTTTTCAGTCACTACAAATAAACAAACTAGCCACAGCCAGCCAAGTGCTATTGAGTCAGATCGAAAAACCAAGCCCATTGCCATAGAGCTGATTTTGAATCAGAGACCCTATAAGACAGAATAGAACTGCCCCATAGAGTTTCCGAAGAGCAGCTCATAAAGTAGATTCAAATGGCTGACCTTTCGGTTAGCAGCTGAGCTCTGAAGCATTGTGTCACTGGGTGTTTTAGTCAGCTAGTACTGCTCTAACAGAAATATCAAGAGTGGATGGTTTTAACAAAAGAATATTTATTCTTACACAGTCCAGTAGGCTACAAGCCCAAATTCAGGATGTCTGCTCCATGGAAAGGCTTTCACCTTGTCAGCTCTGGAGGAATGTCCTTGTGTTGCATCAGCCTTTGTCCAGGGAGCATCTTGGTGCAGTAACCTTAGGTCTGAAGGACATGCTCTTCTCCCCGTGCTGCTTTCTTGATGATGTGAGGTTCCCAGTTCTCTGCTTGCTTGTGTTTCCTTTTATCTCTTGTAGGATAAAAGGATTAAGGGTGGTGCAAACCATGCTCCAGGGAAACTCCCTTTACCATGGAGCAGGGAAGTAATCTTATGAAGGGATTTATAGTCCCACCCTAATCCTGTAACATACAACATGGGAAAAATCACAAAATAGAGGACAATCACAAAATATTGGGAATCATGGCCCAGCCACATAGCTACACATATTTTGGAGGGGACACAGATCAATCCATGACACCAGAGCTATAAAGATACATCCCAAAATACAGTATTTTAAAACTACACTTATAGCTTTTTTATTATAATAAAATTACAAAAATATATTATGTAAGAAGAGTATAAAAACATTTGTATGAGGTGTTTTGGGTGGTACAAATGGTTAAGCATGTAGCTGCTAACTGAATCGTTGTCCATTTGAACTCATTCAAAGGTATCTCAGAAGAAAGGCCTGGTGATTTGTTTCCAAAAGCTCACAGCAGTGAAAACCTTATGAAACAGTGTTACCCTGCACACACATTAGGTTGCCCTGAGTAAGAATTAACTGGGTAGCAAATGGTTTGGTTTGGAATGTACTATAAAAGATAACAATGCTTTTTGAAAACATTGCCACAATATCATCATTCACTTAAAATACATACAGTGAAACCTGTGACAGCCAGAACTCTACAGGACTGCCTAGCTTTTCCACGGCTTGCAAGTTTTCTCCACTTGAGAGAGTGCAGGCCTAACACTTTTCTATAGCTCATTGCAGTGTGAAATAAACTTGAGTTTTCTTTCTCTGATGGGTTTCCACCTTACGTAGGTTTCTGCTGTCTCAGGTTTTACTGTGTCTATATGTACATGTATGCATAATATAAAACCAAACACATTGTTGTGGAGTTGATTCTAACTCATTGTGACTCTATAGAACAGACTAGAATAGCCCCATAAGAGTTTCTAAGGAGTGACTGATGGATTTGAACTGCCAACCTTTCGGTTTGTAGCTGTAGCCCTTAATCATTATGCCACTGGGATTTCCCATAGGTCTGACAGTTAGGTTCATGAACTCATCTAAGAAGCAGTGCTACAAACCTCATTGTTAAATATCGCTACAGTCACTTTTGAAGTACTCCACCTGGGAAACTATGCACCGATGCCAGCATCTAGTCTACCCTTCAAAGAAATTTTGGAAGGCTTTTTCTGAAATGACCATCAGATCTGTTGCTATGTAACCCTTGATGTCTTGAATGCCATCAAAATGTTTTCCTTTCACTATCTCCTTTATCTTTGGAAAGAAGTCATTGAGGGTCAGATCAGGTGAGTAGGTAGGGTAGTCCAATGTAGTTATTTGTTTACTGGCTAAAACCTCCCTCACAAACAGTGCTGTGTGAGCTGGTATATTGCCATAACGCAAGAATCATAAGTTGTTGGCAAAAAGTTCAGGTCGTTTTTGTCTAACTTTTTCATGTAGTCTTTTCAATACTTCCAAATAGTAAAGTTGATTTACTGTTTGTCCAGTTGGTACAAATTCATAATGAAAATATCGATGATATCAAAAATGGTTAGCAGCATCATTTTGACACATGATTTGGACTGACCGAACCTTTTCAGTCATGGAGAATTGGTGGACCTCTACTGTGCACCTTGACGCTTTCTTTCAGAATCATATCGGTACACCCATGTTTCATCACCAGTGATAACACAGCCCAAAACATCATCTTGCCTCTCCAAAATGTCTTGGTAAATTTTGACTCTCCTTTGCTTTTGTTTGTTGGTGAGCTAACTGTTTCTCTATCAATGTTCACTTGGTCATCTATACTTCTCACAGTTGCTAATGATTTTGGTTCACAATTCAACAAATTTTTGCAATGTTTTCATCAGTTCTGCTTGTTACTGGCTGCTCTGACCTCTCTTCATCAGTCACACCTTGTTTCCCTTCAAAAAAACATTCAATCCATTTGTACATTGCCCCATAAACTTAGAGTAATGTGTCCGATTTCACTTCCACTCATGCGAAGTTTAAGTAGAAATTTAATGTTTGTTTATTGCTCTAATTCAAGCTCCAACATTCTTATGATGGCACACAAAAACATGTAACAACAATAATAAGCACTGCTCAGCAAGACACCACCACATGTTGACACAAACATAGTTGTGAGACACTGATTTATGAAGGTTATGAAACCTCACTGAGTTGCTTGTACACTACTCCCAACATTAGCACACAGTGGCAATTTCGTGAACTTAATTATCAGACCACACACACACAGATACACACACATACATATGTATATGTATTTCCTGCTTAATGTGGATTCTAACTCACGGCAACCCCATGTCTGTCAGTAGAACTGTGATCTGTGAGGTTTTTGATGGCTGATTTTTCAGAAGTAGATTGACAGTTCTTTCTTCAAAGGTATATTTGGATGCATTCATACTTCCAACAGGTGGCTTATGATGCACTTCATGAATCTCTGCTGCCATCTTCACATAGCCATCTCACTTCTGTGAGATCTGACAATTAAGTCCATGAACTTAATTGTTCTAAGCGCTACATATCTCATTTCTGAGTTATCACTACCGTCACCTTTGAAATACTCCCCTTGGGAAGCTATGCACCAGTGTCAGCACCTAGTTCACCCTTCAAAGCAGTTTTGGAACTCTTTCTGGAATGGCCCATGCACACAGTGGCACAGTGGCACAGTGGCAAGCTTGCAAACCTAATTGTACAGCTGTCTGTAAGGGAGTTTTTAGGCAGTAAACAAATAACTGTATAAGAACACCCTCCCTACTCACCTGATCTGGCCCCCAATGACTTTTTTTCTTTCCCTGAAGATAAAGAAAAATTGAAATGAAGACATTTTGATGATATTCAGGACATCAAAGGTAATATGGAGACAGCTCTGATAGCTGTTCTAGAAAGGAAGTTCAAAATTGCTTTGAGGGATAGACTAGGTGTTCGCATAGGTGCATAGCTTCTCAAAGAGACTACTTCACAGGTAATGACAGTGATATTCAGCCATAAGTCATGTAACACTTTTTCTAGGATGAGTTTGTGAGCTTAGTCGGCAGTCCTCATATGTCTCTTCTTTTTGTAAGGTCAATACTCATATTGATTAGGACTCACCCTATTCCAGTATCATCTCATGCTTAACTAACTGATCACATCTTCAAAGACTGTGTTTCCAAACAATGTCGTGTTCACAAGCACAGGAAGTTAGAACTTAAATGTATCTATCAGGGCGCAATTCAACCCCTAACACCCTCTCTTTAGAGAAAGCTTTCACTTCTAGATCATGTCTCTACTACAATTGATCTCTCAGCCTGTGACACTCAACTTGAGCCATCCTCTACTCCGTAGTCAGAGTTAGATCACGTCCTCACTCACAATAACTATCTTTCTCAAATCCTCAATTAAAATACTCCATTTCTTGACCACCATCTTTTCTCCTTTCAAATTGCATTCTCTATTTCTTCTCTGCCTATTTCTAACATCTTTAAACTCTCCACTTCTTGAGGATGGTTCTCTTCTATTTTCTTTTCTACGTAGCTGACACCTTTTTAACATTTAGGACAGCAAGCACAGAGTTCTTGCCTCCTTGTCCATTCATTGCATCTTCCAGGAAAAAAAAGAAAATCAACCCAGCCATCTACTTTTGCTGTTCCCATTACAGGAGTCACTTCAGATGCAAGCTCTCTAACTTCAATTAAAATCTTAATGTGGCTGAAAGTGGCATTTTGAGTTAAGAGACAAGTAGCAGCTCTCCATGTGGAAATAAGAGTGTTGTAAAGGACAAATAGGGGCCTTAGGTGAGGCTAATGCTTAAACATTTGGCTATTGAGCAAACAGTTGGAGGTTCAAGTCCAACCAAGGACTCCTCCGAAGAGAAATGCAGTGATCTGCTTATGAAAAGTAGCCATTGAAAACCCTGTGGAGCATAATTCTGCTCTGACACATGTGGGGCCACCATGAGTCACAGTGGATTCAATAGCTACCAGTACTTGTTCTGGTAAAATGTTGCGTCTGGCACCCCAGTGACCAACACTGGAAAAAAACCCGTATCCGAGGGAGACAGGAAAAGGGATGAGAAAAAACTCACATCACACAGGATAAAGTTGAGGCCAGGTGGGACCAAGGTCTCTGATGGAGAGCAATGGTCACCATTCCTCAACAGGAAACTTTATTTATAGGGTTACAATCAGTAGGAGGTTGGCAGGGCAGTCATTCTGCAAAAATGGTTACAATGGTAATGGAGTATCTCATGACTGGCTGATCCATACGCAGAAGTATCATCAAGGCACAAGGTAGGGGAAAGAGGCCAAGGTCAGGCTTTCTCAGAGGCTCTATCATACACGAGAAAGGCCAAAACATTTGTGCGGAAGTATCAGCCCAAGATACTGAGATAGGAGGACTGAGAGAGAGACAAAGGTCAACCTTTCCCGGAGATTCTTCCATGCCCGAGAAAAGCCTAAACCTATATCAGTAAGACAATAGGTGGGACAGAACATTCCTAGCAGCCTTCAGCAGTAAAAGAGAGTTAAGCGAAGACATTCACATATAGATCTTGGCAGAGAGAAACAAAAGGGTTAATTGACTGTGAAGTTTTGTCTCCAAGTCAATTCTAGATTAGCAAATGTGACTGGCTCACCATCCAGGCTATATATTTATATTTGATTTGTCACAATCATCTGACTCTGGTTTGTGTGTGTTTTCCTGCTGAATCATCAGAAGCTACTGCAGATGACATTCAGGATGCGTTAGACACACCCACTGGAAGGTTCTACATATCTTTCGATAATGAGGACATATTGAGCACTTTCTGCCTGCTTGGTGCTATGCTGAGTGTTCTGCACAATAGGAGACAAGAAGACTCATAGTCACAGTCCTCACAGGTTGCTAATCCCACTAGGAAGATGAAAATAAACCTTAACTCTATAATGATTAGAGAACAAGCATGGGTAAACTCTAACATGCTGACAATGAGTGAGGTAGAAATTCAAAGATAGTAGAAATTAGTGAGCTAGGAAAAGTCCTTGAGTGAGGATGAGAGCCTAGTTGTTTTTGAAGGAAAAATAAAATATGGGAAAACAAGACCCACTGCAGTTAAGTTGATTCTGACTCATAGCAACCCTATAGGACAGAGTAAAACTTCCCCCTCAGAGTTTCCAAGGAGTTCCTGGTGGACTCAAACTGCCAACTTCTTGCTTAGCATCTGTAGCACTTAACCACTATGCCACCAGGGTATCTAGAGAGATGGGAAAATTCCTCATCAGATAGATTCCTCTGATTCTCTCTAACTGTAGCTCCACTGTGATGTTAGAGGACTCTGCAGTAGATATACCAGGTTAAACATGGATCCCAGCTGATGGTGGACTCACCAGTCCTAACTGGTCTCCTTTGAGAGGCCTTTAGGACTTACGTGAAATGTCATACAGCCAGCCAAGTGCCATCAAGTTGGATCCGACTCTTGGGGGAGTACCAAAACCTAAACCCATTGTCACTGAGTGGATTCCAACTCATAATAACCTTATAAGACAGAATGGCCCTATACGGTTATCAAAAATGGTTGGTGGACTTGAACTGCCACTCTTTTAGTTAGCAGCTGAACACTTAACCACTGTATCACCAGGGCTCCAAGTAGGTAAGTAGGGCTCTCCTAACCTCAGTTTGGTCAAAGAATACCCAAGGGACCAGACATTCTGCCTAAAGCGAGATCTAGTCTTCAGCATCATTTACCAACAACTTCCAACTCCATCCATCCATGCTCACCTGGTTCTAGCAGCCTACCCGAGGCTTCACAAATCAAGGTCTACAGAAGGTTTGCACATGGGGAGCCCTCTGAACACTTGTGGTTTGTGCTCCAAAGACTGAGGCAAGAAGCGAGCCAGGGAATGAGGACAGCTCAATGAGCACGCTCAGCAACTCACATCTTCCTCTCTGGATGGTCCAGTTAGACTGTCAAGTTCCAGAGGGAAGGGAGACGTCTGGTTTCCGTAGTGGAATGAAACATGTCTTCTTACGTTTGAAAGTTATTCCACGTGGTGATATTATGAAAATTCTCTTATCCTAGAATTTACCTATACTTAAAATAGAACACTTTTGTATATCTGAATGTCATGTTCTGAGAAAAGGGCAGAATAGTGCAGGCATATGACTCATATCTAATTCTTAAAGCATTTGAGAAAGGTGTTCTCTTATTAACTGCCCATAGTTCTTTAACATTTACTAAATTATTTACATCACCACCACATTGATCACTTTGGTTTTGTTTTTGATATAGAATACATTCTTAAACTAATGAGTAAACAGGAAGTAAGAATCAACTAAGTGAACAACACTTCTTGCAGAAAAATAGAGGTTGTTTATACAAGGTAGCTTGCTTTTGTTGGTTTGGTTTGAATCTTTGCTCATTTGTTTGCATAAGACTTTTAGGAAATGGGTGAAAACAAAATGGTTAATTCTTAGGTCTATGGGGCAGAGAATGACCAGAATCGTATGCTGTAAAAGAAGAATAAACCACGATACCAGTAAGCCAGGTAGTCATATGTCTTAGCTCTGCCTTTCCAGGTCCTCAATACCAAAAGTGAGATAGTGGAAGCCACATTCATAGATATGTAAGCAGAACCAGTAAGATATCTCTACCATCTAGCTATATATCTAGCAACCCACGTATCTATCTATTCATTCATCTATCACCTATCTATTGAGACAGTTGTATTTTAAGCAATTGGCTCATATGATTAGAGAACTTGGCAGGTCTGAAATTTGTAGGGTACATTATGATAGTAGCGTGCAAAAATCTTTATCTAAAAAATACTAGAGTGGTATATATATGTATATATTAAATTGGAGAGGAGCTGCAAGAAATTTTCTTACCTGAAAATAAAAAATCATATTTTTAAATCAATATGGCCAATGTATCCTGGAGGAAAAAGCATAAAAACAAAACCAATAGCTTCAAATATACATTAAAGGGAAAAAGGAGTGCTCATTGTCTTTTTTACCTGGTACTGCTGTAATAGCAATGCCACATGTGGATGGGTTTAACAAAGAGAAATTTATTTTGTCACAGAAAGTAGGCTAAAATCTAAATTCAGGGCATGAGATTCAGGAGAAGTCTTTCTCTCTGGGCTCTGGAGGAAAGTCCTTGCCGTCAAACTTCCTCTGGAGTGGGAACTTCTCAGGCGCAGGGATCCTGGGTCAAAAGGATTCACTCTATTCTCAGCACTGTTTCTTACCCAATGGTATGAGAAACTTCATTCTGTGCTTGCTTGGTTTCCTTTCCTTTATATCCCAACAGATTGCCTCAAGGTACAATAAAATCTTATACACTGAGTTCTGCCTCAGTAACACAACCACTTCCCATACTCTCCCTCATTAACATCATAACCAAACCCCCCCCCCAAAAACCAAACATAGTGCCATCGAGTCTATTCCTACTCATAGCAACCCTATAGAGGCAGGATTTATAGCATACGAGAAAATCACACAGTACTGGAAATCATGGCCAAGCCAAATTGCTACATACACTTTTTTTTTTAATTTTAATTTTAATTTTAATTTTTATTTAACATAACTGAGTGAAAATGTACATTCACATGTAAATTTACATGCCCCCCTATATGCAGCTTCCACTGCTCTCCCTGTCCGGTGACAGCACACTATTCCTCTCTGCTCCATACATGTCTCATCCTCCCAACAGTCTCCTTTCCCCTCCTCTCCGTCCACTCCCCTTCCTCCAGCCAGAGGTCAGCAAGATGATATCCTATAGATGTATAGAACCAGAAAGTGCTTCCAACATATGGTCACTCTGCCTTGCCAAGTCCAATCCTTTCCTGTCCAAAGAGTGGACCTTTGTTATAATTTATGGGAACGGGCAGCATCAGGGCCGGGGGCCATGCTCCCAGAGGAACCCCAAAACCACTGGACCATCAACTGAGGTCTTTTAGTGGAGATTTCATGATGCACCTTTTTTTTATTCTTGTGCTACACACATTTTGGGGGGAACACAATTAAATCCATGATATTCCACTCTTTGCCCACCACAAATTCATATCCTTGCAACATGCAAAACATATGCATATCAGGGCAAAAATCTTAACTGTAAATCCAAAATCCAGAAATTCTTCTTCGTCTGTGAAATCTGGAGCGTAAGTTATCTGCCTCCAAAGGTACAATGGCAGAACAGGCACAAGCTAGACATTTTTGTTACAAATGGAAGAAACTGAAAAAAAGGGGTAACAGGCACCAAACAAGTTAGGAGAGAACAGATCACATTACCCCTCAAGGCTTTGAAAAAAATCCTTCATTCTCTGAGACATTTTACACAATGGCTCTGTCCTGTAGACTGTAGGTATTGGGCACACTCTCCAAATTCTGAGCAGAAGCCCCTCTGCCTTGAGCTTCAGCCAGGCTTGCTTAGCTTTGGGTTCAATATTCTCATAGTCCACCTATCTGAGTGGCAACTCCACCCTTAGAAACACCAGAGGTACTCCTGGCCTTACTTTCTGAGATGGAGGCAACGTGGCCTCTAGTGTTCCTCGTCTCTTCAGCTTTTGATTAATGTGGCCTCTTGCCCTGGGCCTCATGCCCACATCTGCCCTATTAGTGCAAGTGTACTAAAGCTCTGTAGCTCCACCAAGAAATGCCTAGAGGCACCCCACTCCACTAGCAAACCTTCTGCACATAGGCACTCAGCTCTCTTGCTCCATGGGTTGTCTCTAGCACTATCTGGCACTATCTTTTGGTTCTGTGTTGTGGGTTCACTGATGCTGTTCCTCACCATCTACACCTTCCTTAGTGTTAACAGTTTTCTTCAGTTTCTTCTGAATCTTCAATGCATTCACAATTTGAAAACCGTTTCTAAATTTTAAGTATCTGTTAGAGCAGCATTCCACTTGGGTAGTACCAAAGTCTTAGGCTAGGTTCTCTAAAGAAGCAAAACCAGTAAAGCATGTAAACAGAGAGACAGAGATTTATATCAAGGAAACAACTCATGCAGTTGTAGAGGCTAAAATGTCTCAAGTCCTGAATCAAGACACAAGCTTCACATGGCCTAGGAAGCTGGTGAATTTGAACCCAAGGTAGACAAGTCAAAGAGCTGGATTGCCATTGACAGACTGTGAAAGTTGACAAATCTTCAAACGGCAGGCAAGACTTCAAGGTTTCTTCTGATTCATATAGCTGCAGTGGCTAGCAAACCCAGGACTGGTATGTAAACTGCTGGCTCAAGTCCTAAGAACTAGAAGTTCTGGAAAGGCAGCTTCTGGATCCACAACAAGCCAAAAATCTTGGTGAGGTAAGAAGGAAGAAAGTAGGCAGCAGAAGATGGAGAAATGAATGCTGAGGGGGTGGTGAATCATCACATGCCGCACCCCCTCTGGTACCACTCAGCACACTCCATCATGGGGGTGACCACATTATACAACTGCCAAAACACTGAGAATTATAGTCTCATCAAGCTAACACACAATTTTAACCATCGCATTCACCTAGGGTTCTATTCCAAATCAGAGTACTAAGTTTAAATGTGCATTCAAAAAGAATATGTGCCAATACTTAGAGAGATCCTGTGGGGGTTGGGGGGTGGGGAAACAGTGTATGTAGACTAATCCAATAGCTTACATAAAATGTTAGTTTCTTGGCTGAAAACTGTGCTTAGAACAGTTTGTCAAACAAATTCCCAAGAACATTAAAACACATGCAATGAAGAAATTAATATCATGCATCTCAACATCAGTTAGGAGCTGCATAGATCAAAGATTAGTCTTGGTGTCATGAAGGTCTGATTGACTTTCAAACAAGATAAGAGTCTGAACCATGTGAGAAGCTGGGAGGCTGAACAGCTCATTTCTGAGGATTCCATCAGATGGTAAATGAAAGGCACTGTGGTGGGCGGCATCTGCCAGACAGGTGTGCAAGAATTTGCAGACATACTAGGAAATGAGTTTCAGTGGCTAAATGTACATGCCATATCTGGCGAAGGGGCTGTGATTCCTTTTTCATATTTTTGTCCACAGCAATACAGTTCTTCCTTAATTCTTTCAAGAGTATCAATGAGGAGCCCTTATTTCAAATGGGTAGCAAGCAAATTCTCAGTTAGGTAAACTGCAGCATTACATTTTACTTCTGTCTTTTAATTACAGAATGTGTGATTGAACATTGTTTAGGACATTTTAACTTTATGAGTATTCTGAAAATTGTATTAATTCCCTGTTTCCCTCACACACAATTCTTCATCTAGTATCTTAAAAAGTGTCCCCAAAAGCAGAAAGATGGAGCATGAAAGCTAGAGAGCTGTGTATTTTATGAGGAAACACACCAAAATTTAAAACAAAAGAAAAAGAACTACCTGGAACACAGAAATACCAAGGTGGGGGGCGGGGGGGAAGTGTGATGATAATTGCCAAAACTGACTAACAAAACCACATAAGCAACTAGGGCTTATGTTTGCTTCTAAATCAGTGCTTATTTCCTCACTCAATTGTGCAATTTAACACTGTTATTTTTAGTTCGACTAAAACTAATAAACCTTGGGATTGTCATGTAGAGTTAGTCAGATATTCACATCTCATCATTATCTTTAGAGGTTGTCAATGCCAAAAGGAATATGGCGGAACCCTCATTCCACAAATAAGTCAATTAACTGAGATGAGAATGTCAGTCCACTTAAGGAAACATTCAAGGGACATGATCGTGTGCTGAACACATTGGATAATTTCATCAAAACAACTGACATGCTTTGAGCATGTGAAAGGAGCTTGGGAAGAAAAAAAATACCAAATTGAGGCTGGGGTGAGGAGACTAAAAACATGACTCTCAATATTGCCATTTCTGCAAAGGAGAGTAAAATATGCTGTTAAAAAAGAAAAAAATTCATAGTGACCCCATAGGACAGAGTAGAACTACCCCATAGTGTTTATAACTCTATAAGTCATTACAGAGGCAGACTACCATGGAGACATCCAAATTCTTCAGAAATTTATATTTCTAAATAACCATAATAATGGCAAACATAAAGAGACTGAGCTTAGATTTCAGCACAATATTGTGAAATCAGTAATTTTCTGCAGTAAAGAAGTTATTCTCATTTTTTCTAAGTATGTAGACTGTAATAGTCAATAAATATCTTTCTTGCACTCAAAAATTATATCTTGAACAAAGGCAAGCTAGAAAATAAGTTTAATTTTTAAAATATTTATACATTATGAAGCAAAATGCAATAAACACTATAATCATTGAAGCAAGGAAAATTTTAAACAAATTAATCTGTGTATCATGTTAGTGGTGTACTTCACAAGAAAGGAACACTTACAGATGACTTCTCATTTCTGGACATGGTGGAATAATAGGGACTAGATTTTTCCTTCCATCTGAAACAACTGAAAAGGTGGGGGAGGAGAGGTGATGAATTCAGAACATTTTCTCATACTGTAAATAAAAGAAACTACAAGGATTACGGATATTGCATTAAAAGAATTCGAAAGCCTACTAGGAGAGTCTCTCATAGTCAACTGCCAAAGGTGAGTCAATTTGTGTTTCAGTCAGGATAACTGCAATGTATTGAAACACATGAAAGATGTCAAGTCTTTGAATTCATAATGACACACACAAAATTGTCGAGCATTTTTAAAAGATTCCAGGAATTCAGTTCATTATTTTGAGAGCTGGTAAATAAAATCCAAGGAAAGAATCAAACAATCATTCTGCTCATCCCATAATAATGCTGCCACAGGGTAATCAAATAGCTAAGAAAGGAAAATTTTTCTTTATAAATGTTTTTCAGCTATTAAAGAGTGATAAATATGGACTACCTCCATCTTCAAGCCCTAATAAATTAGTGGCAATGATTACCAATGACTGTTAACATCAGGAGGGACCATCAGACATAACACATCACTTAGAAGTATGCAACACTATTTGTGAAGTACTTTTGCATTAAAAATATCAAACCTGATTATTAACTATACAACCTAAATGCTAGGAGAGAGAAACAAATGATCCCAAAGGATGCATTCAGCAAAATCCAAACTGTAGAAAACTATGCAGAAAGATTCTTAGTTTTTCAGCAGGTAAATTTTGAAGGTAAAGAAGAGACTGAGGCAGAGAGAGAAAAGAAATGTTGGAAACACCTAGAAATTAAAACTGGCAAAGACACATATCAGTGATTGCGCTTGAAATGCATGGATCATATTTAAAGCCTGATTTGAGCAAACTATAAGAAAAAGTTAGAAACAAAGAAATTTAAAAACAGATTGAATACTTAATGATGTTAAAGACATTTTGTTTGGATAGGGTCGCTATGAATTGGAGCCAACTTGATGGCACTTCACGACACAGGGAAAGGGGACCGTACATCCAGCTCTAACCACACTCAGCAGAACTCTGTGTGTATCTGGGCTTTTACTGTAAATTTCTTACACTGTGATGATAAAAGTTCATCTTAACAAGGTATGTAGCGTATTTTCTCTCATCTTCACTGAGTTGTAGGCATGTTTCCGTTGTAAACTTCCTTTGGGTTTTTGCTTTTTTTTCCATCTTGTCATCTTGTACCTTAGTCATTAGGTATTGCTTAACCAGAAATACCACTAAGTGGATGACTTTAACAAAAAAAAAAATCCTGTTCTTACACAGTCCAGTAGGATATAAGTCCGAATTCAAGGTGTCATCTCCAAGGGAAGGCTTTCTCTGTTTGTGGGCTCTAGAGGAAGGTCCTTGTGGCACATCAGTCTTTCTTTGTCCTGACAACATCTTGGTGCAGGAAGCTCAGGTCTGAAGGACATGCTGTACAGCTGGTTATGCTTCCTTGATGGTGTGAGGTCCCCAACTCTCTTCTTGCTTCCCTTTCTTTTATGTCTTGTAGGATAAAAAATAATTTAAGCCACACTCCAGGGAAACTCCCTTAGCAAGGGTGTTGCAGCCCCACCTAATTCTCTTTTAACATAATCCTATCTATTAACCACAAGCAGAGATTAGGATTTACAGCACAGGAAAATCACAGAATGGTGGGTAATCTCACAGTACTGGGAGCCATGGCCCAATCAAAGTGCTATGCACATTTTGGGAGGGACACAATTCAATCCATGATATCTTTGTTTTCACTTTTTTCCCCAAATCTGCTAGAGTATCAAATTCAAATTTTTAGATTGTCATGGTCATTTTATCTCATTCACATCCATAATTCTTGACTCCATCCGCTGGTGATTCTATCCACACTGTATCCAGGTATAGGGTTGGAAAGCTTGTAGAGGTGACTTCCTACTCCAAGAGCAGGCAAGTGTCTGATGTTAAAGATTTATTGTTATTTTTTTAGATATAATAATACTATTGTATATTATTTTTAATAGTTCTTTTTTTTAAGGGATACATGCTGAAATATTTATAGATGAAATAAAATATTGTCTGAAATGTGCTTCTAACTAATCTGGACATAAAATGACAGGAAGGGATCACCAAGAATTTATCTCACCACTGAAACAACCATTTAACTGACAAAAAACTGTCAGAATCAGAGGAGGCAGAGTCAAGATGGTGGACCAGACACACATCTCTTTAACTCCGTCTGAAAATTAAGGCGTGAAATGATAATTAAACGGAGACTTCTGAACACCCAGTCAGCCCTAGAACATGGCATAAGACTCTCAATTCAGACTACATACCACTAAACAGGAAACTTCATCTCTTTCACTGACCCCCATCATTGTAGAATGCTGGCTCTCACGGAGAGAAGGTAACTTTTAACTGTTTTTCTCTGTCTTAGCCAGCAGGTGAGGCTTGGGCTTGACTGGCAGTAAAGTTCAGCTGCACTGCTGATGGAAACAGCAGGTGAAATAGCCACATCTTGAGAGCTTGGCTCTGGACTCTCTATACCTCAGCTTTTCCAACCTCTCTTTCCAAGCCTCCACCACAGAATTGGCTATTCCACAGTGAGTGGGAGATCTTGTGCAGGATGTGATTTTGTTTGACTAGGGAGCAGAGTAACCCAAAAGGAGGCCTCAGCATGGCCTAATTCCCAGGCAGAGAGACAGTACCTGCCTTTTTTTTTCCCCCTGTCTTAGCCAGCAGTCGAGGCTTGGACTAACTGACAGCAAAGTTTAGCCACACCACTGATGGGACCAGCAGGCAGAATAGGCACATTTTGAGAGCCCAATTCTGGACCTTGGCTCTTCCACTGTCTCTTTTCAAATCCCCACCACTGAATCAGCTATTACACAGTGGGCAGGATAGCTTGCGTGGGTCACCATCTTATTAGACTGGAAAGTGGAGTTACCCAAATGGAAGCCTCAGCTAAGCCAAGTGCAACAAGGACTAATTCCCAGGCTAGGAGGCAGTGCCATCCCGGGAAACATTTTTCCAACAGAAAAGCTGTGTTTACCACAGACCTACATTACAGGTGGGGCCCAGCAGCAGATAACAGCAGGGCAGCAGACTTTTCACACGTTGAAACAGTTTAAAGCATCTGGGGGGTGGATATAGAGGTGCTTACTTTGCCAGCTGGGAAGAAGGGCTTGGACACCTGGCAAACTGACTGATTTTGGAAGCTGTCAGATAGCTTTTACCATCCAATATAAGACTACCAAGAGAAATAACTGCACTGCGTCCTGACAACATCTCTTCCAGCCTTTCCTGACCCATATCATAAGGTCAGCTGATGCCTCCCTAGTGACTCCATGAGTAGGGCTGTGTCTTTGCCAATCAGGAGGTGGAGCCTGCTATCCCAGAGATTCCACTGGGCCCAGTCACTAAAGAATATAGAAGTGACTGGTGATCACTGTCTTTATCAATTTGTGCTTTAGATCCTGTTGAGGTAACACTGGAGAAACTAAGCAACATCCAGATGCCCCAAAAGCAACAAACTTTGGACAGAAACTTAAAGAAAAATTCCCCTATGGTTCCAGAAAGCCCCCAAAAGACAGAACTAGAGAACTTCACAGATGACAAAGCTTTTCTGCAACTATCAGAGGTTGAATACAAAAGGATTATATAGAGTGCTCTCCTAGACATTATATAAAACACAGCAGAGGAAAATGAAAAATTAACCAATTTGTTCAAACTGATGAAAAACCACCAATCTGAAATCCAACAGAACAATAACAAAATCAAACAAATAGAAAATTCTATTCAAACCCAAGGAAATAAAATTGAACAAATGGAAAACAGACTTTCTGACTGGGAAGACAGAGCTAGTGACTCCAGCATTATGAGGAGAAATCGGAGAAAAGAAAAAGAAAAATGAAGAAACATTAAGAAGCATGTGGGATTCTATCAAGAAGAACAATCAATTAGAGTTCCTGAACAGAGAGGGACACGTGAAAATATAGAGTATAGCTGTTGAGCTGCTGACAGAAAACTTCCCTGAGATTATGAAAGAAGAGAATATAGATACCCAAGATGTGTATCAAATGCCACTCAATATAGATCCCAAAAGAAAGACTCCAAGATATATTACAATCAAGCTTAACAAAATGAAACATAAGCAGAAACTCTTAAAGGCAGTGAGACTTACAGCAAAGCTAACATCCAGAAGGAAACACTGTAGGCTTTCGTCTGACTTCTCAGCAGAAATGATACTGGCACCGAGTCAATGGGATGGCACATTGACAGCCTTGAAGGAGAAGAACTTCCAACCAAGAATTATATATCTGGCAGAATTATCTCTCAAATGTGAAAATGAAATGAAGACATTCACAGGTAGAGAAACTCAGAGACTTTGTAAAAACCAAACCAAAGCTACAAGAAATACTGAAAGAAGCTCTTGGCTTAGAAGAACAAAATCATTAACTATATTTCAGGAAGCAATAGATGACACACCATCCAGAAACCTACTCAGTTAGGGAAAGCACAAAAACTCAATCAAAGCTATAATATTAAAAGAAGTGATCCAGTGATTATATCATGAAAATTATGATATCATTATATTAAAAAGAGGGATGTACTACAGTCGTTATAGTCCTTCCAAACAGAGAAGTTAATAACACACATAGAAGTTAAAATTGGGTTTAAACATTGATTTCTAAGGAGGATCACAGAGGTAGCCACAAAGCACAATAAAGACACAATATATCGAATCAAGAAACATAATACAGGAGTCTCAAAAAACACAAAACCAACACTAAAAAGGGTGAAAAATCAACCCGTAAATAAGAATGTCCCAGCACAAAACAGTAAGAGCTGCAGAGAAAATACAAAACACAAAAATAAACATATCACAATGACAGCATTAAACACAAACCTGTTGATAATCACATTGAATGTAAATGGTCTGAACACTCCAGTAAAGAGACAACAAGTGACATCTTGGATCAAAAGGCATGACCTATTTACACGTTGCTTACAAGAAATTCGCCTTAGACTTAAAGATAGAAACAAACTGAAAATTAAAGGATGGAAGGATATATACCAAGCTAATAATATACAAAGAAGAGCAGATGTGGCAGTACTAATCTCAGATAAAATAGATTTTAATGTAAAATCCACCATTGTGGACAAGGATGGACACTATTTATTGCTGAAAGTTTCAATACACAAGCAGGACTTAACAATAGTAAATGCACCCAATACTAGAACATCTAAATACATCAGACACTGACTTCATTAAAAAATGAGATACATCACTCCACAATAACAGTTGGAGATATCAGCACTCCACTCTCAGTACTGGATAGATTTTCTAGACAAAAGCTCAGTAGAGACACAGAAGATCTTATTGCCACAATTAACCAACTAGACCTCATTGACATATACAGAACTTTCCATCCATCAGCAGATAACTACACCTTCTTCTCCAGTACACATGGAACAATTTTCAGAATAGACAACGTGTTAGCATATAAAGCACATCTTAACAAAATCCATACCACTGAATTAGTGCAAAGCATCTTCTCAGACCATAAAGCCATAAAAGTCAAAATCAATAGAAGAAAGAACATAGATAGAAATTGGAACTCATGGAAACTGAACAACATCTTGCTCAAAAAGCCATGGGTTGTAGAACAAATCAAGGATGAAATAAAGAAATTTATGGATTCCAATGAGAATGAAAACACTTCCTACCAGAACCTATGGGCTACAGCCAAAGCAGTTCTCAGCGATCAATTTATCTCTATAAGTGCACACATCCAGAAGGAGGAAAGCACCGAAACCAAAGAACTAACCCTACAGCTTGAACAAGTAGAAAGAGGGCAACAAAGGAACCCCTCAGGCACCAAAAAAAAACAGATCATAAAGATTAGAGCAGAATAAAATGACTTAGAGAATAGAAGAACAACTGAAAAAATTGAAAAGACCAAAAGCTAGGTTTTTGAAAAGATCAACAAAATTGACAAACAATTGGCTAAACATACTAAAGAAAAACGGGAAGGAAACAAATAACCCAGTACGAAATGAGAGGGGAGATGTCTCAACAGACCCAACAGAAACCAAAAATATCATAACAGAATACTACAAAAGACTAACAAAATTGAAAACCTAGAGGAAATGGACAAGTTCCTAGATTCATATCACCTACTAAAATTATCACAAGGTTAAGCAGGACAACTTAATAAACTCATCACAAAGATGAAAAAGAGATTGAAATACGTCATCCAAAAACTACAAACCAAAAAAAGCCATGGCCCTGATAGTTTCACTGCAGAATTCCATCAAGCTTTTAGAGAAGGGTTAACTCCAATATTACTGAGACTATTTCACAGCATAGAAAGTGATGAAATTCTCCCAAATTCATTCTGCAAAGCCATCATAACCCTGATACCAAAGCCAGGGAAAGACCCAACAAAGAAAAAGACCAACAAACCAATATCACTCGTGAACCTAGATGCAAAAGAAAAAAAAAATCCTCAACAAAATACTAGCCAATAGAATACAACAACATATCAAAAAAATAATTTATCATGACCAAATTGGATTCATACCAGGGAAGCAAGGCTCGTTCAGCATCAGAAAAACAATTAATGTGATCAACCACATAAATAACACAAAAGACAGGAATCATCTGATTTTGTCAATTGATGCAGAAAAGGCATTTGATAAAGTCCAACACTCTTTCATGCTAAAAACTCTCAGCAAAACAGGCATAGATGGCAGATTCCTCAATGCAATGAGTGCCATCTCTTCAAAGCCAACTGCCTATATCATCCTGAATGGAGAGAGACTGAGACAATTCCCCTTGAGAACAAGAACTAGACAGTGATGCTCACTCTCACCTCTCCTATTCAACATTGTACTAGAAGTTCTAGCCAGAGCAATTAGACAAGACCAAAAAATAAAGGGCATCTGCATCAGCAAAGAAGCAAAAATCATCTTATTTGCAGATGATATGATTGTATATGCAGAGAATCCTAAAGAATCGGTAAGTAAATTATTCACACTAATAGAGGAGTTCAGCAGTCTCAGGACACAAGATAAACTTAAGAAAATCAGTAGGATTCCTTTATACCAACAATGATATTATTAAAGAAGAAATCACCAAATCAGTTCCGTTTACTATATAGCCCTTAAGAAGATAAAATACCTAGGAATAAATCTAACTAGAGAAATAACAGACCTTTACAAAGGGAACTCCAAGACCTTACTACAAGAAACTAAATGAGACTTAGACAAATGGAGAAACCTACTCTGTTCATGGACTTAACTTTGTGAAATTGTTTGTTTGACCCAAAGCAGTCTACTCACATAATGCAGTCCCAAAACAAATTCCAGAGTCGTTTTTTAACGAGTTGGAGAAACAGATCACCAGCTTTGTTTGGAAAGGAAAGAAGCCTCGGATAAGTAAAGCACTAGTGAAGAAGAACACATTGGGAGGCCTCTCACTACCCGACTTTAGACCCTATTACACTGCCACAGTTGTCAGAACAGCCTGGTACTGGTACAAAAAGAGAAAGATAGATCAATGGAACAGAGTTGAGACACCAGAGATATCACCATCCTCCTACAAACAGTTGATATTCGATAAAGGCCCTAAGATTTTAAACTGGGCTAAAAGCAATCTCTTTAACAAATGGTGCTGGCAAAATTGGATATCCATCAGCAAAAAATTGAAAAAAGACCCATTTCTCAAACCTTATACAAAAATCAACTCAGACTGGGTAAAAGACCTAAATATCAAAACTAAAATGATAAAGCTCATCCAAGAAAAAATAGGATCATCAATGGAAGTTTTCATACACAATGTAGATGGACTTTAAAAACTGACAAAGTGCTATCAACAGAAGAGAAAACAGATAAATGGGAACTACTGAGAATCACAGTTTTGCTCATTCAAAGACTTTATCAAAAGAATAAAAGATCACCTACAGAATGGAAAAAAATATTTGGCAACTGTATATCTGACCAATGTCTGATGCCCATAATCTATAAGGTACTACAAAATATCAACAAGAAAAAGATAAATAGTCCAATTAAGCAATGGGTCAAGGAGATGGAGAGACACTTCTCTAAAGAGAAGATCCAGGCAGCCAAAAGACACTTGCAGAAATGCTCACAATCATTAGCTATTAAAGAAATTCAAATCCAAACTATGATGAGATATCATCTAACCCCAACAAGATCAACCATGATCCAAAAAATACAAAACAACAAATGCTGGAGAGGCTGTGGAAAAATTGGAACTCTCCTACACTATTGGTGGGATTGCAAAATGGTCCAGCCTCTTTGGAAAGCAATCTAGCATTTCCTTAAAAAGCTAGAAATAGATATTCCATTTGACCTAGTAATTCCACTGCTTGGAATATATCCTACAGAATCAAGGGCATTCACACCAACAGATACACGAACACAGAAGTTTATTGCAGCTCAGTCCACTATAATAAAAAGTTGGAATCAACCCAGATACCCAACAACAGATGAATGGATAAATAAACTGTAGTATATATACTCAATGGAACACTATGCAATGATAAAGAACAATGATGATTTTAGGAAGCATCTCATAACCTGGTTTCAATTGGAAGACATTATGTTGCATGAAAGTTGTCAGCAGCTAAAGGACAAATATTTTATGAGACCCCTACTATAGGGACTTAAAAATAGATTCATGTACAGAAGAAAACACTCTTTGCCAGCTGCAAGAGTGGGGAGGGAGTGAAGGAGATGGTTGGTTATAGAGTAGATACCCAGTGCTGTCTAGTCGGGTCTGACTTGTGGTAACCCTAGTGGCCAGAGTAGAACTGCCCCATAGAGTATCCAAGGAGCACCTGATGGATTTGAACTGCCATCCTTTGGATTAGCAGTCATAGCACTTACCCCACTACACCACAGATTAGATAGTTGATAGAAATTTTTTGGGGTGAAATCAGTGACAACACACATTAGAAAGAAGATCAACTTCACTGGACTTTAACACAACATGATTACTGATTCAAGCTTAATCCAATACTGCTAGAACAGAGTAGTAGGGGCTTGGATCCGAGGACCATGCTCTCAGGGGACGTCGAGGCCCAATTGGCATTCCTAGAGTATTGTTAAGAGAGTCTTCTGCACCACATATTGGTGAGTGGTGTCTGGGGTCTTAAAAGCTAGCAAGCTTCTATCTGAGACACACCAAATGATCCCAACTCAGCAGAAACTGACAATCACCAAGGACCAAAACAACGTGGGGGAAAGAGAACCCAGAAGACAGAGAGACCCATGTTGGTGGATGACTGCATCACCACGCTACCAGAGGAACTAGATGGTGCCTGGCCATCACCAGTGATAGCCGTGATGGGGCTCACATAGTTGAGTCTCACTGGCAACATGAGAATAAAAAGGGTTGCACTCTGTGAGCACCACTGAAAGACCACAGTTGATAGTTCAGGGGCCTTAGTGGTCCCTTGTGAGCATGGCCCCTGGTCCTGATGTTGCCCCTGTCTATAAATCATTACTGAGGTCAGCTCTTCAGACAGGAATGGATTGGACTCAACCACTCAGAGTGACCATATCGTATGTGCACTTTATGATTCTATGCATCTATAGAATGTTGTCCTGCTGGCCTCTTACTAGAGAGGTGATGAGGGTGAAGAGGAGGGGACAGGAGATTGTTAGGAGGATATGACACATGTAGAACAGAGAGGAACAGTGTGCTGTCACTGGACAGGGAGAGCAGTGGGAGCTGCACATAGGAAGGCATGCAAATTTATATTGGATTGTACACTTTCACTCAATCACAATAAAAAAAAGCAAAACAAAAAAAACAAAAAACCTGTCAGAATCAACTATTTGGAACTTTGGAACCTGATCAGAATCATGCAACAACCAGAGGAATCTTAAAACAGAAAGATGCTTGTACATTTTGATAACAGAGCATTGTGGCATTTTTGACCCTCTACTCTGCAGCTAGAAACCCTGGTGGCATAGTGGTTAAGTGCTACTGCTGCTAACCAAATGGTCAGCTATTCAAATCCACCAGATACTCCTTGGAAACTGTATTGGGCAATTCTACTGTGGCCTCTAGGGTTACAACGAGTTGGAACTGCCTTGATGGCAGTGTTTTGTTTTTTGAGTATTCTGCAGTTTAGCAGTGGAAATAAAAATAAAGCCTACATTCTTGGTGTGCTCTGCTGCTACCATGGTACAGAGATGGATTTAGTACACAGTACTAAACTCTTTTCAAAACACTGGAGTTGTTCATTTTGATCTGTCCGGTGGTTCCTTGGGAGATCTGCACAGATGCTTGCCAGGACCCAGACAGTTTCTCAGGTAGTGTCTACTGAAAGCATTTAGAGACCTATATCACCCATGGCCACCTGGAGCAAGAGACAATGGATGAGGTAAGCACAAGTGCACACTGAAAAGCCAGGGAAGGAAAAGACTGAAGAGAAAGACATGAAAGAGAATAAGGGCTTTGATTGCTTGTGCATATACTGAAGAATCATCAGTATAGTGTGAATGCTGAGATCAGGACACGTGCTCAGAAAACACTTGATAAGTTGGTGAATTTACACCTCTAGCTGATCTTTGCACTATGTGTAAGTGGGAGATGAAGGCTAAGGCAGAGTTGTCAGCAGCCTGGCTGCTAAGTGTTAAAGATGTATCTATGTCAGAGATAAGATACAAAGACTGGATAAATATTTTTGTCTGTCTGTTCATTTGTTTACCTTTTGGTATCAGGCATTTTAGGATATCTCCGTAAGGTCTCTGTGCAGTTGCTGTGAAAACAAAACAGATGCTTCAGTGACCATAAGTGATAAGAAATACAGTCTTTGCAAAAATAATAGTTTTAAAACATCACTAAACAAATGTGCAATGCCAAGCCATGAGTCTGAAATGTGCAATGGCAGCCCTTAAAAAGAAAGAACAACTAACCCTGAGGATGGAATGAATTCTTACTTTCAGAATTACGATGCAATGTTCAAAATGTCTAGTTTTCATCAAAAAAGAAAGAAAAAGAAATTGCAAGGTATACAAAGAAAGAGAAAAGTGTTGCCTGTTCACAGGAAAAAAGCAAAAGACAGACACCATCCCAGAGGAATCATCTCTGCACTTAATAGATGATAACTTTAAATCAACAGTCTTAAAAATGCTCAAAGATCTAAAGGTAAACACAGACGAAAAAAAACTAAAGAAAACCAGGAAAATGATGTCTTACCAAATAGAAAATATCACTATATACACAGCAATTATCGAAAGCAACCAACCAAAGAGTGATATACTCATATAACGGAATATTAGTCAATTAAGGAAAGAATGAGGTACCAGTAAGTGCTACAACACGGATGAACCTCAAAAACATGTTTAGAAAATTCCTACACAAAGTGCCACACATTGTGTGATTACTTTTATAGGAAATATTCAGAGTAGGCAAATCTATGGATACAAAAAGTGTATCAGTGGTTTCCATGGACAAGGGTAGAGGGTGGAGGAATAGGCAGTAATACCAACGGGTATAGGGCTTCCTTTCAGGGTAAGGAAACATGCTCTGGAAACTGGATGGCAGCTATTGTAGCAAAACATTGTGCATGTACTAAATGTCATGGTAAAGTTTAGGCTATATGTATTTTACCATATACCAAAAAAAAGACAGTAGATAATAATAATTAATTATTATAATTTATCTGCAAGTTGATATAAAGTTGTTTTTTAAGTTAGCAAGTGAAGCAGAAGGAATATACAGGTGAAATGAGTTGGGTTACCAGTTGCTAATTACTGAAGATGGATGATAGAAGTGGAACTTCTTTGTACTACTCTTTACCTTTGGAATAAGTTTAAATATTTTATATATGTGTGTGTGCATGTATGTATGTATTTGCGTAAAACCAAACCAAACTCACTGTTATTGATTCCAACTCATAGTGACCCTATGGGACAGAGTAGAACTGCCCCACAGAGTTTCCAGCCTGGTGGATTTGCAGCACTGACCTTCTGGTTGGCAGCTGTAGCGCTTAGCCACCACGTCACCAGGATTTCCTTGTTTTCAAAGATATACATACACGTGTATATCATTGCAAAACTGTGCATTTTATTAATGCTTTTTGCTAGATTAATCAAGAATAGCTACTTGAGGGAAAATAATGTTTCATGGGCTATTTTTATATAATTTTATGTGTGCTCTGATAAGCTGTTTCTTTTCCATCACATGGTACTGCTTTAACAATGTCACAAAATTAAATTTACAAGCACAAGATGGTTGGCCTACTTGCCGAGTGAATATTAGTTTTAGAAAAGAAGTGTGGGTGTCTTGAAAAAAATATTCACAGTTTATGTCAATACCTTATACAGCAAATCTTAAATATGCATTGTTTACTGAACTAATAAGTGCTCCAATATGTGTGCTTAATCTTAAAACTTCATGGCATTCTTCTGAATAACTGTGTGGCATTATTTTAGAGTGTGTGCATTTACTGCTGAGAGATGAGACAGCAACTGGTTTAATTGTTTTGAACCAATTTACTGATTTAAAAAATCTGTGTTTTTTAAAAACAACTAAAGAACTAATCCAGTCAAAAATTCTTAAACTATTTATAGATATCAAGTCATTCTAAATGTATAAAATTAACCAGTTGCTTAAGAGATCATGGAAACCCTGGTTTTAGTGGTTAAGTGCTACATCTGCTAACCAAAAAGTTTGGCAGTTCGAATCCACCAGGCGCGGATTGAAAACTCTGAGGCAGTTGAAAGCTCTGAGGCAGTTCTACTCTGCTCTGTTCAGTCTATGAGTCAGAATAACTTGACGGAAGTGCGTTTTGATTTTGGTTAAGAGATTATGTAGATATAACTTTAAACTCATAATTTAAGGTTTCAGTTCTGATTAACTCACCAAATTTTTTAATAAAACCAAGTTCCTCATAAATCAACTGCTCTCCCTGTTTAAACATATGTTACTGTATTTAAAGACCAGAGCTCTGTTTTTGTGGTTACAACACTACCCCTTTATCACTAATCACCCATTGCTTCAAGTGAATGGTAATCCTTTGTTATAGTTAATGATACTGCATAAAATTCAAACGGTTACAGGTAAGCAACAGAGAGCTGGTTTTGTTCCACATCAGAGATAAATCTTGTTCTGTAAGCCATGTCCAGCTTGTTTTTCCTTTGTCTGCACGTCTAGAAATCACCGCCTACTTTTTAGTCTTAATCACTTTCTACTGTTTTCCCTGTAATTTCCTGTTGGTTTCCTGAACTATTTGTTTCTGGCTGTTTCTGGTTTCCACTAAGTTGGAAGTATTGTCCTTCTCTTCTTTCTTTCACCATTTACATGGTCTAGAGAATTACCTGATATTCTCTTTGATCACTCAAGATCCAAATAATTTATTTTCAGAAAGAGAACTAAGTTTTACAAACTACTGGTGACCCGCACACATACAAAGCATAATGCACACCAATAATTATAATGATACGGAGGGCTATGTGTTTTACCTGCATGATTTTTCTTGAGATAGAACCAGTTAGGAAAACGCAGTCATGTTTGACCATGCTTGAGACTATATAACAAAAGAGACCCCAAAGCACCATCTAGAATGTTCTTTCCCTGATCCTACAGTGCAAGCCAAAGGGTCCACAGTGGGGTTTGCATTACTAACCTTCACATTACCACCCATATAGAAAGGAGTTGAAGCAAGCAGACAATTGCCTGTTCACTCTTTGTTCAGCACTAAATGTTAGACACACTCCTCTGAACCCTTGGGAAGAAGACTTTTTTTTTTTTTTTTTTTGCACCAAAGAAAATGTAGTTAACATGTTACAGATTAGCAAAAGAAACACAGAACAAATAGAAGAAGCCCTTCCCTCAAATAAAAAGATCTCACTTACTGAAATCATATAAAGAAATGAGTCTTGTTTGCTTTTTACTGTGTATTCTACATAGCTATTTTCATTTTACATAGATAAGAAGACGTGATTGAATATCAGTATGGTACTTTAACATGATTTGGCTAATCCTAAAAATAAAATCCCCCCCCTTTTTTTCTCCCATATTTGATTATGGTACAATTTCCTGTCTTGAAGAAAGATGGAAACTTTTACTTGGAAGATATATAGTTAGAATTTCCTGTAATACTGAATTAACTCCAGTCAAAATGAACTATTTCACGCTGCCATTATTACTCATTTACCAAAAATACTTTGTTCTGGGTCTAATATTTTCTTAATGCTTTTAACTTTTCGAAGTACTTTCTCATCCAGTGTCTCTTAACCTCACCATAAACCTCAACATCAGGGCAGATATTACTATTCCCAAAGGACAAGAGGACAGTGAGTGATATTTCTCAAGTCATCCTGCTAATAGTGAAAGAATTAGCACTGCATATTTTGGAAAAAAAACAAACAAACATCACAGTGCTTACCAAATACCTATGGATTTTTTTCTGTTATAAAAGCAGCTGTTATTTGTTTTGAAGAACTATGTTTGCCTTGACACTTTAAAAAAATATTTCAATGAAAAATCACATTAAAAAATACATAAAAGACTCTTTTAATGCCATACCTTGACAATACACATGTCCATGCAAAGCTATGAGGCCCATTACATTTTTATTATGATATGATTACGATGTCAATGCAAATTTCTAAAAAGCTCTATTCAGCTGTAATTTCAAGACAGCTTCATTGCATTAAAAAACAAAACAGTCAACATAGCATCATGTTAATTTGGGGGTTTTGACAGAAAGCCATAAAACAAAGAAGTATACCAGTGAGTCCACCTAGAATTTGGCTTATTGGAGAACGGGTAGTGGTACCGCAGTTACTAGTTCTAAATATAGAGACCAGTTGGCAGTGCGCAGAGAGTCTCCGGAGAACTAGAGCACCGAGGGCCGGAATTCATTAGCGTGTCATCCAGGAGCCTGGCATCCCATCTCTCCAAGGGCTGACTTTTTGTATTACTAGATCGGCGCTCACAATGAAATGCATGCCTTTATGCTACCCTGCTATTGAAGTCAAGGGGAGTGGTGCTGGCAGGCATTCGGCTCTCTTCTTTGGTATTTTTTTCAACCCTGTATATTTATGGGGTTTTTAAATACTATCTTTTCCTGTTTACCATATGTCAAATTCCACATTAACTGATAAAAACATGCAAAGGCCTTATCACTCTCGTCTCCAAAAATAGACTTTTCTCCCTCCTACCTCCTACACTTCATCAAGGCCCTAACTACTAATTACTAAAATCTAAAGTGTTCATCTGACCGAATTGCATTATGTGTCCATTTCTAAAGCCCTCAATTCAATCCTCCACACTGATGTGGGTACCCCCTCCTGTCCTCTACCTCCCTCCAAAATTCCTTTCTGTATTTTTCCATTACGCAGTCACTCTGTGATGGGACAGTCCAGCACAGAAGTGATGCCTTCCCCTCCCTGGAATATGGCATCCTCTTTTAAACACAACCGGCACTGTCCTCCCATAGACACCACAGCAGGCTGCTCGCATCAGCTGTGATGTTCCTGACTCTTCACTCCAGGGAGCGCTTCCCTGCTTGATGCTGGTAGCAGATTAAAGCTGTTCTAATTTTCCATCCAAGCCAAATAGATGCATAAGCAAGCTGTTAGATTGTCTCAGGATCAGCACAGTACACAATCGTCATGCTCTTTCGGGGTTTTACTGTAGTTAGCATATATCTGTGAACATTTGCAAGTAAAATGAAACAGGAAGGTGAGGGGAAGAAGGAAGGGGAGGACAGAGATACAAAAAAGCTATTCTCAAATCCAAGGGCACATGCCCACTGAAACAGCAATGAGCATTAGAACGTGTTTTACCAGAACCATGGAAAGAGCACACTCAATGACTAGAATGCATCAATGGCTAGAAGACACCCAGTGAATAAATGCATCAATGAATACGGAGAGAAGTGGAGGAAGACAGAAATACAGAAGGTCATCTCCTTCCATAGAAAATGAGAAGCAATTTGTTCTGCCGTGGCTCTGCACTAGAACTTCTGTCCACAGAAACAAATGAGAAAACCAGAGTCTCAAAACAACTAGATTGTCACAAGCACAAGAGGATGGAAGGACTGCCTTCTATGTGCAGCTACAGGTCACTGCAGACACCTGCCTGCTCTCAGAGTAGGAAGTTGTCACTACATGCCTTTCAACCCGGAATGCAGTGTGAATAGAGTTACCAGTGGATGGAGACAAGGATCACGGATATGAATGAGATATAGCAATCATTGCAGTCTAAAAATCCGAGTTTGATACTCCAGTAGATTTGGGGGGGGAAAAAAAGGTTTCGTGGATTGAATTTTGTCCCCGCAAAAACAGGCATAGCAGTTTGACTGGACCCGCATTTCCCAGTAGTGTGTGATTGCCCTCTGTTCTGTGATTTTCCTATGCTGTAAATCCTAATCTCTGCTTGTGGTTACCAGATAGGATTATGTTAAAAGAGAATTAGGTGGGACTGCAACACCCTTACTAAGGGAGTTTCCCTGGAGTGTGGCTTAAATTATTTTTTATCCTACAAGAGTTAAAGGAAAGAGAAGCAAAAAGAGACTTGGGGACCTCACATCATCAGGAAAGCACAACCAGTTGCAAAGCATGTCCTTCAGACCTGAAGTCCCTGCACCAAGATGTTGTCAGACCAAAGAAAGATTGATGTGCCACAAGGACCTTCCTCCACAGCCCACAAAGAGAGAAAGCCTTCCCTTGGAGAGGACACCATGAATTCAGACTTACATCCTACCGGATTGTATAAGAATAGACTTTTCTTTGTTAAAGTCATGCACTTAGTGGTATTTCTGTTAGAGCGATACCTGATGACTAAGACACAAATGACGAGAAGAAAAAAAAAAAAAAATGCAAAAACCCAAAGGAAGTTTACAACAGAAACACGCCTACAAGTCAGTGAAGATGAGAGAAAATCAATTACATACCTCGTTAAAATGAATTTTTACCATCATGGTATTAAAAATTTACAATAAAAGCCCAGGTGCACACAGAGTTCTGCTGAGTGTGGTTAGAGCAAGATATACAGGCCACCTTTCCCCGTGCTGTGAGGTCTCATCAAGCTGGCTCCAATTCACAGCGACCCTATCCAAACAAAACACTGCCTAGTCCTGTGTCGTCCTCGTAATCATTATGCTTGAGCCCACTGTTGTAGTCACTGTGTCAACACATCTCATCCTGTGTCTTTCTCTTTTTCCTCTAATCTTCTACTTTTCCAAGCAGGACGTCCTTCCCCAGGGTCTGGTATGCCTGATAATATATCCTAATAACATGTGCAAAGTGAGAGGACGTCTTGCCAACCTGGATTCGAAGGGGCATTCCGGCTGTACTTCTTTCAGGACAGATTTGTTTACTCTTCTGACAGTCTGTGAGATATTCAATATTCTTTGCCAATGCTATAACTGAAATGCATCAATCCGTCTTCAGTCTTCTTTATTCATTATCCATCTTTCGTATGCATGAAGAGATTGAAAATATCATGGTTTGGGTCAGGTGTACTTTAGTCTTCAAGGTGATGTCTTTGCTTTTTAACACTTTAAAGAGGTCTTTTGCAGCAGATTTGCTTAATGCAACATATCTGATTTCTTGACTACTGCTTCTATGAGCATTGATTGTGGATTTGAGCAAAATGAAATCTTTAACAACATCATTCTTTTCCCCAGTTATTAAAATGCTGCTTTGTGGTTCACTGGTGAAGATACTGTTTTATGTTAAGGTGTAATCTGTGCTAAAGTCTGTGATCTTTGATATTCACCAGTAAGTACTTCAAGTCCTCTTCACTTTCAGCAAGCAAGGTAGTGTCATCTGCATAACACAATGAGTCTTCCTCTGACCTGATGCTGCCTTCTTCTTCAAATAATACAGCTTCTCAGATTATTTCCTCAGCATACATTACAGATTTAATAAGTGTGGTCAAAGGATATAATCCCAAAGCATAACTTCCCTGGGTTTAAACCCTGATATATATCCCCTTGTTGTGTTCCAATAACTTCTTTGTCCATGTACAGGTTCCTCATAAGTACAATTGAGCATCCTGGAATTCCCATTCTTTGCAGTGTTATCTATATTTTGTTACAATCCGCATAGCTGAACGTCTTTTCATAGTCAATAAAATGCATGTAAACAACTTTCTGGTATTCTCTGTTTTCAGCCAAGACCCATCTGACATTAGCAGTGATATCCCTAGTTCCAAGTCCTTTTTCTGTCCAGCTTGAATATCCAGCAGTTTCTTGTTGATGTAATACTGCAACCATTTTTGAAGTATCTTCAGCTCAATTTTACTTGCATGTGATATTAATATTTTTCTAGAATTTCCATAATTAGTCAGATATCCTTTCTTTGGAATAGCCATGCATATGGATCTCTTACAGTTGATTGGCCAGATCTTTCACATTTCTGGGCATAGACAAGTCAGTGCCTCCAGCACTGCATCCATTTGTTGAAATATCTCAGTTGATATTCCATCAATTCCTGGAGCCCTAGTTTCTGCCAGTGCCTTCAGTCTAGCTTGGTCTTCTTGCTTTAGAACCATCGGTTGTTGATCATACGCTATCTCTTGAAATCACTGAATATAAACCAGTTCTCTTCAGTATAGTGACTCCGTTATTCCTTCCATCTTCCTTTGGTACATCCTGCTTGGTTCCACAGTTTGTCTACAGAATTCTTCAATATTTGACTCAAGGCCTGAAATTTTCTTCAGTTTTTTCAGCTTCAAAAGTTCCTTTTCTTCCTGTACTGGGTCGTCTCTTTCCCTATACCCACACACTCTGGTGTTAGCTCATTACCCGCCTCCATACACTCGATCTCCCCCTCCCTGTCCCTTCACATCTTCACATACACTCTGTCTCCCCTGCAGCCCCAGACAGGCTCTGCTTCCCTAACCCTACACGGTGGGTCTCCTTCCCTACATCACCACACTGATTCTCTCTCGTGACACTCACACACTCCCTTCTTGTACCAGCACACATTGAGTCTCTTTTCCTAACCCTTTTCCTAACCCTTCCTACAGGTGTCCCTTCCTACAGTGCCCCAGGACCATAGAGCTGTGTTAGGCAGTAAATGGGTTGAATGTGAAGGAGTCTACTCAAGTAAACATTGTCCTCCTTGCGTGGTCTTTTAGGAGGCTTTCTGTGGTTCCTTCCAAGTCTTCGGTCCCAGCACTACTTCCCGTGCTGTAACTCCCAGAGCCTGGGCCCAGCCTTCTTGAGCCTATCTACATCTTTCGACTTCCTGTCAAGGAGTAGGGTAAGGCTCCCATCCACTTTCAATTTCCAAATAAATGTCTGCTTCTTCCTCATGCTACCCTCTGAGTTCTTTCTCGATCTCCTCTCTCTCAGCGACATTTGACATGATCATTTTATGACAGAAGTCAGAAAGCATAGTTATCTCCCAGCAGGTTCCTGGGATGACAAATTAAACAAATGGCTCAGCTGGGAAAAAGGAAAATGGCAAATACTGGGAAGAACCAGCACAAGAAAAAACTTTGATTAAGAATCCTGTCATCTTTCTATAATTTTTTAAAAATGTATTTATTGAGCCATGCATGAAGAGAAAATAAAATGTAAGAGTCAGGAATTCAGAGCATAATGATCAGGCAGAAATGTGATTGTGTCTCACACAGAGCCACTGAAAACTGTGGTTCACTCTTACCACACACTGGAAGGCCACAATTATGCTACAAGGGCTGAAGCTGATTTTTCTAACTTAATATGGCAGCTCACATGCCTTCAATCTCAGGTGGTTAAAAATACTAGCAACTTATCCTTTTTAATTAAAGATGCTATATTCTTGGAGTGAATCATATGAACATTTTGTTGGTCACGTTATATTTCATATTCCTCTAGCATTTTCTGCGTGTGATTGAAGACATGATACTTTTAAATTTGAAAAGTACATCAGGGGTGATTGAAACTTTAAGTTCACCCACCATAATGAACTTGGATGGTATTTAGCTTTAGGAAGCATTTCCTTCTCTAGGTTTGCAGTTGCTGTGATGTACTGGGTATGACAGAGCAAATACCGAACTGGGGATATTTGTGGGCAAAGAAAAAAAATCCCCAATTGCCAAACTAGATTTCCATTCATGTTGGAAGTTTGGAAGACTCTCTAAACATAAGAAAATGAAAGGGAAATCAGGAAAAAGAACTGACGTGTGCACTTTCATCCATCAGCCTTTTCAGAAAGAGTGTGCACAAAAGAAAAACAAAGAAAGCTCAGATTGATTAGGAAGGAGAAGGGAAAATACATTTCGAAAACACTAATAGGCTCAGATCCATGTGGCATTCCATAAGCTCTCCAGTACTAAGTGTGGGGACTTTGAGGGGGCATGTGGTCTGCACAGTGCATCTATGAGCCTGTTGAAAGCACAGTAATGATTACCCAGCACAGTCTGCCTTTCTCAGGAGTATGGCCATTAAGCTGTGGTTTACCAGCTCTCTTCCTCAGCAATCCAGATTGTTGAAGGGACACCCTTTGACTGCCACGCTATCTTCAGCTCAGACTGAGAAACTCTCTTACTCTCCTTACCAGTCCAACAAAAGGCACGCTTTGCATGGACATCATCAATGTCATCATCACTAGAGATTCATGTTACGGCCATTAGTCCCCTTCAACTTTGAAGGAGTAATCTCACCACTACTTGTTCCTACTTAGCTAAAAACACATTATAAGCTTTTGGCAATGAGTGAGAAACTATTAGGACTACTCTAAAAAACAAAAAGTTTTAGACTGACCAAGCCTGTGTTGAATTAGTCTGTAATAAAAGCATAGTCTCTTATGGATTTAAACTGTGGTTTGGCCAAAATTCTAGACAAACATGCACATACACACACATGCACACAGAGAGAGAGAATATAAAAAGCCTTTCTTCTCAAAGAAATGTCATCTTAGAATGTGGTAATCCTCAGTAAAGAGGACAATAAGCTCATTTGTTGCCTTTTAAAATAAATTCCAGTGATGTTTTCATTTAAAAAATATCCCTCGGATACATGGAGCAGTTCCATTTAATTTTTAGTGTGTCTCTCCAACACTGCACAAACTCTTATTTCACTGGTTGGGGGCAAGCCTTTTAGCTGGAAAAGTATGAACCACTAAACTGTGTCAACTATTTTAAAAGAAAGAGATGAAAAGGAAGAAATAAATTTAAAACACTGACTAATGTTCTGACTTGAACCAACCAAAATGGAACTGGTAGTCTCAAAATTCCCATGACGATGCTGCCAAACCCACTCACTGCCACCAAGTTAATTCCAATCCACAGCGACCCTATAGGACAAGGTAGAACTGCCCCATTGTGTTTCCAAGGAGTGCTTGGCAGATTTGAACTGCTTATCTTTTAGTTAGCAGATGTAACACTTAACCACTACACCACCAGGTTTTCCTTAATGCCACCAGCAGGTCTATATGCTACCTATATAATGCAGGTCTCCTTAAAAAAAAAGCAATAATCACTATAATAATTGCCTCATTTTTATAGGATTCCATCCATATTGTGTCATTTGATCCCCAGGAAAAATCTTCAACATTAGCAAGACAGATGATAGCCCCTTTTTTAAATGCAGAAAAATTGATGTCATGGAATTCAACTATCCAAGGTCCCAGAGCTGGTCAGAAACAGAAAAGGGACAGAAATCTGGGGGTTTTGACTTTTAATGTAACTCTCAATAATCTGAATCTTTATAAACCACCAATCTACTGTGATTAAAATCTTAGTTCCCAAATCAGTCAGATTCACTTTACATCTCTGCAGAGATCAGATCTGATTGTCTTTCTCATGTGTGCTATTGGGTTCATTTCCATAGTCAACTAGAGCAGAAATAAAGCAAAATATCTATTTAAATTATAACCGAAATCTCTTCCATTTCAGATTCTTGGGTGAGTTCATTCTCTGGCTATTGTTGTAAGGTGCCACTGAGAAGGTTCTGACTCATTGCAACTCTCTGTTAAATAGAATGAAGCACTGCCTGGCTCTGCACCAGTAGTGATGGTGTAAAGCTGAGCAAAGCTGCAGTGAGCAGTGAACTGTCATGTACTTCAGAGAAATTGTCACACACACAATTATTGAAAGCAGCTAGGAAGTCACAAGTTATACCTTTAGTCCTTAATGAAAGAAAGTGTAGATACAAGACATAAAAGTGCAGATATAAGACATACAGGACACGAATTTTTAAAAACAGGATTGATCATCCATCTGCAGCTCTTTCAGGTGAGGAAAAGAGGATACAGTTGTTGAATGTGACTACCACAAAGTCAGCCCCAACTCGTGGCGACCCCTCCAACATAGTGGAATGAGACGCTGCCTGGTGCTGCACCTCCCACATACGGGTTGCTGATCAGACTTAGTGATCCATAGGATTTTCATTGGCTGGTTTTCAGAAGGAGATTATCAGACCTTTCTTCTTAATCTGCCTTAGTCTAGAGCTCCACTGAAACCTTCATAGCAACACACAAGTCTCCAGTGACAGATGGGTGGTGGCTGCACATGAAATGTATTGGCCAGGAATGGAACCCAAGTGCCTCTCATGGAAGGTGTGAATTCTACCACTGAACCACCACTATCTGTTGGGTTGATTCATGTGATACCCCCATACTGGGTAGAGTAGAATGGCTACACAAGTTTCAAGGCTGTGACCTTTTGGAAGCAAAATGCCATGCCTGCCCTCTGAGACAGCTCTGGGTTGTTTCAAATTGCCAACCTTTTGGCTAGTGGTCCAGCACTTTTGTGCCACCCAGGGACTACAGGGAACACAGTAACACAGGACAAATAGTAACTAAGAGTGGGGAGCAAAAGGCTATCTCTAAAATGATCATTACTAAAATAACAGTGATAAGAGTAAGTTTCAGACTGTACAAAGAAGTAAAAGAACTTGTTATGTGGAGAATAATAGTGAAAGTAATTATTTTTTAAAATGCACAAATAGGTTATTATTAGGCAGCAAAGTGCTTATTGGCTATCACCATTAAATATTCATAACATCTACAAGTTGTAGGTATTCATTGCCATTGAGTCAATTCCAACTCAGAGTGGCCCTATAGGACCCTACAGAACTGACTCACAGGGTTTCCAAGGAGGTCCTGGTGGATCTGAACTGCTGACCTTTTGGTTTGCAGCCTTAGCTCTTAGTCACTACACCACCAGGGTTCTGAAGTTACAGGTATCAACATCATTTTACATATGTGAAAAAGAAGGTCTAGGTATTTTTAGATGTTTACTTAAGTCACAAAACTAGTGATAGTAAGAAGATTTGAACCTCATTATGTTTCATACCCTACCCCTTGTTTTTAATCTTACTGCTCTTCTGGTTTCAGTGACCATACAGAGACTTTCAGAATCCCTCAGACTGCGTACTACACACACACAATGTCTTAGACAGCCTTGACTCTACATCATCCATTTTTCATTTATTTGCCTTAAATTTTTTCCCTACTTAAAAAGAGAAGGAGAAATAAATAAATAAATAGCCTCACTGTGCCTTAGAGCCCTGGTGGCACGGTAGTCGACGGCTACAGCTGCTAACCAAAAAGTTGGCCATTTGAATTCACCAACCACTGGAGAAAACCTTATAGGGCAGTTGTACTCTGTCTTATAGTATTGCTCGCAGCTAGAATTGACTCAGTGGCAATGAATTTTTGGTGCCTTAATATATATTAATTTCTCAATGGTTTTTGCCTGCAAGAATGTCATCAACCATGTGTGCCTCAGTGACTAACTAGACGGGCTGTGGAAGAGGAACAAGCTATGGAACAAGCTAGGTGTCGATGGGATGGCATGAAAGGAAATGGTAGATAAAGATCACTTTCCACACAGAGCATGAGCTGGTATCCTGTAGAAATAAACAATCTTGTTGCATTGATAGCTTAACACTCATGATGTCATTTGCACGTGATTTCATTTCTACTCACCCACACACCTAACATAGGTTGTGCTTGTGGTAGCGCCTCACTGGGATCAAGGTTTGCAGAGTGGCCATATCCACAGCAGAAGAGACAAAGGAAATTAAATTTTCCAACCCAGAAGTGAGACTCACCACTGCCTTTCATAACTCACTGACCAGACTCATCACGTGGTAATGCACAAGCCAAAAGCCAGCATGTGTAAATCAACAGTGTGCTTATGAGGTGAGAAACAAAAGTATTTGTGAGAGCACTGATGAATATGCTCTCAGTAGTTACATCACATTGCCTCACCCTAATGCCTACTCTTCAGTGTGGTCCAGATTTGGGGCTGCTGGTAACCCTGACGGCATAGTGGTTAAATGCTGTATCTACTAACCGAAAAGTTGGCAGTTCAAATCCACCAGTAACTCCTTGGCAACTGTATGGGGCAGTTCTACTATGTCCTATAGGGTTGCTATGAGTCAGAATTGACTCAATGGCAGTGGGTTTGGTTTTTCAGTTTATACTTAGCAGTACTTTCTTTAGCAGCATTTTCTTTTTAGATGCATTCCAGTTCATTGGAATAACTAACCTGTTGTTTTTCAGAAACTCAGTTTCTCTTCCATCATAAAGATGTACCATAAAACCAAAATAAGTCAACAATACATTTTGAGACACATCTGCGATGTTTTAGCAGCCTAAATAACGATAGGTCCCCCGTATTCGTGATGGGAAGGTTTATGTCATCTTTAGCAGAGGGAGAATCTTACCTGCAACTTCAATTACATTCTTTCCCTACACATGGTCTGATCAGAGACATTGTGCAAGACCCTAAAATCATGAGTTTCTGACAGATGTGAATGATTCATCTTATTGTAATTTTCTATGAATATTATGATAGCCACAAGGGAAGGAAAATTCATTTGTATGCCAGGAGATTTTCAAAAATCAAACTTTACTTTGAAAGTAAATTTTTATTGCCATAAGGTATTCCTTATGTGTCATTCCTCACCTTGATGAGAATGTGATGGACCCTGTATAATGAGTACTATCTGAATCATGCTGGAGGATGTCAAAGTAAAATGAAGATTTCAAAAAAGATTCGCTTCCCATAAATTTACAAAAAGGCAAACCACATCTCTATTTTAGTAAGCAAATATTTCATCTCCTATCCATTATATACACATATACAATCATTTGCCATTTTTCAAAGTGAATAAAGAATTTTGTCCAGACTCTAATGGTTAAGGGTCTGTTATGCCTATGCTGTGTGCTGCAGATGATGATTAAAACATCCTAGAATTAAAAGAAACAATCTCACCCACTTAAGATGTTAGAGTCTGATTAAGAAGACAAATAGTGCATAGATCAGGTATACCAGGAGCAGAGCTGAGATGAAGGCACATATGAAATGATTAATTTATTAAGAAAAAATATTCCCAGGAGAAACTCATTAAAAGAGTAAAGCAAAACAGAGGAAAGAACAAATAAGGTTGTGATTTCAGAGGAAAAAAAAAAAAAGACTTGCAGAAGTATCTTCAACTGAGTTCTCTAGAGAAGCAAAACCAGTAAAGCATATAAACATATACACAGAGAGCTTTATATCAAGGAAGTAGCTTATGAGGTGATAGTTTCAGCTGGACAGTTCCAGCTTGAGAGTCACAGTATGGACTATGTTCTGGATCAAAGGCATTATATCTACAGCACAGAACCACATGAAAAAGCAGCTCTTGGTATGATACTGGGCCCTGATAGAGACTGAGTATCTGACCATGGAAAATTAAATAACCATGAGCTGCCTTTTGTTAGACTCTCCAGATCCTAAGATGGATGGGCACACCATCAGTCCATCACGGAAGCAGGATGCCCCACTGCGTGGAGGTGATGAAGACCACTAGAATGTTCCAAGTCAGTGGGTCAGAAGGGAAGCTTTTCCTGATGTACGTAGCCACTGGGGCCAGACAATCCAAGATCAGTAGGTCGGAGGACAGGGTTCTTGTTCACAGGATGCAAAGATAGATGAATTCCAAAGATTGGCAGGCAGGACTGCAAGTAACCTGCTAGCTCAATCTCAAGAACTGAAGATAATATGAACAGGAGACAGCTGCAGGATCTATAATCAACCAACCAACCAAAAAAATTTATATTCGGTACAGGTCACATGCCCAAGGAAATTTCCTTTCAACTGATTGACTGCTCACAGCAGATGCCATCATGGAGGTGATCACCTAAGATCAAATCTCGTCATGGAAGTGATCTCACTGTCACACAACTATCAAACCACTAAAAATCACGTCCCAGTCAAGTGGACACACAGTCTTAGCCATCACAAGAGGGAAGCTTCAGCCTGATCCTCCACAGCAATCTTGAAGTGAAAATTATACCAATGAATTGTCCTGACCTGTGACAAAGGCTTTCATGCCTGCATTTCTTAGTCAATGACTAAGGTCTGCCAAAGGAATATGAACCCCTAGGTACTTCCAGCCCTCTGTACATTTAAGCAAAGGGGCTCCAGTAGCCTAAGGGCAATCTTTCAAAGAAATGTTAGGCAGTGGTCAATGAAGGAAAATAACTCAACCCTAAGAGGGACACACAGAAAAGAGATTCAAAGGAATCTGGGAGAAGCACTGACAATATCAATAACAATCCACCCCTTGGATTTCTCAAATCCATTGGTATGAAGTTTATACTGTCATGACATCTTAAGGACAATCGTTGCTCACTATTTGTGGGTTAAACTTACAAGAGAAGGATTAGTGCACTGACCTGAACTTCCCATTGCTGTACTTCATTCTGACATTACAATTCAACTTCATCACCTCTGTAAGTTAGGGTATCCTGCTTCCATGATGGACTGATGCTGTACCCATCCATCTTAGAATCTGGGGAGTCTGACAAAAGCCAGCTCATGATGAACAACTCTTTCTTCATGGATATTTAATGTCCCATAGTCAGACACTTGGTCTCCGTCAGGACCCAGTACCACACCAAGAGCTGCTTTTTCATGTGGTTCTCTGTAGTATATGGCATGATTTTGCTCCAGAACATAGGAGTCTGTACTGTTACCCTCAAGTGGGTACTGTCCAGAGACTCTGCATGGCATCTCTGTCTTTCACAGATGGTTCTAGTATTATGAACTAGAATACGTCATACAGTCCAAGTGGAGGGGCTATGTGTACTGCTCCTTGGGCTTGGACATAGCCCTCTCTTATCTAGGCCCACTCACAACTGTCAGTCTTGCATGTCACCTGATAAATATGTCAATACAGTAGTTGCATATGCTGTGTCCATAATTTTAATAAGTCTGATAAGCCTGGCTGCTTTCTTAATGGTAGGAACTTCAAGTTATAATAACAAGCTTTTTGCCTTAGAGTGAATGTACTGCTATAGGTTCAAGGCGAGATAATCTTAGAGTGTTTAAGATGTAATTTATCTTAGAGAGAATGTCCTGGTATATGCATAAGGAGTAATAACCCTAGAGTACCTAAGGTGTACGCTACCTTACGGTGAGTGTTCTCATCTACCCTGGATTACTGGATCTCTAAAAACTCACCAGTTTAACAGGACCTAGAATTTATCTCACACCCTCTGAAGTATACCCAGAGTACTCCCACTTCTTGCTCATCAAGACCTATAAATATGTCATCAAAAGAATGGACCATCACTGAGGGAGGAGAGCAGATGGAGATTCAGATAGGCAAGCAGCATGCAAAACTGATTTGAACTGTATGCTTTCACTTAATCACAAAAAAAGAAGAATGGATCAAAAGGATATTTGGGAATTAACAGATAGTTTAGGACTTCCAGACTATATTGTGACTGAGCAGGAAGTTAGCCTAGCTATGAAGCAAGACTGTAGACATTTTTATCTCACATAACTTACCAGGATTTGAGTTGGCTAAATTGATAAATCAATGTAGACATAACAGGACAGCACCATTCCATCTTCTAAGTTTTTGAAGGTAATTATTTCTCCCATTCTACTCAGTGTTAGTTAATTTTTTTCATTTACTATCTTGGCTGGAAGGTCTTTGGGGGGCAAAAATGGTTTGCACTCAACTACTAACCTAAAGTTTGGCAGTTTCAGCCCACAAAGTGACTCCATGGAAGAAAGGCCTGGAAATCTGCTTTTGTAAAGATTATAGCCAACAAAACCTATAGAGAGGCTCCACTGTGCAATGCATGGGGCTACTGTGACTAAGAAACAATCAGACAATAATGGACTTGGTTTTTTCATTTGTATTTTGGCTAGGGTCAGGGAGAGTTTGAGAGATTTCAGCTGGTTTTTCTATAATGATACTTCTTACTCCTCAGGGCAAGGATGGGTGAGGACACTATATCCTGCTAACCATGTCAACATGGTTTGTATTTAGAATCCAGAGAGACAATCACCAAGGGGGATTATGGGTCTATCAGTGTGGCGAGTCAGAGCCAGGACTCTGTGATCACCTGAACCCCTGTAACAAGTGGGTTGTGATGTTACTTTGGGCCCCTGGAATCAGTGTTTTCTAAGAGCTTGTCTTCATGGACCTTAAAATATGTGGCTATACCTCTTTTCAAAGTAAAATACTACTTAGCTGTAAGTACCATGATGGGGAGGGAATTGGAATCACTATTGCATGCATTTACGGTGATCAGGCTCTTTTCTCAAAGATACTTAGCTTTCCTTTCAATCTGTAGGAACTCTGGAGTGTGAGTTACGTCTTAGAGTTTCCCTGATCTGAAACAAGGAAATTGAGTTTTAAAAGTGCCATACCTCTCGTCTATTGGCTAAATGCTGCCCCAGGAAAACATAGGCCTCCAGCAGTTTTAGCTGTCTGCAACCTGTGGATGAAGCTCCAACAGGCCAAGGACAATCTTTCAAAGAAGAGTTTAGGTACTAGCCCTTGAGGTGGTTTTAAGGAAGACTTGAGGTATTAGCCATTTGGGTAGTTTCAAAGAGGAGTTGAAGTACAGACCATTGAGCTGTTGAGATAGTTTCAAGGAAGAGTTGTGGTTCCTCCACTTACAAGGATGCTGAGCTTTGAGGCAAACTGGAAGGAACACTGAGAGTGTCCACTACCAACAGGAAACAGGTGAGTAAAGACACAAGCCACTTCCTTACAGTAATTACTAAAAGAGTTCAGAGTAGACTGAGTACAGCATAACTGAAACACAGGGAAAAGATAGACTTTGAGCTGAATCAGGAAAAACAAAGTCTGGATAGGTGGATATGTGGAAAGGCTAAGAAAAGTATGGCTTGTAGAAAATACCGCGGTCTGTCTGTCCCTGTCCTGGCTTTCTGTTCCAGCTACATCATGGAGACGGCAAGAAAGCAGTAAGGCCATTACAGCTACAGAGAGGAGCCACGCAGAAGAAGGCAAGAAGAGATCCGGATGAGGCTTGAGCTATGGAAAATGCACAATTGTCCAAGGAAAAGGAAAATGAAGGAATAGGGGTCAAAATAAGACTCATCCCTATATACTGAGAGTAAGTTATTAGTTGTCCATATATCTAACTGTTCTGTAAATACATACACAAGTTCGTCCATAGTGCCTTTATCAATTTTCAATAAATCCCCTGAGCTCACTGATTTCAGCTATTTTGGAAATAGAGACAGCTTAGCTCCATCTAGAACTGTGAAAGCAGCGCAACAATGCCAATCACAATCACGGAGCGGACTTGGTAGAGGAAATGATACTCAGATAGCCCCACAAGTCTACTGGCTGATTGCTGTGGTTACTGGGATGAAGTAATAAGATGTTTAAGAATTTCCAATAATGTGAGACATGAATTCAGATGTGTGATACTGAAAACACAGTATTAGAAAACACTATGACCCAAGCTGTGGTCTTCTCAATCATTGTATAAGCATGCAAAATTTGAACAGTGAATAAGGAAGATGAAAAAAGAATTGATGCAAAGAATATTGAATCTACGATGAACTTTCTGAAGAATGAACTGATTTGTCTGGGAAGAAGTACAGCCAGAATGCTCCTTAGAGTTGAGGATGGTGAGACTTTGTTTCATATACTTCAGAGGTGATCAGAGGAGCCAGTACGTGGGAAACGACGTCATGCGTGGTGAAGCAGAGTCAGCAGAAAGGAGGAAGATTCTCAGCAAGACGGACTGACACAGTGGCCGCCACAGTAGGCTGGAACACAGCAACAATTGTGAGGGTGGATCAGGACATGGCAGGTTTCATTCTGTTATGCACAGCGTCACTTGTGGGTGAGAATCAACTCAACAACATCTAACAACGTTTTTCCAAGCTTGATTTTTGTTCAGATTGCCGGCTTTCTCTGCTTATAATCAATTAAATTGCAAGCTCATGCCTGTTTTTTCTTTTTCTTTCCCTCAAAAACAATAGTATTGTCCTTGCAGTATTGGGTAACAGTAAAAGATGCTGTGAATAAGAAGCAGATGTTAAACAAAAGAAAAAAAAATGAGGCAAACATGGGTTTGAACTAACTCCACCCAAGTTGCTGCCATGTGTGGCTGCAGGAATCCATAAGTGGGCCGAGATGCTAGCAAAACACCACAAGGCCCCAGGGGTGCACACCAAGCCCACAAGGGACAAAGACTGGGGGTTACTATTTGAGCCCTATTCCTCTAAATTCTAGTTAGCTGATCTCTAGAAAAGAGGAAAACGGAGGTTAGCACCAGCAGCAGAATTTGCAAGATGGGTGCTAGCCACTGGTCCTCGTAGCTGAGTCAAGGAAGATCCCAGGACTGGGCCTATCACTTTCTCCTAACCAAAAAGGAAAGAAACAATTAAGAGCAAGGCAGTCCTCACAGAGGAACAGAGTCATTGTAAGCACAACCTTTAAGATACAGTAGTTAGTAGTTAGCAGACATAGTAACAGAATCAACAAACTGCTTCTTTAGAGCTGGCGTTCAGAACTACAAACAGCCAGTTTGTTTAAATGATGCCCAAACCATATTGTAATGAATATAAATACAGTATCAGAATGAAGTGCACAGATTTAAAAAGTAGAAAATTACAGTATACCGACATTTGTAAATGAAGAGCTCAATTTATACCTACATTAAAAAAAAAAAAAAAAAAGAACCTGAAAATTAAGGGGTTGACTTGCATTCAGAGTATAATGGTCTATTCTTTTTCACTCCCTTTCCAGTCTCCAGTTAGCCAGATGTCCTATTTTATGCACAGAACTTCCTCGAAGCATAGCGTACTAATTCAGGGACAGTTCTTTCTGGTGGAACCCACGAGAGAGAAGAGGAAAAGAGTTTGAGATCTATGGGACTGAATCAAAAGCCTGCTCCTCCATGGAGAAGGAATTCCAGAAACTGTCACCATTGACTAGCTTTTTAATCTCTGTGCCAGCTCTCTGCCCTCTGTGATTGGGTGGTCTCCATCAGAAATATCAATGCTTTGCTAGTTTTCTTTACTGAGTACCAGAGACTGCAGCCCAGGAATTAGACAAAGCCTTGTACTCGGCCTGCCTCTGATCTCACTGTGACTGTCCTCTTAAATATTTCTCAGGTGGGCTCACCTCTGCTCGGGGCACCCTCTGTCTCTTGCTGCATCAGCCCCTTTCTGAGTAGAGTGTCAGACAAGCCAACTGCAGAGGATGGAGTGTTATAATTGAACAGTTTGGACAATTTGAGACTTAAGAGCAGTGAACACTTCAGCAGAAATTCTCCTCTCCTTTCCTTTCCACCTGCAAATGCAGTGGGTGGGTTGATGTCTGCATCGCTAGTTACCCACAAAACCTTGCCAGTAATAATTAACGCCTGATCCAAACAGCTAGCAGTTCCTTCAGGAGTAAAAAAAAAGGGAAAAAAAACCTTACTGAAAATAAGACACTGCTTTTCCTGTTTTATTTTTAACCTGATGTGTTGCATAGTGCTGAATGTCACCAGACTGTCATTAATGTCACTTTTCCTCATGTTCCATATGTGATGTGGCATATCATCTGACTAATGAAACCCGACGAACAATATGTCAACATAAAGAAACACGCTGGGTCACAAATATGCTTGGAGAACGTTAAATTGTGAGATCTATATCGAACGTGTTTTCCATAGGAATAAAATTGAGTTACATAGTTAACATATTACATTTAGGGAGAATGCCTTAGAGACCAAAAGAATCAAAATACATTGTTGAATGACCTATAAAATGCATATTATTGGAATATATTGATAGCCCAGTCAGATGAATACAAACCAGTCACAAGTAATGTAAGGGGAAATACTGCTTTCTCTAAAAAGATAGTCGCTGAGAGGAGCTAAGCCACATTAATAAAAAGCAGTAAAAATAGAAAAGCACCCATTGTTTTGATTAAAACATTAAGTGGTCGTGTTTTCTAACAATCCCACTAACAACACTGGTGCCGCTTTACACACAGATAAGGCTCCTGAGCAAAGACCCCAGGGCTTCGGGCCTTGCTTCCCTGATCCAGACCCAGTTCCAGCCCAGTTAGACCACTCCATGGCCTGTCTTCTTGCAACCCGCAGGGGTCTCCAGCAGATGATGCAACCAACCCACAGTATAACTGTCCGAGTATGGTCAATCATGAGAGGAAGCTCAGAGTCCCACCCCCTATCAGCCTTCTAAGCAACTTTTCAAAATCTTGACCCTGCCCTAAGGCTTGAACCTAAGCTTTTGAGGAAGAATTTTGCCTCCTAATCTTAAAAATAAAAAGTGTGCTGATACTGGTTCGCTGAATTTGCCTACGCTGCATCTCAAAATATTTCCGCATTTCCATCTATCTCATCTTAAAGAAGGAAGTGGCTGTCTGCCTCTTCAAGGCTAACCCTCATGGGTATCAGGGGCCTCTTTTATCCCCTAGGAGGACTGGTTTCCTGCAATTTGTCCTTTCTGTGTCTGGACAGTCTTACAGTCTTGCATCCTTCAAGTGTCCCCAAGGACTAAAGTGACAGTGTTCTCTCCCCTTCTTACACTTCTCTCTATGATTTCAACTGTGCTGCTAACACAACTGTCTTGAAAAGACCCTTGATTTCCTTATCTTCAAATGCATTGTCCTTTTTCTAGTCTTCATCCTTCATTCAATGTTGTTTTGCAAACCCTAATTCATGACAATTTCTCTCCCTTTGGCTGCAAATGATGTGCACATATCTCATCTTCTGCTCTGTTTATCACCTCTTTGTTTTCTTTTCTGTTCTCTTATTCCCCTCTCACTTTATGGTGTTAGAGATTTCAGAACAAACCACTCTTGACCCTCTTCCTTGTTCTCTTAAATACTTCATTTACCTTCACAGCATTAAATATCCCCTCCATGGGTAATAAACCCTGACATCACCAGTTCAGATCTCTTGTCAGCATTCAGCCCTCATTCCTACTGTCCCCTAAACTCATCCTTTCCAGCCCACTGAAACTTCTGTAGCTGCACTTCCTAGTATTCACTAAGGTACAACATGAACCTCCTACTCCCACTAAACCTTCCTGAACCCCCAACAGGAAATAACTACCCTTCTTCTCAGTTTACACAACACTTCATCCAATATTCTCTTAGGTTACTGCCCATCATTCACTCATTCAACAGTTTGTGATTAAGCCCTGTACCAGGTGATGGAGAACATCATGAATGACCACAGCACTTTCCTCTAATAAACAGCTTAGCTGAGGAATACACCCATGTAAGCAGATCATCATGATAAAGCCAGTTGGTACAATGACTAGGCTGATTAAAAAATGTTGTGGGGTTACAGAAGGCAGACAAGGACAGCATCCCAGAAACAGTGACTTTTAAGTTGAGAGTGAAAATATTTGTTGGAATCAGCCAGGAAGCGACTGCAGGTACAGAACTCTAGAAGAGAAAGAGAGACCTGACTTCCTGCCTTTCTGGGAACTAACAGTCTGGAATGTAAAGGCTTAAATATCAAGCCCAGAAGTCAGATTGCCCTGTTCTTCCCAAACTTCTTTAAAAGGTGTTAATCTGGGATGGTCATGATGTGACTCATGTCCCAGAGGTGTCACCGTGGGTAAACAATTGGTGCTGGGTGAGCCCAGAGACAAGAAGACCAGCTGGACGGTGGGAAAGCCCATCAGGTGTGTGATGCTGGGTCCTCTAAAACACATAAAGGGGAAACAAGAATAAAAAATGAATGAGAAGATGCGGGACATACTGAAAAGGCAAAAACACTAGACTTGGTGTTTACTGGAGTATGAGGAAATGAGAATTGATCAAGAGCTAACAGGGAAATCAATAGTCCTCCCATAAACAGTGATGAGGATAGAGATGCCATTGACCAAGATAACATCTTAAGAGGGATATTGGGAGGAGATAGTGACCAGTCTTTCATGGTATTTCAGTGCTTTCTGAATATGCTGTCTTCCCTATGAGACCCTAAGCTACTCAACTGGAAGGATCTGTGTCTTCTGAGGTCCAGGTCCACTGTGGTGGCCAGTACTGTGCCTCCCAGGCTCAGAGTGCATTCTGATGAAACAGGCATGGCTGAGACAGAAAGTTCAGGGGAGCAACTTCTTGAGTTTTCTCACCTTGGGGGGCTTTTTAACTCTATAGTTAATAAAGTAACTGATGGATTTGTTTAAAAAAAACTGAATTTTCTGAGTAAAATCAGAATCATGTATATTCTTTGGACAGATCCCTTCAATATACATACATATATTTTATATATATATATTTTTTTTACTCATTATAAGAATAGCCAACAAACTATTAAAACCATACAATCAGATTCTCATGCTACTCTCCCCATGAAGTAAACATGAGAGCCCCCAGCCAGAGCTGCTACAACCGTGATAACTTTTCTGGCTCTGACCAGAGTCCTCTAAAGGCTCCACATCAGCTGATACCCTGAGTGCATCTGCAGACCTGTCTCCAGTCTTGACTTGCTATTTGTTTCCTGCCATTAGTAGAACATCTTGGGCCTTCATATTTGCAAACATTCAAAGTCCCCAAGAAGCACACTCTTTACAGAGCTTTTCTTCCATTTCTTCTATTTGTGTGGCCTTAGAGCTGTCTCTCATCCTTCTCTCTGCTTTGTTTCTTTCTATAATCTGTGTGTTGTGTATTAGAAAGTAGAGGGATTAATTCCTGTTGAGTATCTGATTGGGGAAAACCATGACATTTCTTATGTGACACCCTCAGACGTCTCTAAGCCATAATCAGAGTTGTTACTGTTCAATATTAACTAATGGCCAATAAGGTATAGGACATTTACACATGGTAGAAGCAGAATGAGTGTCTGTTGAGTGACTAACTGAATGAATGAATGAACAAATCTAAGCCAATCCATCTGACTTTAAGAAGAACTAAATCTACTTCTAAATCCATCTAAAATTGTACGTCTACTGACTAAGATAATGAAGAAGTCTGGTTACTAAACACATGATCTACCTCTCAATTCAAGTCACAGAATCATAACCTTTTTGGCCTAATAATAACCTTATTATGGGCAGGCAACAATGCTCAGAAAGGCTCAGTCACACAGCTGGAGGCTGGGGCGGAGATCCAGATTCAAGTTGGTGTGATTCTATCCTCAGGAACCATCTACTCCAACACGTTGCTAGGACTCCTGGTAAATAATCAAGTAAACGAATGCCATCCAGTCCACTCTGACTCATGGCTCCCTGTGTGTCAGAGCCAAACTGTGTCCCATAGGGTTTTCAGTGACTGATTTTCTAGAAGTAAATCACTGGATTTTTCTTTTGAGGTGCCTCTGGGTGGGATTAAACTGCCCACCTTCTAGCAGCAGCCAAGCTCATTAGTCATTTGAGCCATGCAGGGACTCAATATCTTACTAATCTCCTAAATACCAATCTTTTCTATGATGTATAATCCATCTCTATCGTGTGTGCATGTTTATGTGTGTATAAAAGTATAAACATCCAAAGATATGCCACTTCAGCAATTTCTTCACATACAGTTGTGACATTGGTTGCATTCTTCAAGGTGTGCTACCATTCTCACTTTTTTCACATTATGTCACCACCATAGTCTTAAACTCATTTGGCCCCTAAGTGTCCCACCCAAATTTTCAAGTTACTGTTGTTTGGTTGTTATCACATAGATAAATTCTTTAGAAGAGTGTAATATTCAAAGCAGACATAATTTACTAATTAAAATAAGCTTCTTGTTGTTGTTGAAGGAAGATTTCAGGAAACAGTTTTTCTTTAAGGTTTACAGTTTAAAGATCATCTCAGGGTAATGTTTCGGGGTCTCTTTGAGCTTCAGTGACTCCAAAAGTCTTGATTTTAAAATTCAAAATTCTGTTCTTCACTTTTATCCCTTTTAATCAAGTTTCTGCTGTATCCCTGATGATGCAAATATGCTCAACAAAATATTAGTAGACTGAATGTATAAGCATAGTAAAAAAGATTATTAATCTGTATTTTACTAACATTAGAAAATACTTGTTGATGAGATCCGCTGTCATGGATTGAACTATGTCCCTCAAAGAATGTGTGCATTGATTTTGCTGGACCACGTTTCTTAACGCTGTGTTATTATTTTCCATCATTTTTTCATTTAATGCAATTTTTCTGTGTGTTTTTAATTCTATCACTATGATTTAATAAATCAATCAACTTCAGTTCTATTTATGAGGTCCACAAGACTGGTTAATGCCTTAAACCGATCTCTTTTGAGGTCTAAAAGAGAGAGGTGACCAGAGTGACATGGGGACCTCATACTACCAAGAAAGCAATGCCAGTAGCAGAGCATATCCTTTGGGCCTGAAGTGCCTGTGCTGAGATGATCCCAGAAAAAGGAAATATCGATGACAAAGACCTTCTTCAAGAGCTGAAACAGAGAGAAAGCCTTCCCCTGGAGCCAGCAACCTGAATTCAGACTTCTAGTCTACAAGACTATGAGAGAATACACTTCTCTTTTTTAAAGCCTCCCATTAGTGGTATTTCTGTTACGCCAGCCATCACCAAAGTCTTTTATAAGGCTACTTCTAATCTAATGATAGTCCAACATCTGCTATTTTGTCACTAAAAGCTAGGGAGGATGTATTCCTTCTGTGAGTTTACAGTGGTGACTAAAGCAATTCAGCACGTTGTCCTGTGTGCAACTTGCTCAGCAGTTACCACTGTGCTTAATGGAATCACCAGGCAGTTACTATGTGATTACTGGGAAATAATACTAGGTATTCTGCAGTGAGCCCATCAGTAACCCATGTCGCCATTACACCTACCATTTATCCCTGTAATTAAGATATCATTGACTTCTATACACTGGTTTAAGCAAAACATAGGGACAATCATATTTTTAAATAATGTTTCATTTCACTAGACAATGGCAAATGTATCATATCAGATACCTGAGTTTTTTAAAATGATCTGCCAGCCCCAGAAGGAGATGCTAGAATTTATGTCAAATCATCATAATGGATACTTTGTTGTTCCAACCAGCATGAACACAGATGTATTTACAGTTCCGGCAGCTGCAGACCCACTATTAGAAAGCCAGATTTGTGCTTCCTATTACATTTGTACTTCCTTGGTTAAATCCCAGCTCTCATGCTCCTGAAACAGAAGTAATAAAGGAAGGAAGGGAAGCTGAAAATAAAGTGTTCAAACACTGAGAAACTTGGTCTAGCAATTTATGACTATGAACAGTTCCAGTTATCCAGAGCAAAGCTACTTTATGTCACAGCAGAACTAGTAGCAGTTAGTGAATTAACATCTTCTAGCCCTCGCAAGATACCCTTCAGTCATAGATTGAACTGTGTTCCCCCAAAATGTGTGTAGCAATTTGGCTAGGCCATGATTCCTGGTACTGTGTGATATTCCTGTATGTTGTAAATCCTGCCTCTGTGATGTTAATGAGGGAGGATGGGTGGCACTTGTGTTGATGGGGCAGGACTCAGCGTGTAACCTTGTATTGTGTCTAGAGGCGATCTCTTGAGGCATAAAAGAAAGAAACTAGCAAGAAGAGTTGGATGTTCATACCATCAAGAAAGAAGCAGTGCTGGGAGCAGAGAGTGTTCTTTGAACCCAAAGTTCCTGCTTCTTAGATGCTCACAGTCCAGTGGATCATTGAGGGCAAAGACCTTCCTTCAGATCCAACAGAGAAAGCCTTCCCCTGAAGATGATGTCCTAGATTTGGACTTGTAACCCACTGTACTGTAGTAAAATAAAACTTCTGTTTTTAAAGTCATCTACTTGCGGTATTTCTATTATAGCAGCAGTAGATGACTGGAAACCCTTCTGCTAAGAAATATTATTAGATGACACAGTTTCAACCATCCTGAAACCTGATGGCTCCAGAGAACATGAACAACAAAACATGTATGACTGGAGTCTATTTTATTATAATCATACTTTTGGCTGAGCACATAGCCCTGCAGAACCTTGTAGCAGTGTGTGACCATGTGAAGACCTTGTAAACAAAATAACACAAGCAAAAGTGAAGTGTTCAACTTTCTGGGGTTTCTCCCTCCCAGCCACTGGCATACAGACCTGATGGCAACAGTGGATGGACCATGTGAATTAGGGCCACTCAAAAATGATGGAGAAGCAAGGTAGGTAGAACTTGCCCCTGTGGCAACTTGATCGTTAGCACCACCAAATGAGGGAAATGTGCTTCTAGCTATCTCATTCAACCCACTGTTGATCTCTACCCCATGCATACAAACCCATACACAACCCAATAAAATCACGTCAAAAGTGTAATTCTGGGAGTGGGACCAAGATGGCAAATTAGCCACACGTCTCCTCGATTCCCTCTGAGAACTAAGGCCTAGAAAAACAATTGAATGGAGCACAATGGACATTCTGGCAGTCTCAAGATCAGTCACAGGGTTGTGAGATCTGACTGGGTGACAGGAAGGGGAAGACTACCTTTGTCAGAGGCAAGATGGCAGTGTAGAGAATCTCATTTCTGCTGGCCCAACAACTGAGAAACTTACAGGTGTGGATGCCATCTTTGTTAACCACGAGACTGGGACTAGGACTGCTGAGACTGAGAGCCTCAGGGACCGGCTACCATACTGAGCTGCAGAGCCTAAGTAGACAGCATCTCTTGCAGCAGGGAGGCTATACTTATGACAGTCCTATCTAGAGAAACCAGCAGTGGCTGGCAGCCAAGGATACCAGTGCCCTGACTCTCTCCTCTGAGCTGTGCCATAGATTCTGCTGGTGCACCCGAGAAGAGACAGCACAGGTGCAACACCATCCTTGTCTCTTAGCCAGCTGGGAGGCAGAGTCAGCCATGCCTGAGGGCCCAGCTGGGCCTGGCTGCCACACCGAACAGCCTTACTGAGTAGACAGTACCTCTCTCAGCAGAAAAGCTGTTTTTAAGACAATCACACCTAGATAATGCAGTGGTGATTGGCCGCTGAGTGTGATGGTGCCCCTCCGCCTCCGCTCTCTGAACCGCATCATAGCATTTAAGGGGCTGACACAGCCCCTCAGCCCCTGAGAGACTCAAAAGTAGGTAGCCATCTTTGTCAGCTAGGAGGTAGGCATTGCTACCCCTGAAGGCCCAGCTGGTACTGGTTGCTACTGGACAGTGTCGATCTCAGAAGAAAAGTCGTTTTTAAGAAAATCACACGTAGGGAAAGCAGCAGTGGCTGGCGGCTGAGTGTGAAAGTGCCGCTTCCTCCACCCTTCTCTGAGCTCTGCCACAGCATCTGCTGACCTGACTCCAGAGAGCTGGCACAAGTAGGTCGCCACTTGGTCAGCCAGGAGGCGGAGCCTGCCATCCCTGAGGGCCCAGCCACGGAGCGGAAGAGCACTGCTGAGCGGAACAGCAACTCTCTTACCAGAGAAGCTGTACTTAAAACAACTGTGCCTAGAGAATGCAGAAGCTGTGGTGTCTCTCTGAAGAAGGGAGTAAGGGCCCTGCTAAACTTGGTTTCCAGCTGCTGCTGCTTTCTCTATGCACCACTGGACAAGTGTCATATGAGACCACTATTACAAGGACTTAAAAAAGGACTTACCCACAGAAGAAAAGACAGCTACAAAGGTGAGGAGGGAGGGACAGGGTTGGTCACAGACTGATCATAGATTAGACAGTCAATAGGTGAAGGGTGTGACAGCATTTAGTAGAAGACAGGTCAGCGTAAGTGGAGTACACCATAAATTAAAAGGTTTTCTAAATTCAACACAACAGTTCAAAGGATAGAGTAGGAGAGACAGGCATCTGGGGACCACAATTTCAGGGGACATCGAGGTCAGTTTGCATAACTAGCCTTTTGCTAAGAGAGTCTTCTGCACCCCATATCGGTGAGTGGAGTCTGGGGTCTTAAAAGCCAGCAAGCTGCCATCAGAAGGACATCAGTTGGTCCCAATCCACCTGGAACAGATGATAACTGAGAATATCAGAGACACAAGGAAAAATAAGCTCAGGAGACAGAAGGACCCATATGACTGGGAGACTACATCAGCATTAGACCACAAGAAATAGATGGTGACTGACTACTACCAAAGACAGCCTTGATAGGGAACACAGTGTAGCGTCCCTGACATAACACAAGAAAAAGAGATCTGCAAATGAAGGACTCTACTGAAAGACCAGAACTGATGGTCCAACAACCTGGAGGGTCCACTGGGAACATGGACCCTAGACTTGCTGCTGCTCTAGACCTGAAACCACTATTGAGGTCAACACTTCAGGCTAAGAATGGATTGGACCTGGGGACACTGAGTGAGCATGTGGTGTGTGTATGTTACACTGCTAGAAGGCTGTTCTATTGGCTTCTTTCTAAAGGAGAGAGGAGAAGGTGGAGAAGAGGGGACAGGTGTCTGTTGCAGTGATACTGGTAGTAAAGACTGAAAAAGAGGAGTGTCCTGTCATAGGGTACGGAGAGCAGATATAGCTATAGAGAGGCAGGTATGCAAAATTGACAAGATTGTATACTTTCACTTAATCATAATAAAAAAAAAATTAAGTGTAGTTCTGCTTCAACTTCTCACAGAATCCAGACTTTCTGGAGCCATTGTGAGTGATGAACCCTTGAAACTGTTGTCCTGAGGAAATTTTTAAAAAATGGAACCTGAAAATATCCCCAAATGACAGTTTAGCATAGCTAATAAAGAATGTCTGCCTTGAGCAGTAGGTTCTTCTAAGAACTATCTATAAGGGAGAACATTGACAACAACTCAGAAGATGGGATAGGAAAGTTAGGAGGCAGTGAGTTCATGTTAATGAGGGTGGGAAACAATCAGAAAAGGAGAGTGAAAATGCTCACACAACTTCAAGAATGTTATCACGGTCACAGAATTGTACATGTAAAAATTGTTGCAGTGAATATGTTTTGCTGTGTATATTTTCGAAAACAATGAAATGAAATAATTCCGTTTAGACTGTAATTGTGAAGTCAGAATTGTAATGGAATGAAAAACACAGTGATGTTTTTTTCTTCCTCTCTTTTTCTTTCTAACACTGCCAAGATCCTAAAAAAACTGGATTAGAAATTCTACAGAAGCAGTTTACCAATATTCAAAATATGTTTACATGTGCATATTTTACCTTGCTAGGTAAAAATTTGTCATAAGCTTGGAAAGCTGCAAATACTTGTGCTATGACTCAAGTGCATAACTGTTGCACAGCACAGATTCGTCTCCATTTCTTTGTGCTGTTATGTTCTTTTTCCTTTTGGTACCCTGTAGATTTAATTGGTTAACTAGTAGGCACATAAGTTGCCAGCTGCTGTCAAGTTGCCTCTGATTCACAGTGATTCCATCTGTGTCAGAGGACAACTGCACTCTATCAGTGACTGTGATTGTTCAGAAGTAGATTGCAAGGCCTTTCTTCCAAAGTACCTCTGAGTAGTCTTGAACCTCCAATCTTTTGGTTAACCACTTGAAACGCCCAGAGACTTTGGTGGACTAAACCTTCACCACCACCACCACCACTACCACCATCCCCCCAATAAAACTAAACCTGTTGGTATTGAGTTGGTCCCAACTCGTACTGACTCTGTAAGATGGAGTAGAACTGCCCTATAGTATTTGTAATGAGTGGCTGGTGAATTCAAACTGTGGATCTTTTCATTAGCAGCCAAATGCTTAATTAGTATGCCACCAGGGCTCTAGACTACCTCAGAGTATCTAGGAGCTTTACTAATGTCCAAAGGCTCTGAAAATATTTTCCTTCATGGTGAAATGCTTAAGAGATAAATATGTATCATTCCACAATAAATCAAAACATTGACAGCACTGATAATATCATAACTTTTGTTGTGGCTGAAATGTTCATTGAGTAGACACAAGCCAGGGAGGCACTGGTAGCTTCAACTCTAGTCTTCTTAATCATTCCTTCCACTTTTTCTTCTCTTCTTCAATGAATGACAATTTTTCCCAAATTCTGGTCACGTGGTCTTCAATGAATTCATTTTACAGACATAGGAGCCAAAGTCGTGGATCACCAAGAGAAACCAACAAAATGCTCAGGCCTTGTCTTCTCTTGGAATGGTCACATTTGTCATGGCACATCACTGTGCAGCATCTGAACTCCTGCTTCAAGGACAGCTGGACCAAAAGTCAGTTAATTCTTGTTCATTTGACTTTCAGATGCCTTTTGAAATAAGATCTCTTTGAAAGTGGGGCCATCTTGGAAAAACAGAATGACACAGCCTCACGTATTTGAGACATTCTGAAACAACTGCTGAAATGATCCAAAATGACTTGGCTGGACTTTAGAAAGCATGCCAAAAAAAAAAAAAAAGTAATTCAGAAAATGAGGATAAATAGTTTCTCAGTTTGTCAGCCCTTCTTTCTGTCAATTACTTGACGTCTTCCTAACTTTTCAATGGTGATGCAGAGTCCACACAAATGGAGGATAAAACGAGACAACCAAATTTATTTTTACTTATGGACCTGAGCCAGAGTTTAAATGACTCAGCCACTGGCACTTACTTCCCTTGGGAGCCTATTTTCTAGTCTAATAGATCTCGCTGTTAGAAAATTTCTCTTATAATTCAGCATAAATTGTCCCTTGCTGAATGCCATCCCATTATTCCTAGTTAGATGTCCTTGGACTACTTTAAACAACCAATCCCCTTCTCACAGGCGTATCCATCGCCAGGCAGGAGACAGAGATGAAGAAGAGAAGAAAAAATGGGAGAGATGATTAGGAAGAATGGAGTTGAGCCTACCAGTTGTGTCCTGGCTTGTGTCTAATTAATGGACATTTCACCCACAAACTGTTACATATGGACATAGAGAGAAATTTATTCACAGAGGGATTGAGTAATCACTGAAAAGTAGTTAAGTTTCAGCAAATCTTGCAATCTACCTCTTCATAATTTCTCTGTGAGGTAGGTCAAAGTGATAAACAGGAAAGACACAGCAGACTGACTATTCACAAGTTTTAACACAAGAAGTTCAGCTCTATTCTTGGTTATTGATCACTTTTCCTTCTCTTTATCTAGTATCCTTTCTGATTAATAATGGTCAATACTCATTGAGGAATGGAACCCTGGTGGTACAATGCTTAAGCCCTTGCCTGCTAACTGAAAGATTGACAGCTGAAACCCACTCAGGTTTCATGGGACATCTGTTTCTATAAAGACTGCAGCCCCATAGGATAGCTCCACTTTGTCGCACGGGGTTGCTATGAGTTGGAACCGATTTGACAGCACCTGACAACAATATTCATTGAGGACTTTTAAAATATCTGGATACCACATGTATTATCTCAGTTCCTAAGGCACAGCGCTGTTGGTGTGGTTTGTCCCAAACCCCATGATAAGAACCGTCTCCTGCTCACATGGCTGCAGTGGAAGCATCCACGTTTCATCAGGCCTGGGCACCAACTACGACTGATCAGCACACATAGGAGCTGATCCAAACCAGGGCCAACAAGTCCTTCTCAAGAAGGCGTTTAACTTGAGCCCAAGAGGGCAGCCTCAGTCTCTCTCTGGGTGTCTGGACGGAAATATGGATAGGGTGGGAGCACTTCACTGTCATGTTTTCCTCTGTGTGGACCAAAGAAAGAAAGATAGGGGAGAAGGAGGAAGATGCCCAGAATAGGCAAGCTGAAAGGCAGAGTCATACTTGGACACAGTCCCAGGCCCTGTTTCCAGTTGCTTCTGAAACTTGATTGTATCTACTGTTTTGTTTCATGAGAAATACTGTCGTCTTTACAGTGAACACCATTTAAATGATGTTAGTATGCTCTGAAAGGAGTCCAGGTGGCCCAGTGATTGAGCAATCAGCTGCTAACCAACAGGTCAGTGGTTTGAACCCACGAGTGGCTCCATGGTAGAAAGACCTGGCAATCTGCTCTGATAAAAATGACAGCTTAGGGAACGCTCTGGGGTAGCTCCATTCCGTTACACGGTGTTGTTATGAGTCAGCATCGACTTGATGCCACCCGACAATGGCAATATTATTTGTAACACAAAAAATCCTGATGGAACTTATAGCTGAGGATAGCACACAGGTAGTAAGCAGAAGAGTGGAGACTCAAACCCAAGTCTTTTTGACTCAAGGCTAAGTTAATGATCATAGCATACTCACTGCCTGTGTGTTTGACAATTCACATGAAAGTGTACCATGAACAATATGAATGGTTTTCAGGAGGAAGAGACCATTTGTACCAAATTCTTACAAGTTGAAACTCTCCTTTAGCATAGATACAGCCTAAGCGGTACCAGGCATCTCTCTTAGCCTCTCTGAGAACTATATCACCATCTGTAAAATGGGTACAGCAATGGTTGCCCAGACCAACTGCATCACAGAGGGGAGGTGTACACACACATGGGATAAATGCAAATACCCCCAAAGAGTCTCATGAACTGCTTACGTGGAAACTGCTTTCTATCTTGGTTGCACTTTGAGAAATCCATGCTTTATAATGCATGACACATCTACTAAACAATCAAGACATCCATACAGCCAGGGAACACCACAGTGGGAATCCCACAGTGAGGTAGATAATAAGAACAGAGATGTACAGCCTCTACTGGGCCATGGTTGATGCTGTAGAATTGATGGAGGAGAAGACCACCACTAGATTGCCTCTCAGCATTGGCCTTATTTCCCCCCAATTTTTCCTCCCAGCTCATTAGGCAAAGTTCTTTGCAATGCTACATTCAACAGCATACACAGAGCTTAAGGGAAATAGGTTTCTCTGTAGTCTCACTTTGTAACCAGATGAGATTCTTAAGAAAGATGCTGTACCCAAAGCTATCTTAAAAAGCAATCAGCTTCTTCTCAGTGGCAAGTAAACTCTCTGGCTTTGAGCCCATTTGCCACACTGTTTTGTACGCATGGCATCTTGGTTTCCTATTACTGTCAGGAGATTGGTCCTATAGAATTCTTTCAGGATCTAACTGCATTCAAGAGCAAAAATGAAATATGCAAATCATCTCCCAACTATATATGTGTGGCTTGAAAGTGTTATTTTTAGGAAAGTACTGATTATAGCAAGTTATGAATTAACATGTTAGATACTAGGGTTTGAAATCTTGTAACTGTGTTTACTGGATAAGAGCCCCTTAAGTGAATTGGAAAACAAAAGGAGGAAATCACAAAATCAGTGATTCCGTGATTGCTAAGGCTGCCAACATTCAATTTCTGCCTATTGGCTGCCAACATCACTAGCATTAGTATACACACATACACACAATCACACGTGCCTGTGAACACATAATAAAGCAGGAAACAGAAGTATTAAACAGAAACAGACAAGATGAGATTTTGTTGCCTCTGATCTAGGCTCCTTGACTGATTTTATGAAAGCTCACTGACTCAGCTCAGCCACTTTTTAATCCTTCAGGCAAGTATTACTGGAGCTCCTAATACGAGCCAGAGCACTGATGGTGTAGTCATTAAATGCTATGGCTGCTAACCAAAAAGTCAACAGTGCAAATCTACCAGCCACTCCTTGAAAAACCCAAGGCATAGTTCTACTCTGACCTGTAATGTGGCTATGAATTGGAATTGACTTGACAGAGGTGGTTTAATTTTGGTGTGAGCTGGGCAGCACTAGGTCCAGAAGGCTATGGCAGAACAGGAGACAGATGGGGTCTCTCCACTTGAGGACCCATAATTCCCAGAGCACAGCTACCTCTCAAGATCAGCAGCATCTGCAACACCACAAGGGCATCCTCTGAAATGCACGCTCTCAGCTTGGTCCCAGACCTACTGCATCAGAATTTTGGCTGAAGGCACTCAGGAAACTTTGTTTTATAAAACTTCCCAAGAGATTCTTAATACATGCTAATTCTGGTAATACTCATGTTTAAATAACATTGCCAGGGAAGTTTTAGTTAAGATCAGAGAGATTTCATGGTTCAAAACAACTTGTTTTAGTCTTTGTAGATTCTGAAGGCTTAGCTATTTTGATAGTGGAGCTTAGCTATGGTTCAGAAATTTTCAGAGAATCCCAGACCCAGAAAAGAAGGCAGGGAGGCTTTTTTTTTTTTTTTTTAAGTATTGTAGCAGTATTGGCTATACATCTCTACTAAAGATATGTGTTGCTCCCATTAAATTACATTTCCACAATGAAAGACCCAGTAATACAAAAGTTTTCTTTAATCTCTGATCATGTTACAGATATTCTGTATAAGGAAAAAAAAAAGCTGATTATAAGCTGAGCACAAAGTCAATTGCAGTACAAATTGTTTTATTTGAGGAGAGCTCTGGTCAATACGGTCAGAAATGACACCCTCCTTTTCCTCATTGGCAACAGATCAGTGGCGTGGATACTTTCTGGTTCCCTGGTATAATCACATTCCCAGGTAGTGAAGACAATATTCTAGCTTAGAAAGGTGGAAACCTAAGACCATCTATGAGAGAAAGACTGTCTTGGAGAAGAGTGAGGGCAGGGATATTGATTTTTTTTTTTTTTAAATGACTCTGAAAGTAAGTTTAAAGTCTAAAGTTCTTCCCTCCCCCGTCTGCCTGGTGGCTTCCTGGTCCCTTGGAGATGCTGCCAAGGTGAAGCCTGACCAAAGTGAAGCGCAAATTAATTATGAGATTTCACTCCTGCACAGAACATCTGCTTTGAGGCTTATCTCTTTCCCATCCCTTAAACTGAATTTCCCTCTAACGAAACCCCGAGATGACATTCCTTTTCTGCTGGCCCCCAGCCTCCCTCCTCCAGAGAACCTAGTCTAAACAGCAGTGCCTTGTGTGGTACAAATGGTCTAATATTCTCTGAGAGGTTGGAGGTTCCAACCCACCCAGAGGTGCCTCAGAAGAAAGGCCAGGCTATCTGCTTTCAAACTGTGTGGAGCAATTCTACACTGCACACATGGGCTCACCTTGAGTCAGAGGTGACTTCACAGCAACTAGCAAGAACAATATAGACAACAGTGGAATGCAGCATACCACTAGACTTGGTCCTTGGTTTCTCAGCCACCACCCTGCTGCCCCTCGGTGGATTTCTGATGACTGAACACCGACAAGTCCGAGGGGCACCTCTCAACCCTTTTCACCTGACTTACCTGCAGTCAACACAGCTGGCATCCTCTTCCCCTGGGCTCCAGACACCATGGCTGATGCATGTCCCCGGCTTCTCTGGACCCTGCTCAGTGCCTGTCATCCCCTTGATCCTCCCCTACCCTTGAGTTTGGAGGTCTGACCCAGGATCTGACTTCTCACTCCTGCAAGTCCGGGTGACACAGTTCTCACCACCCACAGGTCACCTGCAGCTCACTCCCACTCCATTACCCATTTGTGGCTCCTCCCTGCAGAAGGCTTTCCCAGAAACCCACAAGAAAACTTGCTCTTGCTTCACTGTCACTTGGAGTCTGCCCTGTGTCACCTCCCCAAGACACCCATGTTCATTTCTTCTTTTCTTCGTGTCCCCCTCACCTGAAATATTACCTGCCTCTTGTGCTGTACCTGCTCCGGTAGCCACGATGCTAAGATTCCCACTCCTGTCTGGGTGTGTCCTGTGGGATCCCCCTCTCCAAAGTGTGCAAGGGTCTGTGAACCTGTGAGGGTTTCTCCCCCAGGATGAGGTCATCTCATGTGGCAGTGGTGACAGGACATTCCAGCCTGTAATTTTGTTTCATTATGGAAGATGGTTGGAGCAGACTGTAGAGAGGCTCTCCTGAAGGCACTGAAGAAGTGTGTCACCATGCCTTGATGGGCCATATAGCAGAAGATGAGGGCACCTGCAGGGGCCAAGAGTGACCTCTGGCTGACAGCCATGAAGGACATTGAAGAAGAGGGCCATCAGGAAGTGGTGGGACCTGAGGCACCTGTAGGAGCCGGCAGCCAGCGAGAAACAGGAACCTCAGCCCCCAAGTGCAGAGAACAGAGTCCCTCCAACACCTGATGAGCTGGGAAGAGTACCCAGTCTCCAGATGAAAAGACAGGTGGCGAATACTTTGACTCCAGTCCTGAGGGACTTGAGCAGAGAACATAGCTGCTCAGTGCTGGACCCCTGACCCTCAGAAGTGGTCAATAACACATCTTTTGGCTTTAAACTGCCAAGTTTAGGGCTATGTGTTCGATTCATGAGAGCAGGGCAGATGTCCATTCTGCTCACTGCTTCACCCTCAGGACTGACAAAGGGTCTGTGGCACTGCTGGGATCAGCCAGGGCTGCCTGGCCCCTCTGAGATCTGCTAAATGTGGCCTAGTGTCACAGAGCCCCTAGGTTTTCCATAAACCCCACCCTTCCCGCCTTGTCTGCTCTTGGGTCCTTGAATCTCCAGTGCCACAATTCTTCTGCCCCCAAAACAAGCAGGGTATGAGGCCATGCCCCTGATGAGCTCCTTCCCCCAAACCCCGTGGAACTAATCACCCAGAGACTGGATAACATGGGTGTGACTATTTCCCATGGGAGGGTGGCAACAAGAAGGGTGCTTCTGCTCGGCCTTAGGCAGAATAGCTCTGCCCTCCAGCAGGCTCTCCCATCTCTAAACACATAACCAATGGAACCTAGCAAGAAATCTTCTCCAAATAAACCCTGTCCTTTCCTAGGGACCTTATGAGGACAGCTGGCAATACGATGACATTTTCCACACCATTTAATCTACACTGATAAATACTAGTTCAAACCTCTCCACTGAGCTGTGGGGGCTCTCACCCATCTGCCCGCTGGTCACCTGCACTTGGGAGTCTGTGCTGGTGTTAGGTGCCATCGAGTGTGTTCCAGTTCACAGTGATCCACATACAATGGAACAACACAGCCAGGTCCTGCTCCATTTTCATGACTGCCAGTATGCTCAAGTTCATTGATGCAGCCACTGTGAATTTCGAGTGTCTTACAGCACTGTATCAGACAATGTGCTACTGTGATCCATAGGATCTTCAACAGCTGTCAAAAAGAGATCACCAGGCCTCTCTTCCTAGTTGTAGTGTGGAAACTCTGCTGAGTTTCCACCTACCATGGGGTGCCCTGCTGATATTCGAAACACTAGTGACATAGCTTCCAGCCTCACAGCAACATGGAGACCATCGTAGTATAAGCTGACAAGCTATGTTAAATAGCTTCCAAGTAAATGCATGTTCTCCTGAGAGTTAAGGACCATCCTAGAAAGAAAACACCAATAGATCCTTTACAGAGTCAGAGTGACAAGGGATGGGTAGACCGCAGGGGGGAAATATTGTACTCTATTGTCTTTATGTTTCTAGAAACAAAGCATGTTAGTTATTTGGGATCAGTGAGTGAAAGACTAGTTTCATGTCACTAAAAAAAAAAAAAAACGCTCTATTTTCTCTACATTCAGTGTCATAGAGTTCATACAGATTCCCACTTGGTATGGTCCCACCTCCCATGTATGGGCATGACAGCACTGAAGATCTAGAACAGTAAGTGTACCTTTTTTACCCAAAGCTACAGCCTGACATAATGTCATTCACCAAGAACTTAACAGAGTGGGGACAAGTGTGTTGTCTTGTTGGATAGCCTCACCCAGCCCTTCCCTGCCAAAAATAAAAAGTGTTCTAGTGATTCCATGTTCATATTACAAAGCACCTAACCATGAAAATTCTTGTGAAACCATTTAGATCTAGATTCTATCCCCATCACCTCCATCCCTCAGACTAAATAAACAAAGTATAAAAACCAGTAAGAATATAAACCAAAACAATGGGGAAAGAAAAACATAGCTGACATCAAACTCATTTTATCTTTGCTATTACTTGTATTTATTGCCCACTTTGATTGTTTTTGAAGGGCAGTAGCTGGAAAAACCACTCCAAAATAGGGAGTGGGAGAGCAGGAAGCACTTCTTAAGAATATGTGTTCTTCTGAGATTTCAGAAAGCCCAGGACTGTCACTCCTGTGAAATTACATGGAAAGCTGGCCGTGTGAAGCAGGCATTTTGTGTGTGTGTGACTCTTAACGCCTGTGTGCATAATTCCAAATCAAACATATCCACATTATTAACTTTTTAAAGTGTATTAGTCTCCGTGCTAATGAAATCATTCATCCTTGGCAAATGCACATGGCTCCCTAATGAAACGTCAATAGATAGATCAGCAGTGAAGTGAGCACATCCGATGGTTTATGCCAAATTCTGTTCGGCTGTAATGAGTGGCATGACTAGACCACTTCCAAGGAGACACTTGGAAGCAGCGTGATCAAACGGGAAAGGCGCTGTCCACAGACCTCAGTTACACACTGGTTCTGCCACTGAGTGGCTGAGTGTCCTTGGGTGAGTCTTTCATTCAACACTGCAGGATCGTCTACTCTTTCTGAAAGAAGAGAGAAGGGACTATCCAGTCTCTAATGTTCTTTCCAGACCTGCAGTTTAGTAAGCCCCACTCCACACACAGAGCACTGTGTTGATGCAGTGGTTACATGCTTGGCTGCTAACAGAAAGGTTGGTGGTTTGTACCTACCGGCTGCTCTGAAGGAGAAAAAGACATAACAGTCTGCTTCAATAAGAGGACAGCCTTGGAAATCCTATGGTACACTTGTATTCTGTTTTATACCATTGCTGTGACTTGGAATTCACTCAATGGCAACGGGTTTTTCAGTTTTACATTCCCTACTCCCCATAGCGGAAACCCTGGTGGTGTAGTGCTTAAAAGCTATGCCAGCTAGCTAACCAAAATCTTGGCATTTGGAACCTGCCAGGCTCTCCTTGGAAACCCTATGGAGCAGTTCTACTTTGTACTATAGGGTTGCTATGAGTCTGAATAGACTCGATAGCTGTGGGTTTGGTTTTGGGGTTACTGCTCCCCATAGGGGCCCTGATGGTACAGTAGCTAAGTGTTTGGCTGTTAACCAAAAAGTCAGCTGAAATGAATCCACCATTCGCCCCTTGGAAACCCTGTGGAGCATTTCTATCCTGTCTACAGGGTTGCTATGAGTCAAAATTGACAGGATAGCAAATGTTTGTTTATCCCCCCCCCCCACCGCCAAGCACACCATCTTTCCAATATTTTAAGGAGCTAACCAGTGTTTATACACGTTAGGATGCCTAGTGTCTTCTATTTAGACATCTGCCTAGTTAAACAATGGCCCATTCTTTACAGATCAAATTAAAATCTGGCTTTTTATGAGATATTATGCCACAGGTTATAGGTTTTAATTTCTGACCCGCTTGAACACTGCACGGGTTCAGAGTTGTAATGAGTTTCCTAACCCGCCAGTGGTTTGTGTCAGCCTCTGGATGACAGTATGTTGAGCACGCCACGGGAGAGAGAAAATGGAACGGCCTTTAAAAAAAAAAAAAAAAAAAATCTGAGCAAGTCTCCCTTCCTCTCAGTTATCAGTTTTGAAAAGTAGCCTCAACACCGGCGCTCTTCTGAGTGGAGGTTTCTGAACCGCTAGCGTGAATTCTCCAGGGTAAACTTTCTGTCTTCATGCAATGACGGATTTTTTTTTTTTTTTTTTTTTCCTGCTTTCCCTCAGATCTTTAAAATTGTACAACAGTTAGGAAGTCGGGTGGTTCCCTTCCCCCTCCCTCCCAACACTTCATGGAGAGAGGCTGCTTCCTTATTGAGCAAAAGCAAAAATAATCATCCTGGAAAGCTTTTGCTTCTGGACTGCATAAATTATCTCCAATTTTCCTCATTATTTTCTTCTGCAGGGTATAAAGAGATTGCCTGTGGTAAAGTATGTATCAGTACAAAACAAACAGAAAACAGTTTAAACCACTGAAATATTTACCTTCTTTTTTTTCTTTCTTTTTTTTTAAAAAAAAGGACATTTTAATCCTATTAACGGCAAATTATATTACCTACTGAAAGCAGACATGGAGGAAATATTTGAAGCATGCAGTTAATTATGATACCAAGTGACACGTAATATTTATGCTCCTCCGGTTGAGCCTGAGCCCCCCTCCTTCTCTGACTGTGACTCGTCGCAGGAGGATGGCAGTCGTGGGACCGCGGCGCAGGCGGGCCACGTGTTCATCCGCCATGGAGACTTCATTCTCTCGACAATTAATGCAACAAGAAATGGCCATTGTTGATTCTTTTATAGCCTTAATTTTGCATAAGGGGGAAAACTGCCCCACCCCAGTCCTTTTATTCTAATTCTCCATTTCAGCATACTTATTAAGAATCTACATAGACCCAGCAAAGCAGTCCGCTTGCAAACGAATTTCACTATGTAACAGCTGTGCCACAGGAAGGGTGGTGGGCTTTCTGCAAGTTCCAAGACGTTTACAAAAGCTGCAGCCCTCTTCGAGGGAAGCCACTAAACTTACCTAAAGAAGTCAGTTGGTATAGACACCAGTGTCTGCCTCTGTACAGCTGTATAAAATGTAAGATAATGATTTCAGAATACTGGAAAATATTACCAAGTTTTTCCCGTTTGATGATGGTACAGTGACATAGCCAAACTATGATGGGTAATTAGGTGATGGAGGCCCCCATTGCCTGGCTTGTGGATCATGTGTGACATGATTCCAGGAAGAGGTGCTGGAAGGTCACTGGTGAAGGCCAAAGGTGACTCCTCACCCACCCACCCCCACACTAGTGGTTTATCCTGGGCCTGGGCAGTGTCCAGCAATAAACCACAGCTCCTTCCTTTCACACACGAAGGCTGAGGCTGAAGTCATCCCAGCTGCCGCTACCATGTTGCTGACACAGCTGTGGGCCTCCAGCCCAGGCCCACCCAAGTCCAGGTGTGGCCTGTGGTCTCCCAGCAGTGGGATAGGTTGCGCTTGGTCTACCCCATGTTTTGCTCTGTGAATCACTGAACATTTTGGCTTCATCACTGCTTTTGGCCCCAAAATGGACCGAGTGGGAATCCCATTTGGCTATGGAAACATGAGCTGACCATAAGATGCTTCACTATTAGACAAGAGCCTCAAGGTGGAGAGGAAATATAATACAGTGGAACCTGAGACATAGGAACTCCACAGGGCTGCCTTGTTTTGCAGGGTCTTGCAAGTTTTCTGCCTTTGACAAGGTGCAGCCTTATTCCTTTTCTGTCACTTGGTTTAGTGGAAAATAAAGGTTTCCTTCTTTCACAAGTTTCTACCTGACACAGGTTCAGCTTTCACAGGTTTTACTGTGCTAATAAGAACTTTGATTCACTTAATGTTTTCCTTTACATATTAAGACTCACTTTATGTATCATGTTGTTGTTGTTATTGGAAACACTGATGGCAGAGCAGCTATGGCTACTAACCAAAAGGTCAACAGTTCAAATCCCAGCTACTCCTGGGAAATCCTGTGGGGCAGTTCTACTCTGTCCTCTAGGGCTATCTTGAGTTAGAGTCTACTCAACAGCAACAAGTTTGGTTTTGGTGTTTCAGCTGTTGTTGTTAGTTACTAATGAGCTGTGACACATAGCAACCCTACATACAAAACAATGAAATGCTGCCAGACCCTGTGCTTTCCTCACCATCGTTGCTATGTTTGAACCCAGTGTTGTAGTATTTATATGTCATGAGATTAATAATATCATAAATATCTATGATTTAAAATAATAAGAACCATCAAACATATTCAACACCTACTGGTGTTTTGCAAATGTTCTCATGTATTCCCACAATAAATTCGGAAAAGCCAGACTAACATCCCCTTTTGGTCCAGGCAGAAACTGAGGCTCAGAGAGGCAAAAGAGGTAAACACACAGAGCCAATAAGTTGGAAAACCAGGATTCAAATGTTAGCATACATTTTCTTCGTTACTGCAATCTATTTCTCATGCATATTTTAATATTTTGGTGCAACCAAAATACGACATAAATATTAAGTGGAAGCATCTAAATTTGAATTCAACATCTGTTATAAGTTAGAAAAGTTAATCCCCCAAATCTCATTTAGCTACAAAATATTCAGAGCAGTTAATTCATTTTTCAAACTATAATCAGGTAATTAAAAAAAAAAACTAGTATGACTAAAAGTCTCTGAAATGCACGTATGAAGTATACAACTTGGTTCAGCTTTGACAAATGCATATATCTGTGTGATTCGAGACCCTATCAAGACATTAAATACCTCCATTGTACCAGAACACTCTGTCATTCCTGCCCAACCATGTAGGCCATCACTGTTTTGATTTCTATTAGCTATGATTCCTTTTGCCTCTTCTTAATTCCACATGGCATAGTACAGAGACTTGCATTCATTTCCTATTGTTGCCTCAACAGATTCCCACAAAAAATTTAGCCAATTTTACTTGGCCTCATTTATATGGGAATGTATTTTGTTTCACAGAATTGTATTACATGTGTAGGTCCCATTATCACAAATATCCCTTATGTTGCAATTTAACACCCACCTGCCTTCCTCTTGTCCCTGTCTCTGATCCCTAGACACCACTAATCTGTTCTCTATTCTTAAAAGTTTGGCATTTTAAAAATGTTATCTAAGAGGAATCATATGGCCTATACTCTTTTGAATTGGGTTTTTTCAAGGAGCACAGTTCTCTGGAAATTCAAAGTTCTTTTGTATACCAATAGATTGTTCTTTTTATTGCTTCACATGGTGTGTAAGCACCACAGTGAATTTAATTAACCATTTACCTATTGAAGGATATTTGGGCAGTTTGCAGTTTGAGAATATTTTGATGAAATCTGCTATGAATATTTGTGTACAGACTTTTGTGTGAATATGTATTTTTCATTCTCTAGTACAAACACGGCACTTGGGTTTTAGGGTTAGTACAAACACACAAGAGTGCACTTGCTGAGTAATATAGCTCTTGTATGTTTAGCTTTATGTTAAATGAGAAACTTGCTTTTCAGAGTGACTGTACCACTGTGTATTCTCAACAGCAGTGTGTGAGCAGTCAGCATCCTTACCAGCATTTGATATTACCACCGTTTTAAACTTTAGACTTTGATATTACCACCATTTTAAACTTTAGCCCTTTCGACAAGTATGCAATGCTATCTCATTGTGGTTTGACTTTGCAACTCTCTGATGACTATCAAGGAAACCCTGGTGGCACAGTGTTTAAATGCTACAGCTGCTAACCTTAACGTTGACAGTTCAAGTCCACCAGGCTCTCTTTGGAAACTTTGTGGGGCAGTTGTACTCTGCCCTGAAGGGTCTCTATGAGTCAGAATCAACTCAACAGCAGTAGGCGTGGTTTTGGTTTTGGGATGTGTAAAGATGTTAGACATCATTTCTTGTGCCTATTTGCCCTCAGTATGGATTGCATCTCAATATAAACAAAAATTCACCCCAAATGGACCACTAAGCAATATCATGACAAACAGAAAATATTGAAGTTGTCAAGGATTTCTTTTTTCTGGAATTCACAATCAAAACCCACAGAACCAGCACTCAAGAAAACACTCTATGCCTTGCACTGGGCAAGAAGACACTTTGAGGTGTTAAAAAAAAGCAAAGATGTTACTTTGAGGACTAAGATGTGCCTGACCCAAGCCATCGTGTTTTCAGTTACATCACATGCATGTGAAATCTGGACAGTGAATACAGACTACGAAAGAATTGATGGTTTTGAATTATATCATTAACAAGGAATGTTGAATATATCATAGACTACCAGGAGAACTAATAGAGCTGTCTTAGGAAAAGTACCGCCATGGTGCTCCTTAGAAGCAAGGATGGCAAGATTTTGTCTCACATTCTTTGGACATGTTATCAGGAGAGGCCAGTCCCTGGAGAAAGATATCATGCCTGGTAAAGGGCAGCAAGAAACAAGGAGACTCTCAGTGAGGTGGATTGACCCGGTACCTCCAGCAATGAGTTCAAAAACATAACAACAATTATGAGGACGGCAGAGGACCAAGCAGTGTTTTTTCTCTTATACACAGCTTTGCTATGAGGTGGAAGAAACTTGATGCCATCTACCATCAATGACATTTATCATCTGAATCTCCTCTTCGGTGAAATGCCTGTTCATGTCTTTTTCCCACTGTGTAATTAGACTGTTCAGTTTCTACCTTTGAATTTTGAAATGTCTTCATATATATATACAAGATATAACAGAATTATAGGATGAGTCTGTAAACAATGTTTAAATATCCATATGAAGTTATTCTTTTAAAAAAGGATATATATGCTTATACATTTTCCTGTGGCTGATTGGCTTTTGACAGTAGCTTTATTCTTGAGGCTAAGGAACAGAGGATATTTTTTTAAATGTGCTAATATTCATATCCTGATCACATTCTTTTGACACTTAATTATTAATCAGAGAACAACTAACAACAAGGATTATTTCAACATCACGGTTTCAGAGAGTACGTATGTGGCCCTGATAGGTTTAGTAGATTTTTCTAGAGACTTTTCAGAAAACTTCTTCCCCTAACTACTTTCCAAGAGCAGGGTGAGAATTCACCACGCGAGCATAGGTGTAGAAAATCACATCATATGCCCCTCTATTGCTCAGAGCAGGAGCTACTCAAAACCCCTTTCCTCTTCACCAACAAGTTTGTTGATTATTTGCTTTACTCAGCTTGGCAGGAACAATCTGTTTCATTTCTATTTCCTGACAGTATCATTTCAACATATTTGGGCTCAGCAGTAACATTCCTCTGTTTGAATCCTCCAACACTAACCAGGAATACTCAAATTTCAAAACATTTTCCACAGAATTTTTTAAAAAGATATTCTCTCAGTTCCTGATAGAACAGGAGAAAAGAGGGGTGCAGAACTCAAATTCTAGTAAAATCATCAGAGTTAATCGGCTTGACTGAGTATGGAAAAAATCCAGAAGTCATGACCCCTGGACACGCTGTTAACCCAGAACTAAAACCAGTTGCCAAACCAACTCTTTCAACCAAGAACAGACTGGACTTTAAGACAGGAAAGGATATTCAATAAGAGTGTGCTTCTTGGCTCAAGTAGATTCCTGAGACTAAATGGGCAGCTCTTGTCTGGAAGAGAGACAAGAAGACAGAAAGGGATGGGAGCTGGTTGAATGGAGAGGAAACCTGGGGTGGAAAGGAGGCATCTGTGGTCACATTATAGAGAGAGCGACTAGGGTCCTATAACAATGTGTGTGTAACTTTTTGTATGAGAAACTAGAGTTGTAAACTTTCACCTAAAGCATACACACAGAAAAAAACTGGAGAGATATATATATTCTGTCTCCTCTCCCACTCCATTTATTTCTCTCTCTCTTTCTCTCCTTTCCCTGTGTGTTTATGTATATGTGTATCTCTCCCCTGGTGGTGAAACACTCAACTACGAAGCAAAAGAGAGCTCTGGTAGCATAGTGGTTAAGGCCTTGCAAGCCCTAATCTGTCCTAGAGGGTTGCTATGAGTCGGAATCGATTCAATGGCACTGGGATTTTTTATTTTTTACTCACCATGTTGGCAGTACAAACCAATCCAGACGCATCTTAGACTACAGGCCTGGTGAACTGCTTCTGAAAGGTCACAGCCCCCAAAGTTCTGTGGAGAGTGCTATTTTGTGCATCACTAGTAAGAACTGACTGACAATAACAGAGCACTGCCACCTGTCTATGTATTCATACACACATATGCATACACAAACACATACACACAGGCGTTACCTTCATTTCAATCATAAGCTTCCTGAGGGCAGGGACCATGCTCTTGGGCATTTGGTAGGCATTAAACACTTGCATTTCTGAAAGATAGATAAATCACATAAAGCCATCTGTCAGGCAACTACCTGAAGCTGCCTCTTTTACACCATGTCCTAAACATGAAGATTTGGATTCATTTTTACCATTTTCTAAATAGTAGTGATACGCCAACTAGGAAAAAAAAAATCGTTGTTTGGTATCTTTTTTTTTTTTTTCTGTCTTTCACCAATATTGGAATTACAGAATGCAAAACATTTCCAAGAGTGTGAATTATGAGAGATGGTTGCAAACTTGTAAGAGTTGGAGACAGATAAGATATTTGGGGATCATTCAAATCATTTATTTCAATGGACATTAAAATAACAATGGCCATTCCCATCTAAAGAATGCCAACAAGTTGATATTATTAGGTTTTTGAGAGTAATTTTATTTTTGAGGCTAATTAACAGAGAATGATATTTTTTGAAAGGTACTAATATTCAAACCCTGATCACTGATTTTGATACCTAGTTATAAATCAGAGGACAACTAACAAAAAGAATAGTTTCAACAGCACAATTTACAGAGGATATGTGACTCTAAGAGCTTTAGCAGACCCTTCCTAAAGATCCTTTGGAAGACTCTTGCTCCTGTTTTCTAAGATCAGGGTTAGAATGCACCACAAGAGTACAGGTGTAGAATATGGCATCATTTGGCCCTCTGTGACTCGGAGCAGGAGCTACTCAAAACCCCTTTATTGTTGGTTATGTCTGGTCTGCATCCATACATGTGGGGAGAATGCACTAGATCTCTGTTCCAAGTTCTTTAATAAATGTCTTAAACTAATGAATTAAATGATATGCTTCGTTCCTGAATACATATCTTTCAACTAGCATAAACGTGGAGGCTAATCTAAGTTATCACTGCGTATGTACAATGTCTTGCCACATGTGCACAAAGAGATGTGTCCATGGGAGACCAGAAGCCAGCCCGTGGCAGGCAGCTCCAGATTCTGCGTGGAAATCCTGTCTTTACCGTTGGTGCTCTTAACAGCCGCTTAATTAGTAAACTCAGGCAATCACACCAGACTTGCGGATCCCTGAGTGGGAATCCCATTCCAGCAGTAAATTTGCATCTGGCATACTATTGTATGCACTGCAACCCATTTCCTTCCCAGCTCTGAGCTGTCGGGCTTGGGTGAGGTTTTTTGCTTGCTCCTGTATCCCAGGCTTTTGACACCAGCCTTCTCTGTAATTCCCTCCATCCTGGCTGTGAAGTCCAAGCTCCTCGGGTTTCTCCGAGCACCATTCTCAGGCAGGTTCTCATTGATACAGATCATCTATCATCTTCCCAACCTTCACCAGAGCTCTGACACCGTTCAGTGATGGGCAAGGGGTTGGGTGAGAGGCACAGCTGCTCCGCTTTCCACAGGGACTCACACTTCACCTGCTCAAAGTCCTCTGTTGTCACCAGCTTAAAAAACTAGAGAGCTAGAATGTCTGCATGAACTCCTATCTCTGTCCACTATCTCCATGGCCTCAAGCCAGCAACCCCCCATGTGTTTTCAGGGAGGCTGCAAAGATTTCTAAGATTTGGGCTCTTCAAAGCCTAAAAAAATCCTCCGACTTCTCTTAATGTTTTAGAATTAAATAATGATTCCAACTCCACAATACAGACATAGAGAAAGAATGTAGCTCAGGTCCAGAATAAATACTCCAGATGTAGCATCATTTACAAATCAATTATTATACTACATTTCAAGGCTAACATTTGCTCTCAAAGAGTTATGTCGATTTTGATGACTTAGCCTTTTCCCAAAGTGGTAAACTAGTCCCAGCCAAATTAGCATACATTCTTGCTTAATTTTTCCACTTTGCTAAAAACACATTAGTAGCATTTTTGAAGCCTGGCCTAATCTGTTGTTTGATCTCTGTTTTGTCTGAAAGAACATTCTCCCACACTGGGAAAACTTCTAGGTGTTCAGTGTGAGCTTTTAAATCTCTTTAAATGTTGACAATCTGACATGTATCATAAGTTCTTTTTTTGCCTAAAATACAGAGGAAATGTGGTCTGTGTCTCTCCTCCACCTTCACTCCACTCACATCTGTTGCTTCACTCATTTCCTCCATTTGATTATACTGCTGTGTCCTTGTGTTTCGTTCTGAAGGATGTTGAGTGACAACCACAATGTGTTGGCCATGGCGTCCACAACCACTCTATGCAGACACATGCTTTCCTCCCCGGGCCAGCGGGTGGGCATTGCATCTCAACACCTCATTTAGCCACATGGTATCCAATCCTTCTGTGTCAGGAGATGCTGCTGCACTAGGCTAGAGTGGCAGGTCATACAAACTAGAGTCGCAGGCTGTTTCATTTTTGTGTCCAAGCTCAAGCACAAACCTCTGGATTTGCAATTCCTGAAAATGTCAGTCTTGAAAAAGTAATGGAACATCAAAAAGCTTGCCACTATTAGTGTACTAAGCCTAGGAAAGAATCGTGACGGTATTTATGCAGCATGTCCCCATGCAGATACTTTTGTAACTGCTTTACATAGCTGAGGTTGGCGTTCCTTGCCCATATTTTGCCACTGAGGAAACTGTGGCACAAGAAGTTAACCAACATAGCCAGTGAGTGGAGGCTCTCCAATTCCGACCTCAGGTGGTCTTCATTGTCGTCTATTGTCAAGTCAACATTCAGAGATCTAGAAGAGGTAACCTGGTTGTTTCTGTTGGTATTATATGCCACTGAGATGGTTGTGACTCACAGCAACACTGTGTGTAAAAGAATGAAATACTGCCCGGTCCTGTGCCGTCCATACAATTGTAATTTTTCTTGATCCCATTGTTGCAGCCACTGTGTCAATGAATGTCACTGAGGGTCCTCTTCTTCTTCAGTGACCCTGTACTTTACCACGCACGATATCCTTCTCCAGGGACTTGTCCCTCCAGATAACTTTGTCGGTCCAAAGTTCATTAGACGGAGTCTCACCATCTTTACTTCTCAGAAGCATTCTGGCTGAAAGAACATTCTTCTTCCTAGACAGATCTGTTCATTCTTCTGGCAGTCCATGGTATGTTCAATACACTTCACGAACACCGTAGTTCAAAAGCATCAATTCTTTGGTCTTCCTTATTCGTTCCTCAGTTTTTGCATGCATGTGAGCCACTTGGAAATAGTATAGCTAGGGTCAAGTGTACCTTAGTCTTCTAAGTGACATCTTTGCTTTCTAACACTTTTGCAGCAGATTTGCCCAGCAGAATGTGTCTTTTGATTTACTGACTGCTGCTTCTGTGGGTGTTGCTTGTGAATCCAAGTAAAATGAAATCCTTGACAACTTCAACTCCATTTGTCCTAATGTTGCTTACCAGTCCATTTGTGAGAATTTTTGTTTTCTTTATGTTGCAATCTAATCCATACTGAAGGCTGTGGTCTTTGATCTTCATCAGTACGTGCTTTAAGACTTCACTTTTAGCAAGGAAGGTTGGGTTATCTGCATGGCAAAGTTGTTAATGAGTATTCCTCCAGTCTTGATGCCCCTTTCTTCTTCATATACTTCATATTCTCAGATTATTTGCCCAGCACACAGATTGAATAAGACTAGTGAAAGGGTACACACCTCATGTACACTTTTCCAGATTTTAAACCATGCAATATCTTTTTGTTTTTTTTCAACAACTGTCTCTTGATCTATATACAGTTTCCTCATGAGCACAGTTTTGGAATTCTCATTCTTCACAGAGTTATCCATAATTTGATATGATCCACAGGATGTAATGCCTTTGCATAGTTAACAAAACATGGGCAAACATTTCTCTGGTATTTGTCACTTTCAGCCAGGACCCTTCTGACAGCAGCAATGATATCCCTCACTCCACATTCTTTCTAAATGTGACTTGGATTTCTAGTAGTTCCCTCTAAATGTACTGCTGCAATAACTTTTGAAGGATTTGCAGCAAAATTTTACTTGTGTATAACATTGGTATTGTTCAATAATTCCTGCATTTGTTTGGATCACCTTTCTTTGGAACTGGCATAAATATGAGTATGCAACATGTGTTACAGTGTAACATGTATGTAACCTGGTCAGCAACCTAGGTATCTCTTCCAGTCAGTTGGCTGGTAGCTATCTTCCAAATTTCTTTTCATAAGCAAATGAATACTGTCAAAGCTGCATCTTTTTGTTGAAACATCTCAACTGGTAGTCCATCAGGTCCTAGAGCTTTGTTTTCTGCTGATATCTTCAGCACAGCTTGGACCTCTGCCTTAGTATCATCAGGTCTTAATCGTATACTACCTCCTAGAATAACTGAATGTCAAACAATTTTTTTTGGTTCAGTAACTCTGTGTATGCTTTCCATCTTCTTTTTATGCTCCTGAGTTAGTCGGTATATTCTGCATACAATCCTTCACTGTTGTAACTTGAGGTCTGAACTTTTTCTTCAGTTTGTTTAGCTTGAGAAACACTAAATGTGTTTGTTTTTGGTTTTCTAATTCCAGGTCTTTGCAGATATCATAATAATACTTTGTTTTCCTGAGCCACTCTTTGAAATCTTGTGAAATACTATATTTAGCTCTTTAACTTCATCATTTCTTCCTGTAGATTTAGCAAATTTCAGAGCCTGACATACATTTTTTTTTGCCTTTTCTTTTTTTCCTGTCTTTTCAGTGGCCTCTTACTGTCTTCATGTATGATGTCACTCTACACCTTATTTGGTCTTTGGTCATTAGTCTTCAGTATTTCAAATGTAATCTTGAGATAGTCTCTAAATTCAGAGAATGGACTCAAGGCTTTTTTGGACTCGTTCTAATTTTCTTCAGCTTCTACATGAACTTGGCTATGAGCAATTGACGGTTATAGTTAACTACTGTCAAATGAGCCCTGACTCATAGGGTCCCCACATGCACAATGGAACAAAAGGCTGCCAAGCCTGTGCCGTGTCCATGATCATTTGGTGATACGACCATTGTGATCTCCATAGAGTTTCCATTGCCTAATTTTCAGAAGTAGATCACCAGGCCCATCTTCCTAGTCTGTCATAGTCTGGAAACTCCACCGAAACCTGTGCAGGAACATAGCAATACACAAACCTCCACGGACAGATGAGTGGAGGCTGTGATGAGGTGCTTCAGCCAGGAATTGAACTTATGTCTCCAGTATGGAAAGCAAAATTTTTACCACTGAACTACCACTGCTTCCATTCATTCTTGGGAGCCTGGTGCTTTTCATTGCCTCACCAGCAGATGGAGGGTCCGGTAGGCCTTGTTCTAAAAATAAACACATGAAGACCCACTTTCAGTGGCCAAAAAGTTAGCAAAATTTTATTACAACATATTTCTAATCATCTTAAACCAAAAAATCAAATCCACTACTACTGAGTCGATTTCAACTCATAGTGACTCTATAGGACTGAGTAGAACTGCACCATAGAATTTCCAAGGAGTGTCTGATGGATTCAAACTGCCAACATTTTGGTTAGCAGCTGTAACACTTAACCACTATACCACCAGAGTTTCCTAAACTGAAAAAAAAAACCTACTGTTGCCAATTCTGACTGGTAGCAACCCTATAGACAGAGTAGAACTGCCTCATAGAGTTTTCAAAAAGTGCCTGGCAGATTTGAATTGCTAAACTTTTGGTTGGCAACTATAGCACTTAAACACTATGCCACCATGTTTTTCTACCAAAAAAACAAACCCAGCACTACTGAGTTGTTTCTGATTCATATCGATCCTATAGAACAGAGTAGAACTGCCCCCACTGAGTTTCCAAGAGCATCTGGCAGATTTGAACCACCAACCTTTGAGTTAGCAGATGTAGCACTTATCCACAAACCTACCAGGGTTTTCTGGGATTTCCCAACCAATGAACAACCAACCCACTGCCATCTAGTCGGTCTGACTCATAGTGACCCTAGAGGTCAGAGTAGAACTGCCTCATAGAGTTTCCAAGGAGCACCTGGCAGACTTGAACTGCTGACCATTTGGTTAGCAGATGTAGCACTTAATCCACTATGCCAGGGACCCTTAAATTGAAAACTCATAGCAACATGACTGTGGATTGAATTACAGCTCAATTCAGGAATAGCTGAGCAATGGGTGTGTTTTCACTTTTCAGGATTTTGCCTTAGTTTAAACTTTTTTAGGTGGACTGTGTGGTGAGTCAGAGTTGACTGGATGGCAGCAGGTTTGTGTTTTGGTGTAGGTAGAGAATAAATTCAGTTTCTTTGTACATGCAGTTCACTGGCAATTTTGATGTCTTTTAGAATAAGTAATAAGCAAGAGTGAACTCAGAGTTAGAAGGTCTAAACAATATCACAGCACATAAGGAACACAACAGAAGTTGAAGTAAGTAAGTAATAAAATAAAATAATGGTATCAAGGTGACTTCAATGCATGGTGATCTCAAGTATGTCAGAGCAGAGCTATGCTCCACGGGTTTTTAACAACTGATTTCTCAGAGGTAGGTCACCAGGCCTTTCTTCCGGGACTCTTCCAACTCTGGGTTAACAGCCCACCATATTAATCCTTTGTACTACCCAAGGCTGATAATAAATAGCTTTTACCTGAATGGGTGACCGCAATAACATCTGCTACATCAGGACCAACAGGGTTGACCTCTCCCATAGGTACTGTAAACAGCAGAACTCTTAGTACTAATTTAATCCCTTTGCACAACATCTCCAAACTTCTAAGTGTTAAGAATGTTCCCCAAATAGACTTTCCACCAGTTCAAACTAGCAACTACATCTGAGGAAAAAGAAAAAAAATGCCTTGCTTATAAGCAGTTAAAAGAATCAAAATTACCTCAAGCTCAGGAGGTAGCCTGATGCGGAGTCCTTGAGAATGGTGACATTAAGTCCCCATGCAAATCCAGTCTGGCAGCCGTGTCACAGGCACCATGAATGTGGAGGACACAGATATAAAATGACGTTGATGTCATACCTTGGGATTTATAAACTAGTCTGCTTCTCAGTTAACATGTGGACAATGCTGATACCTTTAAACAATTCTATTCTCTTACAGGAGCTCTGGCGGCACAGTGGTTAATAACTCAGCTGCTAATCAAACGATCGGCAGTTCAAATCCACCAGATGCTCCTTGGAAACTATGGGGCAGTTCTACTCTGTCCTATAGGGTTACTGTGAGTCGGAATCGACTCGAGGGCAGTGGCTTTGGTGTTTGGGCTTTGCGTTCAGTGTTTGGGTCACATTTTCTTTCTACCTGCATTGGTCGTTTGCCCTCGGGGTGTGCAGCAATATCGGCAGGGAGGGGCAGGGGGCGCCACCTGTCGGAGTGCGGGTGCATCACAAATGGTGCCCTTCCTTATTGCACCAACCTCATCTCCTGTCCCAGGCTCTCACTGCCTCTGCTGCATGCAGGGCTGTCCTCAGCATGGTCTCATTGCCACCCGTGCCCCTGCTCCTGTCTCTGCCGTAGATGCCCCAGCACTGGGCTTGCTGGCTGCCCTCAGATCCCTCTTTTGTGAAGGCACTACTTGCCGTCTGCTCTCCAGAGGAGGGAGGGACAGGAACACTGCCCACACAGCCGACCTGTCCCTTCATGAACATCTATTGAAACTGATTGATCTAATACCTCACATCTGCCAAGCTGTCATTCAAGCCAGGGGGGATTTGGACGGAGACAAGGCAAGCATTGTAAAAATGACTGTGTGATGTCGTTTATTGAGCTGGCCTTGAACTCCCACGTACAGTTAGGCGGAAAACCTTGTCTCTTGCAAAAACAACTTCACGTAAATGGGAAAATGCAATATATAAGGAGCCAGAGGTGTTTCCCCCCCTCCTTGATTTGTGCCTGAAACATAAGAGTGGGGGAAAAAAATCCCAGCTGTCTGCTGCATTGTGTGAACATATACATGCATTTAAATTACTTATATCATTACTTACAGATGTAATTGTGAAATATGTTCTTTTTGCATTCAAAATTAGGGATGGAACAGATGGTGAACGCTCAGTTTAAAGCAATATGTCCATTAAAATAACCCGTACTGTTGGTGTTTAGTGTAACAATAGCAATGAGTTCATTTCAGTGGGTTCTGCAGCAACTGCGCACTGGAAGATGCTTGCTCAGGAAATGCCTGCTCACCCCGGCGACGTACACTCCAACACAGGGACCCTGCCTTACCCTCCCACCCCCCGGCCACTGAACGTCGCTCCTTGAGCTCAGCTCCAGTTGTTTTTGCCTCTTATTTTGCTTTCAAAGAGCAAAGTCAATAAACAGCTGACATTTACCAATGCTTTGCTTCTGGGTTATTTTTTTCTCTTCTCTCCAGATGTGCTAAAATGTGTACTTCCAGATGCAGCACCTCCAACAGGGTAATACTGCTCCTGTCATGAGTAATTGTCTTGCCTAATGAGGCTGGGTCGGGCGTATGGGCTAATGGCCCAGTAGATAGATATTTTTCCTTCTTCAGGCTCAGCAACGGCCACCAGAAAGTGAGACATATGATGGGAGGGCTTAAGAGGGTCCCCTGACTTTGTAGTGACAAAACAAACTTCAGTTATTTAGGTCTAATGCCACCCTGAGGAAATTCCACCTCTTGTCTTCTCTCATGCACCATTCAGTATGTGAATATTCTTTCTTCTTTTTTAATAATAATAACATATTTGTTTTTAGTGACGCTTTACACAGCAGTTTAGATTTCCACTCAACAATTTCTACACACATTGTTCAGTGACATTGGTTACATTCCTCACAATGCGTGAACAGTCTCATTGTCCTTATTCTGGTGGTTCTGTTTCCATTAATCTAGCTTCCCTGCCTCTGACACTCTCACTTTTGTTTTAAAATGATTATTATTTGGTCTCATACAGATGACTTTTTAAAGAAGCACAGTACTTACAGGTAATGTTCTTTATTTTGTGAGCCAATCTGTTAGCTTATTTTATGCAAATAATGTGCACCTTCTACACTTGTTTGCAAACTGTGCCCTCCCCTGTGAGCTATTCTAGTAAATGCTGCTATGTCAATTATTTTAGGTCATGTTGTTGTTAAAGAAAAAAAAAAAGAAAGAAAGAAAAGAAAAAATGAAATGAAGTAGTATCTACTTAGAAAAATACCCCTGAGAAGGGGCAGAGGGTGTGGCTGGCAAGCAAGTACAGAAGGTGTGTGTGATCTGCATTAAAATGCAGCATTTAGATACAAGGTAGCCTCAATGGCTAGTTTCTGTTCAAGGTGTAAAGGGGATCTCAGGGCAACAGTCTTGGGAAGTCCTCTAGTCTGGACCAGTCCAGCAGGTTTCTTTGTATTTACTTATTTCGGAATCTGAGGTTCTGTTTCACGTTTTTCTCTCATTCCCTCAGAATCTGCTTCTTGTGACCCTGATCAGAACAACCAGTAGTAATAGCTGGGCACCATCTAGTTCTTCTACTCTCAGAGTAGAAACAGTCTTGGTTCATGTAGATGGTACTATAAACCAGTTTCTTCTTTCAGTCTTTGGTTTCCTCCTTTCTCTTTTGCTCCAGACAAGTAGAAACTATTAGTTGTATCTTAAGTGAACATTCTTTTCAAGAAGGAAAATAAATACTCAACCTTTTATAAATTCACATCTTCACTTCTGGCAACAGTGCCCGTTTTAAACAGCCTCTAAAAAGCCATTCACAAACAAGCGAGATGGGCCTGAAATTCTAGTTATACAAAAGCTCTACAGTCAATGCAGTCATGCTGGCAAGGGAGAGCACCTGGTCTGGACCTTGCAAAGGAAGGCACGGCCGTGAGAGGTGTCAGTGGTATATTCTCACGTCACCCTTGATGAATTCACTGAGGGAGCTCTTTCCGGCCCTGTCCTGGCCATCTCTAGGTCCCACCTGGGCCACCTCCTTGCTTTCAGCCACCCTGGTCTTCCTCATCTCTCCTTCACCTCTGTTCCATGCACTGGTCCCTGGGCTGCCAGCCATCTCCATATCCACATTTCCACTACTCCTCTTTTCCTAGCCTTTTCTCCAGCTTCAAGCCTCCTGCTTGAGCTGGTACTCATCCTTCAAGAAGACGCCCAGCCTCACACCCTCTGTGTCTTTCTGGACACTTCCACCACTGCCATGGCAAGAACTGCAGTGCTAGTGCCTCACTTTTGTTGGCAGTGAAGTCGTATTTGACCTTCCTAGATATAACAATCTCGTGGGCTTCTTGTTCAAAATGCAGCTTCTTGGGCATCATCCCCAGCAGTGCTAACACACCAAGTACGTCAGTCCTAAACACCCAGGTAATGGGGATGCAAGTGATCTGTGAGCCAACTGCCAAGATCCTGCAAAGCTTCCATTACTGAGCCTCACCTTTGCTTGTTTGGGGATCTGTCTTAGTCATCTACTGCTGCTATAACAGCAATACCACAAGTAGATATCTTTAACAAAGAGAACTTTATTCTCTCACTATCCAGTGGGCTAGAAGTCTGAATTCAGGGCATTGGCTCCAAGGGATGGCTTTTTCTCTCTGTCCATGTTGGAGGAAAGTCCTTGTGATGCATCAGTCTTCCCTTGGTCTGGGAGCAACTCTGTGTGGGAACTTCAGGACCAAAGGATGCACTCTGCTCCTGGTACTGCTTTCCTGGTTGTATGAGGTCCTCAGTTTTCTGCTTGCTTCCCTTCCTTTTTATCTCTTGAGAGATGAAAGGTGGGTCAGGCAATATCCCAGGGAAACTCCCTTTACATTGGATCAGGGATGTAACCTTAGTAAGGGTGTTATCATCCCATCCTAACTCTAACATAACATAACTCTAACTCTAACATAACATCCTAACTTTAACATAATCCCGTCTTGCCCCATTAACCATAGGCAGAGATTATGATTTAAAACATACACAAAAATTATGTTCTCAAAATAGATAACTACTCAGTACTGGGAATCATGGACCAGCCCAGTTGCTATACACATCCTCGGGGGTACACAACCAAATCCGTGACAGGGTCCAACCCCTCCCACCAAACTGTGAGCCCCTAGAGGGCAGCACCAACACCTCTTTCATCTCCATCGGCCAGTGCTGACCCCACCTTGTGGCTGGCATATAATAGCTGCCTGAGAAATGTCTGGCAATTTAAATAAGAAGTCAGATTGTCACAGATGAGCCAGTGTTGAGTATAAGAAGCAAAGGAGAAGTAAAAGAAATAGGTTGTAACACCTGCCAAGATAGATAAATGAAAAGAATTTACCTGGGGCCAAGAGAGGAGAGGGGAAAAACAGTGAGATGGGGATTTAGAAAGATGGGGAGGAAGAAATACTGTGGCCACATAAAAGCAGGCTGGCTATGGCTGAAAAGGAACGCAGTGACAGAAAAGCAGGAAGAATTTAAGGAGACTTGACTCGAAAAGAAGTTACTTTCTCTGACATCCACAAAGTAGGGCTTGGAACCCAGTATTGTTCAGATTTGAATCCCCTCTGACACTTTAACTTTCTAACAAGTTCCCAGATGATGGCAATGCTGCTAGTTAGGGACCAATTCTGATAACCACTAGTAGACCAGTTCTTAAAATTTATCAGACATAAGAACCACCTTGGGAGTCTTACTAAAATGTATATTCTGACTCAATATGTCTGGGGTGGAAATGCAAATTCTTACTAGGGGTTATAAGTGGAAAGAACTCGTTGGAAGTCTTGCTACAGAGAAAAAGAGCAAGCAATAGGGATAACAGAAAAAAAATAATAAAATAGCAGGTGAGCCCTTGCAGGACAGTGACGAAACCCAGAGATGTGCCATTTTGTACCAAAGAGATAAAGGCCAGCATTAGCAACGGGGAGGAGCACCACTGAATCTGAGACGCGAATGGGTAGAGGGAGGCCACCTGAAGTCAAGACCACGCTCCTCCAGATACTGCCCCTCCCTCAGCCACTCCTCTGCAACCCTTTGTCTGGACCACACTACCGTTCTCACGTCTTTGAAGGCACCCTCCTGTCAGCTTAATGAGTACTCGATGGGTGCTCCCGGGGGCCATCATGATCATCAACATGCATACTGCTCCCCTATGGACCCCTCTAAGATCCTGTCCTGCTCAGTCATTGCCACTTCTATAAAGCTATCTCACAAACCTATTGATCCAGTCCTCCCATTCTACAGCCCCACAGCGTATTAAGGACAGAAAGATTGAACCTTGTGTCGCAGTGGGCTATTCTTACGTGTGTGCATACCACCCCCACTATACTTGGTGCCTTCAGTAATTCCTGGTTCAGTAGACATTTTCCAGAGGACTGAGAACATTAGTAGATGCACAATGTGGCAGGTACATAATACACTTGGGAATAAAAGGAGGGACTGGCAGGTGGAAGATACATACAATCTCATTAAGAAAACTGACTGTCGGTTATCTGTTCACCTGGAGCAACAAAGGGAGGAGAGTCGAAACTAGAAGGAAGATATGGGATGGGTTGCTAGTAACCTTCATATACAACGGGCCGCTTTGCCACAAGACCTAAACAACTAGATGCTGCCTGGCTGTCATTACTGAACATTTTGATCCTATCTTCTAGACAAGAATCCTGATCAAAATGGCCAAGATTCAAAACAGAATTTCAAATTCTCATCATTTCCAACTTTCTTCAGCCATGGAGGCTGATGAACCCCTGAAGCTTTGGCCTGAGAAAATCTTCAAACCTTAAACCAAAAATAACATTTGAAATTTTTTAAAAACCAAACAATAGTTTAATTAGTGAAGAATGTCTATTTTGAGCATTATGCTTATTTAAGAACTATCTACATGGGGTCAATGGGGCAACACCAACTAGAAAGATTAAGTAGGAAATGTAGGGTTAATGAGTTTATGTTAATGAGAGAGGAACAGCTCAGAAAAGGAAGGTGAGAATGATCACACATCCAAAAGAATGTAATCAAGGTCTCCAAATTGCACACATTCAAACGGTTGAATTAGTGTATGCTAACAAAAACAAAATAAGTTATTTTGAATAAAATGTTGAAAGACTGAAAGAATTTGCTTTGAGGACAGTAATTAGACAAGAATGCCCACTCTCCTCACTTCTATTCAACATTGTGCTAGAAATTCTAGCCAGAGCAATTACATAAGACAAAGAAATAAAGGGCGTCTGCATCAGCAATGAAGAAGTAAAAATCTTCCTATTTGCAGATGATATGATGGTTTATACAGAGAATCCAAAGGAATCCATAAGTAAACTATTGGAACTAATAGAGGAGTTTAACAAAGTAACAGGATACAAGATAAACATAAGCAAATCAGTAGGATTCCTTTATGCCAACAGTGAGATTATTAAAGAAGAAATCACCAAATCAGTTCCATTTACTATAGCCCCCCAAAAGATAAAACACCTAGGAATAAATCTAACTAGAGTTAAGAGATCTTTGCAAAGAGAACTACAAGCCCTTACTACAAGAAAGTAAGATAGACTTAAATAAATGGAGAGACATGCCTTGCTCATGAGTAGGAAGACCCAACATTGTGAAAATGTGTATTCTACTCAAATCAATCTACTTATGTAATGTAATCCCAATACAAATTTCAGCAACATTTTTTAGTGAGATGGACAAACAAATCATCAACTTTGTTAGGAAAATGAAGGAACCGCAGATAAGTAAAGCACTACTGAAGAAGAAGAACACACTGGGAGGCCTCTCACTACCTGACTTTAGAACCTATCACACTGCCACAGTAGTCAAAACAGCCTGGTGCTGGTACAAAAGGAGATAGATGGACCAATGGAACAGAGTTGAGACTCCAGAGATGCCACCATCCTCTTATGAACACTTGATATTTGACAAAGGCCCCAAGATAATAAACTGGGGTAAGAACAGTCTTTTTAACAAATGGTGCTGGCAAAATTGGATATCCATCTGCAAAAAAATTGAAACAAGACCCATATCTCACACATTATACAAAAGCCAACTCAAATTGGATAAGAGACCTAAATATCAAACTTAAAAAGAGAAAGATCATGCAAGAAAAAATAGGATCAACAATGGAAGTTTTAATATACAATGTAGACAGACTTCAAAAACTGACAAAGTACTATCAACAGAAGAGAAAATAGATAAATCAGAACTACTAAGAATCAAATAACTTTTGCTCATTCAAAGACTTCATCAAAATAATTAAAAGACCACCAACAGAATAGGAAAAAATATTCGGCAACTATATGTCAGACCAATGTCTGATCTCCATAATCCATAAGGTATTACAAAACTATCAACAAGAAAAGGATAAATAATCTAATTAAGCAATGGGAGAAGGAGATAGACAGATATTCCTCTAAAGAGGATACCCAGGGAGCTGAAAGACATATGCAGAATTGCTCACTATCATTAGCTGCTAAAGAAATTCAAATCAAAACTGGGATGAGATACCATCTCACCCCAACAAAGTTGGCCATCATTCTAAAAACACAAAACAACAAATGCCGGAGAGGCTGTGGAGAAATTGGAACTCTCCTACACTGCTGGTGGGATTGCAAAATAGTACAACCTCTTTGGAAGACAGCTTGGAGCTTCCTTAAAAAACTGGAAATAGACATACCATTTGATCCTGTAATTCCACTGCTTGGAATTTATCCTTCAGAAACAAAGGTTGTCACACAAACAGACACATGTACATGAATGTTTGTTGAAGCACAGTCCACAATAGCAAAAAGTTGGAATCAACCCCAATGCCCATCAACAGATGAATGGATAAGCAAACTACGATACTATGCTATGATAAAAAGCAATGACAATTTTAGAAAACACCTCATAATTTGGCCTCACTTGGAAGAGATCATGCTGAGTGAAATCAATCAGTGTCAAAAGGATCAATTTTATATGAGACGCCTGTTAAAAGAACCTAACAAGAGAATTATTCACAGAAGAAAATGACTCTGTTGGCTACATGGATGGGTAGGGGGCTCAGGGTTTATCATAGGTGAGATAATTGATGGATGTTAGAAATGTTATTCTTTTACTGTAATTAATAAAAAAATTAAAATAACTTCAAAGAAATAAGTAAATAAAACATGGCTATGGGAAGTGGACTTCACTGAAGAAGCCTGTGCTCCTTACTGCTGATGAGTCCTGGCCAGGACTGTGCAGACAATGACAGAGGAGCTAAGTGTTATGACTCAGCCCGTGGGTTCTTTCTACAAAATATTTCACTCTGCGTCTCCAGGATTGTGGGAGAAGGAAGAATGCAATTCAGGCCTGAAGAGCTGCATCAATCCGTAAAAACCCAACCCAGTGCCACTGAGCCGATACTGAGTCATAGCTACCCTGTAGGACAGAGTAGAACTGCCCCATGGAGTTTCCAAGAAGTGCCTGGTAAATGTGAACCACAGACCTTTTACTTAGCGGCCATGGCGCTTAACCACTATGCCACCAGGGTTTCCAACCAGTCTTTAGGGATGAGGAAAAGAGACCAACAGTTTGGGCAGCATTTACCTGCAGAAAAGAAGGAAGGGCTGTGGCATAGGTGGTGGGCAAGATCACCTTGTGTCTACACGGCAGTGAAGGGGACAGCTGGAGTAGACTTCTTAGAGCCAGAAACATCGGTAGAGGTACTTGGAGAATAAACAAACTCTAGTTCAAAACAGTCTGAGCCCCTGTCCATAAATCATAATGAAAGTCAACTCTTCAGACAGCAATGGATTGGACTGGGCAATGCAAAGTGATCGTATCTTGCGGGCACTTTATGGTTCTATGCATCTATAGGATAGCATCCTGCTGACCTCTTGCTGGAGGAAGGGGAGTGGGTGGAGAGCAGGGGATAGGAGACTGTTGGGAGGATGAGACATGTATGAAGTAGAGATGAAGAATGTGCTGTCACTGGACAGGGAGACCAGTAGGAGCTGCATGTAGGTGGGCATGCAAATTTATATGGCAATGTACATTTTCATTTAATCATAATTCAAAAAAAAAAAGAGTCTGAAATGAAAAAGATGCCACAATAAGAGAAATGATGATGAGTGGTAAGCCCACCCCTCATTTCCAACGTCTGTGTAGCTGCTTATTATGAAGGGAAGAAAAGAAAACCACAGAAGAGATGGGAACAACCAGGGGCCTTAGAATGAGGAGGCACAGGTGCAGCATGTTATGCAAAATGAACATACAATATTTTGCCATGAAAAAGGAATTACAGCTATATGTACATTGTGTAGAGAATTTTTAAAATAAGATAATGAACTTGAAAACACCACGTAAAGAGGCCACTTAAGTGTAAGAACTGTATATCCTTAAGCCTGAGTTTTTATCTATGGTCTCTAACATATGTTTCTCCTATGTCATAGCTCCAGAAGACAGGAAAGGGTTTCCTTCATGCCTGTTCATAGCATCTGGCACTATATCAAGCATGTATTAACAGTGAGAATTGAATTGAGGCACAAATACAATAACTTTCACATGTAAATATCATCTGACCACCTTAACTTAGAAGGAACATAAGAGTATCTGCATAAGCCAAGTACATCTAAAAAAATCAAAACCTGTTGCCATCAATTCTGACTCATAGCAACCCCATAGGATGGAGTAGAATTGCCCCATAGGATTTCCAAGAAGCAGCTGGTGGATATGAACTGCTGACGTGTGGGTCAGTAGCTTTTAAACACTGCGCTACCAGGGTTCCGCATCAATTGCATTTAGGTAGGAAAAAATCACAGCAATGAACCAGTAGTGGTTAGGTTTTGCAAACTGCATAGAAGAGTCTCAGCCTGACATATTCTGCGATGAGAACAAGGCAGCTCACTGAACGAGAAGGAAAACCAAACCAAGGTAACTTGTGATTTTGATTCTGCCTCCTACAGTGGCCTTGGGTTGTTGTTACTGGATACCATCACCTGACACATAGCAACCCTCTGTACCACAGAATGGAACACTGCCCAGTCCTGCACTATCCTCACAATTACGTCTGAGCCCATTGTTCGCAACCACTGTGTCAGTTCATCTTGTCAAGAGCCGTTTTCTTTGCGGGTGCTCCACTAGTCTACCAGGCGCGATGTCCTTCCCCGGCACTGATCCCTCCTGATCACGTGTCCAAAGTATGTGAGAAAAAGACTCACCACTGTTGCTTCTAAGGAGCATTCTGGCTGAGTACTTCCTCCGAGACAGATTTGTTTGTTTTTCTGGCAGTTAGTGCATCCTCAGTCTTCTTCACCAATACCATAATTCAAAGGCATCAACTCTTCTTCGAGCCCTACTTATTCTTTATCCACCTCTAACTTGGGTAAGTCTCTTCAACTCTACTGATAATGAGACCTCTGTTATAAGGACTTAATAAGAAAATTATCCACAGAAGAAAATGACTGTGTTGGCTACATGAGTGGGGCCGGGGCTGAGGGTTTGTCATAAATGAGATAATTCATAGATGTTAAAAATTGTATTCTTTTATTGTAATTAATAAAAAAATAAAATTAAAAACAAAAAACAAAATAAGTTTAAAGAAAAATAAGTAAATAAAACAAGGCTAGGGGAAATGGACTTTATATGGATATATATACAAGTCTAAGCAACTCTAAAAATAATAAATAAAAATGCTATATAAGAAATACTAAAATAATTATAAAGAATAAAATTAAAAATTACTGTAATTCCATCACTGCATGTAACTACTTCTAACATTCTGGGACATTTCCTTTTTGCCCTTTCTCATGCACCAATTTTTGCTTTTCTTCATGAAAATAGCATAATACTGTATATACAGTTTTATATTTTGCTTTTAAAACAGCATTTTTTTGGGACATCACTTGACATTCTTAAAAATTATCACAGGGCATTCTCTTCATGTTGTATAATATTTCATCTAATTGATCTATTCATGTATTCAGCCGAAAAAGATCTAATATTGTATTCATTACGCACCAGGTGAAATCCTACGTGGAACCAGTGGTCAATGCACCCAGAGGTGCCTTGAAAGAAAGGCCTGGCGATTTGTTTCCAAAAAGTCACCCGTTGAAAATCCTGTGGAGCACAGCTCTACCCTGACACACAGGGGGTTGCCATGAGTCAGAGCTGATATGACATCAAATGATTTTTTATGTTCCTGATACCTGATTCAGCAACAGCGGGGAGTGAGAAAGGAACTGAGGATGGAGAGAGAAGAAATGTGTGATAATCCACAGAGATGAACTGGTTACCGTAACTGCTGTAAACACACCTATGTTGTTAACACATGAACTTCACTGGCGTGTGTGATATTGTGACCAGCCCACCTTAGGACCCCATGGAGATCACCCCCAAACCTACACTGGAGCTCAGGTGCAGGTGGGGAGGGGCGCAGTCCCTGCAGGCCACTTTGCTAGAGCCAGTCAGGGCTTGAGTGAAGAGGAAGGGAACGTAGCGATCTCAGACGTGGTCTAGCTGCCTGGCCCCATAGAATTGATTTTGAACCCAGAGAGAGGAAGTCTGTGGTCTGAAAGAGAACATGATTTTGAAGCAGGGTTTCAAGAGACACAGACATCTGAAACACGATCAGGATGCTCAGAGGATAGGGCAGTAGTGGGGCTTTCTTGGGCTCTGTGCCATCCTAGACAGATGCTAAGGGCCCAGAGGACCCTGGAGGTGGTCCAGTTAGAAGGACAGTGGCTTTGCTCCAGGGGGCACTGCAGGAGGGCCCACAATGACTTGAAGGGACCAGCCATCTCTGGAGCCTAGTAACAAGCCAGGGCATCCTGGTCTCCATGGCAACTGCAACTGGAACTCTTCTGTGGTTTCAAGCAGGCTTTTGCGGTCGTTAAGAAGTAAGTGAAGTGGAAGTATCTTGCAAGGGCTGGAGGCTGTGTGTCAGCAGATGGGTGTTGATGTCCCTCATGTTCAGGTGGCTGAGGAGACCTAACAAAGGGAAGCCTGGACATAGGACTGCTGGAGCAGCCTGGGCCCTGTGTGGAGGTTCCTCATACACATGATCAGCATGACTCCAGTGACAGTCCATAGTACAGCCACAGTCTAGATTGTAGAGATATTCCAGGAATATAATTCAGACACTTACTGGTGTCAGTTGGTACAGTTTAAAGGGCATATTGTTTCAAGTTTCCTTTTTGTACACTAAAAGATAGATTTTTTTTTCCCCGCATGTGGGTAAATTTATATTTTTATCCTTTTAAAATATCTGTTTATGCCTCCTCCCACCTCTTGTTTTAACTGGAGTGTTGGTGATATTTTCTGTGGGTTGCTAACAATATGCTATATGTTAAGGATATTAATGTTTTGGTTTCATTTCATTGCAGATTTTCTGTTGGTTTTTCATTTGCCTTTTCATTTTATGATTTTGGACATACAGCATGTTTTAATCTTCACAGGGTCAAATTTATCAGTCAGCAGTTCTAACACATGAATTGTTACACAGAAGAAAGATTTGGCTGTCAGCTTTTGTGAAGATTACAGCTTTGGAAATTCTACGGGGCAGTTCTACACTTTCCTGTCGGGTCACTGTGAGTTGGAATTGACTCAACAGCAATTTTTCTTTTTGTCTTTAAGTGTATCCCTGTGACTGCTATGCCAGAAAGTCCTTACCTATTCTGGAGCCAGTTAAATGGTTAACATAATTTTCTTGCATTTTTCTAGTTTCTTTCTTTCTTTTTCTTTTTTTACTTTAATCTGTTTATGGGGAGGAGACTTTGTGACTTGACTTCTTTCCATTTAATGGTTAATTTTCCAACACTGTTTGTTGGACGGCGCTCTGGTGGCACAGTAGTTAAGAGCATCACTGCTAACCAAAAGGTCAGCGGTTTGAATCCACCAGCTATTCCTTGTAAACCCACATGGCAGTTCTACGCTGTCTTAAAAGCGTGCTGTGAGTCAGAGTCAACTTTACAGTAACAGTTTCCTTTTTTTTTTTATGGAGAGGAGTATGTCTTTTCTTCTGCAATGCACCCTTCATCGTATTTTAGATCTTCCTCTAAACAAGTTTCAGGTTTTTTTCTGTTTACCAGAAATTATGTTTTATTGTGATGTTAATTTTTTATTTATGAGTATTTCAAACAGTAGAAATACAGACAATATATTTCCTTTCGACTACACTTTGGAATCACTTTATAAATTTCCCAAAATGACCTGCTAGGATCTAGTACATTACATACCATTTTAACTTCTATAGGATCTTTGAAAAGTAGATTTTATAACTTCCCCATTACAAATGGAGAAATTTAACATTAGAGAATAAAAAAAAATGCCAAAGTTGCTCAGAAATGTCAGAACAGAATTTCCTAAATCATAATTGACTGGCTGGAAAAAGGTTGTCATTTTGTTGCTTGTTTCTGTCTGTAAATCTCAAACCCCAAGAATTTCACATAGATGTTCCAGGATTCTGGTGATGATGTTTGGACTTAAATCATCAAGTTATTCCTAACAGTATATTTTATTGTAAAAATAAATTAAAAAGACTTCAGTGAGAGAGAAACCAAAACCAAATCAGCATCACTGCCATCGAGTCAATTCTGACTCATAGTGACCCTATGGGTAGAGCAGAACAGCTCCATAGAGTTTCCAAGCAACGCCTGGAGGCTGTGAAGTGCCGACCTTCTGGCTTAGCAGGCACACCACTTAAGCCTACACTGCCAGGGTTTCCGTTAAGAGAGAAAGGGAGGGATAAGAAAGAAGAAAAACAAGGGAAATGTTTCAAACCTGTCTGCTCTTAGGCAGCCTGCATCTGTCCACCTCAGCTTTCAATGACAGCTCACAGTTAGCAACATAACCTTCCGTCCACTCCCCAGGAATAATGTGATCTCCTCACTACCACCCTGCCTCTCTCCTCTTTTTTTCTGTTTAAATATGTGGTTTAAAGATTCCACAGGGTCAGAGGTGCAATCGTTTTATGAGTCAACTAGCTTCTGTTGCCCCCATCCCATATAAGGTGGGTTGATTGTTTATCAGCTATGTGAAACCAAAGAATTGACAATATTCTCAAGAATGACAGCTAAGACCACAGTAACAGGGAACACTGTGCACTCATTTTGTCATCTAAGATTGACGCTGAGGTGTCTAACCATAGTTAGTACACTGTGTATTCTCCGTATTATCTTTCTGCATGGGAGGAGTAAAAGGACACTGCAGTAGCTACTAAAGTTTTACAATTGTAATTTGTGATTTAAAAACAAGAAACAGTTTCAATCTGATGGAAAGAAAATGTAACTGCTTTTAGAACACTGGCCTCCCCGTAAGTTATATAATTGTATACTATCAAAGTAAACACAGAGGCAAACTCTCATGTGAGAAGTTAATGGCTAACAATGGACTTGATTTTATTAGTAGTCCAAGGCAGCTCAGGAGCCCTGGTGGTGCAGTGGTTAAGCTCTCACCTACTACCTGAACAGTTGGCAGTTCAAAACCACCAACCATTGCACCAGAGAAAGATGTGACAGTCTGCTTCCGTAAAGGTAACAGCTTTCGAAACCCAGTGGGGTAGTCCTACTCTTGCACAGCAGCTATGAGCTGGAGTCAACTTGACAGCAATAGGTTTCTCGGGCCATTTTAAGATTCTGGTACTGTATGGCTATAATAATCGGAATAGAAAAATCACAGCTATGTGGGTTTTCTCCTAGAAGTACTTCTCAAATATTATTATTATTTTTACTATTTTTAAATCTCTTTCACTTGAGAATTGCATGTCTACGTCTCTTGCAAGACAGCTTGTTAGAACTGAGGGTAGCAAAACCTCTCAGCTTGTCATCAAGCAAGATCAATCTCTAGGAAAGGACGTTATGGTTGGTAAAGTGGAGGGTGGGCACATGTGAGGGAGATCCTCAGTGTGATTCATCGGCACAGTGGCTCAAACAATGGACTCAAACCTAGCAATGATCACAAAGACGGCACAGCACCAGGCAACGATGAGTTCTGTTCCACCTTAGGCTGCCAACTCGACTTTAAAGATCACAACAACGATCATCGCTCCAGCGACTTCAGCCCCTGTCTGTCTCTCTGCTCAGGCCCAATACAACTGCAGGTGAGTTGCATTTTTTTTGTCGGTGTTGTTCCTTTGAACGAGGAGCCACTTCCCGCGTCCCCCCTCCCCCCCCACCCAAATAACCAAATACATTTAAAGTATCTAACTGAAATAACTGGTAGATTTTCTCTCAAGCCTTAAAATGCTTTCAATTAAAAAGCGTTTCCAGAGAGAGGGGGAAATTGCCAATGCTGAGATTTATGCAGTAATTGTATTCATTTTGAAACGTGAGAGATATTAGGTGTTATGGCAGACTGTGAGATAATATTCATCTCTCTTGTAAAACATACATTCCCACGAGGTGTAGAAAAACTATTAGATGATTTGGCCAGAATGAAACAGACTCCCTTTCCAAGAAAATATTCTACCAATGTTTTAATGGAGACCTCCTATGTAAAAGCAGGCGTCCTCTCTGTCCATGTGGTAATTCTGAGAAGCAGAGTCACACCCCACCACCCATCTGTCCGTTTGTCATACTGCAGTGCTTGTGAGTTGCTGTGATGCCAGAAGTTATGTTATTGGTATTTCAAGTACCAGCAAGTCACTCACGGTAGACAGGTTCTAGCAGAGCTTCCAGACTGAGGCACCCTAGGAATTAGGCCCTGATTTTCCACTTCCGAAGATCAGACAATGAGAACTCTGAGGATCACCATATAACAGTGTCCCATACAGGGCTGGGAGATGAGCCCCTAGGTTGGAAGGCACTGAAAATACACCAATGATGGACTCAAGCATACCAGCAACAGCGAAGATGGGACAGGACTGGGCAACGTCCCATTCTGTTGCCATAGGGTCGTTAGGAGCTGGAGCAGACTTGTTGGCAACTAACATTACTGAGAGAGAATCAAGGGGTGCCTCTGCCCAGTCCCTCTTTGTGTCTCCCGTTACGTTGTTTCATAGTGTCGTGTGTACTCTGATGATGTCAATATGTTTAAGTTTTGGTCTTCCACCAGAACGTGTACTCAGTAAGAAGGACCTTTTCATTCTTGCTCAGTTGTATCTTCTAAGCTTAGCTAGGAAAGGGTACACACATGGCAGGCACGCAATAGATATTTTTCGGAATGAGTAAAGTGTCTTTCTCCATTTCATAAATCTTTCAAAACCCTGAGGGCATAGTGAGTGGTTAAACGCTACATCTGCCAACCACAAGGTTGGCAGTTGGAATCCGCCAGCCACTCCTGGGTAACTCTATAGAACAGTTCTATTCTGTCCTATAGCGTTGCAATGAGTCAGAATCAACTCATCAGCAGTGGATTTGGGGTTTTTTTTCCCATAAATCTTTAAATCTCTGCTAAGCTTCGAAACACCAAAGGGCTTTTTCTTCAAGGTTCTACACTAACTGCACTACCTCCCCATGACCGTCCAAAGCCCTGCCGTGGCTGAGTGACCCTCTGAATATCTCTGGAGTTGTCCTTAATAGATGCATCATACTTTTGTACTGTGCGCGTGCTAGTTCTTCCCCCCCAGCATGAGTACTTCCTGTGGGCAGGGGCTTTGTCTGCTTCAACTTGGCCTTCACCAAGCCAAGCATAAGGCCTGGCACATAAAACTGTCTATGTTTATTTTCATAGTGACGAGGACAGGATGGACGTTGGCATGATTCTTCTGTTAGCATTAAGGATCTCAAGTGGAGGCTGCTAGCCAGTATATTACTGATTTTTGCCACCACTGGAAGATTTTTAGTCTTTTCCAAAGTTATTGTTGTCATCAACCAGCAGCAATAGGTCATATATGTTCCCTACCCTCCCCAGTCAGCCTGGTGCTGTGGGACACGTCCATCTCTGTGCCAAGGGACACCCAGGTGCTCCCTCCTCTCAGGCCAGGTGTGTTGTCCAAACCTTTCAGGTCTGTAAAAGTAGCTCCTGGCAAGGTGAGGTACAACCGTGACATCAAGGTGAGTCCCCTCACCATGACCTTCCAACTCCAGATCCCAAATTCAAAAAGGCATAGCCCCACCTCTCGCAGCATGGCTGCTTATTGTTGCTAACGTTTTTGCAGTTAGGTGTCATCAAGTCCATTGCGACTCGTAGTGATTGTGTGTACAACACAATGACACACCACCTGGTCCTGCACCATCCTCACAGTCGGTGTTACGCTTGAGCCCATTGCTGTAACCACTGTGTAAATCATCTCATTGAAGGGCTTTCTCTGAATTCTGCCTTGTGTAATAGACAACATACAGTCATCAGCCAAGTTATCTATTTCTAAAGCCTCTGTGTACTGGCTGACAGAAGAAAGGAATAAAGGGAGGGGTCCTGACGTCTCCAGGTCCTGCCTCAGCTAGGGGCTACATGGAAGCTTTGATGTGATCAACGAATATATGGGAAGGAAGGTGAAAGCAACTACACTTGCTTTATCCCCATAGAGCTTCTGGGTGAGTCAAGGCAGAGTGTCACAGTGGTTAAGAGCTCAGCTGCTTAACAGAAAGTTGGCGGTTTGAATCTACCAGCTTCTCTTTGGAAACCCTATGGAGCAGTTCTCCTGTGTCCTATAGGGCTGCTATGAGTCAGCATTGACTCAACAGCAATGCATTTGATATTTCTTTGGTTTGATTTGGTTTCTGCAAGAAACCCATATTTTCAGGTGTTTATTAGGTACTTTCAGACAGATAGCCCACAGGCACCTTAACATGCCCTGTCATCCGTCCTGTGACTCCTTCCCTAATAGATATCACCATCTTCTACTCTGTTGCTTAATCCAGAATCTCTAGAGTCTTCCCAGACGCGACTCTCCCTCACTTCCCATAAGGGATCAGTGAGCACATCTTACACAGTCCTGCTTCCTATTACCTCGCAGATCAAACCCTCCTCACCACCCGACTCTACTACCTTAATTGAAGCCTGCTTCTGCCTCAGCTTTGCAATAATCATACTAGGTTACCAGTTAACAGTTCAGGGTATATGGTGAACAGCCTTTCTTTTTGCCCCCTAATTCATTCACCTCTAAATAGGAATGATGTGAACACTACTACTTCATGTGGTGTTTCTTGGATTAAATAAGATAAAATGAATAAAGCATTTAGACTCATTAGTGACATACAGCTGGTGTCCTGAAGATGTGAGCTCCTGTGATTATTTACTGACTGCTTCCTGTTTGACATATCCACAAGACAATGGCACTGCTGCTATAATTGTCCTTCTCAGCTATTTACCAGGTCAGTGTGTCTCATTGAATATTGCAGTGGTCTCCTTTACTACAAGCCCTCACAGAGAACACAAGGTCATCTATGCTGTGGCCTCTGTTTCTATCTCCCACACCATGTCTCTCTATCCCACACCATGTCTCTCTATCCCACACCATGTCTCTCTATCCCACACCATGTCTCTCTATCCCACACCCATGTTTTGGCCTTGATGGATGTATCAGTCAGTTTGCCTCAATAGTGTCATATAACAGCCATCCCAAAACATGGCAACTGGTAGCATTTATCGTTTTGACTATGTGCCTGCAGGTTGACTCTGGTGTATCTCAGAGAGGTTGTGATAAGCTCAGCTGGCATCTTGGCTTCAGGCTGCAATTCAGGTTTAAATTTTTTCTACTTGCATTTATTCTTGGGCTGAGGCTGAAAATGGAGTTGCTACTTGGCTTTTGGAACCCCTGGGTCAGTGCTACAGCTGCTAACTCAAAGGGTCAACAGTCTGAGTCCACCAGGTGCTCCTTAGAAGCTCCATGGAGCAGTTCTACTACATTCTATAGGGTCGCTATGAGTATGAATTAATGTAACAGCAATGAGCTTTCAGTTTTTGTCAATGGTTAATTGCTATTAACAGTACAAGGGTCAAGCCATACTGAGCAAGCACATCGAAATCCTCTCGTCTATTAAAGTCACACCTGCAGGTACTCCCCCAGCCAAGCAAGGCACGTGGTCCACTCAACATGAATGCAGCAGGGAGTGAACCACCACCCCAGTGGTGATGAGTGGAAAAACCCAGACCACCTATCAACTCACTACGTCTGAGCGAGCCTGCTGCTACGTCACACTCTGTATTTGTCACACCCTCCCGCCTTACAAGTCTTCCCACCCGCTTTCTCTGTTCACAGTATGTGCTGCCTGAAGGCTCAGCTCACTGATGTTTTGCCCCGGCCCGCGGGACAAATCAACGAAAGGACGAGGGGAAGCCTGTGAAAGTAAAGCAGGAAAGGCGGAAAAATGAAGGCAAGACAAGATTCTGATCAAGCCTCAGTTTTATTATTAAAATGAGGTATATTTATAGCAGTAGGAATAGAGGGAGGGATCAAGTGACGTAGGGATGGAGTGACATTTGGAGTGAGGTAGTTGTCGGCTGGGGATTGGATATACGTAGGACTAAGGCAGTGACATCAGGCAGGAAGTTTTTCGCGCGCGCGGGCCTTTTGAATTTCGCGGGCGCAGGCTTTTTCAAGCTTGGCGCGCGCGGGCTTTTTCAGCCCTACAAGCTTCCTGTATGTCGGGGCCTGGGGGCTCTCCCATGGCTCCCGACAATGTTTCCTTGACTAGGCCTTACTGTATCCCCACGAGTAGGCCTGGCCCTGTCTCCTTCTGGCTGTCACCGCGACTATGCACTGAAAGCTTTACTGTTCCTGTTTCATCAACTCTCTTCTTTGTGCCAGTGTGAGAACTCGTTCAGTTGATGAATATCTAAATCTGTACAATTCAGCCAGTGTAATGCTGATCTAAGGAGCCCTGGTAGCCCAACGGTTAAGTACTAGGCTGCTAAGCAAAAAGTTGGTGATTCTAACTCACCCAGCAGCTCAGCAGGAGAAATCTACTTCCATAAAGACTACAAGCTAAGAAACCCTAAGAAGCAGTTCTCCTCTGTCACATGGGGGTCACCATGAGTCAGAGTCAACTGAATGACACCTAACAAGGATAATAAAAATTTTGGCCTGTCTCGTATAATCTCATTCCTTTTTTTTCCTTAAAGAAGAAGAATCCCATTTTCTAGGAAAACAAAGAACCTCATTAAGCATTTCAAAAACATATTCTTTGGGCAAGGAAGTTTCAGATAGCTATCTGGTCACAAGTTTATTGCTAAAAAGAGACCCAAGATTGCTTTTGTCAGGCTAGAGTTTTCAGATGACAGTCATCTTCTGATTCACTGATCCAGACTTGGTACAAATGATAAGTCTTACCTGTGCTCATGGGGCCACCCAGCTCACTGAGCCTTGTGTGTGGCATCAGCCTGATGGCAAGGGTGCTCTTCTATGTCTCTACCTGCCAGCTGTAGCCTGTAGACCCCTGCACCTCTTTTGTAGTTTACCATGACAACCCATGGCACTTCCCTAAGTACCTGGGCACACTAATTTTCCCTGTGACAGTATATGGGGATCTTACCAAACCCAGAAAAGGACCAGCCCAGTCAACTGACAGACATTTCCTCATAGAAACTCTTATTGGGTTACACTTAAAGTATGAGACCCTCTGAGTAGAAATATTTTGAAGCCAAAATAAATAACAAAGAAAAAGTGGCAAAGAGTCCAACAGCCAATTATTTGTAATAGAAAAAAACTATTGATTTTCCTTTTTTGATACATTGTCTAAATTATCCCTCAAGAAAAGTAGTAATGCATCTTTAAACAGATTTATTGGCTCTAGGATGGAAGAAATGTATTATTTAACTTCAGTGCTATTGAATTTTTCTTTTATGTTAGACATAGAAGCAGGACAGATGAACAGAAATAGGACAGGGAAATTCCTTCATGGGACACAGTTATTTGGGGTTCCAAAGTAAAGTCCTCCAATATTTTTCTCAAAGCGGTAGAAGTTCATAAATAAAGGATCATTTTTTTGGCTAAACAAATTAATCACACCTCTAGGATATGCACATTTTTCACAAGATTTACAGTTCCATGGAGTGAAATAAACCAGCTACATTGGATCACTAAGAGTTCCTTTGAGGTTCCAGTTCACATGATAAAGAATTTCACCTGTAGCAAAATTCAGTGACATTTCTGACTCTAGAGCTTTCACCATCTCTCCCCCTGGAGCAGGGTTTCTTTTTCTATTCCTCCACTCACTTCTTCTACACTGTCAAAGCTCCTCACTCATTGGTTTCTGAGACTAGAATTCATAATGACTTAATGTGTATCCCCAGGGGCAATATTCTATTGCACTATAAAATGGAAGTGCAGTCAATAGTCAAGAGCTTCCCTACACTGTAACCTAGGAAAAGCCTCATCCTGTGCCCTTCCAGGAGGGGGACCTTGGGGCTGGCATGTTTGAGGTTGCAGAGACCATGGATCCAGTGCTAAATCTCTCTCTTCTCTACGCTTTGACCCACAAGATGACCCACTCAAGTGCCATCATCCATGAGTAGATATCACCCTAGGTGACCTTGCTGGACAGTCACACAAAAGACCTACTCCCAGCGACTACAAGGCATCTTTTTAGCTACAAAGTGCTCTAAAGATCACCATTATGTATTTCAAACCTCAGCCACACACTGAGCCTTCGCTGTGAAAGTTCTTTACACTTCATCAGTTTAGGAGCTGTTTATTTATTTGTTTGCTTTTGATAACTAGCTTTTGGATTCACAATCAATGCCCATGGAAGCAGCAGTCAAGAAACCAAATGACATACCACATTGGTCAAATCTTCTGAAAAAGACCTCTTTAAAGTGTTATAAATCAATGTCACAAATCACTTTGAGGACTAACATGCACTTGATCCACACCATGGTGTCTTCAATAGCCTCATATGCAAGTGAAAACTCGACAATGAATAAGGAAGACTGAAGAAGAACTGATGCCTTTGATGAGGAATATTGAATGTTCCATGGTCTACCATAAGAATGAACAAATCTGTCTTAAAAAAAGAAGAGCCAGAATGTTGATTAGAAACAAACTAAACCAAAACTAAATCCACTTCTGTGGAGACAATTCCAACTCACAGAGACCCTATGGCACAGAAACTCTTCATCCATAGAGTTTCCAAGGACCATCTGGTGGATTTGAACTGCTGACTTTTTTTTTTCTTTTTTCTTTTGTATTGTGATTGAGTGAAAGTATACAATCCAAATTAAATTTGCATGCCCACCTATCTGAAGCTCCTTCTGCTCTCCTTGCCTGGTGACAGCACACTCCTCTTTTCCATTCCATACATGTCATATCTTCTTAACAATCTCCTGTCCCCTCCTCTCCACCTTCTCCTCTCCCTTTTAGTAAGAGGCCAGTACAACAGCATTGTATAGATGCATAGCATGACAAAGTGCACATGCCATATGGTCACATTGTGTCCCCAAGTCCAAACCACTCCTGTCTGAGGAGTTGACCTCAGTAATGTTTTCTGGTCAAGGACAGCAACAAATCTAGAGGCCTTGCTCCCAGGGGAACACCCAGGCCTTCAGACCATCAACTGCAATATTTCAGTGGAGTTCTTGAGAGACACTCTTCTTTTTCTCATGTTGCCACTGGAACTTGACATAGTGTGCTCCGTGTAGGCTGTCTTTGGTGATAGTTGGGTACCACATGGTTCTTCTGATCCCATGCTGATACAGCCACTCATTCACATGAGTCATTCGGTCTTCTGGGCTTCTTTTCCTCTCAAGTCTTTGTTGTCTTTGGTGGTCACTTGTTCTGGCTGAGTTGGGACCCTCAGATGACAGCTTGCTAGCTTTTAAGACCCCAGAAGCCACTCAACAATATGGGGTGCAGAGGACTCTCTTAGCAACAGGCTAGTTACGCCAATTGGCCTTGATGTCCTTTGAGAGCATGGTCCCCAGTTCCCAGCCTCTGTTACTCTATCCTTGCAATACTGGATTAACTTTAGAAGAGTTTTCACGTTATGTTAAAGTCCAGTTAAATTGATCTTCTTTCTACTATGTGTTATCACTGCTTTCATCCAACAAAATTTCTGTCAACTATCTACTCTATAACCAGTCTTCTCCCTCCCTCCCTCCCCTCCCTTGCAGCCATCGAAGAGTCTTTTCTTTTGTGCATCAGTCTTTTTTTAAGTCTTTACCGTAGGGGTCTTATACGATATTTGTCCTTGTGCTGCTGATTCATTTCATTCAACATAATGTCTCCCAGTTGAAAGCAGATTATGAGATGCTTCCTAAAATCATCATTGTTTTTATCACTGCATGGTGTTCCACTGAGTACATATACCATAGTTCACCTATCCATTCCTCTGTTGTTAGTCATCTGGGTTGATCCCAACCTTTTGCTATTGTGGACTGTGCTGCAATAAATATTCATGTGCATGTATCTTTTACTGTGACTGCCCTTCTCTGTAGGATATATTCCAAGCAATGGGATCATTGGGTCAAATGGTGCATCTATTTCCAACTTTTTAAGGAAGCACCAATTGCTTTCCAAAGAGGTTGTACCATTTTCAATTCCACCAGCAGTGCAGGAGAGTTCCAGTCTCTCCCTATCCTCTCCAGCATTTGTTGTTTTGTGTTTTTTGGATCACAGCTTATGTTGTTCGGGTCAGATGGTATCTCATCATAGTTTTGATTTGGATTTCTTTAATAGCTAATGATGATGAGCATTTCTGCATGTGTTTTTTTTGGCTACCTGGGTGTCCTCTTTAGTGAAGTGTCTGTCCATCTTCTTTGCCCATTGCTTAAATTGGTTATTTACCTTTTTCTTGTTGATATTTGGCAGTACCATGTAGATTATGGAGATCAGATATTGGTCAGATATGCAGTTGCCAAATTTTTTTCCCATTCTGTAGGTGGTCTTTTAACTCTTTTGATAAAGTCTTTGGATGAGTAAAGTATTTGATTCTTAGTAGTTCCCATTTATCTACTTTCTCTTCTGTTGATTGTGCTTTGTTTGTCAGATTTTGAAGTTTATCTAAGTTGTGTATTAAAACTTCCATCGTAGACCCTATTTCTTCTTGCGTGATCTTTATCTTTTTAAGTTTGATATTTAGGTCTTTGATCCATTTTGAGTTAGTTTTTGTGTAAGGTGTGAGATGTGGGTCTTGTTTCAGTTTTTTGCCAATGCCATTTGTTAAAGATACTGTTTTTACCCCAGTTTACAATCTTAGGGCCTTTGTCAAATATCAACTGCTTCTAAGAGGATGGTGGCATCTCTGAGGTCTCAAGTCTGTTCTGTTGGTCTATATGTCTCTTTCTGTACCCAGTGCCAGGCTGTTTGACTACTGTGGAAATGGAACTGCTAACTTTTGATTAGCAGCAGGAGTACTTAACCACTACACCATCAGGGTTTCCTTAAAGGAAAAGGTGGTGGGAAATTTCATCACCTACACTTTCAACATGTTACAAGGAGGGATCAGTCCCTGGATAAAGACATCATAATTGGTAAACTAGAGGGTCAGTAAATAACAGGAAGACTCTCAGTAAGATTAATTGTCACAGTGGCTACAACAATGTCCTCAAACATAGCAACTGTTGTGGGGACGGAGCAAGACCAGACAGTGTTTCATTCTGTTTGTATATACGGCACTGTAAGTCAGAACCAAATCAATAGCACCTAACAACAATCACAGCCTCTTTCAACTAACTTGATGTATAGTCACCAAAATCCAGTAGATAATAACTCATAAAAATAAGTGGCAAAAAATCATCACAACCTAATTATAATAACAAAAAAAAATTGCACCAAGACTGTCCTCATACACCCACCTCCACAAGATTTCACCATGTGGTGCCCCTCCCTGAGAATTTTTTTGGGTCTTTAGCCCTTATGATACCTAGAGGAAACACAGATTAAATATGAAAAGGAAATGTTGACATGGTTTGCTCCATTCCTGTGACTCGTTCTTTACTCTTTCTGGGACGACTTTGGTGTTCTGGATCTTCACCCTGAAGAAAATGTACAACATCTTTAAGATTGCTTTATATTCAAACTTAGTTCCGACAAGTAATAAGTCACCATGTCCACCAATCTTTGGCTAAGTGCTACATTTGGGCTCAGTGTCTGTGGGTTAGAAAATTTCCTTTCCTATTGAAACAAGATGAAAGCAAGAGATTCTGATCACCTAACAGTACATCTCACAGAACAAGTTTTCCACTTTTCCTCTGCTATCACCTACTCTTCATCTTGTCCTCTGCCATGCCCATGGTTCCACTTCTCAGTTTCTTTTCCCACAGGTTTGCATATCTAGATGTCATTCCTTCTACCAACAAAACTCAACGGCTGTCTATTTGGACACCAACTGTGGATCAGATTCTACACTCCAGCAATGTGAACTTGGATAGACGCAGTCTCTGACAAGGAGTTTCAGTCTCCTTCCTACCAGCACATGAGACAGAACCTTCTCTATACGGAAGCGCTAGCTCCAAATTAAGGCAATAAAAGCCTGTCTATAGTTAGGAAAAGTTAACTAGATGCAAGAGAACTACATATACAGACCAGCTACATAACTTCAATTGAATAAGGTTTGCTTTCACTCAACAACACCATCGAGTTCACGATCAAACATCCTGGAGAAGAATAGAGCCCAAAGAAAACCATATTCTCCCAGCGTGACAAATAGTTCTGTGAATGCGGACTCTTCTTTAAAACACCAGTTAATTCAGGTGTCCAAATTAAAAGTACCATGTCATAATTAATCTCTCATGTATTGCAAGCAATTTAATGTCAAAATAATCAGCCAATGCATTTTCTTTTACCCCTTTGTGCATACATAATAAATATCATCATTCAGCTGCAGCAAACATTGGATTTCTTTCTTGGTCTTTGAATACTGTTATTCCTGAGATAAATAGCAGATTTCCTCCTCTGTCTCCCTTCCCTAAATCCCACAAATGACACTTATATATGGTCTTTAGGAAAATAAATCACAATGTCAAAAGAAAAGTAGTGGGTTTAATTTACACCTGGCATCTTGCATCTAGAACAAAACAAATTATGGATAAGACTGCGAAGAATGAAAATTCCAAAAAAACTTAATTGAGCTCATGAGGAACCTGTACATAGAACAAGACGCAATCATTGGAACAGAACACTGTGTGGTTATAAAATCACAAAAGATATGAGTCAGGGTTGTATCCTTCACCATACTTTCATAATGCTGAGCCAATGATCTGAGAAGCTGGACTATAAGAAGTAGAAGGGTGCATCAAGATTAAAGGAAGACTCCTTAACAACTGGCAATATGCAGATGACGCAACCTTATTTGCCGAAAGCAAAGAGTTCTTGACTTACTTACTGAAGAACATCAAAGACCACAGCCTTCAATATGGATTACATCTCATTATAAAGAACACTAAAGCCCTCACTACTGGACCACTGTGCAACATCATGGTAAACAGAGAAAATGCTGAAGTTGTGAAGGGCTTCATTTTACTTGGATCTAAAATCAACACCCATGGTAGCAGCAGTAAGGAAATCAAAAAAAGACATCATATTGCACAAATCAGCTGAAAAAGATTCCACTACAGTGTCTCAGGATTAAGGCATGCCTTATCCCAGCCATAATATTTTAAACTGTATCATATGCATGTGAAAACTGGACAATAAACAAGGAAGACCTAAGAAGAATTGGTGCCTTTGAATTATGATGCTGGCCAAATATACCATAGATGGTCAGAAGAAAGAAAAAAACATTGTATAGGAAAAAGTACAGCCAGAATACTCCTTAGAATTGAGTATGGCAAGACTTATTCTCATTAATTTGGGTCTGTTATCAGTAAAGACTGGTCTCTGCAGAAGGATCTTATTCTTGGTAAAATAAAGGGTCAACAAAAAATAGTAAGACCCTCAAGGAGATGAGCTGACACAGCGGCTTCAACGATGGGTTCAAATATAGCAACAGTTGCAGGAATGGCACAGGACTGGGCAGTGTGTCATTCCATTTTCCATAGGAGTACTGTGAGCTAGAAGTGACTTGATGGAATCTAACAACAACCTTGCATTTGTATTCTAGCTTAGAGTCCCAACATCAGACAGAAATACAAGAGAGGATGAAGAAAATGGAGTAGGAAGAGTGCCCTCGATATACAGAATTTAGGTCTTCATTCATGATAACTAATCCCTGGTTGTGAGGTAACAGTGATTTGGTTTTTTTGTTTGTTTTTTCATGCTAAGTCCTCACAGTTAAATGGTCAATGCATTATTTTTTTTAAATCAGTTACTATTTAAATAAGCAGAGTGCCTAAAAGGAGACACCCAAAACAAACCCAATGCCCTCAAGTCACGGTGACACCGTAAGTTACAGAACAGAACTGTTCCATAGAGGTTTCTTGGCTATAGTCTTTTTTTCTTTTTTTAAAATAATTTATTGTCTTATAGTGTGTGATTTTTTGGGGGAAGATTACACAGGAAATTAGATCCTCATTTGACAATTTGTATATATATTGTTAAGTGGTATTGGTTACCTTTTTTCATACTATACTGGCATTCTCATGATTTCCACTCTGGTTATCCTGCTTCCCATATCTAGCTTCCCTGAATCCCTTAACCTTCCCATCTTTGAGATTTACCATTCAGTCTACTGTTTAGTTTCATTTAGATGTTCACCCTTTTGTTTCATTTAAATGATTATTTAGAGGAGCACAACACTTACCATTGAAAATATTTATTTTATGGGCCAATCACTCACTTGGCTGAAAGATGACTTCTCGGAGTAGTTTGAGTTCCAAGTTTAAAAAGCTTTCAGAGTGACTGACACCAAAGCCAGGGAAAATTCCCACTAAAAAAAAAGAAAATTTCAGGCCAATATCACTCATGAACCTAGATGAAAAATGTTTAACAAAATTCTAGCCGATAGAATTCAACAATATATCAAAAAAATAATTCACCATGACCAAGTTGGATTCATACCAAGGATGCAAGGCTGGTTCAACATCAGAAAAACAATTAATGTGATCAACCACATAAATAGCACAAAGGATAATAATCACTTGATTTTGTCAATTGATGCAGAAAAAGCATTTGACAAAGTCCAACATGCATTCATACTGAAAGCTCCCAGCAAAATAAGAATAGAAAGCAAATTCCTCAATGCAATAAGGGCCATCTGTACAAAGCCATGAGTCGGATCCGACTCGACGGCACTTGGCTTTTGGCATACAAAGCCAACTTCCTGCATCATCCTGAATGAAGAGAGACTGAGACAACTCCCTTGAGAACAGGAACTAGACAAGTATGCCCACTCTCACCACTTCTGTTCAACATTTTACTAGAGGTTCTAGCCAGAGCATTTAGATAATACAAAAAAATAAAGGGCATCCGCATCAGCAAAGAAGAATTAAAACTCTCCCTGTTTGCAGATGATATGATTGTATATGCAGAGAATCCTAAAGAATCCATAAGCAAACTACTGGAACTAATAGAAGAGTTCAGCAAAGTAACAGGATATAAGATAAACATAAGTAAATCAGTAGGATTCCTTTATACGAACAAAGAGATCATCAAAGAAGAAATTGTCAAATCAATACCATTTACATAACATCCAAGAAAATAAAATATCTAGGAATAAATCTAACTAAAGAAATAAGATATCTACACAGAGAGAACAAGACCTTATTACAAGAAATCGAGAAACTTACATAAATTGAGAAACCTACCCTGCTCGTGGATAAGACGACTTAACATTGTAAAAATGTTTATTTTACCCAAAGTGAGATACATACACAATGCAATCCCAATACAAATTCCAGTGTTATTTTTTTTAATGAGATGGAGAAACAAATCACCAACTTTTTTGGAAAGAGAAGAAACCCCTGATAAGTAAAGCACTACTGAAGAACAGGAACACAGCATGAGACCTCACACTACCCAACCTTAGAACCTATTATACTGCCACAGTAGTCAAAATAGCCTGGCACTGGTACAAAAAGAGACATATAGACCAACGAAACAGACCTGAGAGCCCAGAGATTCTACCATCCTCTTACAAACAGCCGATATTTGACAAAGGCCCTAAGATTGCAAAATGGGGTAAAAACAGTCTCTTTAACAAACGGTGCTGGCAAATTTGGATATCCATCTGCAAAAACTGAAACAAGATCCATATCTCACACCTTACACAAAAGCTAACTCAAATTGGATAAAAGACCTAAATAACAAAACCTAAAACAATAAAGAGAATGCAAGAAAAAGATAGCGTCACCAACGGGAGTTCTAATACACAGCTAAGACAGACTTCAAAATATGACAAAGCACAATCAACAAAAGTGAAAGTATATAAATGGGAACTACAAAGAATCAAATACTTTTGCTCATCCAAAGACTTTATCAAAAGTCTTGATAAAGTGTTAAGAGACCACCACTGAATGGGAAAGTGTTAAAAGTGTTAAAAAAAGTGATAAAGTGTTAAAAGACCACCACAGAATGGGAAAAAAATACTTTGCAACTAAATATTGAACTGACATCTGATCTCCATCATCTACAAGGTACTGCAAAATATCAACAAGAAAAAGGTAAATAACTGAATTAAGCAATGGGCAAAAGAGATGAGCAGACACTTCACCAGAGGGGACATCCAGGCAACCAAAAGACACATGAGGAAATACAATCATTAACTATCAGAGAAATCCAAATTAAGACTACAGTGAGATACCATCTCACCCAAATGAGGTTGGCCATGATCCAAAAAGCACAAAACAACAAATGCTGAAGAGGCTGTGGAGAGATCAGAAGTCTCCTACACTGCTGGTGGAGTTGCAAAATGGTACAACCTCCTTAGAAAGCAATCTGGCACTTCCTTAAAAAGCTGGAAATAGATACACCATTTGACCCAGTAATCACACTGCTCAGAATTTATCCCATCAAAAGAACAGATACATTTGCATGAATGTTTATTGCAGCACAGTCCACAATAGTAAAAAGATGGAATCAACCTAGATGTCAATCAACAGTTGAATGGATAAACAAGCTATGGTACATATACTCAATGGAACACTATGCAAAGATAAAAAACAATGATGACTTTAGGAAACATCTCATAACCTGGTTTCAGTACAGAGACATTATGCTGAGTGAAATCATTCAGTGGCACAAGGACAAGTATTGTATGAGACCCCTACTATAAGGACTTAAAAATAGACTTATGTACAGAAGAAAAGAATCTTTGATGGCTACAAGGGTGGAGAGGGAGGGCAAGGGTTGGTCAGAGATTAGATAGTTGACAGAATTTTGGTTAAGTAAGAGCAGTGACAGCACACAATAGAAAGTAGATCAGCTTAACTGGACTTCACCATAAACTGAAAGCTCTTCTAATCTCAACCCGATATTGTAAGCGTAGAGTAGCAGGGATGAGGTCTGCGGATCATGCTCTCAGGAGATCTGAGGTCAACTGGCATAATTAGCCTATTGCTAAGAGAGTCTTCTACACCCCATATTACTGAGTGGCATCTGGGGTCTTAAAAGCCAGCAAGCTGCCATCTGAGGTATACCAAATTGTTCCAGCTCAGCCAAAACAGATGATCACTGAGAATACCAAAGACATAAAGAGAGAAAGAGTCCAGGAGACAGAAGGATCCATTGGAATGGAAGACTATGTCAACATGTGACCAGAAGAACCAGATGGTGACCCACTACCACCAAAGACAGATGTGATGGGGCACACAATGTTGAGTCCCTTTGGCAACATGAGAAAAAGAGCAGTGCAGCTCAAGAACCACAAAGAAAAAGCTCAAAAGACCACAATTGATGGCCTGACAGCCTGGGGCATCCCCTGGGAGCATGGCCCCTAGACCTGCTGCTGCCACTGTCTAGAAAACACTACTGAGATCAATTCTTCAGACAAAAATGGACTAGACTTGGGGACACAGTATGATCATACAGTGTGTGTACTTTATTGTCCTATGCATTTATAGGAGGCTGTCCTACTGATCTCTTTCCAGAATGGGTGAGAAAAGGATGGAGAGGAAGGGGCAGGAGCTTGTTAAGAGGATTTGACAAGCATGAAATGAAAAGGATTGTGCTATCATGGGACAAGGAAAGCAGAAGGAACTGCAGATAGGCAGGCAGGCAGGCAAAATTGATTTGGATTTTGTACTTTCACTTAATTACAATTAAAAAGAAAAAATAGTATTCAGGGTGATAGTCTTTGGATTTCATGTAGTCTCTGCTGGCCCAGTAAGTGTGGCCTACTCTTAGGAACTTCAGTTTTGTTCTGCACTTTCCCCCTCATTCTACACAGGATCATCTACTGGCAACAGCTGATCGTGGTAGCCAGGCACCATCTAATTCTTCGATTTTCAAGCTAAATGATGTCATTGTTTGTACAGACTATTAGTTATGTAGACTGGTTTCTTCTTTATGTCTTTGGTTTCCTTCTTTCTCATTTTGGCTCTAATTTTTACTGAAGCAGCTTGCCAGGTATTCTTCTGTGGCGTCACTGGGTGAATTCAAACTCCCAAACTTTCAGTTAGCTGCTAAGTACAAACTGCCTGTGCTACCCAGAGACTTGTAAAGGGAATTGCCTAATGCTAATCTCTATTTCCACAATCAAGGTAGTGTACAGTGAGCCTTGGATTTGAAGCTGCTTCTTTAGGCAGTGGTTCCACCCTAGAATGTCTTACAATGTTGGTGGCCTCCTCTCGCTTCTACACCACCAGTGATCTACTTTATACACAGGCTCTCCTGCTAATATAGTGATCAGGAGCGAGCTTGCTGTAGATGATTAATCTCCAGTGGCTTCAGGTGAGAAATGACTGAGCTTAATTCCAGGTTCTGAAGTGACATTTCACCACAGGTAGAAAGACCAAAGCATGATTATTTTGTCTTTAACAAATCTTGTGTGAAAATGATTGCTAAATACGAAAGTGGAAAACAGAGTCCTGATCTCCTTCTTAGTAATTCAAAACCCCTTGCTGTTGAGTCATTTCCAACTGATAGTGACCCTATAGGGCAGAGTAGAACTGCCCCCATAGGGTTTTCAAAGACAGGGTTTCCAAAGCTGTAATCTTCACCTAAGCAGACTCCACATCCTTCTCCTGCAGAGCGGCTGGTGGGTTCAAACCACCAATGTGTTAGTTGACAACACAGCACTTATCTACTATACCACCGGGGCTGTTTTCTCGTTGATTACTTTTTAGTTATCAAGGACCTCATTTTCAGAGGAAGTCACTTTATGTTTTACTTTTCCCTATCAGTTTAGTGGAAACCCCAGTGGCATAGTAGTTAAATGCTACATTTGCTAACCAAAAGGTCAGCAGTTCAAATTCACCAGATGATCCTTGGAAACTCTATGGGGAAGTTCTCCTCTGTCCCATATGGCCACTATGAGTCAGAATTGACTCGATAGCAGTGGGTTTTATCAGTTTAGTCACTGTAATGTGAGAACACAAGAACTCCTTTAGATATTTATGGATGTCTTAAACAAAACCGTTGCTATTGATTCAATTCTGTCTTTCTGATTAATGGTAGCCCTATAACCAAAAATCCACATTCATTGCCATCGAGTCAGTTCTAACTCATAACAACCCTGTATGTGTGTGTGTGTGTGTGTGTGTGTGTGTGTGTGTGTGTATAAACACTGCCATCAAGTCAATTCTGACATATAGGGTCCCTATAGGACAGAGTAGAACTGCTCCATAGAGTTTACAAGACAGACTTGAACTTCTGACCTTTTGGTTAGCAGCCAAACACTTAAACATTGTGCCATTAGAGCTCCAAGGATGCCTTATGGTCGTGCAGAAGGAGCTCTGGTGGCACAGTGGTTAAGCACTCAACTGCTAACCAAAAGATCAGTGCTTGGAACCCACTATCCACTCAGTGGAAGAAAGACATGGCAGTCTGCTTCCAAAAGTATTCCATAAACCTTGGAAATCCTATGTAGAAGCTCTATCCTCTCCTTTAGGGTCACTATTGAATCAGGATCGACAGCAATGAGTTTGATTTTTTGTTTGCATGTTTGCTTATTTGGAGGTTCTTGTTTTTATTTTTTTATGGACATGCAAGAAGCTTGCAATGACATAAGTTTTGCAACCATCAAACTCTTCTCTACATTATTATTGGATTATTACTGGCTTTTATTTAACTCATATGAACTATCTACTTTGCCCAAAGCTCTGGATAGAGGCTTGTTCCAGATTAACTTGTGCCCCCCCAACATATATGCTGAATTTCTCACCTTTGTACCACTGGATTGATCTTGTTTGGAAATAGGACATTAATTTGTTGCAATGTTAACAAGGTCATACTAGTGTAGTGTGGATCCTAAGCCTAATCCATCTAATTTATAAAGAAGATCAGAAGAGACACAGGAACACGTGCACACTGGGAAAACAGACATTAAAGAACTCCAAGGATCACCAGCAGCCACCACAACTAGGAAACAGGCCCACAGAACAAGAATCCCATGCTGAGACCTTATTTGGATTTTTACCTTCCCAAACTGTAAGACAGTAAATTTCTGTTCTTGAAAGCCACTCACCTGTGGCGTTTCTGTAATGGCAGCACTATGGATCTAAGACAAGTCTCCTAGAGTGTGGTGATGAATAAAACACAATCTAAGCCTTTAAGCAGAACACACACACACACACACACAAACTAATAATTACAATAACATACAGTGACCTTCCACAAGTTAGTTCCTCAGAGGGCAAAGCCTGGAGCTCCTTTCTCCTTGGATTTTCCATTCCTAATAAGATGTAGTACATGGCATGGACTCCATCCCTGCGGGGAGGTGATGTTGGTCACCTTAGCAAGGAGAAGGAACTATAGACACAGATCAGCAAGTTGACTATGTCCATGATGACATGTGAGGGTGCTGGGAGGGCCAGCAAGAGAAAAAGCTGTATCTCTTTCCTCGACTTCAGCAGGGATTGGAAGACATTGGCAAATAGCAGAAAGGCATATGAGATCTTTGGATGGCAGCATATCAATTTCTTAGTTATCACTGACAGTTTTTCTGAGTTCCCTTATTATTAGATAGCCTGTTACCCAGAGAGATCCCAGGTGGATGGAACACAGGTCCAGCAAGTCTAGATAGAGGACACTGTGCCGGAGCTTCAGAACAGCGGTGAGCAGCGGGAAGGCACTGAGTACTCAGAGCTGTTGTAAGTGGGGAGGGCTTATCCACAGGCAGAGGGCAATAAGCAGCAGTCCACCTACACTACTACTTTCCTTTGGGCTGACTCTACTGGCAGTATATCTTTATTACCAGAAAAAATACTTTTGTCCACACAATTCTCTAGTTCCTTATGAAATGGGCGTAAGTGTGGAAGGGGGAAACACTGCCCTAGAAGGTTTGCAGAAGCAGCATTTAAAACTGCCAAATCAATCTCCCTTTTGTAGACTTTTCTTTTAAAATAAACTTATCTCTGAAAAACCACCTCTTGAAGCTTTAGCTTCCACAGTAGAGTTTCACTGTTTTACGAGTGAGCGGTAAAATCCTAAAACCAGAAGCTCCTCAAGGAGACAATGACACGCTGTTTACAGAAGTACTGCTATGAAAATAATGTGTGGCAATGAAGTTGCTATAAATCCACACGCACTCATACACACACAGTACGGCCAACCCTTCTTACACGGCGTTCTCTTCACATTCTGCCCCTCTGTGCGCAGCAAATCCACTCCAAACGGAAGCCATCAAGCAGCCCAGGTGGAAGATTCTGGAATGTTTTGCTCTCCCACTACCGGGCTGTTTTCAAGGAAAGGGTAGATGCAGGAATATTTTACCAGTGTCTTTGCTTAATTAATAATGTAATACAGCAACATCTATGGAACCAATTAGCATAAATCAACATAATACCAACAATGTGGTGTCCGTATTGAAAACTTCATCTTGACATAGTTAGAAGAAATGAATGATGTATGTAATGATTGTGCTGGAATGTTAGTGGAGACTGTATAAGGTACACATGTAAGCAGAGCCATATACTCATGTACATATGTTGACCTAATAAACTCAAGCAGCTCTATTTTTATCTACAAGCTCTATAAAGATACGTGCACTGTTAACTAAACAGCCAGCCAAGCGCTGTCAAATATGCACAACAAAAACAGAGCTAAAGATCTCTTCACATCCAAAACATTTCAGTGGTGGGGCAGCACATGAAAGTTCCCTAATACACTGAAGCTCCTTCTGAGAGTCCCCCATGTGACGCCTGAGGTCCAAACTACAAATAATTATTCCTCCCAGGGACAAATTTTGAAATAAGGACCAGAGCAGAACTTGTCACTGAGTGACATTTTCAATAGTTCCACTTGTAGGTTGATAAAACAAAGGTCATACAAGTATGTTCCTTCCAACGGTAGTAAACATGTGTGCCTTCCTTTTCTTCTCTTCCCCCAAGCCGTCTTGCTTTGTAGGAAAAATAATAATCCAATTATTTTCTTGAGAATGTATTCTTCATTGGGGCCACTTGAGGAAATTAAAGGATTTGAGAATTTACCAGGGAAGTTTCCTTTGACATTCTAGAAGATGAAATTGAATTTTGGCACAGGGTCATTGACACATGGCTGATTCCTTTTAATACCCAGAAACTTAACAGTACCACTGCTTATGCTTTATAGAATCTATCAGATGCCAGCATTTGGCTATTGCAAATAAATCTGATTGGAAGTTGGGCCTGGCAGGACCCCAGTGGTTGAGAGAATGGCAGTCGCTATTTACATATAGCTCTTCCTCACTGGTCTGTGCAAGGAAATAAACACAAGGATTTCCCACTAGAGCAACGGTTGTGATCCACTTCCTAAAGTGTTTCCTTGACTCCTCCCTCATCTCTGTGCTCCTGCCACTTTTAACACTGAAGAAGGAAAAACAGTGCTGGTGTTGTCTCTCTGTTAATTCTGCGGTTATGAAACTCACTACTGTGTACTGAGTCTTAGTGTCCTGACATAGTATTAAGGAATTTTATATACAATGCTTGGTCCTTAAAATAACCCTGTGATGTAGGCATTACTCTCATTTTGCAGAGGAGGAAAGATGTGGCTTAGAGAATTTAAGTATCTGTGGCCTAGTCCAGCAGTGAGTTCTGGAGTACGAGGTCTGACAGTTAGGTTCACAAACTCATCCTAGCAAAAGTGCTACATACCTCATCGCTGCATATCACTACAGTCCTCTTTGAAGTACTCCCCTTGGGAAGCTATGCACTGATGCCAGCACCTAGTCTACCCTTCAAAGCAAGTTTGGAACTCTTTTTCTGGTATGGCCATCAGAGCTGTCATTGTATTACCCTTGAAGTCTTGAGTGTTATCCTTTCAATATTTCCTTTATCTTTGGGTAAAGAAAAAGTCACTGGGAGCCAGAGCAGGTAAGTAGGGAGGGTGTTCCAATGCAGTTAACTTGTTTACTAGCTAAAAACTCCTTCACAGATAACTTTATAATTAAGTTTGTGAACTTGCCACCATGCACAATGGCCAGTCCAGAAAGAGTTCCAAAATTTCTTTGAAGGGCATACTAGGCATTGATATAAGGTTCATACTTTGAACCTTCATGACTTTGAAGGTGACCATTGTGATTGATATTCAGCAATGAAGTATGTAGCACTTAGAACAACTAAGTTCGTGGACTTAATTGTCTGACCTCATATGCACACCAGCGTTCGGATCCAATTAAGAAAACAACTCAACACAATTAGCAACAGCACAGCACTGCTTTCCCTTCTGTGGACTTCTGTGGCCATTTAGCAACTCTAAGAATTAAGCCAAGAAGTGTAATCCAGTTAACAACTAATTATTGAATGCCAGCTATGTGCTCAATGCTAAAAGGAAAATAATAAGAAGACAATTAAGCATTATTTACCTTTTCTCACTATTCTTACCATCCTAGCTTTCAAGAGGATCACCCTTTTAGAGGCAGGGGACATGTGTGGGGAATGAAAAACAAAACCTGTGCCCAATTACTTGTTCTTTCTTCACTTCTCCAAGGGACTGTCAACCAATTATTGTAGTACTGCATGGATGGAATTGAGTAAAAAGAAGTTAAAAAAAAAAAGAAATAACACACATTTTTATTGGATCACCACTTTTTATTCAATTTAGACTTAAGTCTAAACTATCTCTGAGAACAAAATCCTGGCCCTCCTGAAAGACAGTTGGCCTCCCAAATTACAGCTTAGGTTCCATCAGTGTGAACACTTCCTTTATGATGGAGAGAGAAGACTACTATAAATGTGAGGTCACTTTATTTAAAGTAGCCAAGCCAGCCAAGTGCCGTAGAGTCAAAGTAAGTGAATAATAAATCTTTGAGTTCCTAGTTCTAGAATTCAGCTCATCCATCTTTCAGGTCATGGTTGAACTGAAGTGTGGTTGGTGTCACAGTAGCGTGGGCACCCTTTCTGTACTGAAATCATCTTTAATTGCCTACTGTAACCTTTTCAACAATGAATGCTTTTTTTGCTTTCCAACCCGGGAACCCCTCATCCTCTTGGCCACGTCTTTATCGTCATGGAAGTAAGAGTGACTCTCCTTTTCAATTCATGTCAGTTGCTACACAACACAGACACACAAACAGGGATGCTGTTGTCAAGACAGTAGACATAATCCAGTGCTTGGTACTAGGTTCTGATTTGATATTTTTGAGTAAACATACAAGAAGAATTTTCTTTAAAAGTATGGGTAAAAACACATCAGTTATATTGCAGGGGCCAGAGATAAAGGTAATGATTATAAAGGATTAGGTTAATCATTTCAATCACCCAAAAACTTCATTATGCCTAATTTCACGATTTGCAAAAGTTGCAGTGACATGTTTGATAATTTATGGGTTATTGGCTATCGTGCCAGGATAATAAAAATAAAGGCATTGATTTGCGAATGTGTGTGCCAGCTTTATGCATATAAATAGACTTTAAAAATCCTATTGTGTTTTATGGCTCCACATAAATAACAAAATAACCTCATGGCTTGGAAATGGGACATGTCTACCTTAAAAGCTGCAGTCAGACCTTTTGTTTTCTGCATTTAAACCCTCCTATTGAGAGCAGTGTTCTGGCAAATGAATTTCTGCTTGGTGAGATGCAGCAGAAAGGAAGTACCAAAGCTACCATAACTGAGTCAATTCCCACTCACAGAGACCCTATAAGTCAGAGTACAGCTGCCCCCATAGATTTCCGAGGAGCTCCTGGCAGATTTGAATTGCTGATCTTTTGTTAGCAGAATACAGCATTTAACCATCACACCACCAGGGTTTCTGGAACTAAGAGCAGTGCTTCTCAAATATGAGTGTTCTTGCCAATGCCCCAGAAATCTTGATAAGATGTGCTGGCCCCAACAGCCTCTATTTCTTACAAGTGTTTTCATGCTATCAGGGCTGCTAGTCCATGGGCTACACTTTGGGTTACAACACATTGGACTCCTCCATGTTCCCCAAGATCTCCTCTAGAAATATATTTGTGATATGATGACTTAGATACAGAAAAAAAGGAAAAGTTATGGTTGTTATCATAAGGAATGAGACACAAAGATACCTGGAGAATATATTTGGGGTCTGAGAAAAACCGTTGCCACCCAGTCAATTCCAGTTCATAGCAACCCCATAACACAGAGCAGATCTACCCTATTGGGTTTCCAAAGCTATAAAGCTTTAGAAGCAGACAGCCACATCTTTGACCCAAGAAGTGGCTGTGGTTTCAAAGCACTGACAGTTAAGAGCCAAGCATTTTAACCAATGTGCCACTATGGTTAAAATAAAGCATTATTATCAGCTTTGGTGACTGGATGATTTGGGGATGTTTGATTCTGGGAACTCAGTATTGCAAGGTTTCACTTTCTTATTCCTTCTTTACCTCCCATAAAGTCGGCATTCTATATCCAAATGCAAGGATGTTTGTGTTATTTTTACTCATCTAGCAAAGCTGACGTACAATGTATGCCACTGAAAATCAAGGAGAATCTCTTATACATCATTCATCATTTCTTTTTGGCTTCCTCCTCCTCCTCTTTCCTCTTTTAAATGCCTTCAAACAGGAGGGTGCATTTTTTTAATCAAAACCTCGCAACAGTGTCTCACGTGGAGGTATGCTAGTGTGTCTGTTACTAAACAGAGCTAGGAAATGACCTGGGGAGACCCACAAGCACACTGCTACTTTCTTATAAAAGTTGGACAGAACATCATGGCATCACAGAGCTCCCTGAGTGTAGAAACCCAACAGAACCGTGAACCCATTCACTAGAAAGTCACAGGTGAGAATCAAAAAGCATGACTTTTCTGCAGTGTTGTGGGAACTTCCTCTCATGTCATTTCAACTCCTGTGTGTTTCAAAATGACTGGCATTGAATTTTTCATACAGGAATATAAGTATAAACACTTTTTCCCCCTTTTCCCTTGACTATAAAGTAACTTAGCATTAAGGCTGAGTTTTTAGTGACCAGTTACCCAGGGACAGGCAAACAATTGGGCTGAAAATGTGCTCATTGATTTTATTAATTCGAAACTTCAGGCCAGTATTTTACGAACATCTGCAGCTGCAAACACTCAAAGATGACATTGTATACCTTCTTTTCTGACTGACGACAACCCTACATGGAGCCGTTTCCAAAGGAACAGGCTGCCCAAACAAGGGTAGATTTATACTCAATTTTAAAGTAGCAAACTACTTTATAAATCTCCAACTTCCAAAGCCATGAAATGAATCACATTAGTTCAGCTTTGACAATATCCACAACGCACACACGCACACACACACACACACACAGAATGCAAAATAGAATGTAACATAATATTGAACTTATGCAAATAAATACTGATATAAAATTTGGCCAGTGCTTGAAAGATCTAGAAAAATGAATAAATGTCACATTCTACTTTCTTAACCTTAACAAAATGACTATTTATAATCTTATTTTTTTCTAACTCATTGACAAAGCTTCATTGTGTCATCAGTATCTTCAAATACCTTTATTTCATAAATCCTTTGTTTCTAAAATCCTCTTTTTATCTTAAAATGTATGAATGTCAGAAAGGCCCAATCTGATCTCAGTACTGACTTTTAAGTTAATTAAGATGCTTTCCTTTGTTTTCTGTTTTATTTGTACAGAAATCACAACTCTATTTTCCTTTCTTTTTGATGAATATGTTACATTTGATTTTCCAAGAATAAAGTAGCTTCCCCAAACCAGAGTAAATAAAAAACTTTGAACCTGAAAAAATAGCTACATGGACGAACCCAGCACTACAGGTATGCACTAAAATCAGCAGTCATCATAAATCAGTCATGTCATTCAAAATCACATCACAATGTGATTTATTTTTTGTGAGAATTACAACTGTTCAAGTTTCACCATTTATTAGGTAAATGAGGATCTGAGTGAAGTATTTAGGTCTTATTAATTCTTTTTATAACCTATTAATGCAGACAACTCTTAACATATAAGCAATCTCAGCTGCATTACCTAAACTGGGCAATTTGCTCTGTGGATTCAGACATAAGTTGAGTTGACCTGATGACTTTTACAGCATCTTCCAATCCCAAGATGCTCTGAGAAGATGTACAACTGGGTACCAAGGGGCACACTCAAATTAAGTAAGATCCAATGGCTAACATGGCCTCATTCCCAGAGAAAAATTTACACTTGGAGAAATAGGAAATCTGCATGATATTTCTATGTCTTTTATTTTTACCATTACAGTTGTATTGTAAAACTAAAACTACAGTTACTTTACTTCTTGTTAAAAACTATGGTTGTTGTTCTCAGTGTTGCCAAGTCAGTGCCACTTATAGTTAGCTCACGTATAACAGGACAAAATATGGCTCCATCCTGTGACATCCTCACAATAGTAGGTACACTGGAGCCCCTTGTTACAGCCACTGTGTCAGTCCATCTCACTGAGAATGTTATTTTTATTATTATTATTATTTTTTTGCTGACTCTTTCCTTTACCAAGCCTGATGTTTTCCTCCCTCCTCTTAAAACACGGGAAATAATGTCTCACTGCCCTCACTTCTCAGGATCGTTCTGGCTGTAGTTCTTTCAATACATTTGTTTGTTCTTTTGACAGTCCATGGCATATTCAATATAGTCAATATTCTTCACCAACACCATAATTCAGATCTGTCAATTCTTCTTCAGTCTACTTTTATCATTCCATCTTTCCCATGCATATCAGGGGACTGAAAAGATTAAAACTTGCAAATGACACAATGTGCCTCAGTGGGTGAATGGATAAAGAAAATGCAGTATATACATACAACAGAATACCAGGCAGCCACAAAGAGAAATGAAGCCTTCATACATGCCACAGCGTGAGTGAATCTTCCAAACATTATGCAAAGCAAAATAAGTCAGACACAAGACAAGTATTATGTAATACTGCTTACAAGAACTACCTAGAATATGCAAATGCATAAAAGGCACAAAGTAGATAAGAGGTTATCAGGGCCTGTTGGTGGCAGGGGAAATGGGAAAAAAGTATTGCTTAATGGACACTAATTTTCTGTTTGGGATGATGAAAAAATTTTGGAAGTGGATATAATGGTGATGTTTGCACAATATTATGACTGTGATAAATGCCACTGGACTGCACATTTAAATAGTTAAAATGGCAAGTTTTAACTTACATGCATTTTACCTGAAGATATATATATTTTTTACAATAGACATGTGTTCCTGTTTCTAAATTTTGATCCTCTAAAACAGTCTCATTATCTTTTATCCATAGGGTTATCTGGTTACAGTTATTACACATGAAAATGCAATCCCAGCTATCATCAGGGGGGACAATCCTGCTGTGACAATGGAGCCACCACCTTGGGAGTACAGAGGGACAGTCCAGGTAATTGTTTGAAATCCCTCCCAGGTCTATTTCTATCAACATGTTTCCTTTTACCTGTTGTATTTATGTAAACTGCCATAAAAGACTAGACCAACAGGGTAGTGTATGAGTATTTGCTTTGCTTTCTAAGAATCTGAGTCTATACTGCTGTTTTGTTCTATCCAAGATATGAAAAAGAAGTGCTTGGCTTTTCATTACATCCATGTGAGATGCAGCAGGCACTGGAAGTGATATTTTAAGCTCCTTCAGCTTTGTTTCCAGGTTTGAGTGTATTAATTCCTATGCAAATCATTCTATGGCAGAGTTCACTCTCATGCTGACACTAGAAAAGGAAACTTGCACATCTTCCTTGAAAGAGGGGAGCAATTCTAGAGGATGTAAAAGATTGGGGGTAATCAAATCAAGAGAGGCCCTTCCTTCAGTGCCCCAAATCTTTTCATACTCATTACATGGCACTGACCTGTTGTGTGATGGTAGGCACAACTAATGTCAGACTAGAAACACTCAGAGTCGTAGAGGACAGCTGGTGCAGGTCCATGGTGCTCAGAGGTGAAGCCATCTAGCAAGACTTTGCACTAGCCCGGTCATCTCATCCAGAGCTCTTAGGTTGCTCTCACCTCACATGTTTTTGGAAGCAAAGCAGATATATTTACATAAAGATGTTGGTAACTATTTAATTAGGAAAAAATCATACGTATATATCTGAAAAGGAGATTTGCTGGTGCAGTGTTTAAGTACTCAGCTGCTCACCAGAATGTCAGTGGTTTGAACCCGTCAGTGACTCTGTGGGAGTAAAGATTGTCAAACTACTTCCGTCAGGATTACAGCCTAGGAATCTCTATTGGGCTGTTCTACTCTGTCACCTAGGGCCTCTGCAACTCAGAATTGACCCAAAGGCACTTAACAACAACTACAATCTATCCGAACCCGAGATACGAGGTATCCAGGGTCTTAGAGTACTGTGAAACTCCTAGGTGTTGCTCGTTCATCAACTATGTATTGATCTGAATCCAAATTCACCATCTGTCAGTGATTCCACCAATTGTTTCAGCCTTGGAACTATAGCCAATGCTAAATTTTAGTTAAGACTCTGAAAATGTCAAATACAGCTGTAAACTTAAGTTGCATATCATAAAGGGTGAGAGCAGAAGAGTGGGAAGAGGAAAGAAAAGCAAGAAGATGGAAGCCCAGCCTTTTCCCATCATCTGTGTGTTCCTGGAAGCCTTTTCTGCCAGATTCCCTTCTGCAGCCATGGCTGAATGGGGATGGAGGCCATCTGTATCCCCTCGACCTGACATCATAAACCATCCTCGTGTTTCTTAGGTAGTGAATTACCTGGACAGTGATGACTTTCATGATGCTCAGCCCGGCTTCTTGAACATGACTTCCCTCCAGTCAATTAACTTTGTATTAGCAGGATCTACATTTTCTAAAAGGACTCTGAGTTTCCCAGAAACTGTTGACCAAAAACTTATACTGGGACCACCTACATGAGAAGTCCTGATGCTACCCTGGCTTCTACACTTATAGAAAACATTTAGACAGCAAATTTATGATCTCTTAGAGTTCCTTCACAGTTCCCTCCAGAAGGCAGAAAGAGCTCACCTGTGTGAGTCACGATGTTTTTAATGGGTCCTTGCATGCATGAAGTTGTCATTGTATGTTTGACAAGTGCTTCTGATTTAGTAATGTCGTATACATACTACCACAATTATGCTGGTGAAACTGAAATGATTCACTGTCTTGTGAAACTCCAAATGCCCTCTGTTTATTTAGTTGTTACAGCTAAGGGAAACATCTTCTTTTTTTCAATAGTCTGTGACCTTTATTACTGCTTAAATAATAAGAAGGCACTTCAGAAGTAAGAAGAAAACAATTTTTTTAAGCCATTGGTGTTTCCAGGAAGCAGTTTGAAAAGTGAAAATTTGCTAATAGCTGAGATATGTCTATTTCCCAATTTTTTTTCAGTTTGCCCTGAAAGTACCATGGGAGAAGCCATATTTTCAAATGGCCCTTTCAAAAAGGTCGCTGCCATTTAGTAACAGCAGAGAGTCATTTTCCAGTGCGTTTTCCCAAAACCCTCCTAAGCTATGTTAGTGTTCAGCCCACACGAGGCCAGCACCAGGAAAAGCAAGCATGAGAGGCAATGCCCAAGCCCAACTGACCAAGCAGAGATGCTCGGATTTGCACAAGAGCAATCAAACTCTTCTAACCACCTTGCAATGATCAGCAGCACTCAGTATCAACAGTGAGGCCACAACAAGGCACGCTATGTGGAGAGACAACTGTTCCAAAAAATAAAATAAAAAGGAAAAACAGTGTAGAAGGTCACAACTCCTTGAATGCCACTGATTGATCTTGAGCCTTTATCTTTAGAAAGATGACAGGTCTATAGAATATTAATTCTTTACCAATCGTTAGTGGCCCATGTTTATACCTTGATAGGGTAGAATTTTGTGACCAAAAAAAAAAAGTCTATATGCCAATTCATTTATTCAGATTCACCTACTGCTCACTGATTGACTATCTTGTCACCTCCATTTTCTCATAACACTGATTTTCCTATAATAATCTGATCTTTGGAACTAAGCCTATCAATAAGTGAGAAAACCAAAACCAAAGCCAGTGCTGTCGCGTTGACTCCAACTCACAGCGAGTCCTAGAAACAGAGTAGGACTGCCCGTAGAGTTTCCAAAGAGCACCTGGTGGATTCGAACTGCTGACGTCTGGTTAGCAGCCATAGCACGGAACCGCTCTACCACCAGGGTTTCCCAGGTATAAGGCGGTGTAAGTCTCACAACAGAAAGGCCCTGAGAAAAAAGAAACTGTAAAAGTCTAATAAACGAATCAAATACGTATGGTAGTAAAAGGGAAAAAGGAGTCCCAGCGGCACAATGATTAGCCCCTCAGCTGCCAGCCAAGAGCCCAGTGATTTGAACCCACCAGCTGCTCCACCAGAGAAGACCTGGCTATCGGCTCCGGTAAAGACAGCAGTGTAAGGAGCCTTTGGGGGCAGTTCTGTTCTGTCCCGTAAGGTCCCTGAGAGTCAGAATCAACTCGATGATACACAACAATAACAGAACAGAATCATGAGACACGTGTCACAGAACTCTTGACTTGCCTGTGTATTTTCTTTCTAAGAATTTATATGTAAATGATTGTTGTTTTATTTTAACACAAAAGAGTGAAACGTACTGGGGAAGAAAACTCCAAACTGTCATTTATAGAAACTAGTACTTGAAATATGTAGCCCTTGAACATTAACTTTTAATTTCAAAACAATTACAACTAAATTATTAAATAGAATCAATATAGTAAAATTTTCTATTGATTATACATAACTCTTCAGAGTCATTCCGTGTTTATTGATTACAATTACTATTACTACTTATCTACTACTAATTTCTATCATCAATAGATAAGTGATCCATTTGTGTATTTCCTTCTAAGAGAACATGAAGCTAAAATCCAAAGCTATTATATATTTTACCATGCAGTTAACAAATTTGAACAATGATGTTGGTGCAATACAAAGCATTATAAATACGTGCTCCATTTTCGAGCAGATGTGCCTTTTTTACCTGCAGATGTTGGATACTTGGATTTTACTTAAAATTGGCAGTTTTGCATCCGGGAAGAGTGTGAATCATTGCCAGTCCTCCACGACCACTAGTATGAACAAGCCATTAGCTACACCCAGGTGAAGAGGCCACAGCCAAAGGTGGAGGGCATAATAAAGTCCCTGCTGGAATTCCCAGTTGTAAAGTTTACCCTCAATGCCTGTTTAAATGTTTCCTGGGATTCACAATGCACATGCAAGCCATGCATATACCCAAGGTCAGACACTGTGGTGTGTTTTTAAAAATATTTTCAAGAGAATTCAAATTCCAACAGAATTTCTCATGGTAGTGGATATATATTATTTGAGTCTGGTCTCAGTGGAACTGAAATAGAGTTTCTCACTGCAAAGAAACCACAAAAGGGTGCCCAAAGTCTAGTAGAATTTGATTTGTCCATACCTAGTCTAGCACCTCCTAGAGCACCCTAGCTAGTGAACCTTAATATGAACTTGGCAGGGAAAAGATAAGGGTTCTTGAACATTCTCATTCGAGAGCCCTAGCCTTTGGAATGTCCTTCCCTACAGACCCGGGAGTGTACGTTCCCTGTGGCATTTGGAACTCAGCCTTCCAGTCATCAGTTACTCAGCCCTGCTTGCCTGAGTTATACAAGGAAGAGCAATGAGTTGATGTACATTTTGGAGAGAATATCTTCCACCAGCCATGTAAGGACCCTGCACTCTGTCTGGGTGATACTTGGATCTTCACACTGCACCATCACATTCTCATGGATCTGAAGGAGAAGCCAGTTTTCCAAGAATAAACAGAGAAGTTGCCCCCTGATCCACAGAGGCTGATGGATGGTCTTGTGTCCCTCAGTGGGCTCAGGAGCATGGAAGATATATGACGACTGCTGGAGGGACAGCCACCCAACATGCCACCCTGAATTTCCCCACTGTGATTTGCTACCTGTCCCCCAAACCCTGAAAACCTGGCCTCCAGCCAGAAGCAAATGAGCAGAACAAATGAAAGAAAGAAATAAGGTCTTTGGAGTATTTATGGCCTGTGGTCTGAGTAGAAGCAGGAAATACCAGAAATTTCCAAAAGAGGGGCTGTTTCTAGGAGGTGTTTCAGATGAATTTTACATAACCACATTTGCTTATCCAAGAGACTCAGACAGCTTGAATTAAGCATCTGAACTTCCGGGTCCTTGCTTGAACCAGAGCCAAACTCAGAACTGTTCAGGTTTCCCCATCATTAATCAAAATTCTGACGATCAATGGCATGTAATGAATCAAGTATAATGGCTGCCATCAGCTAGAATGGCAAGAGCAGCATGGACATCCAAAGCAGGCTGCATGGATAAGAATCTGGTGGATTCTGAATACCGAGCATTCACACTGTGGTCTCATCCACACTGTGGTCTTGTACTAGAGCATCAAGGCAGTGTGTGACGAGACTTCTTCTGAACAGACATGGACAGAGGGGTGTGCTGCCGCCACCGTATCAGAGGCACTCAACACACCCCAGACCTCTAGACCCTTGGCTGCAGGGAGGGAGACTGTAGGTGACATTTTTGCAAATTGGAAGAAATGTGTAGAAGAGTTTCAAGAATAAGGGCTATAGAAAATTAATTACCAGGGAGTACTTAAAACATCTACCACCTGTCTACCAGTTTGTCACATTGCGATGGCCAGTAGGGTCAGACATGAGGCACAGGTTTCAGCGAAGCTTCAGAGTAAAACAGACTTGGAAGAAAAGCCTGGCAGGCGACTTCTGAAAATTAGTCAAGGAAAACCCCATTGATCACAACAGAACATTGCTCCATGCTAGTGCTAGAAGATGAGTCCCCTAAGGTGGAAGGCACTCAAAATACACAGCGGACGCAGTGCTACACTCGGGTATACGCATGGCTGTGAAGACAGTACAAGTCTGAGCGATGCTTTGTTCTGCTGTACACAGGGTCTCCATTAGTTGGAGCTGACTGGACAGTTAGCTAACAGCAACAACAAACCTAAAACATAATTGAAACTCTCCCTGCGTGATGTCCATGCATGTGTGTGTATATGCCATGCGCGCACAACTGAATTTATGTCAATCTGAGCCTAACGTTTTACAGTTGTATATCTGAGTTTCACAAACTATGTGCAGAGAAAAAGAAGTTCCAAAGGATAGCAACAAGTGTTGTGAAAATATACACAAGGTCTGACAATTAAGTCCACAAAGTTAATTGTTCTACGTGCTACATACCTCACCGCTGAATATTACTATGGTCACCTTTGAAGAACTCCCCTTGGGAAGCTATGTACCGATGTCAGTGCCTAGTCCACCCTTTGAAACAATTTTGAAACTTTTTCTGGAGTGGCCATTGAGAAGAGTGGCACAGTAGCAAGTTTGTGAACTTGATTGTACAGCTGTCTGTGAGAGAGATTTTAGCCAGTAAACAGACAACTGTATTGGAGTACCTTCCCTACTCACCTGATCTGGCTCTCAGTGACTTTTTTCTTTACTCAAATGAAGATAAAGGATATACTGAAAGCAAGACATTTTGATGATGTTCAGGATATCAAGGATGACAATAGCTCTGATGGCCATTCCAGAAAAAGAGTTTCAAGATTGCTTTGAAGGGTGGACTAGGTGCTGGTATGGGTGCAGAGCTTCCCAAGCGCAATACTTCAAAGGCGATTGCAGTGGTATTTACGAATGAGGTACATAGCGCTTTTTCTAGGATGAGTTCACGAACTTAAATAGCAGTCCTCATTTATGTATGTACACATGTATGTGTATATAAACATATATATACATACACACACACATACACATATACATAATGGTGAAACAGGTTTGAGAAATGCTTACTTAAACAAACATAGACAAGTTTATTGCTAGCACACATTTTCAACCATCAAATGTATTTGTAAGATTAATGTTTTGGAACAATGCTCTAGCAAATGTCAGTCTATATAATGGCCTTTGTACTGAAAATAAGTAAACAAGTATTAATAGAGCAGATACTTGACCCCTCCCTACCCCTACTACTCCCCTCAAATTCTTTGATCCCACACCTACTATTCCCCCTATTTCTTTGACGTAAATAAAAAATAAACTAAAAAGAGGACTTGTCTTAAGGTACCCATGATCATATTTCACTCCATTTGCTGTCGATTCGCCTACTATTACCATTTCCCCACACTGAGCTACACAGCATCTCAAAATGAGAAACATTTCTCCCTCTTTCTTAAGACATTTTCCCCAGCGACAACTACGTGAACTTGTCTAGACTCATACTAAGCCCAGTAAACATCAAAAAGAATTGAGTAGGAATTTAAAAGTAGCCTCCAATAAAAACACGATTATTTTTGATCTATAGGCAGACACAAAATGCATGTGCCTAAATATTTTAACATTTGGTTAGGAAATTTCAGGTTATTATTATCCCCAATATATAGTTCATCATACTGCTTTCGTTTAAAATGAGATTATAGAATAGTCATTGTAAAATTTCATGATCTTAAACATTCTGGAGAATTTTCCTAACAAAATAGTGGTGAAAAATAGACTGATTAGATATTTAGATACATGGATAGACAGATAGAGAGATGATAAGCAAAGTGGTAAAGAATTGTAGCCACTAAAAGTGGGGAAAGTGAATATGACATGCTAGATGAAACTGAGATCTATTGGTTGTCAAGACAAAAATCATTCATCCTGAAGAGATGTAAGGATCATTTTGTCCAAGATTTTTAAATATGATTTCGGATAAATATGTGTGTTGTGTTTTCTCCTTCTTTCCTTCCTCTCTCCCTCCCTCCTTCCTTCCTTCCCTCCCTTCCTTCCTTCTTCCTTCCTTTTCTTTCTCTGTCTCCCTCCCTACCTCGCTTTCTTGCTTTTTTTTAATGTTTAAATTCCAGACTGACTGTTTGTATTCTTATTATCACTGATTAGTAGAGGGGAAAATGCACACACCAACATTATACAATTCATAGCAGCATTACCTTAGCTAACATAATTCAGTCATTCAGAAATTATTAAGCAAATACCATTAAACATGCATTGTACTAGATATCAGGGACAAAGACATGAATCAGACACGGTTCCTATCCTCAAAGAATTATCGTTTGTTCATATATTATAAAAAAGGAATCCATTTAGCTTCAAGTACATCACACCTGATATTGATTTAAAAAAAAAAAAAAGCTTCTTCCCCAGGAAATCTAAGCAGTATACAATGTAGAAGAACAGTTGTTAAAGTGCTTTTATCTTAATCATGTTATTTTTAGTATACAAAGCCATCCCCAATATGTTTTTACCTGAACATACAAGCAAGATGTTAGACCCGAAAAGCAGTATCAGTAGCCTCCTCTGCTCACTAAGGTTTTGCCCTCTGTCATTATTACAATAAGGAAGTAACGTGCCATCAAAACATTCTGTATCTGTAGTCCAAGATGGGATTCCATAAATAGTTTCTTACTAGAAAGAAGCAGCTATATTTCTAAACTCAGATCTTTGCCAAACCAATGAACAGTGGATTATTCAAAACAATGGCCTTGGGACAACAGGTTAATCATAAAGGAAAAAAAAAAAAGCTCTCTTACAGCTTCAATCTATAGAATTTTAAAATACATCCGTAAAAATCATACTACAAAGATTCTATATGAGATTACAGGTAAATTATTATAAAAGTTTTGGACAGGAACAAAACTTTGTTAAGTATAACATCTGAAATAAAAAAAAAAATCCAAATCAGAAAGGAAAATACAAAATTAACTCTATTTGCAGATTGCATGATCCTACATAATGAAAATCCTAAAGAATCCATGACAAAGCTACAAGAGCTAACAAATGAATTCAGCAAAATGGCAGGCTATGAGATGACTACACAAGTATCAATTGTGTTTCTACACCAGCCATAATCAAACTAAAAAGGAAATTGAGAAAAAAAATCCATTTATAATAGCATTTAAAAGAATAAAATACCTAGAAAGACATTTAATAAAAAACCTGAAAAGGTTGTGCAGAACAGATAGTAAAACATTGCTGACAGAAATTAGCCAAAAAGAATCAGTTGCCACTGAGTCTATATCAATACATAACAACCCAACAAGACAGTAGAACCATTAAACTGGTAGAACTACCCCATTTGTTTTTCAAGAAGCACCTGGTGGATTTCAACTGTCAATCTTTTGGTTAACAGCTGTAGTTCTTAACTGCTACATCACTAGGCTTTCCAGGAGGCTTAAATAAATGGAAAGATATCTCATGGTCTTGGATTGGAAGACTTAATATTGTTAAGATGTCAATACTACTGTCTTAAGATTCCAACACTCTTTTTTGCAAAAACAGCAAAGCCAATACTCAAATTCAAATGTGGCCTGAATTACCAAAAACAATCTTGAAAAAGAAAAACAAGGTAGGAGGACTCATTCTTCACAATTGCAAAATGTGCTATAAACCTACAGTAATCTGTGGTACCAGTATAAAAATAGACATATATGAGGCCTAGAAATTAAGTTTGTGAACTTGTCACTGTGCACTTACATTGGTGGCACTGTATAAACAACTCAGTGAGGTTTCATAGCCTTGGTATAGCAGAGTCTCACAGCTGTGTTTGTGTCAATTTGTGGCAGTGTCTCACTGAGTGGTGTTCATTATTGTCACTGCATATTTTTTGTGCCATCATGAGAATGTCAGAGCTTGAATTAGAGCAACAAACAAACATTAAATTTCTTGTTAAACTTAGCAAGAGTAGAAGTGCAATTAGGGCCACATTGGTCCAAGTTTATGGGGATAATGCCATTAAGAAAATGGCACTGTGAAAATGGGTTAAACATTTTTCTGAGGGGAGAGAAAGCAGCACTGATGAAGAGAGGTCATCATGGCTAATTTCTGTCAGCAATGTTTTACTATTTTTTGTGTACAACCTTTTCACATTTCTCATTAAATTTATTGCTAAGTATTTTATTCTTTTTAGATACTATTATAAATGGAATTGTTTCCTCAATTTCCTCTTTAGATTGCTCATGGCTGGTATGTAGAAACACAACTGATACTTGTGTGGTCATCTTACAGCCAGTAATGAGGAGAACTGACTAAAACATTGCAAAAATTCATCAAATTGTGTGTCGATATCATTGGCTGACTGTAAGAAACACAGCAGACCAAGTAAACATAAATAGAGAAACAGGAAAATCTTAGCTGAAAATCTTGGCATGAGAAAGATGTGTGCAAAAATGGTCCCAAAGGAACCCACTGACGAACAAAAGCAAAGGAGAGTCAAAGTTTGCCAAGACTTTTTGGAGAAGCAAGACTATGTTTTGGGCCATGTTATCACTGATGATGAAACATCAATACTACCCTGAAATAAAGAGTCAAAGTGCACAATGGAAGTCAGCCAATTTCTGTGACCAAAAAACTTGCATCAGTACAAAGCAAGAGTCAAAACAATGTTTCTAACCTTTTTCGATATCTGGAGTATTGTTCATTATGAATTTGTGCCAAGTGGACAGTTAACCAAGCTTACTAGTTGAAAGTGCTAAAAAGACTGTGTGAAAAAGTTAGACAAAAACAAGTCGAACTTTTTGCCAGCAACTCATGGCTCTTGCATCATGACAACGCATCAACTCACATGGCACTGTCTGTGAGGGAGTTTTTAGCCAGCAATAAAATAATTGTATTGGAATATCCTCACTCCTCACCTGTTCTGGCCCAAATGATTTTTTTTCTTTACCCATAGATAAAGGAAATATTGATAGGAAGACATTTTTATGACATTCAGGACATCAAAGGTAATACCACAACAGCTCTGATGATCATTCCAGAAAAAGAGTTCCAAAATTTCTTTGAAGGGTTGACTAGCTGCTGTCATCGGTGCATAGCTTTCCACGGAAGTACTCTGAAGGTGTCTTGTAGTGATATTAAGCAATGAGGTATGTACCACTTGTTCTAGGATGAGTTCACCCACTTAGTTTATAGACCTCATAGTCCAATAGAATAGAATTCACAATTTAGAGACAAGCCCAGATGTCTATGGCCAATTTGTTTTTTCAAAAGGATGTCAAATCCATTCAATGGGGAAACAATGCTCTCTTCAACAAGCAATGTTGAGATAGCTGAAGTTCCATAAGTAAAAGAATGAAGTTGGACCTGTACCTCACAACATACATGAAAATTAAATGCTAAGTGATGAATCACCTAAATATAAGAACTAGAACCATAAAACTTCTGAAAAGAAAAACACAGGGTTAAAACTTCAAGACATTGGTTTTGGCAGTGGATTCTTAGAGGTGATACCAAAAACACAAGCAACAAATTAAAAAATGGATAAACTGGACTTAAATTAAAAAAACAAAACTGGTGCATCATAGGACTTACATCAAGAATGTAAAGAGACAACTCAAAAAATGGAGAAAATATTTGGGAACCATACATCTGACAAGGGTTTAATATCTGGAATATATAAAGAACTCCTACAGCTCAACAACAAAAAAGACAGACAACCTGACTTTAAAAAAAAATTGTGAAAGACTGTGAATAGATATTTCCCCACAAAAGGCATACAAATGGCCAAAGAGCACATGAAAAGATGTTCAACACTGGTAGGTATTAAAACCCGAAAGAAAAACCCGTTACTGTTGAGTTAATTCTGATTCATGATGATCCTGCAGGATAGAGTAGAACTGCCCTGTAGAGTTCCCAAGGAGTGCTTGGTGGGTTTGAACTGCCAGCCTTTGGTTAGCAGCTATGGCTCTTAACCAATACGCCACCATGGTTTCCCAATGGACATTAGGGAAATGCAAATCAAACCACAATGGTCCCAATTCAGCAGGAACGGATGCTCACCGAGGACCAAAATGACATGGGGTAAAGATAACCCAGAAGATAGAGAGACCCACATGAGTAGGTGCCTACATCGACTTGGGACCGGAAGAACCAGATGGTGCCCAGCCACCACCAGTGATAGCCGCCATGGAGCTCACTAAGTTGAGTCTCACTGGCAACACAAGAATAAAAAGGGGTGCATCCTGAGATCTCCACTAAAGGACTTCAACTGATGGTCCAGCGGTTTTGGGGTTCCCAGGGAGCATGGTCCCTGCCCCTGATGCTGCCCTAGCCCATAAATCATAACAAAGGTCCACTCCTCGGACACCAATGGATTGGACTTGGTGATGCAGAGTGACCATATATTGGATGCACTTTATGGTTCTATATATCTATAGGATATCATCCTGCTGACCTCTGGCTGGAGGAAGGAGAGTGGGTGGAGAGGAGAGGAAAGGAGACTGTTGGGAGGATGAGACATGTATGGAGCAGAGAAGAATAGTGTGCTGTTACTGGGCAGGGAGAGCAGTGGAAGCTGCATATAGCTGGGCATGTAAATTTATACAGGAATGTACATTTTCACTCAGTCATATTAAATTAAATAAATAAATAAAAAACAATGAGATACCACTTCACATTTACTATAATGGTTATTTTCAAAAAAAACTTAAACAACAAGTCTTATCAAGGAAGTGAAGAAATTCGAGCCTTTGTACATTTTTTGTACATTGGGACATTTGTACATTTTGGAATGGAAGATGCTGAAGCCTCTGTAGAAAACAATTGGGTGGATCCTCAAAAAGTTAAACACAGAAATACCTAGAGATCTGACAATTCTATTTTTAGGCATAAATCCATAAGACTTGGCAGTAGGGACTCAAATACATTTACACTAGTGTTCATTGAAACATCATTCGCAATAACCATGGGTGGAAACAACTCAATTGTCTACTAAAAGATGAGTGAATAAATAACATGTGACATACACATACTTTGGAGTATTCTTCAACTGTAAAGGGAAATGAAGTCCTGATACATGCTAGGGCACAGATGAGTTTTAAAAAACGTTATTCTTAGCAAAATAAGTCAAAGACGAAAGGATAAATATTGTATATCCCACTTACGTGAAATATCTAGAATAGGCAGATGCATTCAATCAAAAGTTATCAGTGGTTACCAGGGCTAAGGTAGGGGGAGAGGGAAAGGAGAGACTTAAAAGGTGCTGAGCTGCTGCTTGGGGTGATGAAAAACTTTAGGAAACGAATAAAGGTTGTGATGGTCACACAATGTGACAGGTGCTACTAATGTCACTAAATGTTATGCTTAAAAAAAATTCAAATGGCAATTTTTTGAGTATATATTTTACTACAATGAAATTTAAAAGTCCATCCCTTTGACCCAACTATCCCATTTTCAGTAATTGAGTCTAAGAAAAAAATTAAGACTGCAAACATGTATGTACCTTTGCTGAATCAAAAGAGCAAAGCAAGCATACATCTTTATCTTTCTCTTTGAATATTCCATCGGCTCCCAAACGAGATGGAGAATAGAAAAAGCTACCAGCAAGCCAGAAATACTACATATTATTTCCTGAAAACTTTAAGGGTCACATTGACAAAGAGGAGGGAGAAGGGAGTTATGACCCATGTTAGAAAAATGCTCTGGAAAAGAGGGGTACTCGTTTGTCTGACAACTCCAAACACACGAGTAGCTGTTAGAACAAGAACTAGTTTGTGAGAAAGTGTGCAAAACCTAAATATCGTTAGTATTAACTGAAAGCATCTTATGTGCTGTTTACTTGCTTGTCGCACTTTTCCCACAAGAGGGTGGGCTCTGTGACTTCAAGTGTTTACATGTCAACATACAACCCACGTAAACCAGTAGCAACATGAAACAAACACTGAGGAAAGATCAAAGGAGATCAATACCTCAGATTTTACCAAAGTAACATTTCAGCTACTCAACCACCAAAGGCCATCAGCAGAGTGAGGAACTGTAGCTGTCAGTGGTTTCTATGTCACCATGCGCAAGTGGGTCACCACCATATTTGACCTTCCCATCCATGAAGGCATATGACTTGCAGCCTCTGGGTCCTTGAAGTGCTAATGGCCAGGGGTGGGTTAACCAGTGAGCCCGACTCAACGGCTTACAGGAAGCAAGGCGCGTATGGGCGTAACTGAGCTTACTGACGAATCTGCAGTGTACAACTTCATGTGGGTTTCACCACATCAAAGATGTGGCAAAAACTAGGTGATATTGTACACTGTAGATTTGTTAGTGAGCACAATTAAGTCCTCAGGTACCTTGTACATTGGGTAATCCGTTGTTGCCAAGGCCAGCACTTCTTGTTCCACTCTGCGCCTTGGCTACCCCTTTCCATGTCCTGCTGTCATCCAAAGGTCATTCTCCCTAGTTCTGCTGGATTGTAGCCCATGGACACTTTGGCAGGACCTTGACCACAGTCCGTAGGCTTCCACAGTAGAGCAGTAAGGTTAAGCCCTGGAGTCATAAAGACCTGAATTTGCATTCTGATTCATGTAACAGTGTGAGTTTGGTCAAGTCACTAATTTATTTAGATCCCATTCTTAATCAGCTAAATGTGCTCAGTGTGCTTCTAATTTAATGTTTGATTTAGAATCAAACAACACACCACATGAATGAATGCCTGGCCCCCATAATAATACTTTTTAAGTTAGCTTTCATGGTCTTTGTTGTTATTTATTGTTATTTTAACCTCATTCTGTACTTCAACTACAGGTAAACCAAATAAGTCAAAAAAACCAAACCCACCGCCTTCAAGTCCATTCCAACTCATAGCAACCCTAGAGGACAGACTAGAATTGTCCCATCTGGTTTCCAAGGAGTCCCTGGTGGATTTCAACTATAAGCCTTCTGGTTAACAGCTATAGCTCTTAACCACTACACTAGCAGGGTTTCCTGTAAACTAAATAATCCTTACAAGTTATCTAACTTCTCTTTATCTATTGTATACCTATCCCATCTTGAGTAGACTGAATTTGGAATCCCAAGTCAGGAAGCTATCAACACTTGGATATTTCCAGTTACTTAGAGGTTATTACCCATAAAGAGTCTGAAGTCTGGAATGTTTTTGACATGAGTGGGTATCACTGTTCAGTAATGATAAGAGCAGAAGTAAGTGCAGGTATTAGATTTTTGGAGTTGCTATTCAGCATAAATTGTGTTAACAACTCCTATGCAAATGATATTACAGAGCCCTTACTATTGTAAATTAACTTCTGATGGTTTAGTCCACCACTGAATAGCTAATAAGAGTTTTAACATCCTCAGACAAAAAGGAAAGAAAAAAGAAACTTGCAAAAATCATATTCACTCAATAGCTAAAATATATTGTCATTAATTCTGTTAGGAATGATTTCCAGTGGGCTGAATCTAAGGAATTGGTTGATTAAGTAGGAAAGATAGCAGGAAAAAAAAATATATGCCAAGTTGACATATATGAGAACAGATACGCAGAGAAATTAGGAAGAAAGCCTAGGTCTATAGCCATGAAAGTACTTTTTCTCTGATGTTTTTGTTTAGAGTCCCTCTGCTTAACAGCGAAGGGGAAATAGCCTACCATCAGGAAGAAAGCCAGTGTCAGGTTTCTCAGAATCCCTAGGGGAGACTGGCCTGGCAAGGAAGGCATTGCAGAATGTGCCCCAGGTGCCTGGTGCGACTCTGAGCACTTTACCACCTCCACCATCAGCTGCTATTGAGTCAGCTCCAACTCAGGAAGACCTTCTGTGTGTCAGAATAGAACTGTAGTCCAACTTGTCGTTGTTATATATACAAGGGGCAGATTTGCTGCAAAGGACCTCTTTAAAGTATCGAAAAATAAAGCTGTTACCTTGAAGACTAAGGTGTACCAGACCCCAGCCATGGTATTTTCAATCACAGTCCTATGCATGTGAAAGTGGGACAATGGATAAGGAAGACAGAAGAAGAATTGACACCTTTGAATCGTGATACTGGGGAAGAGTATTGAATGTACCATAGACTGCCAAAAGTAAAAACAAATCTGTTCTAGAAGAAGTACAGAGTGTTCCTTGGAAGCAGAGATAGCAACACTGTGGACATGTGTCCGGAAAGATGAATTCCTGGAGAAGGGCATCATGCTTGGTAGAGCAGAGGGTCAGTGAAAAAGAGGAAGATCTTCAGCAAGATAGATTGACACAGTGGCTGCAGCAATGAGTTTAGGCATAAAAACAGCTGTGGGCATGGTGCAGGACCAGGCAGTATTTTGTTCTGTTGTGCATAGGACTGCTATGAGTCAGAACTGACTCAATGTTGAGTCTTACTGGCAACACAAGAATAAAAAGGAGTACATCCTGAGATCTCCACTAAAAGACTTCAACTGATGGTCCAGCGGTTTCGGGGTTCCCTGGGAGCATGGCCCCTGGCCCCGATGCTGCCCTAGCCCATAAATCATAACGAAGGTCCACTCTTCAGACACAAATGGATTGGACTTGGCGATGCAGAGTGACCATACATTGGATGCACTTTATGGTTCTAACAACAGCAACAATTTATTTCTTGTGTGCTGTTGTTGAGAATATACACAGCAGAACATGTACCAATTCAACAATATTGACATGTACAATCCAGTGACATTGGTTACATTCTTTGAGCTGTGCAACCAATCTAACCTTCCTTTTCTGAGTTATGCTTCGCCTTATTAACATAAACAATGCCCCCTAAGTTTCCTGTCTGACCATTTGAGTTACTGTTGGCAATTTAATTCCATGTGAATGGATAGCTCATAAGAGAAAGCACAGTGCTCAAGGCAGACATTCTTTACTGGGTGAGCTAAGTTACTGTTTGGTTTTAAGAAGACTTTAGAGGATATTTTTGGTTTAAGATTTAAAGACTACCTTAGGGCAATAGTTTCAGGGCTTAATTCAGTATCCACAAGAATTTAAAATTCTGTTTTGCACTTTCCTTCCTTTGATCGAGATTCTTCTATAAAATCTTTGAGTGAAATGTTCATTCCCCGTAGGGTAGATCTCCAGGCCTTTCTTCAAACATGCCTCTGAATGGACTGACATCTCCAGTATTTTGTTTAAAATTTGAGTGCAGTAACTGTTTGCACCACCCAAACAAATAGTATCTGAAGAAAGTATCATCATTCCCATATTGCAAATGAGGAAACTGAGTCTCAGAAAGCTCACGTGACTTGCACAAATTCACACAGGCTATGAGAAATACTCCAGGCCCAATGACATCAGATTGCAGACCCAGGGTCCATGCTTCCCTTCCTAATGCTACACAGTTTCCCATAGAACAAGGTCAGCAGGGGAAAGGAGAGACTGCACAATGCTCTCTGATGTGGGCTGAAGCCCTGAAGAGAACATACCTGTAAAAGAGGCAACTCCAAAATTCATAGAAAGAGAAAGGACCAGAAGAGCTAAAACAATGCTAAAAAAGGAAAAAAGTTGGAGGATTCACACATCTCAATTTCAAAACCTGTTACAAAATTACAGCAACCATGACAATGTAGTACTAGCACAAGGACAGACACAGATCAGTAACGGAGTGTGTGTAAATAAACCTTGACATTTGCGGTCAATTGATTTTCTATGAAGTTGACAAAACTATCCAGTGGGAAAAGAGTTGTCTTTTCAACAAATAGTACTGGGACAACTGGAATTTCATGTGCAGAAGAACTAAGTCGGGCCTTTACCTCACACCATATATAAAAACTTATCCCAACTGGACGACAGATTTAAATGTATGAGCTAAACCAATAAGACTCTCATAAGGAGACATAGGAGAAAATCTTTGCGACTTTGGCTTAGACAGTGATGTGTTAGATATGATATCAAAACCACAACCTATAAATGAAAAAAAAGTGAAATTCTTGACTACTTCAATATTTTCCCTAGCCAACTTCTGTCAAGAAAAACAAAGACATATGTCCATATAGAAATGTTCATAGAAGCAGAATTTAAAGTAGTTTAAAAACAAAAGTAACGTGACTGTGCATCAACAAATGAACAGATAAAATGTGGCATATCCATACAATCGGATATCATTCGGCCATATAGAAAAATAAAAATAAAAAAAGGGTGTAGCGCTAAGACATGACAAAACAAGGATAAACCTCAAAGTCATTGTGCTAAGTGAAAGAAGCCAGGGACAGAAGACAACATATTGCATGATTTCATTTATATGAATGTCCAGAATAGGCAAATTCAGAGAGAAAGAAAACAAATTAGTAGTTGCTTAAGGTTGGGAGGACTGGAGAACAAATGCTTAATGGAACGAGCGTGGGGCTTCTTTTAGGGGTGATAAAAACGTTCAACAGTAGATTATGGTGACTGTTTTACAATTTTGTAAATGCACCAAACACCCTTGAAATGTACATTTTCAATGGAAGAATTTTATGTTATGTAAACTATATCTCAACAAAGCTGTTGAAAGTGTTCAGATAGGCAAAGGGAGTACCAAAAAATGGTCCTTGTACCAAAAAATGATACATGTCCTGACGCACATGTATCAGGCATTCTTACCAAGCTTACTGCATACTAATGGGTCCCCAGACACTTTGTTTATTTTTTCTACGTAGGAGCTCTTACAGTGAAACACACTTATCTACAGCCCCTACAACTTTAAGTAGGTTGTACGTAATATCCCCCAAATAATGGAAAATGTCTATATCTATATATTTGGAGGAGGTGGAAATAGTCCCTCCTAAGACTACAATAATAAAATTTTAAATGTTTTTGTTGGCTGATATGAGTTTGATTTTTTGATTTTATGGACAGTCAGACGGAATAGTAAGATCTCCACAGCTAGCTTGTTTCCTCTATTCCTTCAGGACAATACCTGTAGCAATTGAGATACCCTCTGCTGTACCTTTTTTTTTTAATTCAAAATGGAGTGTGAAACGTACATTAAATCTTTTTCACCATGTTGAAAGTTTAAGTGATTTAATAAAAATAGAATCCAACATTTTATGACTTGAACAAGCCTTCAAATGCCACGTTACCGAACTCCACTCTTTCCATCAAGGAATCACCTGACAGTTCTGTGTGAGACAGGCTCACCTCCCACGTGACTCCACAGGGTCTGTGTGGGAGAGGAGCCTGGCCCTGAAGCCCGGGAAGGCCATGGGAGCTTAATTAATTTTCAGAAAACAAAGCGATTTGCATGGTCTAATTAACCTCCATTCTTTAAACCCCAAACAAAGCTAGGTGATACATTTTAATACAAACAGCAACACAACCAAATTGTTCCCCACGTGGAGACATCACCGTTATTATAGCTGTTCAACCTTTTTTTAACTCTCCATTGCTTGGAATAATAATAACCTGTTAGAACTTTGAAATGAAAATCTTTCCACCTGACAAATGCTGATGTTTTTAAGTATTTCAAAAGCCAATGTCAAATACGGTTCCTTTTTGATTTGCCTCTTGGTCTGCCCCTGAACTTCGGTGAAGTTAGCAGAAGGGAAGGCTGAGATTGGCCCCTCCTCCCAAACTGTCCCATGCCAATCAGTAGGGGGAGCTCTCCCATTATCTAACTGACCACAAACAAGTCACAGAGCCATTTGTATTGACTCTCCTGGGGACAATGGTGTTTTTTTTTTTTTTTTTTCTTAAATGGATGTCATAATCTGAAAGACATTAATGCAATGATTTGTTCAAAGGTGGAGATGTCCTCCATCTAGTATGGAGAACATATTTCCTAAAACAGCCTTGCAAATTAATGAGAGCGTAAAAGTTGTAGGCCTGTAGAAAATTATCCCATTCCAAGACGGAATAAAACATTTATCACTTAAAATTGAATAAGACTTAATTACATCAGAATTTTAATGGCTGTAACGGGCTTTACCATCTCCTGATACCACTGAATGTTTGGAAATGTTAGAGGAGGGGGGAAATCAAATAGTAGATTTTCAAATTCTGAGAAAGATGGGTTTCTGCCATAAAATGCAATAATGCAAAACATTCAGAATGAAAAGTACTTCCAACAACAACTGCTAGTTGCCTTAGAGTCAGTCAGACATTGAATCTCTGGGACTCCGTATGCTATGAGACAGAACTGTTCTGATCCAAAGGGCTACAATTAGCTGATTTTCTTTGGTAAACAGTATAAGATTGTGTAGTTTGGTTAAACACAATGTCATGCTCCGACTCGACGGCACTTGACTTGGCTGGCATGGTAAAAAAAAAAAAAAAAAAAAAAAAAAGAATGGCATATCTGACATATTTTTTGTGCAACTTACCGAGATAACACTTTAGCAATCATAGAGTTGCATGATTCTTAATTGAAACTTTTGAGTAAATGTAACAGTGCTATTATAGATGCTACATGATATCCATCACAATGTGATAAGCTGAAGACCACAAAACACAGAGAACACAGTTACCAACAGGCAATACCACCAAGAGTTATGATGTCTCACGGACTTGGTAAGACTGTTGTCTTACTAAGTGTAGCAGAAGCTGTTGATTGCCCCCCCCCATACTATCTACTCTCTATCAATAAAAATCCCAAATGTTGCCTCTACACATGGCAGCTCAGAAGAACTGCTACAGTTCCCAGGCTCTTAGCTGCTGAAAGTAAGAAAAGTATGTTTTGACCAATGGGACAGAAGGAGAAGTGAAAGGACATGAATGACAGTACATGCAACAGACTGGAATGTGTTCTTATCTTCCGCCCATCCCCTTCCCAGTCCCTGGAAGGTGGATGTGATGGTGCATCACCTTGGACCACGTGGACAAAGACAACCCTCAAGCTTGGTGAAGGATCTAGATGTTAGCACAGCTTAGCTTAGACTCTTAGGTGAGAGGGCAATACATTTCCAAGTTTTTTGGCTGCTCTTATTTTGCTCTCTCTCCCCACAGCTTAATTCATATTCCGAAGAATTCCTAAAGTTCTGTTTTTTCTATTGTGGAATCATCTAAGAATTTAACAAGAAAGTCCACTATTGTATTGTTCTAGTACTCAACATTTATAATGAGACTTTCTGACTGATGATTTAGGGTTCACGGTTCTATGATTAAAAACTAAACACATGGATTACCACTTATTATACAGATTAGATAATAGGTTAGACAGAAGGCAGAGAGGGATGAAGGGAAGAAGGGAGAAAAGGAGGAAGAAAGCAAAGAAAGAAGGGAGGAAAGAGAGAGGAAGGGAGAAAGGAGAGGAGGGAGGAAGGAAGGAGGGGAGGGAGGGAGGGAGGCAAGGAGGAAGCAGATAGATTAGATGAATGAATAGGCAAACAGGTAGGTGGACAAACAGACAGGCACACAGACAGACAGAGAGAAAGGCAGATAGATGATTTAGGAAGCAGAGAGAAAAAAAAATAGCTGTTTCATTTTGGCCAGGAGAGTTGTAGTTATACCTGTGATATGGTATAATTTTTAATAGTGCCTCTTCCACTTTCGAAAGTGTTCTGATTTGGACAATAAACTAGGGAAACCTGTCCCTAGGTTTCCAGACCACAGATGTTGACCACCTGAGATAACTTGAGCTTGACTTTGTGCCCTGAAGCCCCAAAAAGCCCAACCCAGCATAAAAGCCTCCTGTGAGATACGGTAGCACACACACCAAAACCATCAAGGATACAAAATAAAAACAGCCTGGGGAGAAAGAACATTGCTAGGGCCACAGTAAAAGTATTTGATTTTATCGAATGAAAATTAGAAGAAAAGAATCTTAGTAGAAAACTTTTCAGTGAACTTGGAGGAAAACTGGGGAGAATGAGTAGAGGAGAAAGCAGACAGAGACGACCAGGCTACTGTCATCAAGAGGGGCGTGAGGGAACACACAGGGGGACTGCGGCAACTAGAACAAACATGAGCAGTCCTTCACGTAAATATTTCACTTGTATATTATCAGTTTTATATAAATCGTAGTGTGAAAAATGTTTGGAAAGTCTGTATCATTTTTACCTATGATCCTCTAGTAATATACCAAATAACTCAAACCTAACCAAGCCCAGTGGACGTACACTATTATTGCTAAGTACCTCCAAGTGGGTTCTGACTCCTAGAGACTCGATATGTAACAGGGTGAAACACTGCCCTGTCTTGTGTCTTCCTCATCATCTTTGTGACGTTTAGCCCATTGAGGCAGCTACGGTGTCAATCCACCTTGTTAACGGTCATCCTCTTTTTTGCTGACATTCCATTTTACCAACCATGATGTCCTTCTCCAGGGACTGGTCCCGCCTGACAACATGACCAAGTATGTGAGACAAAGTGTCACCATCCGTGTTTCTACAGAACATTCTGGGTATTTTGTTTGTTTGGTTTTTGAAACAGAATTGTTCCTTCCTCGGGTAGTCCAAAGTACTTTCAACATTCTTTGCCAACACTATAATTCAAAGCTATGAACTCTTCCATCTTCCTCATTCATTGTCTTGCTTTCGCAGGTGTATGAGACTATTGAAAACACCACAGTTTGGGTCACACACACCTTAGCCCTTACAGTGGCATCTTTATAATACTTTAAAGCGGTCTTTTGCAGATTCGCTCAACACAATATATCCTTCGATTTCTTCACTGCTTCTTCCATAGGCACTGATTGTGGATACAAGTAAAATAAAACCCTGACAACTTCAATTTTACCTCTGTTTATTATGATGTTGCTTATTGGTCCAGTTGTGAGGATTTTTGTTTTCTTAATGTTAAGATGTAATCCATGCTGAAGGCTATAGCCTTGAATCTTCATTAGTGTTCCACGTCCCTTCACTTTCAACAAGCCAGGTTGTACTATCTACATATTGCAGATTATCAGTCTCTGTCCAGCCTAGATGCTGCCCTCTCCTCCACGTGGCCCAGCTTCTCCAATTATTTGCTCAGCAGGTGGATTGAATGGGTATGATGAAAAGGTACAACCCTGATGCTCATGTTTCCTGATTTTCAATCAGTAGGTATCTCCTTGTTCTCTTCAAACAACCACCACTTGATCTGCATACAATTCCTCATAAGCACAGTGAAGTGCTCTGGAATTCACATTCTTTGCTGTTACTCATGATTTGTTATGACCCAGATAGTCGAATGTCTTTGCATAGTCAATAAAACACTACACAGATTTCTCTATGGTAAATATCCTTCTAGTATTCTCTGCTTTCAGCAAAGATCCATCTGACATCAGCAACGACGGGCCTAGTTCCACTTCATTTCCAACTTTCGTGTTCCAATCGTCAGTAGTTATCGGTTCATCCTGATTGCACGTTTGATCATTGCAGACTATAGAATATGGTTTTTAAAAAAGAAAAATGAAGACAAAAACTTTCAGTTGCTTCATCTTTGCCTTAGTGTGTAGTTGTGTGTAAATTTGAATAATGGTCATATTAACTGGTCTTCCTTGTAGGCTTATTGATAGTGTCTTATGACCGACAGTGTCGTGATTCAAGACAGATGCTGAAATGTTCTTTTTGATGATGAATGTAATGCGACCGCTCTTCGTTTTGTCATTCCTGACACAGTAGATGACGGGATCTTCAGATTCACAATGGCCGATAGCAGTTCACTCCAGCTCACTAACGTCTAGAAGGTCAGCGTTTATGCATTCCTTCATTTTCAACAAGTTCCAGTTTTCCTAGATTCATATTTTACACACTCCCTGTTCTCATTATTAATGGATGTTAGCAATTATTTCTTCTCATTTTGAGTCATGCCACATCGGCAAATAAAGTACTAAAAGCTGAACTCCATCCATGTCATTAAAGTCAACTCTACCTTGAGGAGGCAGCTCTTTCCTCATTGTATACGAAGTGACTCATCTTCCACCGCTGTATCCAACTGGTAATGTTTTCACTGGATAATTTTTTTTTTTTTTCAGCAGTAGACTGCCCAGTCCTTCTTCCTAGTCTGTCTTAGTCTGAAAGCTCAACTGAGACCTGTTCATCATGGGTCACCCTGCTGTTATTTGAGATACCGGTGGCATAGCTTCCAGCATCACAGCAACATGCAAGCCGGGACAGTGTGACCAACCCACAAATGTACGGGAGAAGGAACAGCAGAAGAAGATAAAATGGAAATAAATGTCTTTTTAGAAATTTTCTATCAATTGCTTTTTTCTTTTCCTAAAGAGAGGAGACTCACCCTCAGGCTAACGAAATATTTTGCTATCTCTTATGTCTTGACAAATGGCTCCCAGTCAAAAACAGTGTTTATTCAGTGCATACGAGATTACCTATTTCATCAGACTCAAAACACAGTGGGGTTACCCAGTACATGCTAATCTTATCCCTTCTTCTGTTTTAAATAGAAACATCATGTCCTGATGTACACACCTTGTCACAATTCTTCTACATTTTTAACAGACATAAATTATTTACTCAGGTATCCATCAGCCTGAGGTCTGAAAATTATTGAACAGCTTTAAAACATTGTATTAGCTAGCTATGATTTTCTCTAAAATCCAGGAATAGCAATGTGTTTGCATATTTGCCTCTCATCTTAAAATATTCAATAGAAAATATAAAATTACCAAACTTTAAAGGACTTATTCATAGAAAATGAAATTAATTCATGCAATTGAAACATCAATGACTTAGTTTTAAGCAGCATAGATACTTGAAAAAATAAGATTAGGATGATGATAAAGCTGGCCGAAGGATCAAGATATGGTCACACATTTTAAAGGATTTCAAACTTTCCTCTGACCAGTAATCAACAAAAAAGTAATTCATAAAGATATCAAGAAGTTTATTACACTAAGTAGTGAGTAGAATTATACAGTAAGAAGAATGAGTAGAGCCTTTTTTATTGAGTTGTTTTGGACACATAGAAGAGTTCGATCATAGGTATAAGTTGTTACAGCATGTTCAGAGTGACGTTTTATCCTGAAGGAGAGTGAAGTACCCCATTGATCAGAGCTTCTAAGCCTTTGGGGACTGCTACCTGACTTGATAACCAAGCTACCCTTAAGGGAGGTGGTTAGATGCAATAGCCTTTAAGTGTCGAGCACAGTAGGGGTCTGGCACAGAAAACACAAACCTACTGCTCTTGAGCAGAACTGCCCCATAGATTTTCCAAGATCATAATCTTCACAGAAGCAGACTGCCACATCTTTCTCCCACCCAGCAGCTGGTGGCTTCGAACTGCAACCTTTCAGTCAGCAACCAAGCATGTGACTGCTGTGCCACTAGGGCTCCTGATGCAGAAAAAATGCTCCATAAATCATTGGCCCACTCTTGCTACTGTTGTTCTTATTACTATTACTAGATTTCCTTTGAAAATGTTCTGCTGGTCTGTCAATAAAGAACATCTATTTTGATAATTTTATTGATTGGGATATATATATGCATGTATGTATGTATATATACATGTGTATGTATATACACGTGTGTGTGCATATATGTGTGTATACATATGTGTGTGTGTATATATGTATATACACGTGTGCATGTGTATATATGTACATATATATACACACACATACACACACAGAGTGCCAGTTAAGTTCACAAACTCATCCTAGAAAAAGTACTACATAGCTCATTGCTGAATATCACCGTGGTCACTTTCTAAATGCTCACTTTGGAAGCTATGCACAGATGCCAGTGCCTAGTCCACCCTTCAAAGCGATGTTGGAACTCTGTTTCTGGAATGGCCATCACAGCTATTGTCCTATTACCTTGGATGTCCTGAATGTCATCAAGATGTCTTCCTTTTAATATTTCCTTTATCTTCAGGTAAAGAAAAAAGCTATTGGGAGCCAGATCAAATGAGTAGGGAGGGTGGTCCAGTACAGTTATTTGCTGATTAGAAACTCTCTCACAGACAACTATACAATTAAGTTCACAGACTTGTCACCATGCCACAGTGATCAATGCTCATTGATCATTCCAGAAAGAGTTCCAAAATTGTTTTGAAGGGTGTCCTAGGTGCTGGCATCTGTGCATAGCTTCCCAAGGGGAGTACTTCAAAGGTGACCATAGTGATACTCAGCAATGAAGTATGTAGCACTTCGAACAGTTTAGTTCACTGGATTAATTTAGAACCTCATATACAGATACAGATATAGATGATATAGATATGGATAGATATAGAGGAGGTCCAAAATTATACTCGATGGTGCTTGGCTTGGCTTGTATGTATTATATTATATGTATTATGCATATTGTATGCTATGTGTTATATATATTATATATATAATGTTGTGTGTGTGTGTGTGTGTGTGTGTGTGTAAAACTCACTGCATCGAGTGCAACTCATTGTGACCCCATAGTTCAGCAGAGGACTGCCCTGTAGAGTTTCCAAGAAGCACCTGGTGGATTTGAACTGCTAATCTTTTGGTTAGCGGATAGCACTTAACCGCTACACTACCAGGGTTTCTGTGGATCAACTTATGACTGGCTAAATAGAGCACTTATGATTGGATGTGTTTTCTGTTGCCTTGTTTGCATGTGTAAGACATAAAAGCACCAACCTCAGAAATTAAGTTTCAGAATGCTTACGTGTCTGTCTAATGCTTGGAAGGAGGAGAAATAAGTACTGTATTTCCACGCCAGTAGTGTGCGCCTTCTATGTTTGTTTGCCAACGGCACCCTCCCCCTCTCCCCCACTCTCTAGATATCTTGGAAATCATCAGTATGCCAACATGTAAAAAAATAATTAAAGATGATAATTTATATATATACAATATGTATATTATATATACACATATATATGTATAGATACACACATACATCCCAATCAATAAAATCATCAAAATAAATGCTCTTTATTAAAGAAAGGGGCTAGGTCTCACAAGACTATCAAAAGACTGTATTAGTCCCCACAAGTCGCAGACACCTTGCCAGTCTCCAAGCAGAGACAGGGCAAAAATATCTTGCAGGAGGAGGGTCGTGGGTGCCATTGGCAAATGAACTTAGAAGGTGCACGTTATTTTCAAAAAAATATAGTAGATCCTCCCCACAAGACTTGGCTATCCCATTGTTCATATACCTTTTTTCCCTCTTAACACTTTATTATTATGTTCTTTAAATTTCACACAAGACTTTTTTTCATTAAGACTAGACCAGGAAACATTTCAATAGTAAATGTTTTTCATTTGACCAAAATATATTGTAGTTGTTTACAGAGTTTTATATTTCAGTCTCTTCTGCCTATTAAGGAAACTGATTGTGTGGTGGTTAGGAGCTAGGGCTGCTAACCACAAGTTCAGCAGTTGAAATATGCCAGGCACTCCATGAAACTGTGAGACAGCTCTGCTCTGTCTATAGGGCTTGCTGTGAGTCAGAATCGACTCGATGGCAGTGGGTTTGGTTTGGGGTTTGTACCAGTTGAAGTTAAATACATTCGTTTTAGTTTTCCCTCAAAGTTTTGGGAAATGAGGGTGAACAAGTAATTTTATTTTAAAAATAATTCATTTCCTTTTTCTTTTTTTGCATTTTGTTTTTATAAAACTATTGGAGGAAAATAAAGTTTCATAACTCATACTGCAGGAACATCATTAACATGAAAAGAAAAGAATACGATCCACAGTGACATTGTCTCCAATGTTAATATTATCTCCACTATTAAATTCTACAAATGCATTGAATACTTTTCTTGTTAACCAGATAGGACACTCAGACTTTTAGAAAATTCTAGATTTGTCACAAATGGTTACAATAAAAAATATTGCTTTCTGTGAAGCAAAACTGCGTTAAGGTGGAGTTAGTTGCACTCTTTTCAATTATGGTCAAGTGGGGAAAGAAACTCCTTTTATAAATTCACTCCCATTTTTACCACATTTCGTTCCTAATTATCTGGACAAATACAGCGACTTCTAGTTCACGTGTACTGAGTCTACCTAGCGTTAGACTGCCTTCTGGAAAATCGCTCCTCTTAACAAGGACACAAGGACAACTGACAGCCACTTTCTGCCGTAATTAGAGCCAAGACACTGAAGAACCACATCCAATCACATCTGAAAAGAAGCATTAGTGAGCCAGAACATCCACACTCAAGATAGAATACAGGGGGGGGAGAATGTTCAGTAAACTTTAAGCTTAAAATAAAAGAAGAAGCCTGCCACAACAAATATCTATCCTGGAGAAGAAAACTGCCCATGACCTTTGAATGGCACTTTTAATTATTTGACCAAGTTTTCGTGTATATTAAGTTATTTACATTTTTTTTAAATTACTTGACATCTCAGCTTACCTTTAGAGGGAAATGCAAAAGCACCTGATAGAAGACCACGTCCTCGTCAGCCAGCCACTGTGGTCAGAGGCTAGGTCTCACAAGACTGTCAAAAGACTATATTAGTCCCCGCAAGTTTCAGGCACCTTGCCAGTCTCCAAACAGAGTCAGGGCACGAGAGTGGATATCCTCAGACAAGATTGAAAGGAAATACGCCCTCAGAGGGGAAAGCAATCCAGCTAGCGGGATATCAGGTCAGAATTTAGGAGATAGGGATAGTTACAGTGTATGCTGAATTTTGGCTGGTGTGGTCCTAGTTGGCCAAAAGGGGCTATAAGGAGAATCACGGCTTCTCATGTTGAGGGCCAGAGAGGCCCCGAGGCAAGCGGGAAGAGGCCCTACATGGTGGGTGTGCATCCTCCTGGGCAACTGGCTCAGTGCCTTGCACCTGAAAGTAACGCTTGCTGCTGTTAAGCCCGTCTCCATTCCCACGTTGACTAGTGCTCTCGCACACTACTCCACAGACGGTCTTCTGAGTTGCTTGATCAAAAGATATGCCATCTTTCACGCCTACCTTCTCACATTTCTCAGTCCTACTTCTAAAGCTACACCTTTTGGGAGGAGTGCCTACAGTAGTGCTTGGCACACAGTGTACTCTATAAACACGTAAGGAAAGGTGGGTAGATGAGAGCTTACCCGGCCACCATGAGGCCCAGACCCTGAAGGTGATGCCTTAGCTCGGAAGTGGCAGATCAGTCACTCCTTCAGCCCAGTGTCCTCAACTGTAGAATTGGACTAGAGCTCTCTAATGTCTCTTTGACCTTGAAGAAGGTAATATCAGAATCATGGAGGGACAGGGCTCTCCAGTATGTACACTCTGAGTCAAAGCGTCAGCCACCTGCTGGCTGTGCTACACTGTTCACTGTGTGTAGCACGGCTGTCGGGTGAATTTAGGTGTTGCCTTGGCTAGCCTGTGGTTCTCAGTGGTACGACAAATCACCAACCAGATGTTATTCCGTATGTAGTGTGATGTGATCTATCATTTCAGCTAACCTGATGCAATCAATCCACCAACCAAAAGTGGAGTTTCTTAGGACATGGCCTGCCTTCAGACTGTAAATAGATATTTTGGCAGAACTCGTTCTCTTGCTTGACTGTGTATGCTTCTTGTCACCAGACCTGTGGGTCCTGGAACGCACACCTGCAGGGGTCTCCAGTCTGCCCCTCTAACTACGGATTTTGGACTTGTCAGCTCCCCACAACCCCATGAGCCAGTCCCTTGAAGTAAATCAATTATCTCCATACACACACGTGTGTATAAAATTTCTGGAGTTCAGCTTAGCCAAAACAGTTAAACACCGAACTATCAACCAAAAGCTGTACAGAAGCTTCCCAGAAGTACCTTGGAAAACAGGCCTGGCAACCTGATTCTGAAAAACATTGTGGCTTTACCGATCCTAAGGAGTAGTTTTACTCCACGTGCATAGAGCCACTCTGAGTTGGAGCTGATTGAATAGCAACTAACAACGATGTATATCCCACTGACTGTGGTGCTGTAGCGGTTGAGAGCTGTCTCCTAACCCACAGGTCAGTAGTTCAAATCTACCAGATGCTCCTTGGAAACCCTATGGGGCAGTTTTACTCTGATCGATACAGTTGATGTGAGTTGGAATCCGCTCAATGGCACTCGGTTTGTTTTTTGGTTTCTGTTCCTGCAGGGAACCCTAAGACAGTGGCATATGGCGGATCTTTCTTCATGGCATCAGCAAAAGCCTCTCCCTGTTGCTCCCAATCATGTCTCTCACTCAGTGGAGTTGGAAGCATTTGGAAAAGAGATATTTGGAAGCATTTGGGAGAAGAAAATTCACAAATAAATGAACAGGGGAACTAGAGTTAAGTACGAGTCAGGCAGCTGTAGACACCTTCTGGATAGCACTTATCCTGCTTCCCTAGGTTACCTTATGCCCATTTCCACCTGAGGCAGGGTCAGCACCACCACTTTAGTGGAGTGGCCATGTCCCTCAGTGCCCTCTCTATGCTCAGCCGTAGGACTCCTATTTGCCAAACTATGGCTCAATGGGCCCATTATTGCATGAACAATGCCCCCTTCACGCTTTACGACATGAAAGATGTTAAGAAGCATATGGGAGTTTTATGAATATAATGTTAATAAAAACTGATTTTGGGAAATGAACCTGCCAACTTGTACTACTGTAGAGCAGATAAACAAGGCACTCAGTGATAGATACCTGCTTTTCTTGGTCACAGTTAGCCAAATACTCTTCTACTTAAACAAGCTCCTGTTTCACTATGGACAAACTAATGATAAGTAGATGACTTAGCAGGTTCTAGATAAGATGTAACAAAAACCTACTACCATTGAGATTCTGACTCATAGCAGTGTTATAGACAGAGTAGAACTGCTCCACAGAGTTTCCAAGGAGCTCCTGGTGGATTCGAACTACTGATCTTTTGGTTAGCAGATGTAGCACTTAAAGACTATGCAACCAGGGTTTCCAGATAAGACATAAGGGCTTGCATTTATAAGGACTAGGTCAAAATGTTCCTCGCCACAATTATAAATTGTGAAATGTACCTCACTCTCGTCACCCTATACCCCAAACCCCTCATGAAGTGTTGGGGTCCAAACAAACAGTTACTGCACAAGGGATGGCTTTCCTTCCCTATGACGTCCTATACACCACGTGACTCAGTCCACGCTTTGGATGTTGTTGATGATTTACAGTACGAAAAATGTAAATGATCTAGATGGCAGATGTTTTATATTTTCTGACCATTCATTTTCAGTGTGAATGTAATTAAAATTTATGAAGTGTATCTGCTGAATTGCATTGGCAATTGATGATCTCCTTCAGCGCTGTCTATCTGGAGATGAGTGATTGTGGATGGTGAGACATGGTGACAAGGGCAGGGACTGACGGGCGCCACAGCAGGAGGGAAACTATCTGTGCAGAGGACAGATTCCCCTGCCTTAGACCACACTGCAGAGCAAGGCAGGAGCCGTGTCTTCCCTGTCCTTTGTGGAGATCACTTCCCCTGCCAGACTCCTGGGTTCTCTCTGCTTTCCTAAGGACATGCTTCTGAGATTTGTGTTGTCGGTCCTTGTCAGGACACAATGGGAACTTTCAGGGAAAATCCCACAGAACAGACTTTGACAAGTTCCAAATTTCTTGAAGAAGTCTGTAATTGTTTGGCCTTGCATATGACTTTTCCAGGTGTCAAAGTTTCTGTAAGTAGATGGGATTCAAATAATAGCTAAGTCCTTTTCCTTTACCCATGTCTTAACTGGGTCTTTTGTCCTTTGGTTATTGAGTTGTAAGAATTGTTTATATATTCTAGAAATTAAATCCCTATCAGATATATGATTACAAAGATTTTCACCTGTTCTGTAGGCTACCTTTTCACTTTCTTGATAACGTTCTTTGATGTGCCAACGTTTTTAATTCTAATAAACTCCAATGTATCCATTTTTTTCTTTTGTTGCTTGTGCGTTTGATATAATTTGTTTTCCATATAAGAGATGTAAATGACCAATAAACCCATGAAAAGATGTTCACCATCACTGATAGTTACAGAATTGCAAATCAAAACCACAATGCAATGTCATCACACCCCCACTAGGATGACAATAACCAAAAAAAAGGGACAATAAGAAGTATTAGTGAATATATAGAGAACTGGAACCCTCACCCATAGCTGATGGGAGTATAAAATGGTACAGCCACTGTGAGAACATTCTGGCAGTATCTTTAAAAAAACTGAACAGAGAATTACTTTTATGACTCAACAATTCCACTGCTCAGTATATTACCCAAAGAATTAAAAGCATAGACATAGCAGAGGCACATGCACCAATGATCATTTAGTATTATTCACAGGAGTCAGAGGGTAGAACCAACCCAATTTCCTATCAACAGATGAATAGTTAACAACATGTGGTTTATACAGTTAAGTTTGTGAACTCATCCTAGAAAAAAGTGCTGCATACCTCATTGCTGAATATCACTACAGTCGCGTTCCAACTTCTCTCTTTGGGAAGCTATGAACTGATGCCAGCACTTAGTCAACCCTTCAAAGCAGGTTTGAAACTCCTTTTCTTTACTGGCCATCAGACCTGTCATCCTCTTACCCTGATGACCTCAGTGTCATCAACATGTCTTCCTTTCAGTATTTCCTTTATCTTTGTGTTTTGGTCATCCTGATACTGCTCTAACAGAAATACCATGAGTGGATGGCTTTAAGAAGACAAATGTTTATTCCTATACAGTCCAGTTGGCTGCAAATCCAGATTCAGGTTGTACAACTCAGGGGAAGACTTTCCCTCTTTGTCATCCCTGGAGGAAAGTCTTTGTGTTGCACCAGTCTTTGGTCAGGGATCACCCTGGCACAGGAACCTCAGGTCTGAAGGACACACTCTACTGCCCGTGCTGCTTTCTTGGTGGTTTGAGATTCCTAACTCTCTGCTTCCTTCCATTTCCTTTTATCTCCTGTAGGATAAAAGGTGGTACAAGCCACACTCCAGGGAAACTCCCTTTACAGTGAAGCAGGAAGGTGACCTTAGGAAGGGATTTACATTCCTAATCCTCTTTTAACATACCCCAAACCAAACCAAACCCACTGCAGTCAAGTAGATTCTGACTCATGGCAACCCTATAGCATAGGAAAATCACAAAATGAAGGGAAATCACACAACACTGGTAATCATGACCCAATCAAATTTCGATACTTATTTTTGGGGGTACACGATTCAATCCATGTCACTTTGAGTAAAGGAAAGTTCACTGGGATCTAGATCAGGTGAGTAGGAAGGGTATTAAGCCAAGCCAAGTGTTACAATACAGTTGTTTGCTTACTGGCTAAAAACTCCCTCACAGACAACTATACAATTAAGTTTGTGAACTTGCCACTGTTGCACTGTGCACAATGGCCTTCCAGAAAGAGTACCAAAGTTGCTTTGAAGAGTGGACTAGGCATTGGCATTGGTGCATAGCTTTCTAAGGGGAGTATCTGAAAAGTGATCTCAATGATATTCAGCAATGAGGTATGTAGCACTCAGAACAATTAAGTTTGTTGACTTAATTGTCAGGCCCTGTATACATATGGTGAAATATTATTCATGCATAAAAAAGAATCAAACTCTAATACATGTTACAACCTAGACGAAACTGACACAAATGAGACTGCCATAAACCAGAGTCAACTTGACAGCATAAAGAAACATCTACTGAAGGAAACAAGATTCCTGCTTCCGTGACGGCTGCTCTGACGCCGCATGCCAGCACCCACACTGCCGTCTGCTTCTGCATCTTTCCCATCCAAATTTCACTTTCAGTTTCACAGGTTCATACGTGTTATGGTTCACGGAGAGTGTATTCCCTCATGGTAATGATACCTGTGACTTAGACTTAAAATAAAGATTGATCAGCAGTACAACTAGCTCAAGAGCCTGTTTGGGGTTGTTCATAACTTTGCCCTTTGCCCTAGTACATCCAATTTTTATTTCTTTTCTACCTTCAATCAAGCCTGTACATAGAAACCCTGGTGGTGTAGTGTTAAGTGCTATGGCTGCTAATCAGAAAGCCGGCAGTTCAAATCCACCAGGGGCTCCTTGAAAACTCTATGAGGCAGTTCTACTCCTTTCTATAGGGTCACTACAAGTTGGAACAGAGCTGATGGCAATGGGTCGCTTATACATTGTGTGACCTTCCTCATTTCAAACCATTCGTTCCGTTCCACACAACGACTTTATTTTTTATACTTTTATATGTTCCAAGTTCTCTCCTGGAAGTATGTATTTTGTAATGAGAGAATACAATAAATAACAATTTTAGGATGCATGTGGCTAGAATTTGAGGTCTTTAAACACTTTTTGTTGCTGTTAAAGGACTAAAAACAGGAAGCAGAATATTGAGCTATTCCAGGAAAACTCAAAGAAACTTGAGCTCCTCTTTTATTTTTTGTTTTTTTAACTTTTATATTGAAGCTGCCTCCGGCTGCCATAATGTTTACCAACCTGGGAGCTGAGTTTCTCATTGACAGCCACAAGCAAGCTGAAGCTCAGACTCCTACAAAACTGTCATAATAAAAAGACATTAACATTTTAGCATCTGGGCAAAATGTTTAACACTCAAACATTTGTATTTTTCCGTCAGTTTTCAAAACAACTTGCAATCTCTCTTTTCAAAACAGTATTAAATGATGTCACTCACTAGTGAGCAGGTGTCTGGGACTGAGAACTGAGTCTGGGTTCTCCCCTTCTTGCTGTAACTTGAAACTCCCAGGTGAGAAGCTGGGTGCCAGCTCAACTCATGACCTCTGAAAGCCTAGCGCTAAGCAACCTAGGGCTGTGTGCAGTGAGGGCTGCAAAGCCAAGATCAGGTGTATCAAATCTGGAATTCAACCTCATGCCTGTGGAGCAGGAGGGGGTAAGCAGATGTGGGGAAATCCAGCTGCCAGTGATGAAGAAACCAGGGCAGCCCAAGCCCAGAGCACTGTGTCCCCAGATAAAGCCATTGTCATACGCTCAGCTGTCATTTTGAGGGCACCTTGCGCAGGAGGTGTGAAGTATCGGGTAAATAAGAAGGGAAATCCTGAATGGTACAGAATAACAGCCACAAAAAGGAATATGGCCTCAACGGCAAAGTTCACTTCGGTGTTGGGCTAGTCACAGCGAGAGTCGAAGTGAGAGCTTGATGGAGGCTCAGAGACACAATCACCTTGAATCCTGCCCGAACTAGCCAAGTAAGTCTACCTGTGGGGAGATGCTGAGGGCAGCTCAGCAGCCAAAAGCCCTAGCCTGTGAGTCAGGTGGAAGTATTGTGCCACGTGTAAATGGACTCCCAGAATCTAAACGGCTGATGTGTGATCTAGTATAACTCCTCTTCGGAAGAATTATATGTGAAGAATGAGTAATGTGTCAAGATTTCATTAGGGGTGTGATGTCTTTGGGGAAATGAAAAGCACTTAATTCCAGACTAGGCCCATGTTGGTGTCCAACGACCAGCTTTGTGTTCAGTTGGCCCTCTTCGGTTGTAATCATGGCCGATTGCCCCGGAGCTGATCAGGGACCGTATGTCAGACCCCAACTAGTCCCTGGGGAAGTCGCAGTAACTGGATTAACTCCTTCATGATCCAATTGCTTAGAAGTGTGGACAGCCTAATATTATGGCATGAAAATAGATAACAAATAACATTGTGACATTAAGTCACTGTAAATCAGGGATAGTAAGTACACTTGTTTCAAAAGACTCTTGTGCAGATCAGGCCAGAGAATGCATATAAGGGTTACATAACAAGGACAAACACACAGCAAGCCATCAATGAACATGAGCTACTGCATCCCTATTATTATTGGTCTTGTTAAGTACTGTGCCATTTCACGGTGACTTTATGTACAGCAAAATGTGACATTGCCTGGTCCAGTGCTATCTTTATGATCACTGGTGTATTTTAGTTCATCATTTTCTCTGTTATGTCAGTCCATCTCATTGAAGCTTTCCTTGTATTTGCTGACCCTTTATTTCACTAACTATGGGGTCTTTTTCTAGTAGTTGGTCTTTCCTGTTGGCCTGTCCAAAGGAAGCAAGCCAAAGTCTTACCGTCCTTGCTTGTAAGGAACATTCTTGTTGTATTTCTTCTGAGTCTCTCATTCTTGGAGTCCACATTATATTCAATATCCTTCACTAACACCACCATCTGAATGAGTGTTCTAATTAAGCACTTTGTATTTGCTTTGTATTTTATAGACTCATGAGCACTGACAGATTGACTTTTCAACTTAGCACTTTAAGGAATAAGTTATTGTAATTATACCCATTTTTTTAGGTGAAGAACCTTGAATTTCCTGGAAGCTTGATGTTTTGGCTAAAGCCAGGTATAAGTAGAAATAGGACAGAACTCTAACATCCAGAAAATTGTAGTCCAGTGCTGTATGGATGATACCAGGCTACCTTTCCATAATAATCACTACGAAACTGTAGTTTTTACTTTTTTATTTAATAGCTAATGGCTTATACATACATTAAATGATGCTGCTGAAGCCATTCCTAACCCAACCAAGACCAAACCCATTGCCATCACTTTGATTGCAACTCATCAACCCTATAGGACAGAGAAGAACAGCCCCACAGAGTTTGTGAGGAGCACCTGGTAGATTCTAACAGCCAGTCTTTTGGTTAGCAACTGCAGCTCTTAACCACTATGCCACCAGAGTTTCCTAGTTAGGGTTGTTTTCAGCAATGATACTCCTTCCTCCTCTTCCCCCTCACCTGAAAACAGAAAAGCCACTGCCATTTGAGTTGATCCCGACTCATAGCCACCCTGCAGCTCAGGGTAGAACTGCCCCACATAGTTTCCCAGGTGTGCCTGGCGGATTTGAACTACCAACCTTTTGGTTAGCAAGTATAACACTCCAACACTACCCCACCACGGTTTCCAGCAGTATACCACACAACAGCAATAAGAAAACTCCCAAGTGCCTTGACCCTGGAACTACTTTTGATTGTTAAACTGTCCTTGTGTAAACTCTGATGTGTTCTCTCAGATGCACCTTTCCTTCCTAAGTGCAAACCCAGCCCACCCCAATACCCAAGACCTGCTCTGTGGGAGGGGTGCAGGCACATTGTTCAATGGTACTTTCTCTCTGGAATACTTGCTGTCCCACGGGCAGTGCTGCCAGGATGTTAAAGGAGTCCATTAATTTTATCCTTACAACAACCTCTTCACAGAAACAGAGCTCAAAGAGGCGGATTCATGGAGCCAGAAGCCAAGAGAGGCCGAATTTGAAAGCAGGTGTGCCTGATTTGAGACCCAAAGCTCTTGCCCAGCACATTCTTCCATCTCCTAAAGACAACAAATGGCAAAAGCAGCTTCTGCCTTCCTCACCCTCTCCACCACTTCTCAGTGACCCTCATGGCCAGGTTGCCTCTCACCTACTTTCAGACAAACTGCCAGGCTACTGACTTTCACCTCACCCTGCTCTCCACAATGCATCACTCCTCTCTTTCTTGCTGAGAGCTAGCCAGTTGTATAGAAACACAAAGATGCAGGAAGGCTGGCTAATGAAACCATGATTACATCCTTGTTGCTGTTGTGAGGTGCCATCCTGTTGACTCCAACTCATGGTGACGCCAGATGCAAGAATACTAAAATATTGCCCATTTCCACACCATCTACACAACTGTTGATACACTCGAGCCCACTGTTGCGACCACTGAGTATTTTGTGTGGCTTCCAACGTGAGAGTTCATCTTCCAGCACTCCATTGGATGATATTTGGATGTAATCCACAGTGCTGTCATTGGCTAATTTTCAAAAGTATATCACCAGGCCTTTCTTCCCAGTCTGCCTTAGCCTGGAAACTCTGCTGAAACCTGTCCGTCACAGGTGGCCTCTGCTGGCATTTGAAATGCCATTGGCATTGTTTCTGGCATCACAGCAACACACAGGCCACTGAGCTGAAGAGAAACTCATGCGTACATCTCCAGTACAAGCATTCATATAGCTTTCTCCTCACCCCGTTCCTGCCTGGGGCTTTACCACCCATCTGCCCAGGTCTTCTTGGCCTCCCACTTCTCAAATTTCCACGAGTTTTTTCACTCAGCCAACACTCACTGGGTGAGTGTAGGTTCTGTGAGCCTTCAGAAGGCTGAGATGGAAGCTCTCAAAGAGCTTCCCGTACAACAGGTAATGATAATGTGTCATCAGAAATCCCAACAGTGTGCAAGGAGAATTGAGATTGGAAATGTATAAGAAACATATAAAGGCAAAGAATTTTGGACTCACTATTTCTGGCCTTATTTTCTACACCAAAGATTTGACTATTTCCATGCATTTTTCTCTTGTCTTTTTGACTACCTGCTTTATGAATGTTCTTCTCAATGGAACTACCAGTTTTCTGCTCTTGGTATAACCCATTGTCTCAGTTTCCTCGTGTGACTATAACAAATCATTTGCAGGTGAGTGGCTATAAAGAACTGAAATTTGTCAGCTCACAATCTTGGAAGCCAGATGTCCAAATCAGGGCCTCTGATGTAGGAGAAGGTCCTTCCTTGTCAGTACCTCTGGGCTTTCTTTGGTGTTTCCTTGGTGTTCCCTGGCATCTGCCCCTGCGTGTGTCTTGTGTCTATTCTGCTCTTTCCATATGACATCCCTCAGAAATGATGAGGTTTAGAACCAACCCTACTCTTATAATGGCCTCATGAACATAACAAAAGAAAGCCCCAATTTGTCCAAACCAGGTCCCATTCAAAGGTACAGGGGTTAGAACATGAACACATATTTTTGGAAGACACAGTTCATGTGTAATACCACCCTGCTCAGCACACAGTGTTGCACATACCAGGTTCTCAGCTCCACGCTGTATTGCAGAGCTTGAGCTATCAGGGAGCTACTACCGCATCACCAGCTACCCCAAAGCTCAGACACTTATATTTAAAATGCAAAATGTATCACTCCTCACAAGTTTGTAGGTCACCTGAGTGTGTTTGGAGCCTCAGGCTGGACTCCCCTACGTCCACAGTCAGCTGATGGTGTTCCCGCAGACTAGCTGGGTAAGCGTAGCCTCACATGGGATCTTGGCTCCATTCTGCATGTTTCTCCATCCTTCCCAAACAAGGGCAGCCTGTGACAGCCCTCAAGGCAGAGCCAGGGATCCAAGAAAGGGGGTGGAAACTCAAGAGCTCATTTCAAACCTCTGTGTGTGTGATCTTCTCTACTCTCCCGTTGGCCAAGGAACGCCTAGGGTCAGCGGGGGCAGGGTGTGTGGAGAAGGACAGTAAAAACCAAGTTGTTCATTGGACAACACTATGCCACCTTGCTACTGCGATGGTGTTGTGTTCCACCAGCCTTAGTCCTTTGTGCTTCTGTCTTAACCAATCTCTTCGGAAAGAAATCAACCTTTTCCAAAATGAAGTTTTACCCAGATCTGAGGGAGTCCTGTCCCATGAATCCACTCAGACAGGTTCCACCAGGTGCAAGGAGACAAAGGCAGGACTTCGAGAGAATGGAGTCCGCTTGAGGACTGCATGAGAGTGGGGATGCATGAAACGTGTGGATCCCATTTAGAACTTCATCTTTTCTTCCAAAGCATGTCAAACTTGAGTAGGAAGCAAGGGAAAGGAGAAGCCCCATGCGTAACACTCTTAAGTCAGTTCCTTTTCTCTCTTGACTAATTAAGCTTAACCAGCATGGCGAGCTGTCAGGCTTCGGAACCTTTCCAGGGAGAAGAAAGGAGCCTGCTCTCCGGGTGGGTTCGCCCAACGTGGCTGGCTCCCACCACAATACACACTTGGCACCCATGACAGCACCGTCAAAAATAATAGCTAAAGCACTCGCTGTCTGTCACAATGAAGAAATTATGTATGGGCTCTCCTTACACTTGAGATGGATTATATGTTTCATTGAGGAAAATATACGTGTGGCTTTTAAAAAGAAAAGAATGCATTGAGGGCACTGCGAAGATTAATGGCCAAATAAAGAATGTTTAAAAGTTTGGTGTGTGAGAGCACGTGTGAACGACTGTGTTGGTATGTGTTTGTGTGTGTGAGTGAGGATGTGAATGTTTGAGTGTGGGCGTGTGTGAGGTTGGGTGAGGGTGGTTACTGTGAGGGTGTACATGATGTCACTCATGAAGAAATGGGAGGTGTCATTCCTAAGCTTGTTAATTACAAAATGCATTAATGTTTTATTACACCCTTATCAGTAATTAATCAGCTGCTTTGATGTAAAGTTCAGCCTCAGAAAATTATCCTGAAATTGCCCTTCATGTATGAATGAAATTTTTTAGGGGTGAGCAAAGATTACAATAAAGAGAGATATCTATTCCCCTCGGAAACAGGAAAGGAATTGGTGATGTGTTGCCTCTGTTTGTCTAACATGATGTATGTAACCACTGTAGGGTTGGTGTTATATCTACTTGTGTGTGCCTTACACAGTGTGTGTAGCCACTGGGGGGATGAACGGTACGTCTGCTTGTGTGTGTCTGGCATGGTGTGTAACCACAGGGGCGGATTGACGATGTGTTGCCTGTGTATGCCTTATACAATCTGTGTAGCCACTAGGGGATTGGTGGTGTGCATACCAGTGTATGTCTTATACAGTATGTGCAACCGCTGGGGGCGGGTGGGTGGTGTCTCCACCTGTGTGTGTCTGACAAGGTGAGTGTAACCACTAAGGGGACTGGTGGTGTGTCTACTTGTGTATGTCATACACAGTATGGGTAACTACTAGGAGATTTGTGGTGTATCTACCTGTGTGTGTCTTACACAAAAAGTGTGTGTAACTACTGAGAAACTAGCATGGTATCTACCTGTGTATATCCTACCTGATGTGTATAACTACCACAGCGATGGAGAGTGTATGAGCTGTGTCTGTCTGAGACGGTGCATGTAACCACTGAGAGACTGTCATTGTGTCTACCTGTGTGTATCTTACATGATATGTACAGCCACTGGGGTGATGGGTAGTGTGTCACCTGTGTACGTGCCTCGCATGGTGTCTGTAACCACTGGAGTGCCTCTGAGGCCACAGCCAAGAGGAGCAGAAGCCAGAGAGAGCCAGGCTGACGGCACAGCCTCAGCAGCAACAGGGGTGCGGGCAGGGGAGTTTCCTCCGTGGTGTTCTTCAGGTGCACAGTTTGAATAAAAATGCAAAACAGGACGCTCCCATTCAGTAAATATTATCATTTTTATTCACTCATTAATTAAGTTGCTTAATTGCTGCTGTCAAAAGACTCTTGAGTTGGTGACTGGGGCGGCTGCACTGTTTTGATAGGAGTTGAAGGAGAGAGAGGCAGTATTGCTGATGCTTTCCTGGGAGTAAGCAGCACCCATAGAGAGACAGCAAAAATCCGGGGATTGGTGCTAGGTAGGAGGAACAGTTCTTGGGGACTTGGCCAGCTCTGTGAATCTACCAGGTGGCATTTCGTTACCAAGACTGATAGCCATCACCTGCACAGCATCATCCGTGCCATTACTTTGTGAGAAACATTTTTATGCAAAATACTTCTCCTCTTTTAATCTAACTTCCCAAGGGGGCCAGCAATGCAAGTAGATTTGGGTTTGGCCAGTCAGCACAATGATGCATGTGTTTTATCTCTTTTGGTGGAGCTACATTAGGTCTTCTAAGTACTCCTGTTGCTCACTACCCCTCACAAGTGTCCCCGGCATGTCTCGGATCTCACATGCTTAATTCTGTACAGATTTCTGCCACGTTGGGTTGAATCCACAGCCCTGAAGCCTCAGCTTGATTGTGTTCTGCAAACAGATACCAGAAATCGTCTACAAAGTGTCTTGGTACTGACATTTGATTAATGTGCCTGGCCTTTCTGTGTTCAAATATGCTTTATTTGAAATATTTGAATAACCTTTGAGCACACCCTTCCTAATTTGTCACCCTGTGTTCACCCAAAAGCAACACAGATGAACTAATTTCACAACCACAGCACCTTTCTGGCCAGGAAGGCCTTCTCCTGGTGGGTCTACATGCACGGGGATCCTGCTGGGGAAATTTCTGCACCATCTACTGTGGGCTGGACAAAAAGACAGGCACAACAAAGTGCAGACAAAAGAAAGGAGATAATCTCCACGTAGTGGGAAAAGGTGACAGAGTGCTGTGAAGTAACTAAGGGGGCATGCACTTGACTTCCCCCCACCCTAGGTTTCTAGGTAGAAAAGTCCTCCAGTGCACCAGCCCTGCATCTACATCTGGGGAACAGATGTTTGTCCTTTCACAGGTATTCAGTTTAACTACTCCACTGTCCTCTGGAGCCAATCTGCATGTACTATTGGTACACATGCATGTATGCGCATGTCGGTCTGCATGTGTGTATATGCATATTGTCTGTGCATGTGTGTGTTGTTCGTGCACACAGGTGTGTGTGTCCATGTGCCTGAATGTGTGTTTGTGCTTATTGATCTGCATGTGTGCACTGTATTTATATATATTGTCTGTGTAAGTATGAACATGTGTGTATTATGCATTGCCTATTCATTGCACATATTTATTTACATGTGTGTGCATGTATGTGTTTAGCTGCATGTGTGTATACGTGATTGTGCATGTACCTGGGTGTATGTGAGTCTATTTTTCCAAGTTTGTCAATGACTTCAACTGAATGTTCACTTGCGGCTTTGCTGACTGTTCATCTGGAAATAAGCTACCATGTGGCAATTCTCACATCCAGGCCAGGGTACCAAGCCGCAGGGTAAACACGGGAAGGGCAAGGAGGCAAGGTGGTTGAACTGATGAACTGTACGAATCTTCTTCTCCCTGTTAAATTGTGTGTAGCTACACTGGAGATGTGCTGCCACTCCATGTGGAGCTTGTGACGGGACAGACACGCAGGTCGTGGCTTCCAGGTACTCCCAAGAGGGCATCTCAGTGGGAAAAAGGCTAAGCATCATCTTAATCTACAACATCATTCTCTTCAGCTTTGCTTAGAAAGGAACATTCAGGGAAGGGTGACCTGTTTCTGTTCTCCATGCCCTTCCTGAGGGAAGATAGGGAAGAATTACTAAAGCTTTTCAACACTTCTCTAAAAAATCTAATGTTTTCATTGAGTCTGTCAAACCCGACTCTGTGAAACAGTTTTAAAGGATTTGATGATCTGATCCAGGGCTGCTGATAGGTAGTCCTCCTCACCACAGGGAGTATCCAATCCCTCTCACAGAATGACTGTTATTAGACTTACCATCCCGTAATTGGCAGAGGGAGAAACTGAAGTTCATATAGACCAGTTCACAATAGAGCTGGAATCCCTCTGTGGGTTCAAATAACAAATGGCTTGGAGCAGAGATGAAGGACAGTAGAAAAGCAAAGTATAGGGAAATTTCCTAAGATAATAATGCACTAAATTTATGATAAATTAGAAGGAGCCTACACCATGTTTTTTCATCATTACACTTTCAATCATATTAAATGATTTAAATGACCTCCTAGAAACAGCAACAAGAACAGTAGTGCCAATCTAAAACAGAAATACTGCTACTGATGTATCAAATCTTCTCCAGGGAAAGGGGGGAAAAAATCTGGATAATGGTGTTACATACCATGTGCTTATCTTGTTGTAGACACTCATGTGGATGGTCTTTTCAGCCGACTCGACAGCACTTGGCTGGCTGGCTGTGTAGAGATTGAGGCAAATCCACAGTTATAGATAATACTTTAGAACAAGGTTCCAAATAAGCTAAAATTTAAGATTTACCACAACAAAAGCCAAATATCTTAATAAGCAAGAAATAACTACTTGACTTCCTGTTTGAATTGGTTTTCTATTGCTACTATAACAAATTACAATTTGTGGCTTAAAACAAATTTATCATCTTATTGTACTGTACATCAGAAATGTAGCACAGTTCTCACAGAGTTCTGAGTTCAAGCCCTCAGCAGGCTATCACTGCTTTCTGGAGCCCCAAGAGCAAAATCCATTTTCCCACTTTTCTAGTTTCTAGAATTAGCTACCCGTGTATTCCTCGGCCTGTTACATTCCTTATTCTGTCTTCACAACTAACAAAGATGGTCCAGTACTTCCCATAGCACCATCCCTCTGGTTCCCTCTTCTGCCTCCTGCTTCCACATTTAAGGACCCTCATGACGACAGTGGACTTGCCAAGGCAATCATTCTAGTCTTCTGATTCTGAGGCCCACAAATTAGCGATCTCAATTCCAGCTGCAACCTTAGTTTTCTTTTACCATACAACCTAACATATTCACAGGTACTGGGGATGTGCACATGGCCATCTTTGGGGGGTCCATGACTGTGCATGTTATACTAGTCTTGAGGTGCACATTTCAAGAATAAGATGAACACTTCAAAGGAGTGACTTCCCAAGCAGGCCAGATTGGTTGCATAAACTTCACTAAACACTGTCAAGATATTCCATGGAAAATTAAGAAGGTGATACTCAAACCAAAACCAAACCCACTGACATCAAGTCAATTCTAACTTATAGCAACCCTATAGGACAGAGTAGTGCTTCCCCTAGAGTTTCCAAGGAGTATCTAGTGGATTTGAACTGATGAGCTTTTGATTAGCTACGGTAGCACTTAACCTTTATGCCACCAGGGTTTCCAAGCCATTATCCTAGAGAGGATTCCGACTCAATAGGATTAGTTAAATCTGGGAAATAGTAGATATTGGCATTTTTTCTCCAGAGGTCCATGCACTCACACGTTAAAGAATTTACACACATGGAAGCAGCGATCAACAATCAAAGGACACATTGTGCTGGGCTCTTCTGCTGTGAAAGACTTCTTTGAAGTTTTAAAACTGAAAGATACCACTTTGAGGATAAAGTGCATCTGACTGAAGCCATGGTATTTTCCACGGCCTCATATACATGAGACATCTGGTCAATGAATACGAAGACCAAGGAAAAATTAATGCCTTTGAATTATGGTGCTGGTGAAGAATATCGAATATATTATGGACTGCCCAAAGAATGATCAAATCTGTCTTGGAGGCAGAGTGGCAGGACTTTGTCTTGCATATTTTAGACATGCAATCTGGAGGAGTCAATCCCCGAAGATCCTTAGTAAAGGAGCTTAGTAAAGTAGAAGGTCACAAAAAATGAGGAAGACACTAGACATGATGAATTGACACATTGGCTGTAATGATGAGTACAAATGTAGTGACAACTGAGAGAATGGCTTAAGACTGGGACATGTTTCCTTCTGCTATACATAGGGCTGTTATGAGTCACAGCTAGCTCACTAGTACCTAACGACATCAACCATCTTCATGGAAGCATATTGCCATAGCTGGGTCTCACAGAGCAGCCAGTGGTTTTGAACTACTAATCTTCTGTGTAGCAGCCAAGTGTTTGATCACTGCACCACCAGAGCTGCCTGGTTTATAAGATTCGTTTTCACTGTTGTATGTATCAGCAGTTTCTTCCTTTTTATTGCCCAGTAGCATGGTTTGCAAGAACCTCATGGTACAACAATAAAATGTGCTTGGCTGTTAACAAAAAGGTTGGCAGTTCAATTTCATCCAGTAGGTTCCCAGAAAAAAGACCTGGTGATCAGATCCCATAAAGATTACAGCCTAGAAAACCCTATGAGAATGTTTTACACTGCCAAGTAGAGTCGCTGTGAGTCAAAAATTGACAAGCCCAAACAGCCAGAGGAAAATGGTTTATTTTTATTGCTATCCTAAGAGGTTGACATTCAAATCTACCCAGTGGCAGCACAGAAGAAAAGGCCTGGTGATCTGCTTCCATTAAGAAAGGCCACACAGTAAAAGCGTAAGACATAGAGTGATGCTGATGAAGAATGTGCTTCTTGGCTTAAATATAGACACAAGGCTGTCTGACTGGCTCCTGTTCAGAGTCAAGATGAGAGGGCAGAGGAGTTGGCTGAATAAGTACAGAAAGTACGTGATAGAAAGTAGGAGTGTGCTGTCACAGGGTAAGGAGAGTAGCCTCGCATAGCGGTACAGGTGATGGATTTTATATGGCAAACTGACTTGGATTGTCACCTTTCACTTGAAGTAAAAAAAATAAAAAAATAAAAGAAAGGTCACAGCCAAGAAAACCCTGTGGAACAATTCTGCTAAGTGACATATATTCTGCTAAGTGACACATATTGCCTCCATGAGTTGGAATCGTCTCAAAGGCAACTAACAACAACAACATGGAAATGCAGAATTTGATGACTCTTCTTCTTGGTTTTAGGTCCCTGATCTGATTCCATTTGGGGCTATTAGGAAAACATGGAGATACATGTTTTCTTGGATAGGTTTTCTTCATCAGAAAAGGTATGTGTCAGGGTTGTACCTTTCACTACACTTATTCAATCTGTTTGCTGAGCAGATAATCCTATAAGACAGACAATATGAAGAATGAAAAAACATCAGGATTGGAAGAAGACCTAACAACCTGTGATATGTACATGATACAACCTTACTTGCTGAAAGCAAAGAGGACTTGGAGCACTTACTGATGAATACCAAGCACTATAGACTTCAGAATGTGCTACACTTCACATTAAGAAAACAAAGAATCCTCACAACTACATTAATAAGCAATATCATTATAAATGGAGAAAATACTGAATTTGTCAAAGATTTCATTTTACTTGAACCCACAATTAACATCAATGGAGGCAGCAGTCAAGAAACACAAGGACTATTTTACCAGGCAAATCTATGACAAAAGACCTCTTTAAAGTGTTAGAAAGCAAAGATCTCACTTTGAGGATTAAAGTGCATCTGACCCAAGCCATACTATTTTCAATGCTTCGTATGCATGCAAAATTTGGATTATGAAAAAGAAAGAATGAAGAAGAATTGATGCCTCTTAATTACTGTGCTGTTGAAGAATAATGAATATATCATGGACGATAAACTGTCTGGGAGGAAGTACAGCTAGAATATTCCTTAGAAGCAAAGATAGCAAGACTTCATTTCACATATTCTAGACAGGTTATCAGGTGGGTTCAATCCCTGAAGAAGGACAACATGCTTGATAAAACAGCCAGTCAAGCACAAAAAGAGAGGAAGATCCTCAACTAGATGACCTGTACAGTGGCTGTAGCGATGGGCGCCAGCATAGCAACGATTATAAAGATGCTGCCACACTGGGCCATGTTTCATTCTGATATACATGGAGTTGCTGTGAGTCAGAAGCCACTCAATGGCACCAGTCTTTTTCACTGTGGCCTACATGATTGGACACCCTGGTGGCGAACTGGCTAGGTGCTACAACTGCTAAACAAAAGGTCAGCAGCACGAACCTGCCAGGAGATTCTTGGAAACTCTATGGAGCAATTCTATGCTGTCTTACGGGGTTGCTATGAGTCAGAATAGACTCAATAGCAGTGTTTGGTTTTTGATTTGCTGCACGATTCTTTGCCCTTTAATAAGTCCTTCTATGCCTAAGACAGACTCAATGGAAAAACAAGTAAATTATTAACCAAAAAATAAAACCTATCAAGCCCATCACCGTTGAGTCCATTCAGACTCACAGTGAACCTACAGGACAGAAGAGAATTGCTCTATAGAGTTTCCAAAGATTAGCTGGTAGACTGGAACTGGTGAGCAGTTGAGCTCTTAACCACTGTGCCCGCAGGGTTCCTAAATCTTCAAGGAGGCACTTATTGATACTTTCTTTCAAAGAACAAATCGTTTTAGCTTAAAAAAAATCCAACAGTTTTTATACCCTGATCATTTAATGTGTTATAGACTGCTTGCGAGGTTCAAATGTTCCTGACCACCAATGACTTGAAACAAATGATGACACTGAAAAGAGTAATCTCATCAATGATGTTTATAATTGTTATTCCATAGTAGAATGTAACATATGAACACAAAAATATAAAACTATGTTATACCAAAGCCAAGTGCCATCAAGTCAGATCCAACTCATGGATCAAAACATTCCACTGTAATTCCTGAAATAGAGAGCCCAAGTATATTATAAATTTTACTTGTACCAAGAACAAATTATATCCCCAATCTATTTATATTCCCAATGGGTGTTACAAAGCAAATAGAGTAGCAGGCCCTGGGCTACTGATGTCCAGCTTAAGGACAAATTGTAGTTGCCATTTAATGTTATGCAAATTTTTCCTCACTTCAATTCAACCTGTTGTTGTTGTTGTTGATGGGTGCCGCTCAGTTGGTTCCAAATCACGGTGATCCCACGTACAACAGAATGAGACACTGGTCCCGTGCCTTCCTCATGAGCATAACTATGGTTGAGCCCATTGTCGCAGCCACTGTGTCAATCCATCTCATTCAGGGTTTTCCTTTTGTTTTGCCCTCTACTCTACCAAGCACGATGTCCTTCTCCAGGGATTGGTCCCTTCTAATAATATGTCCAAAACATGTCCTTGCATCAAAGGAGTATTACTGTTGTACTTCTTCCAGGAAGAATTGCTCCTCCATGTTATATCTGATATTCCTGGTGAACACTATAAAGGGTGCAGAGAGGAAACAGGAAGGGGTTGGGTGGAGATGGAACTCTCTGATGGGAGGACACACCAAGGTCCATCATGTCTCCCTGCAAGAATGGGTCAGCTTTTAGCACCACGTTTCTGAAACAAAAGCAATTTTTGACTTTGTGGTACAGTCTCACAGAGACTTTTTAAACCAAAGTAACTGTCCATGCCCAGAGCACTTCTTATCAGGGTAAGAAGACTACTCTTAGTATCAACGGCCTCTTCCCTCCCCTAAACCAAACCAAACTCATTGCTGTTGAGTTCATTCTGACTCACAGTGGCTGTGTGTGTCGCATATAGAACTGTGCTCCATGGGGTGATTTTGACCAGAACCTTTGTGGAAGCTTATACTAGGCTTTCCTCCCCTATATAAAGCTTAGCTGATAGGCTACTCTCGGTATTGTTTACGTTCAAAAAAAATCGCAAAAGCACTGAACAGTTTTCTTTGCCCAAATCTCTGAAGGAAATGGCACGTTGCAGGCATCTGTTTATTTCTGTTTTGTTTCCCTTGGCGATAATGCTGCCTTTGGTTCAGGACATTCTTCCTTCCAGCGCTGGGTGGTGGTGGTCTGAGTTGATTCCAGGCAGCGTTTGTTCAGGTGGGTGCCGGACTTTCACCCAAGTTGAGCCCCTGGCCCAGAAGCCACCCCTACACCTGTAGCTACAAATGGCAGCAGTAGGGGTTAGTGTGTCGTTTGAAGTCTGTTGAAATCAGCGCGAAGGTGGGTGAAGGGGCCTCTTGGCCCCTGTGGCCTAGTTCACACTTTCATGTTTGTCTGGGTTGAATGGGAGGTCGGAGGTGAACCAGAGTTCACAGGTCTGAGTGATGGGGCGAGTGTGTGGGAGGGGGGTCTAGACGGCCGAGTCACCGCAGTTCATCTGCTGGGAGAAGCCCCACACAGCAGTAGCCCTCCAGTGATGGATGGCCCAGCCGGCCGCTCCCAGCTGTGGCTCAGCCACTTCCCAGATGTGGGCCTTGGTCGTGCTGCCCCCGCCCCCAGAAGCTCCACCCTGGAGGCCCTACCAGGGTCTCGGAAACAAAGAAAAGGTAGAAGGCCTCAGTGGAAGTGCATGAGGGCCTTTATTTACTTATTTATCAGCCAATGAAGGAGGGAAAAAAATGATTCAGTGATGGCATCATCCGCTCAGGGAATGATTGCTTTTTTTGTGGGAGCAAAAGGCAAGTTTGCAGCCCCGGCTGCCGGAGTGTTGCTAAGTGAACCATAATGATGAAGCTCGAAATTTCCTGGGGAGAAGCTAATAGCAAGCTGGCCGAGAAAGTCCTTTTATGTAGAGTTTCTCTCTAATCCCACAAGAAGAGAAAAGAAAAGAAAACTTTGTGACCAATATAGTGCAAGGCACTGTCCAGGGTCGACACTGTGACTTCGACAAGAAGGACATGAACATTTTCCTGGAGGATCTGCACACATGTTTCAAGGAGAAAGTAAAGACTCATCAAAAGGGTTCTGCCCCCTCTGCTCCTTTTGCCTGGTCCCCACCCCCACCCCACGGATCAAAGCATGCAGGCAAATAATTCTGAAGTAACCCAGGCCTGAAAATGCCCTAATTGCAGCTGCTTGAAGGCATGTATCAAGAGTCCATTCTTCCCAAGCAGACAATGTGGCCCCAGAAGGATGACAGGTTTTGTCTGGTTTCTGCGCAGTTCTGAGGCACACTTAGTTTAAGGCCCGTCTGCCTGTTTTCAAGTTTCCGAGTTCCTCAGACTTCAGTGCACAATGTAATGTGCTTTGCACAACTACGTTCTGCTCCTGGAAATGGAGACCGCATAAATGGATGTTATTTAATGTCCCCCAAAAAGGGCAACCTGTAGCTGGTAGGCAGTTTGTCACAGTGTTTGAGTCCGTGCCAGGAATCGAGAATCAGGGCACCAAATGTGGGACTCACCCTCCTGGGCATGCTTCGGAGGAGGGCTGTGCTTGGGGCTGTCCTCTTGCCCTCACCCTCGGGCCTGCATAGCAGCTGTGGGTGTCACTCTTGTAAGATAAACCGGGAGTGGCCAAATGAGAATCCGAAAGGAGTCCTCTAATGTGACAAAAGGGGACTGAGAGGTCTGAGGCTATTAAATAGTAAGCGATTAAGTTTTTGTTTGGCAGAGAAGACAGCTAGGCATTTCCTGTGCAGGGTTTCATCCCATTTATCATGCTTGATATCATTTCAAATGTGCTTTACACAGGAGAGCAAACAGCAACTTTCTTCCCCTACTACATGAGTAATAATGCATTTTAAAATTCTAGAGAACTCAGGGGTTTCTTCAAAAAGTTGGAATACTTTTCAAGTAACCAACTGAACAAACCAAACGACTGCTGTTGAGTCAATTCCAACTCATTGCAACCCTGTAAAACAGAACAGAACTACCCTATAGTGTTTCCAAGGAGCGCCTGGCAGATTCAGACTGCCAAGCTTTGGGTTAGCAGAGGTAGCTCTTAACCGCTACACCTACTTAGAAATGGAGATTCAATTACTGTTTTTTTAATCAAAGGCAATTTAAACACTCATGTAGATGCTATATTTAATTTTTAAGTTGTTAAAATGCCCTCTATTTTGTAAAAGAAAAAGAAAAATAATTCCACTTACATATGAAAATGACTGAAATTGATGTCTGAGAAATATAGGGCTTCTTAACCCATCTCTTTTCTGGTCCTCTGATTCTCACATTTTTGCCGTTTTGAAAACATGCTTCTTTGAGTTCTTATATCTATTGAGGAAACTTTCTTCTGGTTCCTTTATCCATTCAACACACTTCTCTTGAACAACTCTTATGTGCTAGAAAGTGGAGGTGTATATGCTAATAAGTATGATGACTAATGAAAAGCAAAGTTCGTTGGAAAGACAAATAAAGTAGATAATAAACTAAAATGAGAGACAGAAAATGCAAACATACATTATTTTTATTAGTGCCACCAAGTCAGTTCCAAGTTATAGTGACCCTATGTATAACAAAAATCATATTACCAGCAATAAAAATGGGGAAGAGAAAGACATTACACAGATAAACATACAAATTATAAAATCGTAAAAAAATGATACATGCGCAGCATTATGCCAATCATTTGAGGATACAAAACACGGATGAAATAAGTTATTTTTCGGAAAACATGTTACAAACATTGTTTCCAAGAAGGAGGAGAGAATAGAAAACCTAGTAGATAAAATTTTTTTTTTAAAAAAAAGCATTTCGCATATCTGCTACAAAAACTTTTCAGTCTCAGATTATTTATCAACTGTTCTTCTTATACATTCCCAGCAGATACAAAAGGATGCAGTTACTTTGGAAAAACAGTTTAGCAGGTTCTTTAAAAGTTTAACATATTTGCTGTCCTGACAGACTGGAGAAACCCCAAGAGTATGGCCCACAGGCATATTTTTAGCCTGGTACTGAGATTTGCCCTTCCTCCAAAGATTAGACAGATCCACAAACAAAGACTAAAGGGATACACCAGCCCAAGCAAAAGAACTAGAAGGCAAGAAGAAGGGGAAGAAAAAGTTAAATACAAATGTATCAGATGGCTCAGAAATTCTGTTCCTTTGTGCATATACACCTCTACTTTCTGGCACACAAAAGTTGTTCAAAAGAAGTGTGTTGAATGGATAAAGGAACCAGAAGACAGTTTCCTCAACAGATATAAGAACTGAAAAGAAAATGAAAAAACATACATACTTATACCAAAACTACATGTGTGTTCATCAAAGTGCTATTCTTAACAGCCAAAAACTGGAAACAACCCATATTCTCCAACACGTGATGGATAAACAAGATGTGGTCTATTCATATGATGGAATATTATTCAGCTATAAAGAGAAATGCAGTTTTATTACATGCTATGACATGGGTGAGCCTCAAAACAATACTATAAATGAAAGGGATCAGTCACAAAAGACCATATATTATATGATTGCATTTACATGAAAAATCTAGAAAAGGCAAATCTATAGACAGAAAATAAATTAGTGGTTGCCTGGAGCAAAGGCAGGAATGGAGATTAACTCTAAAAAGTGCATGAAAAAATGTATTTGAGTGATGAAAATGTTCCAAAACTGGATTATGGGGATGTTTGCAAAACATGGTAAATGTACTAAAAATCACTGAAACAGTACAGAAAATGTCAGTGGAACTTCAACTTTCAGTTATGATTGAGTAACTTGTGGAAGATCAGTGATCCCACTGGGAGCAAACAGGAATGCTGGATAAGTTTTTAAAAATATATTTCTAGGTATTGCCATTGCTACCAGGACTTGAAGGGCCAGGATTCCAGGAGAAGAGGAACTCAGAGAAGAGAAAGCTGCATTTGCCAATTCCTGATGCCAGGCTAGAGGCCAAGGGTCCAAGCAGAGGATGGCAACGGAGAAACAGAAAATCCAGCAGTCTTTGGTCATATCACAGTGCTAAAGAAACAAAAATTAGACTTTGAAACTTTTAAGGGCTCAAGATGCATGAGGGAAGGGAAATTCTGAGAGAAGGGCCCAACAGCCAAATGTTCCCCTTCAAGGCAATTGCTGAATACTTTTCTTTAACTCTTCTTTGAAATAACTTAAGCTCACAGAAAAGTCGGAAAAACAGTACAGAGAGAACACATACACTCTTCACCCAACTCCGTTTAATGCAGCTGTCTCAACTCCGCACATTCATGGATGTCTTCAGTGACTTCCTTTGAATGCCTTGTGCATTGTGGGATGTTAGCCAGATCTCTAGCCTCCCCTCTAGAGGCAAATAATGCTCTTCACCAATGTACAAACATCAGAATGTTTGTAGACTTGGCAAACTTCCCCTGAGGAGTAGAATCATCCCCAGTTGAAAATGCAGTGCCTGGGGGAATCAAAATATTACAGTCTGGGCTGCTAACTGAAAGTTTGGAGGCTTGTGTCCCGCAGAGGCATCTCAGAATAAAGGCTTGGCAATCTGCTTTCAACAAAAACCCTGTGGACACATTTAGGGGCTGCCAGGAGTCAGAATCTGAATCATTTCGGTAGCAACTCAATCACTGCTTGTTTTTGTTTGCTTGTGTATGTATATATTAATACCATCTGTCAGTTTTTTGTACTGAGGGGTTTGCATGTTGCTATGATATTGGAAGAAAGACCAACAATCTGAGATATGCAGATGCAAAACCTTGCTTGCTAAAAGCAAAGAAGACTTGAAGCACTCACTGATGAAGAGCAAAGACTACAGCCTTCTAGATGGATTACATCTCAACATAAAAAAAAACAAAAACACTGACAACTGGATCGATAAACAACATCATGATAAATAGAGAAAATGCTGAAGTTGTTAAGAATTTCACTTTACTTGTATCCACAATCAACACCCATGGAAGCAGAAGTCAAGAAATCAAACAACATATTGCTTTTGAGAAATCTACAATAAAAGACTTCTTTCAAGTGATAAAAGCAAAGATGTCACTTAGAAGACTAAGCTGTACTTGACCCAAGCCATTCTATTTTCAGTTACCTCCTGTGCATGTGAAAGCTAGCCAATATGTAAGGAAGACTGAAGAAGAATTGATTTCTTTGAATTATAGTGTTGGAGAAAAATATTGAATGTACCATGGACTGTTAGAAGAAAGAACAAATCTGTCCTGGAAGAAGTATAGCCACAATACTCCTTAGAAGCAAGGGTGGTGAGACGTCATTTCACATATTCTAGACATGTTATAGGACATCATACTTGGTAACGCAGAGGGTCAGCAAAAGAGTGGAAGACCCTCAACAGAAGTCTGACACAGTGGCTGCAAGGATGGATTTGAGTATAACAATAAATGTAAAGATGGTTGGAGCTGAGCAGTGTTTTATTATGTTGTAGACAGGGTCATTATGAATTGGAAACACCTAGCAACATGATGCCAGAAGCTATGCCACGAGTACTTTTTAAAACAGCAACATAGCTGATCATCAACAGCTTTCAATGGAGCTTCCAGACTAAGACAGACTAGGAAGAAAGCCTGGTGATCTACTTCAGAAAATCGGCCATGAAAACTGTATCCGTCCCAACAGTCCCATCTTCAATTGATTATGGGTATACTATAGGACCAGACAGTGTTTCTTTCATTGTGTGTAGGATGGCCATGTATCAGGAGCCAACTCCACAGCAGCAAATAACAATGATTATTTAGCTATTCTTCCTTACTAGTGAGACAGAAAATGTCACATGGGTCTGTGCTCAAGGATTCAATACATTAGAATGCTTAAAGCACCTAAGAAACTCCTCAGCCCAAAGTTCTCACTTGATAGGGTTATCAAGTTCACACAGCACAAGCAGTAACACAGACTTGGCACATGACCCCGTAACTACTCAGACAAACAGTGCCCTGAAGTTGTGAGACATGGCAGCCTTGTGACAGAACTGACCCACCTAACTCAACTGTGACTTCTCCCTGAGGTATTCTTAAAGCTATACGGACACCTACAAGCACATCGTTAGTTCACTGATTAATACAACAGCAATAACTGTACATACATTATACTTAATAATGTTTGAACCATGTTTACATGTGTGGTAAAGTACAAAGAAACTACAAAATTTCAGAGTCTAAGTGGGTTATCTCAAGTAAAACAGGGTACATTATGAAGTCAAAATTAGATGCAATATTGCCTGACTTCTATTGACTTTCTTTCTGTCTCAGTGATCAGCGGACACATTGATAGCTGGGTGAAAATGTAGAATGTGCCACCAAGCCACCATCCCTGCTGGAAGATGAAAGTTGTGGAGTATGTAGACATATGTGCTCATTATTATCTCTGGAGGCTTTATTAGAGCACAACAGCTTAATCAAACAATTAGCCTAAATAACTGGTTAACCAAAAACTTCTGATTCATAACAACTCTATAGGATAGAGCAGAACTACTCCATAGAGTTCCCAAGGAGTGCCTGGCAGATTCAAGCTGCCCATCTTTTAGTTAGCAACCATCGCACTTAACTACTACACTACCAGGTTTCCTGAACTGGATAACATGAAACCTAAAAGATCTGACAAATCTGTCTTCGCTATCATAGTTAACAAAAAATAGGACATGCTCAGAAACTGTTTATCGAGTCTGTTACTCGGTTTTTGTGTACAAGTCCTCTTACCAGATAGTATGAGGTATATTCAGAAAATTGAGTAAAGAGTAAAACCAAGACTATCATATAATAAACTTTTCTTTATTTTAACTGAAACTTATATACTAGTTCAACAATAAGGGCCAAGAACTTTTTCTGAGGTCAGATTCATCATGGTATTTTTCACATAAAGCACATTCCTAGTTTATCCTCTGTGTTACTGCTGCGGAGTAGATTATAACAATTCACGGTGACTCCATGAGTTGCAGAGTAGAACTGCCCCATAGGGTTTTCTTGGCTGTGGTCTTGATGGATGCAGATCACCAGACCTTGTTCAGGTCTCCAACCTTTATGTTACCAGTTGAACACAAACTATTTGCACCACTGGGGACCTTATATATATTTCTATAAAGTAGGAAGTGAAGAAAAATATCTTGTGAAGCAATTTGAGGACCAATACGTAGACTTTTATGTTTTCCTAGATATTAATAGCTTTCTTGTCCATACTTAAGTCACCAGAAATTGCATAAACTGGACTTCTTTGAGTCTTTTCATACTATCCGAGTTACTTTTCATAGAAATAATAACTTGGTTTGCTCCACATGATGTTTGATTAAATGTTATTCTTGTTGTGGGGTGCCATCAAGTCAGTTCCAACTCACAGTGACCCTATGTTCCAAAGAATGAAAGCACTGTCAGGTCCCACAACATCCTCACAATCCTTGTGATGGTTGTGGCCGTTGTTGCAGCCCCTGCAGCAATCTGCCCCACTGAGAGTCTTCCTCTTTTCTGCTGATGGTCTACTTTCCCAAGCACGATGCCTGTCTCCAGGGTCTGGGCCCTCCTGACAACATGTCCAAAGTACAAGAGATGACATCTCACCTTCCTTGATTCTAAGGAGCATTCTGGCTGTACTTCTTCCAAGACAAATTTGTTCACTCATCTGCAGGTCTGTGGTATATTTGATTTTCTTTGCCAACACCACAACTCAAAGGCATCAATTCTTTGATATTTCTTATGCGTTTTCCAGCTTTCACATGCATATGAGATGATTGAAAATACCATGGCTTAGGTCGGGTGCACCTTAAGTCCTTAAAGTGATGTTTGCTTTTTAACACTTGAAAGAGTTATTTTGCAGCCGACTTGCCAGATTTGCCAGATGGAATACGTTACTTGATTTCTTGCCTGCTAGTTCCATGCGCATTAATGTGGATCCAAGTAAAGTGAAATCCTGGACAACTTCAGTCTTTTCTCTGTTTATCATGATATTGCTTATTGGTCCAGTAGTGAGAATTTTTTTTGTTTGTTTTCTTTATGTTGATGTGTAATCCACACTGAAGACTATGGTCTTCATCAGTAAGTGCTTTGAGTTCTCTTAACATGATTATAATAAGAAAGATAGCATAAACTGTTTTATAGATGCTTGGTCAAGTCATAACTTCTTCTGCACAAACACGACAATCCAATGATGAATTTTTGACTTGGAAACATGCTTTTATGTTTCAGAATCACTTCTCAGGTTTTCTATAGAATAGCCAGACATGCAGGTCTTTAAGTCTGCTAGCTCACAAATAGTTAATAACGGATTGATTTTTATAGTGCTTTCACTTACAATCAACAAGATATAACACTACTAATGAAAATATTGAACTCTGTATAATGTGTCAGTAATTAACCTGCTATACTTTTTCAAAATTGCTCATAAATATATGTGATATCAATCTACGATCACTGCTTACAAATTCGAGCTTCCTGAAGTTTTTTAATACTGTGATAGGAACATTAAAGATACACTTATATTTCTTATAAGTCAGGCCTTTATTTTCTATTCTCTACATATTCATGATTGATTTTAATAATAATAATGTACTCATATCTTCTTATAATGTGGTCCCTATGTTCCAAATCAGCAAAATATATCCATTTTCTTATTTTATAGCTTCCCTGATTTGTTGAATCACAATCCAAAATGTACATTATACCTTCTAGATGTCTACCACTACCTTGTGGATTACTGTTAAAATAATTTAAAACACTATTCTGTATGATACTCTAATGATGGACACAAGACATTACGCATTTGTCATATATGGTGACAAATGCTTGGTAGCTAGCCAAGTGCCGTCGAGTCAGATCCGTGGCAAAACTGTGTGACACAAAGAATGAGCCCTAATCTAAACTGTGCTTCAGTTAACAGTGGATCACTGTTGGCTTATCAATTGTAACAAATATAACACATAATTGAAGACACAAATAACAGCAGAAACAATGCATAGAGGGAGAATGGGTATGTGGTACTCCACTTTCTGTAAATTTCTCTATCAGTCTGAAACTACTGTGTAAGATAAAGCCTATAAAACTTAATTCAAGCACCACAGGGCTTCTCCAGTCAATCTTTCTGTCTTCCCTTTGACGGTGTCTACATCAGCATCTTCCTACTGGGAGGAAATGGATTTGAAACAAAACCTCAGGTAACTGGAGTTGCCTTGCACATGTGGCAGAGGTGCTGTCTGGCAGCCGCCTGCAGAGAGAAAGTTCTGGAGTGAGATGAGGAAGGAGAGGGATGTGATTTCAGGGTAAGAAGGCTTCTCTGTGAAGGAGGAGAATAAGACATAAGAGATCTGAATGTAGAACATTCTAGACAAAGGATGGTTGGTACAAAGGCCCTCTGGAATGGATTAGACAAGCAAAAGGAAAACAGGGCTGAGATCCATAAGCAAAAGGCCAGAGGGGTTTGAGGTAAGGCCAACACATGAGCAGTATGAGTCTGACAATTAAGTTTGTGAACTCATTACAGAAAAAGAGCTACATACCTTGTTTCTGAATATCACTGCAGTCACCTTCACAGTAGCCTCCTGGGAAGCTATTCACCAACTCTAGCACCTAGTTCACCCTTCAAAGCAATTTTGGAACACCTTTTCTGGAATGTCCATCAGAGCTATCATATTACCCTTGATGTCCTGAATGTCATCCAAATGTCTTTCTTTCAATGTTTCCTTTATCCTTGAATAAAGGAAAAAGTCATCAGGGGCCAGATAAGATGAGTAAGGTGAGTGTTGCAATACACTTATTTGTTTACTGGCTAAAAACTCCTTCACAGACAACTATACAATTAAGTTCATGAACTCGCTGCCTTGCTACCTTGCCACGGTGCACCATGGTCGTTCCAGAAAGAACTCCAAAATTGCTTTGAAGCGTGGACTAGGTGCTGGTGTCTGTGCCTAGCTTCCCAAAGGCAGTACTTTGAAGATGGTCACAGTGATATTCAACAGTGAGTTATGTAACACTGAAAACAATGTAGTTTGCAGACTTAATTGTCAGACCTCATAGCTAAGCACACATACAGCTCCTCTTCCCTATCCCAGTTTCTTTCTCTCTTTTTTTAGCAAGGTTTTTGTTAAAAGGAGTTTTAGGTTTTCAGAAAAATTGCGCAGAAAGTACAGAGTCCCCCCTCTACCTCCTGCACATCACTGTCCCTCTTATGAACACCTTGGACACCCGTGGTACGTCTGTCACAGCTGATTAACTGACACTGATACAGGACTATTACCTGAAGTCAGTAGTGTATGTCAGGGTACAGTCTTTGTGGTGTACAAAGCCATAATGCCACGTGTCCACCATCACGGTATCATTCAGAATAGTTTCCCTGCCCTAAAGATGCCCCACTCACATAGGGCTTCGCTCACCAAGAGTATACTCAAGAAAGCAGCCAATGAAAAACTGGTGCAACATACTTTATGAAATAAGCCAATACATTTTGTGACATTTCAACATTAGCATGAAAATTGTGGCAGTCATTTAAAATAAAACAAAATATCTTTCTACCATAACACTTTTGCTGTGTATGAAATCATGAGCTATTTTTAGAGAATGAAATTTTCACCAGTAAAGAGTATTCATAGATATTCCCAACACTTTGTCCCTTCTCCTGTCTCATCTCTCTCTTTGTCTCTCTGTCTCTGTCTCTCTCTCTCTTCTTCTCCCTCTCTCATGGTGTTTGGGGAGATTTGTTGTTTTTCATAATATGCGGTTTGGGTGTGATATATTTTTCTTTAATTTCCATATTCCAAAAATTCACAGAGCTATTTATGCAGCCATATCACTGCTAATACGATTCCTTGTCAAATAAATAGTCATGTAACTTTTTATGTTGTCTTCTGCTTATGTAGGGGAGTTTTCAGGAACCCTATATTATAGCCTCATTGTAGCCTTGCTTCATTCTGGGGCTGGTACCATAATATATGGATTGAAGCCTGCGACGTTGATGCTCTTGTCAGCTGGAAACCTTGCCCTCCTGTGTGTATCAAACCATGGTGCACAGTAAATCACCACTTGTGTCTGCACAGCTATATATTCTTTCTGTGGCTTTAAATATTTTTATAATCATGGGTGTGATATAGGACACAAGGGACTCTTTAAACTCAGCATTTGAAACAGCTGAATAGATATTCAGAAAACTTGTGCACGATGGAGCAAAAGTATAAGAAAACTTCCCCCGACCTTTCATGTGTATAGGGGCTTTATTTTCCTATAAACCACACTTCATTCTATGCTGATTAGTTTATACTGTCAGTGCTAAGTGGATTATAAATATTTTGGCCTGACTTTGCCCCACAACTTTGATATAGGACGTTGATAGGTAATTCACATTAGGCCACAAACCAGCCTATGACCTAAAATGATTATGCAATATTATACATGCATTGGTCCCAAATAAGCCTATGTCACTTCTACTTAATAAACCCTGCAAACACCATCTGTCTGAATACAATTTCCCTGAAATTGGGCACTGGGATACAGGACCTATCCTAAAAGCAGTCCCCTGGATTTCTCTGAAATGGGCAATCCCCAGTTGATTGCGATGAACTAACCTCTAATTATGAAGGAGGCCTGGTGGTGCGATGGTCAAGCACTGAGCCAAACCCACTCAGCAACTGTGAATGAGGAAGACTTGGTGATCTGCTCCCATAAAGACTATCTCCTAGAAAGCCCCGTGGGGCTATTCCGCTCTGTTTCCATACAAGAGAAGATAAGATAGGCACCTAACAACAACAACCGTCTCTAATCACAACAACCACAATGGACTCAAACATACCAAGAATCATAAAGAGGACACAGAACCATACAATGTTTCATTCTATTGTACTAACAATGTTGTCATAAGCTGGAACTGATGTAACAGCTACTAACAACACAACAACCTCTAATTAAAGCAAAGTTAGCTTGAGAAAAGTATGGACATATTGGAAACAGATGCCTTAGGTTCTGCCCCAGATGCTGGATTCTTCAGGTGGCCAGATGATGAACCCAAGCTGTCCCTGAGAAGTCTAGAGACCAGACATGTGAGGGAACTGGGAGAAAAGTCTCAGGGATTGATTATTCTAAATCTGTATGCAAAATGTTAATAAGCCAAGTATTGAACAGTATTGAACTAGGGCTCCAGAGACCTTGTACATGTGTATCCTCAGAAACCTCTCCTCAGTGACTGTCTATATCCAATCCCACCCACACCGAACACTAACAGTCACTCAGAGGCATTTCTCATCTTACTTTGGAGACTTGAATGAAACTCCTCCAGCTAGTTTCCATGAAATATACCAGAGAACACGCACTTTTATATTACTAGGACCTCTGGAGAAATAGATACTTAAAATGTCTTGGATTTTCTCTGTGGACAATTACTCTGTTGAACAGCATAAAATAATAAAGGAGCAGTAACGCTGTATATACCAAACACAGCGACACTGATACGTGAATTCATGATGTACAAAGTATGTAAACCACCAGAACCAAACGCACTGCCGTCGAGTCGATTCTGACTCATAGGGACCCTTATAGGACAGAGCAGAACTGCTCCATAGAATTTCCAAGCAGCACCTGGCAGATTCAAACTGCCGACTTCTTGGTTAGCAGATGTAGCACTTAACCACTACGTCATCAGAGTTTCCGCTAGGTATATAGGTGAACCTTAATGATTTATGAAGCTCTTCCAGTGTGGTTTTCATGGAAGTACGTTTTCTCACATTTGATATAGAGGGCTCTGCCACCAACAACTTTCTCTTGGGCTTGCTCTTAATTGTTTTCTCACAGCAAGAGGCTGGTTCGCACAGAGGCCACCACTGCAGAGGGAGCATTGGTTACCAAATGGCTAAAGCAGACAATCACAGCAATTAGGGATAGGGGCACTGCACAGGAATGTGGATTTGCAAATAATATCCTTGATTCTAGAGGCTTCTGTAACCAATTAGAACCTTTCGGCAAGAGGCACGTTAGTTACCAAGCTCCTTATTTCCAGAGTGCTTTTTCCAAAAGCCCACGGAAGGCTGTAAGTGGTGCAACACAATACCAAGTGGTATTCCCAGATGTGCTATCCACTGGTGCCTTCTCACCTAGACTGAGAATGAGGAGACCCTGGCATGCTGGCTGCCAGCAGAGGGGACAACACCCCCTTCCCTTTTAATCTCTGTCCATGTAACCAAGGGAACTGTCGTATCTCCTCTCCTTCCCATACTTTGTCCAGGAAGTCAGATAAAGGTATCATTTTAACTAGCTAGTTACCATATTTTCACACAAATCACCCACCAGGTATTTTCCTAAGCATACTATGTTCTTTTTCTCTCTGTCTTTTTTTTTGTTTTTAGTAGCAACATGTGGAAGAGGATTGTCATAGTGAGCTTGTGAGGATGTTGGGATGGAGGGCTGGGGAAGGAAGGGACAGGGGCCACCGATCTACACAGGTGTGTGTTATTTGGTTAAAATACAGTACACATCCCAGCTCACATAGCACAACTGTGTTTCAATCCCTGCGGCTGACTTTTGTTTACAGTGATCCTAAGCCTCCTCCTCCCTCAGCCAGTACTCACACTTGTCCTCTGTGGATTGATGGAAAATGTCTGCTACTTTGGACACTTTGTACCTCGGAGAGGGGGGGTGGGTACGTTTCCTGTCACTGATTAAAACTACAAATTTAGTTAATGTACAGAACAGACTTTGTGCATAAATCCACCCACCCCAATTGCTTTTAAATGCTGAAAGCATTCTCAAATGCTATCATCCATTTCTTATATACTGCAACCCCCATCACCATCTCTGCAAAACTCACTAACCACCCATCCAGCACTATCCACCCCCATCCCCCAGTGCCATTCCCATCCTCTACTACCAATCCCCACCCCTATTAATGACACCACCTCCCACTAATGACCCCTATCCCCCACTAACCACTCTCAGCCCCCAACCATCCCATCTCCCACTAACCACCTTCATTCCCTCTGAACTATTCCCACCCCTCACTATAATCCCATCCCCCAAAACCACCCCATTCCTCCGCTAACCACCCTCATCCCCAACCACTTCCATGCTCTAATAACCTCCCCAATCCCCCACTAACCACCCCCACCCCCAACAACCAACCCATCACGCACTGACCACCCTCACCCCCATTAAATACCCCTAGCCCCCACTAACCACCCCACTCCCCACTAACCATCTTCATCTTCCAATAACCACCTTCATCCCCTACTCACCACCCCCATCCTCCACTAATCACCACCATCCCCCATGACCTTTTGTTTTGATGATAAATCAGCACTCACAGAGCTCTTCCCAGCCTGACCCTGTATCAAGTAGACCAATTCTCTGTGTGGCTTGCCTCCTGAGCTGCATTTTTGGCAGATTAAAAACAAAAGATATGACCAATAATACTCATAAAATACTGTGCCTGCTGGGTACCCTCCCTCAGGTTTGCAGCTGAGACACAACTGTCCAGCTATAGATCACTCAGAAATGTTTCACTGATCTTCTAAAAATATGTCATCATTTAGGAGTTCTATATATCTTTCTAAAATTACTGAAGATTTACAGTGGTGACTTGAGAGCTCCTTTAGTATGATCTGCTTCACACTTTTGAACACCCAAGAAAGAGGAAAGATTGCTATTTTAAGGAATTTGGAGCAATGGTTATGAAGAGGCCATAGACCAAAACGTGTCCTGAGATTAGACTGGAAACAAATGAGAATGAAGGTAGCTGGAATGACAAGAGCCTTCTACGATTCCCAGAGACTCCACCCTACAAGTCTCCTTGCACTCAGCAAATCATTCCCGACAGGTAATGAGGCGTGGAGTTTCAGGTTTTACCTAATCATGTCTATCATTCATTGGCTCACCCTACCTTGAGATTCCCTAAAGGTTTGTGGGAATGGTGATTTCAAACTCAACTTCTCATCAAGGCTGCTGGCTGAATAACTGAAAAGGCAGAGAACTGTGGACGATTGGCCTCTTGGATGGATAAATCTTCAGAACAAATTGAAGGGTTGTGAAGGAAGGTTTAACCGAGAGACATGTCTGAGATAACGCATTCAAAAGGATGAGCTGCTGAAAAAGACGCTGGTGTAAGCCCTTTGTCAGACAGGGAGGTGTCCCTCAGCAGAACCTAGTGGAGTCTCATCAAGACAAATGGACCACTTCTCCATGGAGGTGATGCTCCTGACCTTAGAGGGACACAGCACAAGCATTTTCTCTGTAACATGGAGAGGGATTATACAGCTGTAGTCACAACAGTGCCCTTGGAGATAGTAGAGGGAGCAGTCATGAGGACACATTGAATCACTGTCTTTTTCTGAGAGTGACCCCATTATTGGCTCACTCCATGACTAATAACCCCCAAATTTTAAGACAGTTGCACAAGGTAAGGATTGTGTGAGCCCTCCATAGACCAGATCTAAGTTCACTGTCTTTGGACTTTAGCGGAAAGACCAACTAAGCTGACCTCCCTCTCAGTTGCTCAAGGCCATCATTCATGGACAGGTTCCCCCAAATAAATAGCAAATACCCCAAATCCATCACCAGATAACAGAGCTGGCGCAAGATTTTTAGTCTGGGTTGGGGGGCTAGGGAATGTGATTCAGACTCTCATTTGAGTTCAGGGTTGTGTTAGTGGAAAATGAATAGAATCGCTGCCTCTTGAGACCCAGTGGATGCCCATATATGGTCAGTTTTCTCCTGGAGAAAGCCCCTGGTGATCTTACATTACCCCCAGGATAGCCACTTTTCCTATTTAGCGTGTAAGCAAGGTTGCTCTGAGAGATAATGGGGCACTTGGGGATGAAGTGTCATCAATAAGCTGTTGATGCTCAACCCTGAATATCATTTTCCCTCCATGCCCAGTTACTTACTTTGCGTGGTTTCCTGATGAGATGAATGCAAGCCTAGTTCAATGGAGACAGAATGAAGGTGATGCTGAAGGTGAAGTCAATGTTTACTGCATTCTTCCTAATAACTCAGCCTAAATACTGTTTAAATGGAAAAATATGTTTAGCATCTGGGCCTCTGGAATGTCAGTGAGCATATTTTAAACTAACTGTGCTCAGTGCCTAATGTTGTCTCTGCTATCTGTGTGTATTTTCTTTATTTTGAAAGGTATGGGAGGCAGATGAACATTTACAAACAGACATACATGTACTAAAATTGAGAGCCAGTATCGAGTCTCCCAGAAGGGATACAGAAATTCTGACACAGACTCTTCAATAGTCCTTAGCAGTGATGGGCCATAAGAGGTCCAGATGTGCTCAGTGACTGACCTCCAATAACCACTGTTTGTCTTTGTCCCTGAAGGAGGCCCCCTTTGGGAACAGTAGACAATTACGAGATCTCTGGGTTGACAATTGAAATACTACTTTCCCTCTTCCTCTAGCTCTTCCAATTCCCCAAGAGGCACCTGGATTTATAAATGCAGAAATGGGTGCCTAGAGATTCACTTAGTTCCTGGCTGATGAAAACAGCATATATGACTCCAAACCAAAATGCTGGAGGTCTGAATCCATATGAAGGTAACTTGCAAAAAAGCCTGGTGATCTACTTCTGAAAAATCCGCCACCAAAAACCCTATAGAGTACCGTTCTACTGTGGCAGAACTTAAAAGGTAACTGGTTTGATTTTAGGGATAAGCTTATCACATTTTGTGTTTAATGTTTTTGGAGTGGACCATCATGACAGAAGAGGTCACACAGAGTTGTCTCGGGGTCCTGCAGTCATCACAGGGTCATTCTCTGTAACAGACAGTGACTCAGTGCACCATCCCAACTGCTCCCCCACCATCCCCCAAAGGGCTCTGCTGGCAGCAGAAATCTTGACCTTGGTGTGCCCATGACTCAAGCTTTGGCCCTCTTCTTTTATCTACATTCATTTTTTTATGTCTGACTACCACCTCCATGCTGATGACTCCCAACCTGAACTGCTGACTAGAACTGCAGACATAAAAATCTAACCAACTACTTGATAACTCCACTTGGGTATGTGCTGTTGTTGTTAGGGGCTAGTGAGTTGGTCCAGACTCATAGCAACCCAGTGTACAACAAAATGAAACACTGCCCGGTCCCATGAGAGACAGTGCTCACTTTGGAGCATTCTGGCTGTACTTCTTTTGAGACAGATTTGTTTGTTCTTTTGGCAGTCCACGGTATATTCAATATTCTTCACCAAAAACCATAATTCAAAGGCTTCAGTTCATCAGTCTTCCTTAGTCATAGTCCAGCTTTCACGTGCAAATGAGGTGACTGAAAATATTATGACTTGGGTCAGGCACTCCTTAGTCCTTAAAGGGACATCTTTGCATTTTAACACTTTAAAGAGACTTTTTTGCAGCAGATTTGCCCCATGTAATGTGCCATTTGATGTCTCAGTTGCTGCTTCTAAGAGTATTGATTGTTGATCCAAGTGAAAAGAAATCTTTGATGGCTTCACTCTTTTCTCCGCTTATCCTAAGTTTGCTTATTGGCCCATTTGTGAGGGTTTTTGTTTTTTTTTATGTTGAGGTGTATCCATACTCTTGACTGTGATGTTTGATCTTCATTGGTACGTGTTTCAAGTCCTCATCATTTCCAGTAAGCAAGCATGTGTCATCAACATAATGCAGGTTGTTTATGAGTCTTCCTCCAAAGCTGATACCTCATTCTTCTATAGATAGCCCAGCTTCTCAGATTATTTGTTCAGCATGCAGACTGAGTAAATACAGTTAAAGAATACAACACTGATACACACTTTTCCTGACTTTATCCCCTTATTCTGCCTCGTCTTGATCTATGTACAGGTTTCTCATGGGCACAAGTAAGTGTTCTGTAATTTCCATTCTTCACAATGTTATACATGATTTGCTATGATCCACACAGCTGAACACCTTTGCATAGTCAACAAAAAACATATAAACATCTTTCTGATGGTCTCTGCTTTCAGCCAGGGTTGATCCAATATCAGCAGTGATATATCCCTCATTCCGTGTCCTCTTCTGAATCTTTTTTGAATTTCTGACAACTCCCTTTAATTATACCACTGCAGCGGCTTTTGAATATCTTCATTTATTCCTCCTTAGTAAGAATCACAAACTTGACTTGTGCAAAACTGAGCTTTTAGTATCGTCCTCTCATAGTCTTCCCTGTTTCAGTACTCACAACTAACACCTTGCCATTATTCCCAGCTTCTCCATTTTGCTCTCAAAATACATCAGATCGATCAGCAAATCTTGTTACCTGTAACTTCACAGTCGGTTCAGAGCCTCCCACTTCTCACCACTTCCATTGCTGGTCCAGGCCACTGACACCTTGGCCTGGACTGTTGCAATGGCTTCCCAGTCACCTCCCTTGAAAGTCTCTAGTTTATTTGTAACAATGTTTAGAGTATATAAACCGTGAGGCAGATCACGGCATCTCTCAGCTCAGGGACCTCCAGTAGCTCCCCACCTGAGGCAAAGGAAAAGCTAAGGTGCTTTCTGTGGCCAACAATGAACTCCATATGAGTCAGCTCCCCACACATTCACATCTTGTCCCCATTTCCTACTCCACACCCCTCACTGTCTTGTAACCAGATAAGGTTCTGCTTCCAAACTTTTGCCATGCTGTTCCCTCCCTGGAATGTTGTTCCTTCTGAAACCGTAGGGTTTACTCCAATTTTACTTCTGTGTTACCTTCTCTGGCCACTCTAAAATTTTACTGTCTTCTTTGGGTGCATTCTGTATTCATTTCCTTCTTTATTTTTCACTTTAATGCTCATCACTATCTAGCATATTCTGTATTTGACCTTTTAACTTATTGTTTGACTATCTCACTAAATTTAAGATTCATGAAGACACGTATTTTTTTTCCTGTCTTATTTACTGTAGAATCTTCCAAACCTAGAGCACGTAGCAGGAACACAACAAGTATTTGTTGAATGAGTGCACTTTACACTATGGCACTGATGATATAAGATCAGAGAGAGAGTCTGAAACAGCGGGTGAGTGTCTGAAATGTTCACAAGTATCGTCAACAAAGGTCTCTGAAATATCTTTGATGCATGGTGTTAATGTTCACTTCCAGTGCTTTTTGTGACAATTGCTAAAGTACTTGTCTCTTGTTACTGGAATGACTTTACACACTTGAAATAAATGATAGTCCTTTGTCATCTAATTCACTTGGTACAAGTGAGAAATTCACGTGGAAACCTAGATAAGAAGAGGAAAGACTGGAGAAGATGGTGGGGTGGTTGGCAAGGAGAAAGAATTGATAGGTTCATAAGATGGCCTTAGAAACCCTGATGGGATTAGGTGCTATATCTGCTAACCAAAAGGTCAACAGTTCAGATCCTCCAGGTGCTCCTTGGAAACCCAGTTGGGCAATTCTACTCTGTCGTCTAGGGTTGCTATAAGTCAGTATCAACTTAATGGGCACTGTTTTTTTTTTTTTCTTTTAATGTGACATCTATGCATGATTTTTTTATTTTAAATAGCATACTTTAGTATATAAGTATTTTATTTGGGATGGTTAAGAAAATATTGCAATTTATTCTGAGGTACTTTAAAATGCATTCATTCACAAATTAATACCAATGGCTCTATTCTTTTGGTTTACAAAACAGGTAATCCTTGAAGCCACGTGATTGGCATAGTAGCCCAAGATAATGTAGATAGATAGATTAGATCAGATCAGATTAGATAGATGGGAAAACCTCAGGATCCAGCCCTAGATTATATTGCTTAATAAGAAGGAAGACAGAGAGAGGGCTCAGAAGACAACAGAAGAAAAAACACTTTTCCAAAAGGTATGAACACTCCAAAAAAAGTGATTCTTAAGTGGAAGCAAGATAGTCAAGAAAGGAAGGATTCAATTTTCTTGAAAACAACAAGACCAAAAGAATGAAAACAACAAGACCAAAAGAATGAAAACTTAGACGTCATTGTCTCGTCAATGAGGGATCTCAAATAAAGTCATCATGTTATCATTTATGTGTCTATTTGTAACATTTTGTTTTGATACATATTCAAACTTACAGAAAAGTTACATGAATAGCACAAGAAATTTTCGTGTACTGTTTGTCTGGATTCTTTTACCAGTTTATGGCTTGCCTTAATTGCTGTGTAATGAGAGAAAGAAGAAGAGAGACCGAGAGATCCCTAAGTTTTCTAAACTATTTGAAAGTAATTTGTCAATGCTGGTCTCTTTAGCCCTAAATGCTTCATAATGTATCTACTAAGAATAAGGAATTTCTTTTATATGAACCTGGAACAATTACCACAGTGACAAAATTTAACATTAATACAATTATCTAACCCACAGTTTGTATTCAGATTGCCTCAGTTGTCCCAATGATGCCCTTTAAAGTCTCCTCCTCTCATCCAGAAAAAATTCCAGCACATACAGTGCATTTAGTTGTCATAACTTCATTGCTTCCTTTAGTCTGGAGCTACTGCCCAGAGTTCATCTTTCTTTACTTTAACATTTTGAAGAGCACAGGATACTAATTTTGAAGATGTCCTTGAATTTTGGAATTTTTAATATTTCCTTATGGTTAGATTAAGGAGGTATATATTGGGCAGAAATTCCACAGGACAGCTATATCCTTCTCATTGCATCGCATGAGGCAGTACATAACACCATTTTGTTTCAACATTGGTGATGTTAGCTTTGATCACTTGTTTAAGGTGAAGTTCAGTACATTTTGGAACACTGAGTAACTTGTGGGGAGATCTCTGAGACTATGTGATACCTGCTCCTCATCTAACGTTCACACATTAGTTTCAGCATCATTCCTGGTATTCTAATTCTTGCTTTTAATTATCCAGAATATTTTCTCTTTCAAACTCTATGCTTTTATGTTCTAGAATTTGTAGTTATTTGTGTAGCTTCATGTCTCTACTGAAACTCCTTGTCTGTGCATTTAGTGTAACTATATTTGCCTTTAAGCCCTTGAAAACACTTGTAAATGTTATACTTGACTGGTAAACTCAACATCTTGTTCATATTAGTGTCAGTTTCTCTTGACTCTGGGTCAAATTTTCTGGTTTATTTGCATGTCTAGATATTTTTCATTAGACTGGCCATTATGGATGTCCATTCTACAGATTCTTAATTCTGTTATGTTCCTCTGAAGTGTGTTGATTTTTATTCCAGCAAAAGGTAACTTGAGTGAACCCAAACTTTGGACTCTGTCTTCATTTATGTGAGTGTCAGAAGACACTGCTCATATCCTCCAGTCCTGCAGCTGTTGCTTTTAGCTGAGAAACTTGGACCATCTTCAGCAATCAGCCAAGATTATGGAGAAGATTATACACAAATTTGGGGGCTACCCCTCTTGTGGATCTCTGACTTTTGGAATCTCTCCTTCATTTTCCAGCTTTGTCAGTCCCAAATTATGACAGTAAGTCCCAAACAAGCCAGTAAGGGTGCAAGTCCCTGCTTGAGTTCAATCCCTGCTGCACTGTACAGGTTTGGGAAGCACCACAGGGGAAAAAAAGTTGATAAGTGCAGATCACACCCAGCAAACTTCTCTTGATTCCACAGCTGACTCCCCTCCAGTTTCTGCCTGCTTTTCATTATTCTTCAGTCCCTTTAAAGAAATGTCTTCTTAATTTTATTTTATTTTGTAAATTTTGTCTAAAATTTATCATCTTTGTCTGTGGGAGGGTAATCTGGTAATAGTGGACTAGTAGAAGCTACTCCATGATTATCAGAAACAAATCAAACCCATTTCCATCAAGTCGATTCCGACTTACAGTGACCCTACTGAAAAAAAAATACACAATAATTAAAAAAGCACACTGGCATAGAGTTGATTCCAACTTACAGCAATACTAAAGGATAGAGTAGAGCTGCTCTATGCAGTTTCCAAGGAGCACCTGGTGGATTCAAACTGCTAACTTTTTGGTTAGCAGCCACAGCACTTAACTATTATGCCACCAGAGTTTCCAGAGACCCTGTAGGATACAGTAAAACTGCTCCACAGAGTTTCCAAGGAGAAGATGGTAGATTCAATTTGCCAACCTTTTCATTAGCAGCCTAGCTCTTAGCTACAACACCATCAGGGCTCTGACAGAAACAGAACTTACCAAATTATCATTTTAAATGTAGAAAACCTCATGATTTCTTAGAGCTTCAGGCTCCCTGTCAGTTCTTTATGTGATGCTGTAAACATTCCATCTGCATTTATCATTCTTTGTATGGCATAGAATTTAGCCTTTACTGTTCTATTTGTTCTTACCACTTAACTGAGCAAAGCATCTGTGCATAAATTCTTTAAAATAGAAGATCTAGTGGTTCAAGTTTCACAGTTATCTTCTTTAGTAAAGCAGAACTCTAGCAGGTATGCAAATCACATCATTGGAGCTAGGCAAACGTGGGTGCTGGAGAAGAGGAGCATCTCAGGAGGAAAGTTTCTCTCCTCATATAGCGTATGCATATTCATGCATATTATATATAATTTAGGGAATCAAAGCTTAGAGAGCTGTAAGTTTATATGCCTAAGGATAGTGTTAATTAAAGTGTGTGGCATAACTTTAAAATACATCCAAGATGCTTATCAAAGATCCTCACTCTTCCCTGTCAAAACCACACATGTGCACTGTGTTCTTTCACCCTCTCTTCAAAGCAGTTTACTGACCCCAATCTTGAAACAAACAAGTGTCACATTTATATACCTCTGTCTGTACGGAAACCCTGATAGTGTAGTGGTTAAGAGCTACAGTTGCTAACCAAACAGTCTGCTTTTTTGAATCCACCAGCTGCTCCTAGAAACTGTATGGGGCGGTTCTACTTTGCCCTGCAGGGTTGCTTAGGAATCAGAATCAACTTGACAGTAGTGCTTTTGGGTTTTTGTTTATTTTGTTTATGTATGAGTTTCTTGCTCAGTGCCCTCATTTCCGTCATGAGTAACAGGACTCCTGAGTCCATTTCCTTCCTTGCATCATTTAGTCCTGGAGTGCTAAGAGAAAATGCCATCTCTTAAGACTCTCAAATGAATAATTCACCTCAAATTTGCAGGAAGCAAGTGGACTGGCAGGAAAGACATTTCAAGTACTTCCCCAAACTGAAAACAAGGCACAAGAAAAGCCTCAAGGCTGAACACAAAGTAGATGGAGCCAGAAAGTTTTTTTTGTTTTCTGTTGTTTTTTTTTTTAACTAGAGAGAAATTAGAAATGCTCATACAAAGAAACTGAAGTTCAATGAACACTTACTGGACATCCTGCAATTTATTGTCACCCCCTACTTGTAACTCTAACCCAACAATGTATCATCTTACTTTTCATGTTATTTATTTACAAGTACATTTTCAGTATCAACCCTTTCATTCATTAATCCTAATGTGGCCTTTTCCAATGTCTGCTTACCATTTTAAATACTTACAATAATTTACAGGGCTTTCTTGAACACATCCAAGGTATATTATATGGGACTAGCTTAATGGAAAGTCTTGTATAACAAAGCAGGAAAAAACACATTTAATTTATGATGGCTTTGAATTTTGATCATAATTTACTCATGGAGACTATTCATACAAAGCAATACCAACACAATTTTTCAGAAGCAATCAAAAAATAATACAATAAATGCTGATCTTACTAATTTTTTTTTTCCCTGAAAGCTCTAACATATTCCATTCTGGAATTATGCAAATTATACTCAACTCGAATACTTAGAGTTTTCTAGTTGGTCTTGGGTTAATGCTACAGCTGAAATTTTAGGAGCATTTTATTCACCATAGATATTCAAGTTTATGTTTTTCTCTTTCCTTCTCAATGAAATTATGAAAGTCTTACCCCAATCAAAGATTCTGAAAGCCCCAAAGAAATAAGTATGAAACACATAGGTAACTCATTCAGGAAGTTATATGCAGAGAAGCATCATGCTTTACAGATCTTTTACGTGACCCCTAATTTTAGTCCACAAATAGGAGTCAAGCCTTATGAAGGAGAAAACTCTCATCGGGATATCTGCAGAGTAAAAAACTAAAAAACAAACAAACAAACAAAAACTATCATTGATTCTACCTCACAGTGACCCTATAGGACAGAGTAGAACTGCTCCATAGTTTCCAAGGAGTGCTTTGCAGATTTGAACTGCTGACATTTTGGTTAGCAGACACTTTACCTAACCGCTGTTTCACCAAGGTTTCCTGTAGGGTGAAGGATGTCTATAAAACTCCCCTCAGGAGCAGTCTCTGAAAGGCCTTCTGTTCTTGTTTCCAACAGGACAAAATAAACCACCTCTCAGGACTCACTACAGTGAAGGAAGTTTATATAGTCAGGGAAAAGCATGTACACGAAGAAGACAAGGTCCTTGGCTCAACGCACTCACTGCTGAAGAGAAGACGAATTATCTGAGAACACAGTCACTACTGCGGGAAGTTCTCCAGGATCACCTACTCGGCTATGGGCCATAGAAGGTAAGGGGAAGAAAAGTCGCTTCTGAAATAGAGAAAGGGTTCCCAAGAGAGGTTATATTTGACCTGGGATTCAGGTAGGAGTGTTGAGGGTTCCAAGCAGCAGGATTCATGGTAGAGAAGACGCAACAGGAGAAGTATTGTGAGGGCAGTCTATGGGAGCCAGGTGGGGATTTGATGGAGGTGGGTGGGGTTTCATGCCCCTGCGAAGTAGATCTGGACCAGATATACAGGGTGTGGCATTTGACTTAAGATGTGGAGGCTTCTTTTCATAACCAGCAAGCACCATCTAAAGGACTGAAAGCTCTAGGAATGAAAATGACCTGATTTACAAGAATCTGATGCTGCTGATGATAGTTGGCTGATGAAGAAACAACATTGCAGGTGTTTGTTTTATCAAGCAGGATTGAGAAAATGTCTAAATTAGAGAAGAACAATGAGATTTAAACATACAGCTTAGAAAGGATGGAGGGACCATCGTAAATAAGCACCGACAGGACTAGACAGGCATGAAACACATGAGTCAGCAATGACTAACTATAGTTGATCAGGAACCCCTGGTGGGGTAGTGATTAAGTGCTATGTCTGCTAACCAAAACAGTTGGCAGTTCAAATCCAAAGTGGAAACACTATACAGCAGTTCTACTCTATCCTGTAGGGTCACTACGAGTTAGAAGCAACTTGATGGCAGTGGGCTTGTGTTTGGTGGTTGATCAGAAAGCTGGTAACGCCGTCAAAAGAATCAGGGAATTTAAAGAAAATTTGGGACGACACTTAGACCAGGAAGTAGTATCTCCTGGAGACCAACGGTCACTAGAAACAGCTACTCATGTAGTCTGCAGGGAGATTACTGTTTGTTTGATGGGAATAAATGAAAGCCTGAAGGGGGAATAGAAAGGACCATGATGTAGTCAAGGCAAGTGCCCTAAGGAGTACCTACACCTGGGTGCCAAGGAATAGAAGGAAACACAGAGCCAAATAAACAGAGTAAGATCTCATAAACGTTGTCTTGGTGTAGAGAGTGAGGTGTTACATGAAGGAATTTGGGATTCAGAACTCAGACCAGTGGGCAGAGTCCTGACAACAGCAAATGTCACATGCATATATCTGACCTGCTGGGGACTGCTGGAAGACCTAGAGCAGAAATAGACATTTACTCTCAGACAACAGAGCCTGGTATGAAGTCTAGAGGAAGGACCGCACCATCAAAGTGAGCAGTGAGTCCAGAGAGAGAAATGACAAAGAGTGCACTGAGGGAGTAAAGCTCATTGCACAAGTCTGAAAGCCAGAGAGTGACATAGGGTGACAGAGAATCTAACCAGATTCTCTGTAGCAAACTGGACAGTACAGTACATTCTTATTTATCTCCGGGTCTGCTAATCCCAGTTCTTAGAGGACTGCCTCAGTTTCTGATACTCCCTGTTTTTGTGTCCTGCTACTACGGCAACAAAATACCACTGGTGGGTGGCTTGAAGAAGAGAAATCTATTATCTCCAAGTTCTGGAGGCTAGAAGTCTGAATTCAAGGTATCAGCAGGCTGTATTCTCTCTATTGGCTGTAAGGGAAGATCCTACCTTTTCCCCTCAAGTTCCTGGTGGGTCCAGGTACCTCTTGGCATTCCTTGGATTATAGACAGATCCTTGCCTAACATCTACCCTCTGTAGGGTCCCTCTCTTCCTGTCTGATTGTTCCTTTTATATGACACCATTCAGAGAGATTAGCATTAGGCCTCAACCTACCCTCATACAACCTAACTGATGACATCTTCTTCTACAACTGCAAAACTGGTGTACTTGCTACAGGGAAAGATATAATCACATGCTTAAAAGAAAGTCCCTTCTGTGTCATCACAAAATCCAACAAACCAAACCCATTGCCATCAAGTCATCTCTGACGCAGAGTGACCGTACAGGACAGAGTAGAACTGCCCTACAGAGTTTCCAAGGAGTTCCTAATGGGTTAACCACTTAACCACAACACCACCAGATAGAAGGAGAAATTGCAAAAAATTACACACTCATTAATAAGTAGCCTATATACTGGCAATAGGCTCCATTGCACTGGATTCAATTTTCAGAGACAGTTGAGTCATGGAGGCATCAGTGCCTTCTGAAAGAGAACCTAGTCATAGTGAGTCACATGCCAATATCATTGAAGTATTGGAAAACCCCTTCTATCCTACTAACCTAAAAGTAATAAACAGATTCTTCTTACCTCTCCCCATAATGCAAGTGCTCTCTGCGCAGTGTTACTCATGTGGAAAGACGAGAAAGAAGGAGAAAGCAGACGCATTTCCTTGCATTGTCTCACTCTCTTTGCTTTGGTTATTTAAGATTATTAAGTAAAGGGCCTTGGAGTGCTCTGGTCCTAAACGAATTGTAACTAATATTCATGGAAAGCTGAAAAGCTGGTTCCACACATTTCCTGTGTAATGGTTGTAAGTGGACTTGATGCCTCTCTAGCACTTTATAAATTTCATTGGCCAGCAGCCAAGTAAATAGAAGCTTAACTACACTATGATGGTTTATGCGTTAGCCCCAGCCAGTGCTGGAGGGTCTGGTGTCTTGACCTCACACGCAGGCATAGTAGGGTTATGCCTCAGGAAGGCTTGGTGGGAAATCCACAGAGGCACTGGTAACACAGCGCCATGGCACTGGTGAGCTCCAGTTCATCCAGGTGCCACAGTTGGCAGGAGGCATACAGAGATAAAGGCAGCTGAGTCTCCCTCACGGAGCTCCCGGTGCACACAACCTTCATGCTGCTTTCCATATGCTTGATTTTTTTCCCTGTTGTTCAAGTTCAAGTTCAACTTGCTGCTGAAGAGATTTCCTGATACAGCAGCTTAGGCCCCTGTTGATGATCTGAGGAGTCAGGCATGGGGAAAAGTTTCAAAAGTGAGGACTCACCTTCTGGGACCCCCTTCTGTTTTTTTCCATCTGCTGCTTCTTGTCCCAGCACATAGATGTGAGCCTGGTCTGGATTCACAGAAATAATACCCCACTTTTAAGTTAAGGCAAATGGGAAAGTCCAGAAAGACTTCCAGCAGTCTTTCAAGATCACTGCACTTTCACAAGGAATGACTGCAGTGTAGCTTAAACCAGCATTTCTCAGTCTCCACTCAAACACCATCTCCACGATTGATTGCTCTGTGTGGGGGCAGTGAGGGTAACAGGAAGTAAGGATTCATGGACGTGGGTGAGAGAACAGAACTTCCAGAGTCAGCTCAGTTTGGGGAAAATCTGTATGCTGCATGCATCTCTTAGAAATTCTCAGCATATAATCATTTGTTAAAGGCTCTGATAACTCCTGCAGCAAAGAAAGATGGTTTTTGTTTCACTCATAATTTCCCGAATATATTTGTAGTCTTTTTTTCTCCTCTAGACCTAGTGATACCGGTAGGAGACTGGGTCCTCTGTCGAACACACTTGGGCAAACATTGTTCTAAGACTCCTTTCCACTTTCCCAGCACATAGATGTGAGGAGGGCAACTAAAGAGTGAGCAAAATTCAAGCCTGGCACTTTGGAAATAAATATACATTTTGTGCTATATTAACAACTCATCAGTTATTGCAATGATAATAATTCCATGACTATACACAGGGTTTAGGGAGATACAGGCTACACATGGACCTCACCAGATAGAATACCCAGGAACCAAATCTACTACATCTGTGGGAAAAGCTCCATACCAGCAGTCAGAACAAGATCAGGATAGATCACCTATTTCTCATATGCAAATTCAAACTGAAACTGAAGAAAATTAGAACAAGTCCACAACAGCCAAAGTATGACCTTGACTATATCCCTCCAGAGCTGAAAGACCATCTCAAGAATAGATTTGATGTGTTGATCACTAATGACCGAAGACCAAACGAATTGTGGAACGACATCACAGACGTCTATAAGGAGAACAAGATGTCATTAAAAAGACAGGAAAGAAAGAAAAGACCAAATTGGATGTCAGAAGAGATTCTAAAACTTGGTCTCGAATGATGAGCAGCTAAATCAAAAGAAAGAATGGCAAGTAAAAGAATTATACAGAAGATTTCAAAGGGTAGCTCAAAAAGACAAAGTATTATAATGATATGTGCTAAGAGCTAGAAATGGAAAACCAGAAAGGAAGAACACATTCTGCATTTCTCAAGCTGGAAGAACTAAAGGAAAAATTCAAGCCCGAGTTGCAATGCTGAAGGATTCTACAGGGCAAATGTTAAACAACTCAGGGAGCATCAAAAGAAGATGGAAAGAATACACAGAGTCATTATATCAGAAAAAACTAGTCGATGCTCAGCCACTTGAAGAGGTAGCATATGAGCAGGAACCGATGGCACTGAAGGAAGAAGTTGAAGCTGTGCTGAAGACACTAGCAAAAAACAAGGCTCCAGAAACAGATGGAGTATCAGTTGAGATATTTCAACAAACAGATGCAATACTGAAAGTGCTCACTCATCTATACCGAGAAATTTGGAGGACAGCTACCTGGCTGAATGACTGGAAGAGATCCATGTTTATGCCCGTTCCAAAGAAAAGTGATCCAACTGAGTGCAGAAATTACCAAACAGTATTATTAATTTTGCTTAAATTAAAATTTACTCAAAATCATTCAAAAGCAAATGCAACAGTATGTTGACAAAAAAACTACCAGAAATTCAAGACGAATTTGGAAGAGGATGGATCTTGGCTGAAAGCAGAGAATACCAGAAAGATCTTTACCTGTGCTTTACTGACTATGCAGAAGCATTCGACTGTGTGGATCATAACACATTGTGGATATCATTGCTTAAAACGGAAATTCCAGAAAACTTAATGGTACTTTAAGGACTCTGTATACGGATCAAAAGGCAGTTGTGTGAACAGAACAAGGGGACACTATATGGTTTAAAGTCAGGAAAGGTGTGCATCATGGTTGTATCCTTCCATCATACCTTTTCAATCTCTATGCTAAGCAAATAATTTGAGAAGCTGGATTATATGAAGAATGATGCATCAGGACTTCAGGATGACTCATTAACAACCTGCGTTATGCAGGTGATACCACCTTACTTGCCAGAAGTGAAAAAGATTTGAAACGCTTACTAATAAAGATCAAAGATCACAGCCTTCAGTATGGATTGCCCCTCAACATCAAAAAAAAAAAAAAAAATCCTCAAAACTGGACCAATAGGCAGCATTGTCGTAAGTGGAGAAAGGATTGAGGTCATCAAGGATTTCACTTTACTTGGGTCCAGAATCAACACCTACGGAAGCAGCAGTCAAGAAGTCAGAAGATGCAGTGCACTGGCAAAATCTGCCGTCAAAGATCTCCTTAAAGTATTAAAAAGTAAAGGTGTCACCTTGAAGACTAAAGTGCATCTGACCCAAGCCATGGTATTTTCGATCACATCATGTGAATGCAAAAGCTGGACCATGAACAGAGAAGGCAGAAGAAAAACAGATGCCTTTGAATTGTGGGGTTGGAGAAGAATGTTGAGGGTACCATGGACCACCAAAAGAACAAACAGATCTGTTCCGGAAGAAGTCCAACCAAAGTGCTCCTTGGAAGCAAAGATGGCAAGACTGCGTCTTACCTACTTTGGACGTGTTGTCGGGAAAGATCAGTCCCTGGAGAAGTAAATCATGCTTGGTAGGGTGGAGGGTCAGCAAAAAAGAGGAAGACCTTCCATTAGGTGGACTGACACAGTAGCCACAATAATGGGCTTAAACATGAGAACAATTGAGGACATGGCACAAGACTGGGCAGTGTTTTGTTCTGTTCTTCATAGGGTCACTATGAGTCAGAACCAACTTGACGGCATGACCAACAAAAACAACAGGCTAGTAAGCAGATGGAATATTTTTAGTGATTCCGACAATTCAATCAATTGGAAGAGAATTTATTCTCCACTCCAGGCAAAGATATTATCATGAAATTCCCAGGTCCTGAATTCCAACTGTACTTTCCAAATTTGTCTGCTCTTAATTAATTAACTAAACCATACATTGCTCATCAAAATTCTATTGAAGTATAGGCATGAGTTCTAGTAGCTTAAAAGAAAAACAGTTGCCTCTGCCTATATGCGTGATAACAAGGGAGTTAATGAAATTTCAAACCAAGAAAAAAGAATATATCACAGGCTTAGTTCTGACATGTTGCATGCTTTGAATCAGTTCTGACCACAGCAACCCAATAAGAGAGGGCAGAACTGCTCCATTTTGCTGTAATCTTTATGGGAACAGATGACCAGTCTTTTTCCCACAGAGCCACTAGTGGATTTGAACCACCAATCTTCCAGTTAGTAGCCAAATGCTTAACCATTGTGCCACCAGGGCTCCAGACTTTCTTAAGAAAAATGTGACCAAATAAGAATCTCAGTTTTAAAATGTCATTGGATTCACACCATGATATGCATCTACCCAGCTAATGAGAAGTGACATCAGATTGTTTTATTCAGAGGAAAATGCATCACTAAAGGGTTATGATTGGTTTAATGCCCCAAATCACTATTGCAGTCTGTGTTCCCTAGTGCTTTCAAACTAATGAAACCCTTTTTCTTAAAAACAACCTACTGATGTGTCCTGGGATGTTAGATTTTCCACAGCATGCTGTAGGAGCCTTGCCATTATGAATTGTATGTATTCTCGAGTCACTAAAAGCTGCAGGTATTTCTAGAAGCTCCCCAAAGAATCTGGATGTATTTTTGTACTTCAGTGAGTTGCACTGATGACACAATACTTCCATGGTCAACCTGGATGGAGCAAAAGTATCTGCAAGTTCAGATATGTGAGGAAGCCCATAGCTCCGTGTGCGTTCCACAAGTTTCAAAATCTTGACAGTAAGAGAAGCATTTTCCAGGCTCTTGGGATTCGTTTTAAGAATGCCTCCTGGGTTTCTGCTAACTTTCCCATAGAATGCTTCCCTCTCACAAGAATGGTAGTGAGTTTTGAGAGAAGTGATTATAAATAACAAAGCAGGGTCCAAAGAAAAAGACCAAACCCGTAGCTGAGTTGATTCCTACTCACGATAGCCTTAAGTGTTACGGAGTAGGAATGGGCTCCATAAGATTTTCTTGGCTGCAATTTTTACAGAAGAACCATTGCGTGGGTTTGAACCACCAGCCTTTAGGTTAGTAGCCATGTACAAACCATTTGTGCCACCAGGGACCTTAGGTAGAGCCCAAAGCCTATAACAATGGGCCCTGGACAGCTTCTCATGTTTGCTATGATATTCAGTCATCTACAACTTCTTTAATTAATGTCAGGACCACAGGCCCGAACAACTCCCTTATTTCAAATATAGAACAGAAGAAAAGTAAAAAAATCTCATCAGTCAAGTTGATTTTGACTCATGGAGACCCTGTAAGACAAACTAGAACTGCCCCCATAGAGTCTCCAGGGAATGCCTGATGGATTTGAACTGCCTGTCATTCAGTTGCAAACCCTGGTGACATCATGGGTTAAGTACTACATCTGTTAACCAAAAGGTCAGAGTTCAAATCCACCAGGTGCTCCTTGGAAACTCTGTGGCCCAGTTCTACTCTAACCTCTAGGGTCGCTATGAGTGAGACCTGACTAGAAAGCTGTGCGCTTGTTTTTTTTTTTTTCTTTTCCTTTCTTTCTTTTTTTTTTTTTAATCATTCAGTTAGCAGCTATAGCATTTAACCACTATGCCAGCTGGATTTCTATATAGAGCAGGGGAAGATGTAAAAGGGTAGATGTAAACTCTGAGAAATCTAGAAAAGAAAAACTGGACCCAGCCTCCAGCAGCTCTGTTTAACCTCCTACCTCTCAATCCATCAAGAAATCCACCCAGGTTCCCACCCCACAGAAAGGCTTTCTAGCCATCATTTCATAATTCTACAAATCACTAGGTCAAATGGTAACAATTTCAATACAGTGAAACCTCAGACAACCAGAACTCAATGGGACAGCCTTTCCTTTCCGGGTCTTTAGGCTTTCGGCCTTTGACAGGATACAGCCTTACTGCTTTCCTATTGCCCATTTCAGTGGAAAACCATTGCATTTTCCTTCTCTGACAAGTTTGTGCCTGACACAGGTTCCTTCTTTCATGGAATTTGGTGTCTATTTACCTATAATTTAATTATTTAAAAATTTTAACAGGTCTGTGAGTGATGCACAGAGTAGCTATCTAATTACCCAAGTTGTATGTTGAAGACAATTTGGAATTCAAAAAAAAGAGAGACAGACGTTGACTTGGTAGTTAAGATGCAATGACATGTATTTCAAAAATTAATTAAATCTGCTGATTTCACCTTCTTATAATGAGAATAAAGACTTGAACAGCACTAAGAAATCTCATCTTTCTCCTATTGCCTCAACCCTTGCCTGTCTCAGAGCAGAGACCTATTAGCAGGCGGACTATTAAAATGCAAATGGGAGACAACCCCAGTAGCTCTCCCTCTGAAACAGAAGGATGGCTAGGTACATACTGCATCTCCACTCAATGCTCCAGAGACTGCACTGATGTGGTTTCCCTCATCAGTCAAGCTCTGGCCGTAAGAATCTAAGCATGGCCACTTTCAATTTATGGAACATGCCACTCACGAATTACACAGTTACGCCCAATCCTATTCTACCATGTAGGTAGACATTTAAAAAAAAAAAAAGTCTCCAACTAAAACAATTGACATCTTTTGGCTGTGTCTGGCTAACAGCAGGTAACACTGAGTTCTATGCTCTTCCTGCTCCGAGCCCCTGTGTCACAGGAGGCAGGTAATGTATCTCCTTACGCACGCATTCTGGTACCCAAGGTACCCGTTCACCACAGGAGAGATGCAGACTCTTATTAACTATTTTCACATTTGTCAGCTCCTCTTCAGCAGGACCGAAATCATTTTCTTTTCTTTTGTTCACTTTGTTACACTCTGTAAGTCCTCTAGCCAGGGAATTGTTGGCATAGTTGTTCTAAGGATCTTGTATTTAATTTATCTTTTCTTTCTTCTTCTCATTCTGAGAAGGAATAAGGATGCTACATAAAACTTAACTCCTAGGCTCCTGTAATCATCCCCCCAAGTGGATGAACTCCCATTGATGGAATGCTTTTGTTTATAGTCCTCCAGCCAATTATCAGTCAATATGTTTTCTTGGGAGGCTGGAAAGTTCAAGATAAAAGGCACAAAACATATTATATATGAGTTGCAGTCTCTGCTAACCCAAGGACATATGGTCTGATTTAGCAAAGCCTTGTTGTCATTATTACTAAACATCTTTTTTGAAAACAAAAAAATCAGTCAGTGGTGGGTATCCTAAATCATTTTGGAACATTAAACCAGACGGAGCACGTCCTTTTTGATAACTCACTTAGATTCTGACTCATTGTGTTCCAAAGCTACAAGAAACCTGAAAGAGAATGCAATCTAGTGCCCTACAATTAATTAACAGGGAGCTCTATGGACCACGGATGGTACAGTGATTACGAGCTACCACTGCTAAGCAAAAAGTGGGAAGTTTGAATCCACCAGCCACTCCTTGGAAAATCTGTGGGCAGTTATACTATGTTCTATATGATCACCCTGCATCAGAACTGTCTTGATGGCACTTGGCAACAACATTTCACAGAACCTGCTGTGAATTTACTTTTCATTTACCAGAACCCAAACCTAGGGCCATCAAGTATATTCCAACTCCCAGCAACCATGTAGGACAGTGTAGAACTGCTACATGTAGTTTCCAAGGAGCACACGGTGGATTTGAACTGCCAACCGTTGGATTGGCAGCCATAGCACTTGACCACTAAACCACCAGCGTTTCCTTTTCATTTATACTGATACCTAAATCCTAAAATTAGGTCTCAGAGTTGCTTTAGATGCATTATCTTTTTTCCAACTAATTTTATACTCCAATAAAAAAAAATCTAGTTACAATTTTTTCTGAAACATGATGTTGCATACATAAACTGATGGTTTATTTTGCTTAATAAAGTGTTGCTTGTACACTGAGTCTTGAAAAATCAGATGCTGTAGAGGCTAACTCCAGTATCTTTTTTTGTGTTGTAAATGGACACTACTCATCGTGTTCTTCCACAATGTTAGTTCTTTTTCCTGTGGCTGTTGTGGCTGAAAAACTGTAACAAGAAAGGAGAGGCGTCTGGGGATTGGAAAGGGTAGACATAGCATCTGCCCATCTTTTGAGAAGGGGTAAAGGACAACCTTAGAAATTTCACACACAAAAAATAAGATACAAGACTGATTCATCAGGCAATCGACTTACAGCCAGGTGGGAGAGCACAGGTACTTTGTAAAATGGAACTTATGCCAGAACAAATTAATAACCATCCAGGGTGGGACATCAAGCCACGCAGACAAACTGAGTGGGTTATAGAGACAGCCGTGACCTCTTTCTACCCGATTTCTCCTTTAGCTGAGAGGATGGGCTCTGAGCTTGATCAGCTAGACTCTAAAGACCTCTGAGAGGCAGTAGCATGGGACCTTTTAATAGGTCAACCATTTCATAATGAGTCCCTTTTGGTCCTTTAGTAAATAAGTCCCTTGAGAAGAAGGCCAAGAAAGCTGAACTCTTCCCAGAGTTTACTCTAGTGTGATTACCCTAACACCTAATTAAGGTCTCTATGTGTCAAATAGGTGTACAGTTGGCTAGAAATGTTTCTGGAGGCTTAGCCTCGAACTGGGGAACATACTAGCTTTGTTTTTCCATCCATAGATTAAAAGCTCTTCTCTCCTTCCTCTCACTGGACCATTTTTGTGCTTTTCAATGGAGCCAGCCTCACTCAAAAAAGCCACCCAGTCTTGGAGGCAGCCTTATTTTCAGCTCCCGGGCAAGGGCACCTCAAGGCTCTTCGATATTTCTCTCGCTCTGCAGATGTTCATTTCTTCACATCAAAACCGAGACAAACAAGCAAACAAAAAATAGAAGCCTTACTACCAAAGACCCTAGGAATAAGTCTGAAACTCCATTTGGAAATTGAATTTCTTCCATATTCAATCAATATTTAATAAAGGGAGAAAAGGAGCTCATTACAAAGGCCATCTAGTTTCTCCATAAGTCGTCTATGCAATATTCTAGAATTTCAGGGAGCTAAGTTCTTAATTGGAACATTATATATTCTCTTTGCAGCCGGTGAGCATGCATCAATTCATGAAAAGCCACCACGGCAAACAGATCTCCTGCTCTGCCTGGGGTGCCAGTGGAGAGTGGGCCTGGGAGCACCCCGGGCAAAGGGGAAGAAGCCAAGTGAAACCCCTGGAACAGCTAGGTTCATGCAGTGTGGAGCAATTATGTGGGCACATCCTTAAGTTTTAATCTCAGTTTGAGTATTGCGAACTATCCCATACCAGTCCTAGGCTACTGTGGGGAGTTAATTCTACACCATCTATATTCTCCCTTCCTTAGCAGTGCTTAATGAGTTGAAGGGACTGGAAAGTTGTTCTCAGCCAAGGCAATATCCTATGAGTTATAAATGACACCTCATCCACATATGCAGATTTCCTGTGCCAGACTGAATTATTTACAAGGTGCAGCTTGTGGGTTCCAATATCAGCTGCTAGAGATTTACACCTACACGCATCTCTGCTTGCCTGCTGGGAGAATGTGAAGTTCCCCACTGCCCTCTAAGAGCGGAAGATCTCCCTGAGATGGCACTTGCCGAGGCTGGTCCTCCCTTCCCTGGGGTGGAGCCCACCAGGCACTGCTGAGTGGGAAGTGGAAGATAAATGCAGCCCTTCTAAGGTAAAACAGGCTGGCAGCTACTCTCAGAAGGGGGTGCAGTCGGCACAGAAATGCATGGGAGGAGTGAGAGGCAAAGCTGAATTCTGGGGAGCGCTTTCTGCCACAGTAGAAGTGACTGTATTTAATTACTGTGACAATTTTCTCCTAACAAAAGAATGAAGTCCAGCACTATGCTCCATCCCCTGGGAATTGAAGAAAAGTATAACCTGTGGTTTCTGCCCCCCAGAAATTTTGGAGGTTGCCAAGTCTCCCAAGACAGAACAAGGATAATGGAAGTGTAAGACAGAGTTCAGAATCAGATAGTCCTAACAGCAGCAACAATAAGATAGGTCAGCAATCAACTTAAGTATAGAAGAATCTGCCATCTACAGTGAAGGTGACATTCCAAATTAGGGAGGAAAGAATGGATTTTTGTTAAATACATAGAATGAGAATAACTGGCTACTTCTTTGCAAAAAAATAAAGATTGTTACTTCATACCACAAACAAAATAAAGTCTTTCTAAATCAGAGGCCAAAATATTAGCAGCCCACATTTAAAGAAATCCTACACATCAAAAGAAAATAATGTGCAATTCAAAGAACTGGGCAAAGAATATGAATAGACAAGAAGTAGTTCAAACAGTAAATAAACCTGTGAAAAGCTGTCTACCCACATTATTCATTCAAGGAATTTGGAGATGGGGTTACAGTCCTTACATTAGCCACCCTAACAAATTTATTTTGAGTAGCCTATGCAGTTTGTGTTGTCATCGGAAATCTAGGAAGTCAAGGGCCAAGTTCAACAGTCTCTCTGTCTGCCTTCTGCTGGTGCCTTTAGTACACCTGATAATTGTTTATGGAAAATCAAACGTAATGTATGAGGGAAGAGAAATTCACGTTTTTCCTGTCATATGTGAGCTCTGACAAATAAGTTTGGGAACTCATCCTAGAAGAAGTGTTACATACCTCACTGCTGAACATCACTATGGTCATTTTCAAAGCACTCCCCTTGGGGAGCTATGCACTAATCCCAGCACTTAGCCCACCCTTCAAAGCAATTTTGGAACTCTTTTTCTGGAGCAGACATCAGAGCTGTCATCACCCTTGATGTGCTGAATGTCGTCAAAATATCTTCCTTTCAGTATTTCCTTTCTTTTCATTCAGGTAAAGGAAAAAGGGAGGATGTTCCACTACAGTTATTTCTTTATTGGCTAGAAACTCCCTCACAGACAGCTGTACAACTAAGTTCACAAACTTGTCACCTTATCACCTTGCCACAATGCCACTGTACATTATGGCCATTCCAGAAAGTTCTAAAATTGCTTTGAAGGGTGGACTAGGTGCTGTTGTCTGTGCATAGCTTCCCAAGGGTAGTACTTCAAAGGTGACTGTAGAGATACTCAGCAATGCCATAGGCAGCACTTAGAACAATTAAGCACTTAGAGCAATTAAGTTCATGGGCTTAACTGTCAGGCCTTGTGATCATCTGTAAAGCCCTCTGCTGGCTCCAGTAGCAGCCATTCTGCTCCCAGTAAGCTGTGATTTTCTGTGTCAACCAGTCTCTCTCTCTGTCTCTGTCTCTCACTCACTGCGTCTCTCTCTCTCTCTCTCTCTCCCCAGTTCTGAGTGCAGCAATTTGCCCTGTGACCTCAGCTCTCTGGTGGATCTAAGAAGAATTGTTGATTTTCAGTGTTTTGGCTTTTTCACGTGAGGGCAGGAGAGATGAGATGACTTCCATACGTTGACTTCACTGAATTTCAGTAACAGTCAGGATTTGAACAAGAGCAGGAGTGAGGGGCCATCCTAGGTGGAAATCTCAGCAATGCACCTGGAGAATAAAAGCTAAAGAAAAAGTAGTCCCCCATCCAAAAACAGAAATCACTGGGCATGTATACAGTTGGTTAAAGTATCTTCCTAGTGCTGAAATTTGTATAGGACTGCAGTTAATGTTTCAGAGACACTGTTCTCAGAGCATCTTCCCTGGAACCCATGACGACCAGTTTTAACGCAGTCTGCTGCACTACTGCACATGAGAGCTGAGATATGTCATTGCTCTTTGATGTCAGAGCAACACAGGTGAGCAAGCATTCAGGTGCTCAGTGATGTTTCCAAACCCTCAACTCGCAGATGGAGGCCATCATGCCATGTCCACAAACCAGTTCCCAGTGGTGTCCAGCATCAGATCAGCACGGTGTTAATGAACCAGGTAGATGCTGAGAGACAGCACAGCGGGTAGCCAGACCCCCTAGTGTGTGGTACAGGGATTCACTTGTTTTCAGAAAGCCATTCAGAGCTGGCCAACAGAGATCTTACTCAGTTTAGGTTCTAGAAAATAATCTATTGTTTAATCCAAAAGTTTGCTTTTAATCTCTCAGTTGTTTTATTACTCTTTTCTTTTAAAACAGAATAACCTGAACTCCAGTACTACCAAGACTCAGATGAAAAGATCGAGAAACCTTCTAAACAATATTCGATCTCAGGTACACTGGACTTCCCTTGGGTGACCCGAACTTCAGCTGTTGGGCGTGAGGCAGTCAGAATAGTGTTGAACACAGAAATTCAGATTGCCTTGGGCCTGGGGACAGAGGGACATGTATGGAAACTTGGATGCTCTGGTGTTCGAGTTCTGTGCCAAGAATGAGTCACTCAGCTCATTGCAGCAGAACAAGTGTAATGATTCGATTTCTTATAGCCACTGTCACCTCCATCTATATATTTGCTGGTGATTTATTAATATCTGTTCCACCTGTCTCAGTAGGCAAGAGACCTTGTATTGCTGAATTTCTTCTATATAGTGGAAGGAAATGAAGGGAGCAGATGGGATTATGACTTATTTTCCAATGTTGAATTTATAAAAAGATCTTTTGTCAGACATTGCACGGCAGTTTGCAGGATGAAATTAATCCTATGAATAAAATTGCTAACATCACCTAAAATAGGTGCTTTATTTAAGGAAGGATCGATGAGGCTTGCTAAATATTATTTTTAGTGTTGATAAAAGCTTTTCATAATCTCAGGCTGCAAACAGGGGATGAATTGGCAGGTCTGGATGTTGCTACCACACGTGGGAGCTGGCTAATGATGCCGCCCACCACGGCAGTGAGGCAATGCCATATGAGTCCCTCAGCTGTCTCTCTCCATGGCTTTTGTCCCTCTGCCTTGAGCTTAGAGTGGGAAAAATAATTTTGATTTCAATGCATGTGAATCTCCACTTTGGACACATGTTATCATCCCATCTCCCACAGATCCTCCTTTGTGACTTAGACAACAATAAATCCAGCCTTGTCCACCATAAACAAAAATCAATTTGGAGCCCTGATGCCCCCACTCCTGAATCTTGGTTGGCTGTCCAATGAATGCCCGAGTCCTGGTTGCAAAGGGAATTCTGGCTGGCCTGTGATTTCGATGCATCCTAGAACCTGATTTCTTGTAACAAGATTCATAAATGCACTTCATTTCACAGTTCACGTTCATTCGACCTCTACTTGTCATGCTATAGACAGGACTGGAGGGAACCCTGGTGGTGCGACAGTAGAGCACTTGGCCACTAACCCCACAGTTGGCAGTTTGAAACCACTCAGTCATTCTGCAGGAAGGATACCTGGAGATCTGCTCCTGTAAAGTTTACAGCCAAGAAAACGCTACGGAAAAGCCCTGCTCTATAACACGTCGGATTGCTGTGAGTTGGAATCAACTCAACAATGTCTAACAACGTAACAACAATGTATAGGACTGACAAGGTAACAAGTGACCAGTCTGTTTAACATTACCCACTCTGTCACCTTTGTTTGGTGGGCTGGCCTCCTTCTCGGAGATTGTAACAAGAACCCTAGCTATCCTGAACTCCAAAATTCCCCAAACTGAAAATGTGACTGTAGGTTTGATGTCCTAATGAGGAAGCTCTTTGTACCCTCAGATCTGCTGTGACTTGCAGGGCAGATTTTGTGGGGCTAGGTGACATTTCATCATCATTAGACAGTACCAACTCCTGAGAACATAATCTTTGACCTCTAACAACTGAAAAATAGAAAAAGAAGATTCACCTTGAAAATGCAGTCACTGGATTAAAAAAGAAATCTGTTTTCATATTTTGATTATATTCAGCTAACACAGAGAGAAAATGTTATTTTTCCTCTTTGTCTATAATAACACTCTGATTTCTAAGTCTTCTAGGCACATGGTAGAAGAAATACCACATTTCTTGCTCTTGGCCTTCGTCTTGCTTATTTTTCTTTCTCAACATAAAAGAAATTAAGGGGAAACTGGATTGGACAGGGAACAACAAATTACTTTTCACCTTTTCAAGCAGGCTCCAGGGAAAGAGAGAAGAACCTCTAACTTTGGGGATAAGAATGTCTGCTTTGCTCTTCAGTTTCACTTTTCCAATTTTCTGTTCCAGAATATTCTGGAGGAGGGTGCAGATGCCACCTAGCCCCGCAAAATCTGCCCTGCAAGTCACAACAGATCCCAGGGTACAAACAGCTTCTTCATTAGAACATCAAACCTACAGTCACATTTTCAATGGATGCAGGCATGTTCTTTTTTGCAAGGGCTTTCACTTATTTGGGGACCACCTGAGGCTTATATGGTACACAACAACACAGTTTGAGACATTCCTGTGATGTTCTGTACATCACATCATTGCTAACAACCTGTCAAAGTCATCCTGACACCAAACTGAGAGGCTGATGGTTTGGGTAACATTAGAGGAGATGGAGAGAAAAAAAAAAAAGAAAGAAAGAAAAAGATAGTCCTCATTACTGTAATAAAACCAGCAGAGACACACTGAGAATCAATTACTGATTTGTGACCTGATGAACTAGCCCTCCGTCAAGTAGAGAGCTGCACAGAGCTTCTTACATTATCAAATGATTTAGGATGGAATGCTGTCTGAAGACTTGCAACAAGCCCAGGCAGATCCGTTTTCTTAAATTGTGGCATACTTAATTACCTTGTTCCTGAGTGCAGGGATCAAACTGAGCAACTTAAGGTGCTAACGCACAGTTGCCAGCTGGAAATGAAAAGGAAATAATTAACACCAACGAGAGCGACGTCGAAGGTTGTGACACCTCCTGACAGGAGCAAGGAGATTCAAAGTTAAGGCGAGTGTGAAGTCCTTGAGTAGCCTGCTCTGCCTGTGTCCATGTGCTGAAGAGGCCGCACGGGTGAATGAGAGACCCAGAGCTCACGCCACAGCTGGACAACTCGCCGGGCACATCCATCGCTCAGGGGCCATCTGTGCAGATCTGAGGGCTGTCCGGTGAAGACAAGAGAAAGGTGGCCACCGTTGTTATTCCACACCTCTGCACTCATGCGTCTTCAAGGAAAAGCTTGAAAAATATAATTAAAGACAAACATATACCCCAAGTTTGTGTCATTGATGGGATGGTTTATCTGTGTCTCTTGTCTTCCAGAGTCATAGCAACACCACGGTCCTGCATCATGAGTGGACCCTGCCAGGTAACTGTCCTGTGTTCAGGACAGACACTTAGTGCTAGGCTTTGAATTAAATTGCCTTTAGCTGTTTATTATCTCATTTGTCACTGGGGCACACAGAGACGGGATGAGGACTCAGAACTAAAACATGGCACACTTTGGGTTGGATGGGGAAATGAGAGCATTGGCATGTTGGCCCATGTGCCACATAAGAGTCTGGAACAGCAGCACCAGAGACAACAATCAAGGCCTTGAATTCAGAGTCTTAGCTTCTCCCCCAGAGACTCCAGTGGCACTGAATGACATGTTCAGACTTCTTCCCATGATGAGAATTAATCTACAAACTTCTTGGGGTTAGGAGACTTGGGTGAGTGATGCAGCCCACTCTGCTCCCAGTAAGAGGAATGGAATTCATCTCTGCATCACTGATGAATCAGTCCCAGGTGTGGCACCTCTATTTGTGGTGACACAGTCCATGAGGGGTTCAGGCATGATGACTCACCACCAGGGTGCATGACACACAGTGGCTCACTGCTGGAAACCGTCTAGACAGCTGAGCCTCTGTCAAAGCATGGGAGGGGGTTGGGCCCTCTGCAGGAGGTCTGAGAATCAGGGGAACACTTGAACCCATGAGAGGAAGACTTGAACCATGAGAGGAAGTACACCTGTGGACCACCTATGGAACACCTAAAGGACAGCTCCTGGAGCAATGAGGTCTCAGTGCTTCCCTTCCTCACCATCACCTGGTCCTTAATAGTATGGCGGGTGTACAGAGGACAGTGGCTGTGAGTAAATTCTAAGAGTGATTCACTGCGCAAAGGACGCAGATGACATCCACATATGCCTGGGAGGCTGTGAAGCACAATTCTCTTCAAGGGCCACCCCACACAGTCAGCACGGCACAGGTGGGCTAAGCAGAGCAGAATTCTCCAGCTGGAAGAGGGCTGCATCTGAGGAACACAGATACAGCACAACTGGTGACCCGTCCAGGCTGCCCTGATCAGCCACTCCTCACAGGAGCTAAACCGGACCTAGGAGCACGGCACAGCTCAGGGGCATATTTCCCAAATCCAAGCTCCAAGTTCTGGCTGTGAAGCCATGGATAGACCAAGACATCTGATTGACTCCTTCCTGAACCAGGGGGCCGCAAAGAATGAACCACTCCCTAGAAATGAGATATAGAGGGGAAGAGATCTGTCTCAGGTGATGCCCTCACCAGCCACCGTCTTTGTTGAGTGAGAGCCTCATGCCTGGCGTAGTGGCCACCAGGGACACGGGCTGGCCATCATTCCATGTTCCCTGCTACAAACTACCCTGCCCTCCTGAAGGCTGGGTGATTCATGGGATTTAATATTGTTCCGAGTTTCCCTCCAGGGAACACTGCAGGAATGCTTTTGGAAAAAAAAAAGAAAAAAAGGCACAGCCATTAAAACTGAGTCTGCAGGCCCAGCCTATAAAAGGTTCTTTATTAACTTACAGCCAAGACTGCCCAACAGCTCCGTGGCTCCTCGGGCCATGGTGAGGGCCGAGAGAGGGCCGAGAGCTAGACTACCTTACCTGTACACCCCGTTCTAGTCACCAGGATAGGGGTTAAGGTTCCTGATGTGACATACATGGCAAGCGGAGGGGCATCCCTGCCCATGTGCTCATCTTTTTGACACACAGGGGCCTGTTAACACTCCCCACGATGGTACTGAAGTCTCCCTTGCTGAGGTGGTTGATAGCAAAACAGAGAATGCTTTGAGACTGTCTGCTTCATCTCTTGCAAAGGCTCTACAACAACCCCACGAAACTGTTCCTGGGGCTCACATCTATCCAGTCTCCTTCCTCATCCACACCTTTGTAATTCTACAGCTGTTGTGGTTGTGTGCATGCACCACCCCTCCCTGATACAGAAGGAAGTTTCTCTCCTCCTCACCAGTGCTGCCACTGCTGTGTTCTGGGTACCCATGAGAGGTTTGCCTCCTCCAGGATTTTGATGTCCTTTCCACCAGCTGCCTGAGTCCAAACCCAGAGATTCTGTTTCTCAGCCCTGCATTTCCATCCCTCCTTTTTAGCTGCTACTGTCTGAAACACCATAATGGGGAATTTTGGGGTCCACACCTAAACTTTGTTCAGTACAAAGGCCCTATCTCCTTCTATTTAAATAGGAGAGCAAAGCTTTGCACAGAACAATTCTTCCACTTAAGTGCAAAGCTCTAGAACTCTCTAGCAGGTACTTGAGAAGGAAGCTCCAGACCTCTGTCTCTGATCCTTGCCACCCAACCTGGGACAGGGGAGCCCTGCTGTGCTGTGGTGTAAGGGTATAATGTTTCTGAAGAGTGAAGACACGTTTTAGGAAGCTTCCCTCCTTCCCTCACACACATAGAAAGTGAGAGAAGATTCAGTAATAGTGAACTTGTGCCCCATGAACTCGCTCCCTGAGGCGTCCCAACGAGCTAAGCTAGCCAGGCCTGTGGAGGTCTCCATGGTCCCTCTCCTCAGCTGCCTATCACCTCTTATTCTGTCCTGACCCCCTGTTCCGTGGCTCTGACTGGCTGAGACCGGTTCCTCTTTCCACAAATCCACTTCAAAGGAACTCACCCACAGGGTCTTAAAAACTAACAAGTAGGCACCTGAGGTGCGTCAGTTGGTTCTAACCCACCTGGAACAAGGGAGAAGGAAGAACACCAAAGACACAAGGAGAATATTAGCCCAACAGACAAAAGGGACCACATAAACCAGAGACTTCATCAGCCTGAGACCAGAAGTAGACGGTGCCCAGCTACCACCTATGATCACCCTTGACAGGAATGCAACAGAGAATTCCCAATGGAGCAGGAGAAAAATGAGGTGCAGAACTCAAATTCTAGTAAAAAGAGCAGGCTTAGGGGTCTGATTGAGACCGGAGGAACCTCAGAAAACATGACCCTCTGGTAATGCAGAACTAAAACCATTCCTAAAGCCAACTCTTCAGGCAAAGAATGGACTGTAAGACATAAAATGATACTGGTGACAAGTGTATTTCTCAGTTCAGGTAGATCCATGAGACTGACGGCAGCTCCTGCTTGGAGAGAGATGGGAAGGCTGAAAGAAAAGGAGATTGTTGAATGGACACAGAAAAATGAGGTAGTAACAAGAATCTGTGGTCACGTTATAGGGACAGCTGCTAGGATCACATGACAATGTGTGTATAAATTTTTGTGTGAGAAACTAACTTGAACAGTAAAATTTCACCTAAAGCACAATAAAAAAAGAAACCCACAGGGAAGTGTTTCCTATGGGTGTGCCTATTTTCCCCAATCAAATGTCACTTTAAAAAATTGTGTTCACTGGCTTTTCTTCTATTTGCCAAGTGGTATATAGAAATTGTAAAACACTTGTAGGTAGTAAAACAATATCGTGAAACAATAAATAGCACAATGAAAACTGAAAATTGCTGGTAAGCCCATCACAAGACAAACATGAGGAACATTTCTTGGGATTGCTATCCAATCTTTCTGAAACCAGCACAAGACAACGTCATAGAATCTCTTGAATGTTGTCAAGCATGGGCTTTAAAAGATACTGAGAACATTCCATCCCTCTGATCTCGGGTGGCGTGTCTGTTCCCTCTCTGTGTGTTCTTGGAGGGAAATGTGCCGTACCCATGAGCTCTGCTCACACAGAAACATGTTTCCAGAATGCGAGAAGATAAATCAACTGCCTAGCTTTTGGAAAATCAAGCAAACGCCCTCAGTGGGTGGGCTGGCCTCCCACTGGACCACATTAAAGGATCTCCAGGATTATGGAGAAAGGCTTGTGGTCAGGAAATTACCATGGGGACATGATGGGCTCTTCAAGGTCCTTGGGAGGCTGGACATGCTGCTGTCCTTTGCCCAAGATCCTGGGTAGTATGCCTTGTGATATCATGAGCCTTGAAGATATCATGCTGAGTGAAATAAATCATTCACGAAAAAGACAAACCCTGCATGATATCACTTATACAAAATAAGCAAATATCTAGAAACCAAAGATCACTAGTAGTTAGCAGAGATAGAAGAAGGGAAGGGGAAATCCTTGTATAGCGAGGCATTGAGTTGATGCTGACAGTGGTGGAATGACTTAGAAAAGGATAGTGGGATGGTTTCAGAACTTGAAGAAGGTAATCAGTGTCACTGAATAGTAAAAGCAGAAATTGCTGAGGTTGCATATGTAGTTATGTGTGTTTTTCACTGGGATCTCTGGAACCAGCTATGAAAGGAGCCATATGCTGCCTGCCCACCTCGCCCCTCTCCCCAGGGCATAGAACTCAAAATTATTATTTGAGATTTGTCTGTCTTCCTCCTGGGATTTAAAACCCCACAATGTCAGGAACTAGGTCACTGGTCTCAAAATTGTATCCTTAGTGCCTGATAGCATTTGATAAAGAATCGTTGAGTAACTGATGCAATAAATAGATGAGTATAGTGTCACTATGAGTCACAACCATTGATGCGACAGCAATGGGCCGGTGGATAGGAGTGACAAGAGGCTCTCTCTGTCCTTTACCCCACCTCCTCTTCACACCTGCCCTCCTCGTCAACACTTTCTCAGCTAGGAAGGAAAAGCAGAGCCAACTCACACAGATACAGGGTTACAAGCCTTGCAGGAGGAAAGGAGGAAAAGCTAAGCTCAAAAGCAACAAGTTAAGATCCTGATGATGTGACAAACAGCACAAAGCCTTGCTAACTGCCACCATCTCTAGTCCATAAGCTCCGGACCCAGACGGCCCCTGGAAGTCACTTCACAGATGCTACCAAGCATCACCTCATCACATTCAGCAGGCAATACCATTTTCTACTTTCCAGAAAAATACAGGTTATTAGATAAGAAGGCTCTAGAATCCCTCCCCCCACCCAACCTCACTTGTCCTTACCTGCCTCTTAGCTGAAAAGATACTCTCTTCTACAGTCTAACCAGGATACTCCAGCCACCTCCTCCCTGGGCTGTATCCATCAATCAGGCAATCAGTCTCTTTCTCCAACCACACACACACAAACATGAGTGCATGTAGCCAAAAAAAAAAAAAATCTATTGATGTCAAATCGATTCCAACTCACAGACATCCTGTAGGGCAGAATAGAACTACCTATTACTGTTTCAAAGGCTATAATCTTTACAGAAACAGACTGCTACATCCTTCTCCCATGGAGCTCTGGTGGGTTCAAGCTGTAGACCTTTGAATCAGCAGCTGAGTGCTTAACTGCTGTACGACCAGGACTTTTTTGTCCACATACGTTGTTGTTAAGTGACGTCAAGTTGGTTCCAATTCATAGCAACCCTGTGTGCAACAGAATGAAAAACTGTATGTTCTCACACCATTCTCACAGTCTTGCTATGTTGAAACCCATTGTTGCAGCCAGTGGATCAATCTGCTTTACTTAGAGTCTTCCTCTTTTTTGTTGACCCTGTACTGTACCAAGCATGATTGGTCCCTCCTGATGACATATTCAAAACATGTCACACACAATCTCACCATATTCATTTCCAGGAAGCACTTTTATATACCCAAACCAAAACTCACTGCTGTCAAGTCAATTCTGACTCACATAAAGGAACATTCTTATATACCCACCTTTAATCTTTCCTCTTTTAGTTTGCAAACACGCTCAAAACTCTCCTGTAAAATGAAATAAAATGCCTAGATATACAAAACTACTTTGCTCAATTCCCTCCTGGGTTATAGAACATCTTCATTTCTGACTTGTGCAAAATATATATATATATATATATTTATTTGTCCTCTCTGTTTTCTTTAAAACCCTAAAACTCACTTGTCTTTGGACTCTTTCCAAGGGGACTTCTGCCCAAATCATTGCAGAAATCACTGTCTCCAAAATAAGTAGGAATTTCCTAATTGCCAAATCCAAATAACCTACATGCTAGATAAATCTCTTTGTAGCACTGATATTATTAACAACCTTCTGGTTTTTAAAACGTTTTCCACCTAGCTTCCAAGACGTCGTGACCTCCTGATTCTCTCTGGATTCTGGACTCTCCACCTGTGCTGTTGGGTCAGGTCCTTCTCCTCTTCTTCCTCCAGTACTGGTATTTCACCACCAGATGGAAGGTTTTTCATCTAGATTTTTGATTCTGAGGCTCTGTTCTCTGACTGAGTCAGCTCAGTCCCAATCAATGTTTACAGGCTGATTGAATGAATAAATGAATGAACTGAATTCACTAAAGAAAATGAGCTAGTGCTCCTAGGGCCCTTTGTAAGGAGAAAGAAAATGACATTTATCCTCAAAGTTTAACTGCATGATGAGTGACAGTGTTCTGATTTTGATTGAGGACATGCTGGTTCTGCGAGCATCTTCAGGGAAAAGCCCTCAGGTAACTCATGGTTTCTGAATGGAGGCCAAGAAGGAGTTTTAAATCTGTGATAAGTGTATAAAAAGTAGGAGCCATCCTTTTTTATTATATATTGCCTCTCCAGTCATTACGAAATCATTTGGTATTCATCGTGATAACACCAATCATTAACGTACTCCTTTGGCATTCTTACGGCTCTCTTATGTACTTCCACAGGAATTCTGTTGTAATTAACCATTAGTTAATGTTAATAGTAATGGATGTTTAAAATAATGTGCTACCAACTAGGGTCACTGACAGCAACAGAATCAATGCATTCAAGTGTCAGAGACACGGGAGTGTTCCCTTCTAGTGTGACAAGTTCTTGGGATGGAGAAGCGAGTGAAAGGCACTGTGCAATCTAAACAAGCCTGATTATCCAAGTCAGGGCCCAAGAATCTTGGCTCTCTCTGTGGGGAAACTTGATTTGAATTTAAAGGTAACTGTGATGAAATGGAAACCCTGGTGGCAAAGTGATTAAGAGCTATGGCTACTAACCAAAAGGTTGGCAGTTCAAATCCACTAGCATCTCCTTGGAAATTCTATGAGGTAGTTCTGCTCTGTCCTATGGGTTTACCATGAGTTGGAATCCACTCAGCAACACATTTTTTTCTTGATTTGTGACAATATGACATTTTTTTATTATGATTGAACGAAAACGTACATTCCTATATAAATTTGCATGCCCACCTATATGCAGCTCCCACTGCTCTCCCTGCCTGGTGACAGCACACTCTTTGTCTCTGCTCCATACGTGTCTTATCCTCCCAACACTCTCCTATCCCCTCCTCTCCACCCACTCCTCTGCCTCCAGTAAGAGGCCAACAGGATGACATTTATAAAACCATAAAGCGCGTACGTGATAGATATGGTCACTCTGTGTCACCAAGTCCAAGCCATTCCTCCATTGTGACCTCCATTATGATTTATGGACAGGAGCAGCGTCAGGGCCAGAGGCCATGCTCCCAGAGGAACTCTGAGGCCCCTGGACCACCAATTGCAGTCTTTTAGTGGAGATCTCAGGGTGCACCCCTTTTTATTCTTGTGTTGCCAGTAAGACTGTGAGCTCCATCACAGATATCACTGGTGGTGGCTGGGCACCATCCAGTTCTTCTGGTCACAAGTCAATGTAGTCACCCACTCTCATGGGGCTCTCTGTCTTCTGGGTTCTCTTCCCCCAGTGTCGTTTTGGTCCTTGGTGATCATCCATTCTTGCTGAGTTGGGACCATTTGTTGTGACAGTATGACATTTGATACATCATTTTTCTTTCAGTTAATATGCAGTTCAACTAGGTCTTAAATTATGTCTTATTTGCTTCATTTGCAAGCTACATTTTTCTGTTAGAGGGCAAACCTGGTTTTCCTAAAATCACCATTCTCGGAAAGGGAGTTAGAGGCAGCTTCACAACAAATTGTATCCTCATCTCAGATTCAAGATATGCAGGATCTATTAAGAACAGTAGCTTGTTAAAGGTGAGTTGCTGAGCTGTGCCTTCCAGTAAAGTCATTTCGAAAGGCAAAATTAAGACCAGTCCTTACTTAAAGGGGTTATTAGGCCTAGGGGCACTTTTGTGAAGTGCTAAGGAAGGGGACACCATTTCCTCTGAAAGGTGGATGATTTCCTTCCCAAAGGCAGCCCTGGTCACTTTAGAAAGCCGGCAATTGCTAGGTTTGGTAGAGCAGACATAAAGTTTTAACTGTCTACTTCAGACCACCAGCTCTGATGCCCACAGTTCTTCACAAGCTGACACACTGTGAGGAAGAGGAAAAGGTCATGTAGAGGGAAGTCCTCAACAGTGTGGCTACCTGAGTCATCGGGTTCCTGAGCAGCTTGGGCCATAGAGGCCTGGCTGCTTGTGCAGACCACCCTAGATCTTACCTAAGCTCAGGATAGGAGGAGTCTTTACATTCTCAGAGTCCTCCTGAAACCAAGAGGGCCCCCAAACACCTTTCTTGTCTGTGTGGAATGCGTTATAAGTGTGCACAGCAGTGAAAGGGCTCATCTGTGAAGTAACTAACTGATCTTTACTGTATTGTCATATGTAAGGCGAGTGCAGATGACGGACACATGCTATCCTTCCCTCCCATGATCAGATAGCTTGTTGACTTCTGGGGGTGCACTTGGTAGAAAGAGGGCTGGCGAGATATCGGGGATCAGAGAGGGAGGAAGTAAACAGCCCTCAATGGTCCAGGAGCCTAAGAAGCACAAAGTGACACATTGCAGGTGGACATGGATGTCTTTTGACACAGAAGTATGCAGACGTGCTCATGTGGCTGGGATCCCAGGGCCCAGCTGCTCCCAAGACAGCACTATGAGGACACTATGGGGTGGACAGGCATGGTGACGACAGGACCCACCAAGTTATAAGCATACTCAGCACCCATCCACCTAGGACAATAAGCATGGTGTCAGTGGACAGGTGAGTGATAGGACTGCATAGAAGAGCTGGTTACTGGTGTCCTGGCCCCACCTGTCCGCATCTCCATCCTCACATGAGCCTGTCTGTCCTCTCTGAATATACTCCACAGGCCTTCCTTTAGTGGAATCCACTGGATTCGGATCAGTTCTTCTCAGCCACAACAGTAACTTAGGGTCCCAGAGCTGCAAAGGGTCCTGGGCACTGTCCCATTAACCATCTGATGTTGTTGATGCAGATGGGAATGCTCAGAGTGAGAAAAAGGTACTATCGGCTCTGCACATACATCTGCCCTGGTGTGGTTCCATAGGGATTGTTTTCCATGAGTCCCCTCTCCTCTTGAGGTCCTCTATTTCTCACATGTAAGGCAGCTTCTGAATACGCAAAGTGGGAATACTGCCTACGATGTGTGTTCCAACATGTTGACGTAAGAGCCAAGGTGACAGAGAATGAAAGTGCTTTGGAGCTGAGGACACTGCACAGGAGGGGGCTTCACTGGGATGCACTGGACTTCCATGTATCCATGCCACCTCCCATACCCACCCGCAACATCCGAGTCAGTGAAGCAGGGCTCTGAACACCAATCCGCTGCGCCTCCCTGCACTTCCTTGAATCAGCTCCATTGACAACTTAGTGTTGTCCAGCTGCCTCCAGGGGCCCCTCCTGTGCGCTGACCCCCGCGGTCTTATTCCTGCAAGGTCAAGAGTACAGACTCCACTCAACTCTTGGTACGAGTACCATCATAGCAACAGTAGCAAGGGCATGAAACTCTACCCAGCAAATGTCGCTTTAGGTCATATACAGTGAAAAATGTCACACAAACTAGCCAACTTAGTCACTGAAAGGCTGATGCTTGCCTCCACCACATCAAGTCTATAAAAATCACAGAGTAGAAATCTTTAATGATTCTGAAAGGTCAGGCTTCAGATTATATATTTAACCTAAATTTGAAGTATATTCTATCAAGAGTTATGCTATATGTCTAAACACCTGCTGCTTCCATTTTTCAAGGCACACAGAGGCATCCCAGGCTAACAGACACAGACATAAACCAGTTCAGTTACAGTACTGGCTACCTTTATATTCAGAAGCTTCTTTTGAAAATTGGATATTCCAGTATCTGTCAGAAGACAGATGATTCTTCCATGGCAAATAGTAGTAGTATGAAAAGGGACTGCCTTCACCTACCTCAATTACTAACTGGGAATGAGAAGACAGTGATACTATAATTTCTGAGAAAATCGTCCTTCTTTTCTGCCTCCCTCTTTACCTCTTTCTCTCCTTCCCTCCCTGCTTTTTAGACAGAAGTCTGTTACACGCAGGTCCAAGAGGCAGGAAGGCAGTGTCCAGCAGTGGCTGAGGGTTCAGAGTGGATGGCAGGTGGGTGGAGTGATTTGCAGGTCCAAGGAATAGCTCCAAAGGGGAACGCACACATCTTAAACATTGGTGCTAAGGAAGATCAGAGTTCTGACTGCCAGATGATGAAGTCAAAGACATGGAAAGGAAGGAGTCTTTAAAGAACTCTGTGGTAATGAATTTAAATTAGAGTTATTGGTACATCCTCATGGTTTTAGGTCAGTCAGTCAGTCAATTAGTTGGTTGACTGATCGATCAATAGTACACAGATGATAATGATACAGTATGTAAATAATGATAAATAAATGAAAGACAATAGAGGACAAGAAACAGATGACAGACAGTACTTAGATGATAGGTAGATAGCCGAGAGATAGTTGGAAAGTATTGTATTTTTACACAAATAACACACATCTTTTGCACTTGTTTGTTAGCTGTGCCCTCCAACCTCTTCATCCCCTTGAGATATTTTCATAAATGTACTATGCTATTCTTTTTACTACAGTATATGGAAGAGCACTGGTATTGGTTTGTTAGGGTGCCTTGTGGGGGGAAAGACATGACTGGCAAACAAATGAAGGTGCATATTATTTGTATAAAATATAGTAAAGAAATATAAATATGGATATATATACACCTGTATGATGCATATGTATGTCTATATCTACAGATATATATTTTCTAGCTTTGAGGACCCGCAAACATCAATTCTATAGTAGCAACAAGCACATCTATCCCCAGTTCTTGATTTCTAAATATGAATCTCCATTAAAAGAATAAAAGTTCCTTGGAGAAACGGCTAATATCAGACTGGGGTAGGAAGTGAGCAATATGTTTTTGTGCTAGTAGAAAAGTGTCTCATCAATGATAAGCTCATGTCACAGGGACATAGAAGTAAACTCAGAGACGTTCCTACTGGCCCAAACCAGGACAATTTAGAATCAATATAAAGAATGACAGTAAACAGGTGTAATCCATCATGTAAAATGGTAAAGTGTGCAAACTGATAAATTTCTATTTTTATTTGAGTGAAAGACTTCTTCCTAATTAAAAAAAAAAAAAGCTGAAAATGTAGTAGCAATGATAAATCTAGAAACTTATCATTTGGTAAATCATCGTGACAATAATTCATGTAAAAACTCATAGAGACACTAACACTAGTGGGTGGAAGATTGAGGAAGGAGGGGCTTTTCACATGCTCTCCATCCCCACACCAACTCTTGGCAATTCCAAGGGGAGGGGGTACTTGACAGAAGTTAGCTCCTCAGCAATGGGGTAAGTCTGCATCACATTCCCTCTGAAAGGATCAAGAGAAGAACATAGTATCATCACCTCTGTGATATCACGGTGAAATGTATGAGGTGTAGGTCCACTCAAAAGAAAACATCAGACATACCGAAGTTGAGGGCCAATCTGCAAGATTTCCACTCATGGTCTTCGAAAATGTCAGGGTCGTAAAGGCAAAGGAAACTGTACCAGATCATAGGCTATCAGACAGACAAGACAGCAGGTGGGACCACCACCCTGGGCTGGATCCATTGGACATTATTGGACAACTGATGAAATTTTCAAGAGACTTCTGGGTAATGGGTCTGTGGGTATTAGTGCACTATTCTTGCAATGTTTCTGTAAGTCTGAAATTATTTTTAAATAAATAAGAAATAATCCCTACAGGAAAGGCAGAAGTCCACAAAAGGACTGTCTCATACAGTAAGGATTTCTCAGTATCTGTTCCCATTCATAGACTCATAGACATCCATGAGACAGGTAAGACTGCTCTGTAGGGTTTTCTAGACTGTACTCTGTACAGGAGCAGATCACTAAGTCTTTCTCCCATGGATCTGATGGGTGGGTTTGAACCACCAACCCTTAGGTTAGCACCTCAGCACTTAATCATAATATCACCAGAGCTCCTTGTTTCAGTCTTTATTGGGCACAAAATGTTAAGAAAAATGCTTCTTTTCATGATTACTTAATGTAATTATGACTTTGTTCCTTCCAGGCCCGTCATTACAAGGTACAAGAGGCATTCCATGTAACCTGAATCATTGATCCCATTTGGCCTTGAAACACCCTCATTGGTTTTACCTCAATAAATCAATAATTAAGGGACAACAAGAGTAGTGTAGGTTCAAAAATAATTTATTTACAAGTGTTGCATTGGCTGATGGAATAATAAAGCCATCCAAAGAAAGTATTTGAGTCTTTCCTCTTTTGTATTTGAAAATGTTGATATGGTATTCTAAGACATTTGGATTAAAACCATTTTAGAAATAGAGAACTTAAAACCAAAGTGGAGTTTTTTTTTTTCCCTAAGCAAGTAGAATACACTCCTGCTCACCTCCACTTTACAACTTACATGAGAAGAGAATAAAACCTTACAAGGTGGTAGGTATTCTATCCTTCCAACAACAGAGCACCTGGCAAGGTCTGTAAAACTTTTTTCATATGTGGTTTTGCCTGGTAGACGTCATTCAGTGGAATACAGAGCACGTACGAGGACTGCCAGTTAAGTTTGTGAACTCATCCTAGAAAAAGTGCTATGTACCTCGTTGCTAAATATCACTACAGTCAACTTTGAAGTACTCCCCTTGGAAAGCTATACACCAACACGAGTGCCTAGTCCATCCTTCAAAGCAATTTTGGAGTTCTTTTTCTGGAATGGCCATCAGAGCTGTTGATGTATTACCCTTGTTGTCCTGAATGGCACCAAAATGTTTTCCTTTCAATATTTCCTTTATCTTAGGGTAAAGACAAAAGTCACTGAGAGCTAGATCTGGTGAGTAGGGAGGGTGTTCCTGTACAGTTATTTATTTACTGGCTAAAAACTCCCTCACAGACAACTACACAATTAAGTTTGCAAACTTGCCACCGTGCCAGTGTGCAACGGCCATTCCAGAAAGAGTTCTAAAATTCCTTTAAAGGGTGGACTAGGCGCTCGCATCCGTGAATAGCTTCCCAAGGGGAATATCTCAAAGGTGACCAAAGTAATAGTTAACGGTGAGGTATGCAGCCCTTAAAACAATTAGTTCATGAACTTAATTGCCAGACCTTGTCAGCCTGGTGTTAAAGCTCACTGTATATAGGAAATTGTGTTGCTGTTGTATTGTTGGGTACCATCAGCATGGATGCAACGCTGAAAGCTGTCACTCCTCTGTGCCAAGAAATTTGGAAGGCAGTTTCCAAGCCAACTGACTGGAAGAGATCCAAACATGTGCCCATTCCAAAGAAACAAGATCCAGCAAAATGTAGAAATTATCCAACAATATTATTAATATCATATGTAAGCAAAGTTTTTCAGAAGATGATTCAAAAATAGTCGCAATAATACATCAACAAAGAACTGCCAGAGATTCAAGTTGGATTCAGAAGAGGATGTAGAAGGAGGGCTATCGTTGCTGATGTCAGATGAGTCTTCACTGAAAACAGAGAATACCAGAAAGATGTCTACCTGCCTATTATGAACAACACAAAGGCATTCAACTGTGTGGATCATAATAAACTATGGATAGTGTTGCAAAGAATGGGAATTCCAAAACACATAATTGTGCAAGGTATACCTCCCTGTTATACCTCAATAGCTCCATTCACAGCATGTGATTAAATGTCATAAAACTACATTTCCTAAAAGACCCCTCTCTCCTCAAAAGTGGCCAGTGGCATAGCAATATCACTGCTACCTGGGAACTCTTTAGAAACACAGAGACCTACTAATTGTTTGCAGAGACCTCTGAGTAGCTAGTGAGCAAAGGAAAGTTTGAGAGGTACTGCTCTATCCCAAATTAGGAAAGTTTGCTCTACTAAAATTTAAAAATAAGAAGGAAAGTTTGTATCCCACATATTGCTGAGAATTTTCTTCAGATCATTGAACAAACTAAAGAAGAGCAGGAAAATTTCATCTTTTTCCAGAAAGAGTAGGTTATGGCTTCTTAGAAATGCTTTTGTGATTGATTATTGTTGTTAGTTGCTGTCAACTTGGCTCCAACTCATGGTCCTATGTGTAACAGAATGAAACATTGCCAGGTCCTGTGCCACTGCCGTGATCTTTTATATGTTGAGGCCATTATTAGGGATATTGTGTCAATCCACCTCATGAAGGGTTTTTCTTGTTTCTGCTGAGTCTGTACCAAACACTGGACTGATCGGAGATGGATTAAGCATTCTGACCATTCTAGCTGCTTCCACAAATTGATTCTGAGAGCCGTCTTGGATATTTGAGATGGATACAGCTCCTAACTGATTTCTGCTCCTCTCCTGTAGAAGAAAACACTGTCCTTTAATGGAACCCAGCTAGTGCTAATGTGGAAAGCTAGGGAAGCTTCCCAGGTAGTCAGGAAGCCTCTGCTGATGGTAAAGATTCCTTACCTCAGTACAAAGAATTAACTGCAAATACTCTGCCTTTCTCTTATGACTGAATTTTGTTTGCCCCCAAAGATACAGCCAACTCCTAACCCCAGGACCTGCAAACGTGTCCTTGTTTGGAAACAGGGTCTTTGTAGAGATAACTAGTTAACATGAGGTCATACTGAGTTTGAATCCAACATGAGTTGTGTCTTTATAAGGAGCTGAGACAGGACACAGACACCAGAGGAGACAGGGAGAGGGCCATGTGAAGACAGAGGCAGAGGATAGATTGAAACATCTACAAGTACTGGAACACCAAGGATTGCCAGAAATCAAGAGAAGCTAGGAAAAGGCAAAGAAGGATCTGCCCCCAGAGCTTTCAGAAAGAGGTGGCCCTGCTAACTCCCTGGATTTGACTTCTCATCTCTGGGACCATGAAAGAATAAACTCCTGTTGTTAAATTTACCAAGTTTGTGGTTCTTTGTTACAACAACCCTAAGAAACGAACACAAGTCCACCCTTATTCCTGGCCCTTTCAGTTAGAAAACTGGCTGAGGTTAGAGTCAGAGGTAAGTGGATTGGTTATATAAATAAGCTTTTTCCTTCACTTCAGACCTAGATGCTCGCAGAAATGGACCCCAGTAATCAGAAGACGACAACACACATCACACCCCAGCACAGCCACCTTCAGCAGACAATGCCCCAGAAAAAATGTGGTATCGAGCCCCTAAGAAACAATCATAGTGTGTGGCATTGCACCATTCTCTAAGGCACAATCTCTCTATCTAAATGTACAGCCTGCTGTACTTACAACCCATTCTGAAAATTAATCTTCATCACTGCTCTTCAAGTAGCATCTGCAGATGTTTGGCAGGGAAGGAAAATTTATCTTTTCTTCCTACAGATTTCGTAAGAAAGTAACTATCACACAAACTATCACATCCCCTACCCCCAGCCCAGCTCTCTGATTGTGATGACTATTTTTTTATTCACAAAGCACGTCCTCTGAAATAATGAGTTTTTTGGTAAAACAAGCCCCATGGTAGCTTAATGAATTAATTCACTGGCAGAGAGTACTCAAATAAAACCCCAGGTCTGTTGCCATCAAGTCGATTCTGACTCATAGAGACCCTATAAGACAGAATCAGACAGCTCCACAGGGTTTCCGAGGCTATACATCTTTATAGGAGCAGACTGCCGCATCTTTCTCCAGCCGAGTGGCTGCTGAGTTCGAATCACTGAACTTCTGATTAACAGGTGAGCCCTTTAATCACCGTGCCACCAGGGCTCCTACTCAAATGAAAAGATACAAGAAGTATGAGAGTAAGCATGATGCCATCCTGCCAGGCTCAGTGAGATCTGTGGGGCCTAACTGCTAAAAAACACAGGAACGGATGTCTGTACTGTGTGAACATGACACTTCTATGACCACATCTAAGTGTGAGATCAGACACAAGCAACTAGGGCCCCAGCTACATTGCCTTCTGTTGCTATTATGAGGTGCACAGCTCATTTCTAAGTAAAGAGAAAGCCCTCTTATTGTGTGGAGACTCACTCATACAAGCTAAGATGCCTCACTGTGTGCCTGCTAACAATGCCTGGTAATCACCCCCTTGTAGCAGGCAGCATTAGACGTCTGGGCAGACTCCAGAGATGAGAGTTTAGGACCATCTCAGACATAGAGAAAGACATCATTTTCTTCCTCAAGAGCTAGATGGAGAAGAGTCAAACTGTATCTCATGGTCATAAATCCCCAATTCCAGCCACTGCCAAGTTTTCCTTATCCTTAGCTCTGTGCCCTTTGAACTTATTTATTTCATTAATAAATAAATAAATAACCTCCCTCCTGATGTGCGCTTGGGTTGGTGGCTTCCTCAAAGCCCCTGTAGATTGGCCAAGCCATCAAATGTTAGGATAAGGTACAGAGGTGAAGCTCTGCCTTCGCTCACCTGGCCCTTGTTTAAGAACTAGCTGCAGTTAGATCCAGAAGTGGCAGCCGGGTAATAGATGATTCCTTCCGGTTGCTCTCACAATGGAAGACTCAGGCCTAAAACCTGCCTCCTTCCCAATACTGCTTATTTTTCTCCAGTTATAAATACACAAAAGTGTACAGAGGCTACATTCTAAAGTTGGTAGGCAACAGCACTCCAGATAGGTTAAGGTGACACCAAGGGCATGAATTACTGGCAGTGTCCTGGGGTCCTCTCCCGATGGCCCCACCCGCAGGAGCTTCCTCCTTGATTGCAGGTGAGCCCTGGGTCAGTCAGAGCTGCACTGTGTGCTGAGCTCAGCTGCTGTTGGTAGTAGTAACCAGGACACGGCCAATGACCAAGTGCCGTGAGTGCAATCAGGGCATAAGAAGGGGGCAGCTACCACCCCAGTGAAGGATTCACAGCTTTCACCTGCCACCTTGGGTTGAGCCACCCCTAACGACAGCAGCTGTCCAGAGCAGCAGAGGCCGAACACACCACACCTGTTTGCAATATGCTTCATTATCATCAATATCCTTGTAGTTGTTAAGTGAGGAACACAGATCAAGCACGGTTGCACTGGGGAGAGTGCTCCTTCCCTTTAATACTGGGTCTCCCACAGTTATTTGGGGTGATTAGAAGCCAAGAGCCACAGTAGGGACTTCCCTAGAGAAAGTTCTGTGATCTCAAATACTCAGAGTCATTCATTCATTCTAAGAATGTGCTGCCAGACGTTGGTTTTAATTCCAATGCTTCCTCATTGCTGTGTTGAAAGTCGTGCCTGTTGGCTGGTTGGCCAGATAGATGGTTTTGCATTTAATTGTTCTTCCTCTTTACCCGGATCACCTCCTTGAGAGGGAAACAAAGGCCCAGGTGAGCAGACACACTGACAGGAGGGTGTGTCGTGGAGCAGTAGCTGTGTGTGCTGGGTTTCTTGTCACCTCACTGCCTCGTCTACACATTTGGCTCTTTTCTTGCACACCTCAGGTCATAGTGTATGGCACCAAGTCAGACACATCACCAGCCAATTGTTTAGCCTCTGACATCCATCACCCTAAAAGTGAAAGGTGTAGCCATGGCAACTCAAAGTTGTTGGCTAACATAGCATTTTCTCAGAATTTCTGGGAGTTTGCTTATTGCAGAGACAAGAATGAACAACACATAGTAGTCATCAGAAAGGCCAGAATTGACTCACCGGTACTCTCCAGAGATTACAGCCCAGGTTGAGACAAGGAGGGAGTCACAGGAAGCTGACCTGCTCTTTATGGTACCCAGCAATGGGCTGAGGACGAGGGCTCCATAGTAACCCTCCCATTTAAACACCAACTCCATGGCATGTTTCTGTGAACAAGCTGGATCAACTGTTGAAACACCAAATGGATACTGACAAAAAGGAAAATAAAAAGCCCCTGTGACTTTGAGTCGATTGTGACTCATAGCAACTCTATAGGACAGAGTAGACCTGCTCCACAGGGTTCCCAAGTAACAACTAGATGACTCAAACTGCCAACACTTTGGTTAGATTGAGCTCTTAGTCACTGCACCATCAGGGGGCTTTTCTCCACTGGGAGCTGAAATAATCCTAGATGCAACACCCCTCCCTTCCTCTCCACGAGTTTCTGTGTCTTCTGTCTCTGTAGGATGTGTGTCTCAGTAAAGGAAGTAGAAACAGGGGTAACCTGGACAGTGTTGACTTCTCGTGTCTACAAAGTGACACAAAGGTGTCACTGTGTACATTAGTTTCTAAGAGCTGCCATAATAAAATATTACAAACTAAGCAGCTCCTCAAAACAGGAATTTATTGTCTCAGCCTTCTGAAGGAGAGATGTTCTAATTCAGGGTATCAGCAGGGCCATGCTTTACTATAGGTTCTAGGGAAGACTCCTACTTTGTCCCTCCCAGCATCTGGTGGCTGGAAGCACTCCATGGGGCTTGTGGCAATATCATTCCAGTCTCTGCCTCTTTCTTCACATGGTCATTGTCATGTATTGAATTCTGTTCCCCTAAAAATATGTGTAGCCTTTTGGCTAGGCCATGATTCCAGGTGTGACATGATGGTCCTCCATGCTGTAAACACCACCTCTGTGATGTGAATGAAGGAAGGTGGGCAGTCGTTGTGTTAGTGAGCCAGGACTCAATGTAAAAGGTTGTATCAAGTGTTGGGACAATATCTTGGACTGCAAAGGAAAGGAAAGCAAGCAGAGAGTTGGGGACCTCAGACTACCAAGAAGCGGTGTCAGGGGCAGAGTGCATCCTTCGGTAAGGACCCAGGGCCCCTGTGCCTCAGAAGCTCCCGTTCCAGGGGAAGATTGAAAACAAGGACCTTCCTCCAGAGCCAACAAAGAAAGCCTTCCCCTGGAGCTGATGCCCTGAATTTGGACTTCCAGTCTATGGGACTGTGACAAAATAAAATTTATCTTTTTTAAAGCCATCCACTTGTGGTATTTCTGTTAGAGCAGCACAAGATGACTAAGACAGTCATCCTCCCTCTGTGTCTGTACCTCCCCTCTTTTCATAAGAACACTTCTCGGATGGGCTTAGGACTCTCCCTAGTCCAGTGTGACCTCACGTTAACCGACAGTGTCTTCAAAGACACTGTTTCTGAACAAAATCACATCGCATGCGGACAGGGGCTACAGCTTCAACACTTCTTTTGGGCAAAACAGTTCACTCCATAGCAGCATTGATTCTCTGTCTCCATTAACAAATCCAGCAACGAGCTGGGGAAGCCATCCTTATAACGGCAACACGGCAGTTGCTAAAGGCAAAGACCAGGTAGCAGTGGGATGCGGTATTCTAGCCGCAAAAATAAACCCAGCTGACAAATAGTTTAAAATGATTGATTTAAACTTTTTCCCCTCTTTGTAGCAAGAGGGAAGGTCTTCAAAGTCTCCAGTCAAAATGGTTCATGAATAGGTAATCACAACAACCCGAACCGTCTTTTGATCTCCTGACAGATTGCAGTGCACGTGAATTCCACGTGATTGATGGCTGTTGACTGACAATGGGCTTTATGGAATAATGAGCACAGTCCCAGACGGCAAACTGCTGAATGCACAACGAAACACCCTCCCCAAGAGATGTAAGCCAGAAGTGATGGAGGGTCCTGTCGCTCAGAACTACCCCCAAACCAATCCACAACTCGAGCCAGTCAGAGGATGCCGTGATCCCATTAGCCATGGAGCTGCAGAGAACATTTTCCTTCTTCTTCTTGAAATAGTCTCTTTGCAGTCATAGGCACAGAGCTGCCCTCAAAGCCCAGCCTTCAAGGAGAAAACACTGTGGCATTGTAGAGGGTGATTTTGTCACAGGAAGGGAGTACTCTTGGTTCTTTCACTGCAGTTAGGTCCAGGAAATACAACATGCATTCAAATCACACTAAATTATGTGCTCGGGAAAATACTTAGAACCATCAATAACCCCAGTGAAAAATAAAACTATGTACTTCTGAGACCCCAAAGTTAGCAGAAGAAAAATACATGCTGTGGAATAAAGCTTGACTTTCATGCTCTTCAAAACAGAAAGTGGATGAAAGTCTGGCATCCGTTGATTCAAAGGTTACTCGGGAGTCAAATCTGATTTAGTTGACACACAATGCTATTTTTGTCATATCTTGGGATCCAGCTGAGCACAGGCAGGTAACTGAACAGGACGGGGCATGGTGAGAGGGGCTGGCCCAGAATTTAGCTGATCCCATGGGTGAGCAGCAGGTACCTGGGGCAGACAGACATAGCTGTAGGGGCCAGAAGTCTGGTCTGATCACAGCTCATGGCACGCCAAAGGCATGGCCATCAACACCAGGGTAATGAAGACAGCAATCATTCTCATACACGAGGCAAGCTAAAGAGCTCAAGCACAAGCTGCAGAGTACCCTAAACCTTGAGCACAGTACCACGACAGGGACTGCCCCTAGAAGCAGGGTGCTGAGGCCCAAGGAGACAGAGCACATGGGAATGCAATGGCCCTTTCCTTGCTCTTCCCCCAAACTGCCAGCCCATCTCATCTTGCTTACCTTGTATTTTCATTGTAGTTGTCATCTCTAGTGTGCTACGTGTGGAGTCAACCCACTCAGCTGTTAACTGAAAGGTTAGAAGTTTGAGTCCACACAGAGATTGCATGTATAAATAGCCTGTGGATCTGCTTCAAAAAACTTGCCAAAAGCCAAGTGCCGTTGAGTCGGATTCGACTCATGAGTCGGATCCAAAAACTTAACCACTTAAAATCCTGTGGCGCACAGTTCTTCTCTAACACAAATGGGGTCGCCACAAGTTGGAGTCAACTCTACTGGAACTAGCTTGGTTTACTGATTTTGGTGTGCTATGTAACTGAGTTATTTTTACTTAAATTGTCTATTTACAAATATAGTCACCTTAAAGGCAGAAATTTTCACCTGAACTGTGCCGGAGGCATAGTAGTTACTCAACAATAAATACACTGAATGAATTGATCAATCTTTTCTGGTAGTATTTGGCATATAACATTTCCCACAAGATACTGGAAATTCATCCCACAACAAAACTATTGAATGTCTGCTATGTGCAAGACGCTGTTCTAGGACACAGCAAGTGGAACTATCCCTAAGAGCACCATCAGATTATTTCTACAAATTGTCACTGCCAATACATTCCTGCTACACCAAGAGAGGATGCCCAGTCAGCCAGTCTCAGAGACCCTTCCTCTTTGGGCCAGGGATGAGGAGAGAGCAGATCAGACTCCAGAAGTTTCTATGTGTCTAAAGTTAAGCTTATTATCTAAGGTAGCAGTACATGAAATTACAGGACAGAGAGGGCCTCCTGGAGCTGAAATCCAAATTGGACACCAAGGCCAATGGCTGGCTGTATGTCACGAGTCAAGACAAAAGGTCAAAGCAAAGGTTGGAGGCATATGGGCTGAGGAAAGAGAATTTGAGATAGCATGGGGGATTCCATGTATGAGGTCCAACATAGAAGTCTGCAAACTTGTTTCAGTGCTACATAACTCATTACAGAATACCACTATGATCATCTTTGGAGTACTCCTCTTGGGAAGCTATCCAGTACCAGCATCTAGTCCACCCTTCAAAGCGGTTTTGGAACTCTTTCTGGAATAGCCATTGCACATAGTGGCACGGTGAAAAGTTCACTGACTTAATTGTATAGTTGTCTGTAAGGTAGTTTTTAGCCAGTAAACAAAAACCACACTGTAGCTTTCTAATAGAGATGCTGAAAAATAATGAGACCGGAACTCTGAAGCATTTCAGTCTTGAGGGTAGGAGCCATGCCTTTGTCATATGCTGAATTGTATTTAATCAATATTTATTCCAGCATTATTAGCTGTAAGAACAATAACAGAAAAAAAAGTGTCATGTAAATATAAGGTCTTATTAGAGCTAGCAAATTGGATGCATATGCTGATTAATTTGAAATCTGTTTGGGTATGCTAAGAGCTGGATTGCCAAGTTTTTGGATCTCAGTTTGAACTGGTGACTTTGAGAATTGATGCTGAGGGCACGAGACAGTGCTAATTAGTGCATGAGCTCTTCACATCTGAGAATCTGGGAACGTGTCCTTCTCAGGTCAAAAGTGAAAATGAGCTTGGTTCTTTCACTCTGATCCCTGCTGACGTGGCCTACACTACGGAACCGTCCTGTTATTTGGCACCGCCACCAGCCCGTGTCAGGACGGTGGCAGATCCAGGCCACACTGCAGCAGGTAGGAATGACTGGAGCAGGTCCTCACAGGCATAAATAGTACAAGCAACTGCTCCAGCCCTCTGATGTCCTGTGCAGTAAATTCATGTGGACCAATTTCAAGAAAACAAAAAGAGAAGGATAAGTGACACGTAGCCAAGCTACAAGACGGTGTCATCTACTTTACTTCACTACGAGTGCTACTGTTTCATCGAGTGCCCCAGAATTCCGAACTGCATAAGCATATAAAATGACGGGGTACAACACAATGCAGACTGCACTGAGAAGTACTCGTGACCTCACGTATCACTTTAACTGGCATACACTCAGGGTGTATTCGGGAGGTTCGGCAGATATCACTCATCATTCCAACACAGGGTTCTGGAGATGGAATTCAGCTGCAGGGACAGTTCTAGTACTGGGCTTGGGTATAACCCAGCAGATAGGTCATAAGGGGGGACTACTGGCTACCGCAGAGTCCCTGGGTGGCACCAACAGAAAAGCACTCAAGTACTAGCCAAAGCTTGGAGGTTTGAATCCACCCAGAGACATCTCAGAAGAAAGACCTCACAATTTGCTTTTGAAAAGTCAGCCACTGGGAACGCTACGGATACAGTGCTACTCTCATAGCCTAAGGTTGCTGGAGTCAATGGTCACTCGGTGGCAACTGGTTTGGTTTTTGTTTCGCTGTTTTTAATTGGTTCTCACATCCAGTCATCCATTCGCTCACTCATCAAATGTGTTGAAGACTGCCCTGGGAAGTCATCAAATTCCAGGATATGAAGCAGGACTTCCCGTGGGCTGGCATCAACACACACAGACCGTGGCAGGACGTGAGGTGCCCCTCAGCCCTGCAAAGGCAGCTAGGTGGGAGGTCACATGTGCCACAGGTACCAAATGCCACTGAAGTGGGAGGGCACATGCTAGGATGTTGGACAGAGAAGCCAGACTGGCCGAGTCTGAACTCTCAGAACCGTCATTATTCTCCAGCATGTGAGAGGAACCCCTGGGACAATCTGCTACCAAGTTAAGCGTTTGGCTCACAGCAGCTTTAAATGCGACACAATTCAGTGACAGTTACTCAGGCCAAGACTGAGCTCCACAGAAGCAGAAAACATTAAATGCTGCATCGTTGGATCTTCTGACATCATAGAAAACCACCAGATATCGGGGAGACATACAGAAGACAAAAGATTAGGACAAACACCCGTAGTCTTACGTATAGAGCATAGGACCAGGAAACATTTTATTCATACCTGGTACAGACAAGGAAACTCCGGTTGTATAGTGGATTAAATGCTACAGCTGCTAACCAAAAAGTCAGTAGTTTGAATCGACCAGGTACTCCTTAGAAATTCAATAAGGCAGTTCTGCTCTTCCTTACAGAGTCTCTGTGAGTCAGAAACAGACTTGACAGCAACAGGTTTTTATGGGTACAGACAAACTAAGTGAAGAAAAAAGCACATCCACAGCAAGGCTGGCCAATACACTATCTGCGCTGAACTACACATTGGCGATTCACGGAGTTTCATTTATTCAAGAACTGCCACCAGGCCCTGCAGTGAACAACTACCATTGTGCAGCCCTCATCTTCCGGCTGTAGGCCTTTAAAGCCCTGGCAGCTCAGAGCATCACGGACATTGGTGTCTGGTTCTGCATTTGCTATAACCAAATGGGCTTGGGTTCCTCAGACCCTGTGACCACTCCTCCAACGCAGCAGTTCCTGAGAAGACTCTGGGGTCCTTCTCACCCGACCTTCTGGGCGTTGACATCCCTGAGAATTATCAACTGGCTTTAGCGGGCACTTAATGACTTCATCAGTGACATTTAACACTTCCAAAGGTCACTGGAGAAGGAAGAGCAGGTGACACATCTCTTTGCAGCGGGTGCTGGGCGGGCAGCTACCCGGGGTCACTACGCTGTCGGGGTGCCTCTAACTGATAGGATGAACACCAAGGGCCGGCGGTTCCTGGGAGGATAGGCCCCGCACTGTCTGCAGAGGGATGCCTCACTGCATCACCCCAGAGTGATAATTCCATCTCCTGTCTTTCACATTTCATAGCAAATTTGCCATTTAATCTTCAAGACAGAGTTACTTATTCTCCATCTGCCTCTCAGGCGCAGGACAGTCTAGTGCCACTCATGCAGGCCATGGCACGGGCCATCACCCTCCCCAATCAGGTCTTCTTTTTCATTAGCGCCCACTCTTCCCGAGGTGGCCTCTTTACAGATGGCTGATCAGCCATCAACACCAGTTTGTCTCAATCAGAAAAGCACCTGTAACTTCTCATTTAAAAACTGTACCTCGAGAAACACATTAGTGGAAGGCATGCCAAACAAAGGTGTTTCTTTCTCTCTTTTCTTTTCTTTTTTTTTTTTTTTTTTTTTTTTGCCTTATAAAAAAATGGCAGCTGAACTCTTTGCTAAAAAAAAGTGAAAATTCCATAATTCTGCATAGCACTCCACAGACCTCAGCACAGACTTACGCCTACCCTAATTACTGATATCTATAGTGGCCCCTTTGAATTAAGGTGGGAATTAATCAATCGTAGTAGCACAGTGGAAACTTTGGTGGCATAGTGGTAAGTTCTGTCTTTGTTTGCATCCTACAGGAGCTCCTTGGAAACTCTGTGGAGCAGTTCTGCTCTGTCCTATAGTGTTGCTATGAGTCAGAATCGACTCGATGGCAGTGGTTTGGGTTTTTTTCTTTTTTTTGAGAGAGAGAAAATTTTTAATGAAGACATAACAAAACTCCTGACATCAGTCCTTCTTAAAAAGAAGAAGGGAGGAATGAAGAGAAGAGAGAGGGAGAGTGAGGAATGCTGAAAAGTCTGCCAGATTAGATACTGGGAGATGCCTAGAAGATTCCAGAGCCTCTGCTTAGCCACGCGGGCCGGCAGGGTTATACCCTATGACCCTGCCTGGCAGAGGTTAATCACATACACTTTTTCAGAGGCAGCTAAATCTACACCAGAAATGCTAACTTTAATAACAAGGGACTCAAAAAACGATTTTCTTATCTCGCTCATCCTTCTTGTATTTCACTTGGGCAAGTGTAACATGGGACACATGTACTCAGAAATCGCATTTGTCACTATGGGAAGCGGACAACTTACTAGTCACTTCTGGGTGAGAAGTGAAACCACTTATTTAAAGGAGGTTTGAAAATTTATCATTGCAGACAGAAAGCAGGGCCTCCTTAATTGACAAGTGGGCTCTTTGTTTATTCGTTATTTATACCACAGAAACTGGTGATGTTCCTTAATTCCATTCCATACAGAAGCAGGTAAATTGACAGAGTGGCAGATGGAAGCCCCATGGCATAGTGGTTAAGTGCCCAGCTGACAACAGAAAAGTCGCAAGTTCAAATTCACCAGTGGTTCTCAGGGAGAAAGACCTGAGCATCTCTGTTCCTGTAGAAATTAGCCTAGAGAACCCTATGGATCACTTTTACTCCATCACACGGGGTCGTTAGGCGGCACAATCACCTATTTTTCACTTAAGGACCATCTCATTAGCTGACATTTCAAATCTGCAACAATAGCAACAAACCTACTATTCAACTCCTTTGTGCACTGAGGCAGTGGGCATGGCAGCAACCGCTGCAGAATGTCCAGTCTCTCAAGCAGGGTCTCCAGGAAGCGTCTGGGAAGCTGGACCATGCTGTCCCTCGTCCTGTGCTCCATCCTGCCTTTTGGGGTGCTGTATCCAGCTGCCATGAGGGGCCAGCCTCCTTCATGGCCTTCCGGGCAAACGTACAGGAGGCATCCAGCTGGGGGTACCTGGTCTGGGTTCCCACTTCCCGTGTGCCCTGGGGCTCTACGGCATAAAATTGCTGGGGAATGAGGGGCAGAAAGAGGCATCAGAAAGGGTGTTTGGGAGACATCCATGTGAGTTTAACGACATCCCAAAGTGACCCAAGCTGGTCCTGGAACCTTGTCTTGGTGGATCAGGGGATTCCCAGTGCCTTTGTAGGAAGCCCTAAGTCCCAGTCACCTCCAGCAATGTGAACACAGGGCCTGCAGTGGCAGGAGTGGAGCTCTGGGGTTGACTCCCCAGGGGGCACTCTGACCCAGCCCAGGAGAAGGGTGAAACGGGTGAGCCGTGGCCTCTTCAGTCACACTGCCTGGCTTTATGCCGCTTCGCCTTCTCCAAGCCTCCTCTGCAGAGCAGTAATCCATAACTGGACTCGTCACCGTGATGAGCACGTCAGTAAATCTTAGCTGTTATTATTTCTGTGATCATATTTTCTAAAGAAAAAAAAATAGACAAATGGATGATCTGAAAACAAGACAAAAAAATATCCTCTATTTTCACATAAGGGTGATTTTCATGTAACAGCCTGGTCTTAGGAAACCAGCATGTCTGTAACTGAGGAGTAGATACATGCACTTGTGTGTGTGTTTGTGTATGTGTGTGACATATACACCTGTTGTGTTCTGAATATATAGTAATTCTTCATCCTTCTTACAAAAAGATACCAGGAGAACTACTTGTAAGTGACTACTGCTTTCTTCCAAATAGGCATACTAAGGTATGGGGAGGCTGAACTCCTGGCTCAGTATTAACATTGTTTTGGCTCACAATATATTTGGAACTCTTATTTTAGGATTGCCCTCAGGAGAAAATCAAAGACACAGAGAACTTTGCAGTTGAAAGTGGTCTTTTTTAGACAAAGTCATCCAAACCCAGGATGATAGGGTCCTCGCAGAGCCGGGTTAGGCCGAAGACAAACACGAGTGTGTCCTGACTTCCTGCACGGTCCCAGAGCAGAGAGGCAGGAAGGAGGTGCCCCAGGAGGGGAGAAAGGAGAGGCAGGAATAAAAGGCAAAGTCTCTGTGGCAACTTCCACCGTCCTGCTGCGGTGCAACAGCCTCATACCCTGACATGGGGACTCAACTCTTCTGCTCCAGGCCTGTGGACACCAAGTCCTCCTGACCCTTGGTGGCCAGCACCACCTTGAGGGGAGCAGCACACTCCCTGCCACCACACCGTCGTCTGGTGCGAGCCGGACTTCTTCTCTGCTAGGGACAGGAGAAGGATGTTCCTTGTCGTCCACAAGTTAGGGCCCTACGAGAGTTGCACCGGAGACCCTTTTCCTGTTGTCGTTACGGTGGTGCTCATCAGGCTCCCTGGACACCCGTTTATTTTTAACCCTTCAGTCACTGTTGTTTGTATTTCTTTCTTTTACTCTATAGAGCAGAGGGACAGTGTCTGGCTTCCTCCAACCCCACCGAGGGATGGAGTACCAAGATCCACCGTGTGACGCTGTCTGCCATGGAGTAGAAGCCAGACAAGCCACCTCTCTCTGCCACCTTTACTGATCCTGACCCCAACCATCCCTCACACAGCATACTGTGCTTCTCAGCTGGGTTTTGTAATTCATTGCCATGGCCACACAGAACTCACAGACCATACTCACAATTATGGAGTTTCTTAGGTTACATTCGGGGCTCAGGGACACTCGGGATGCAAACTCTTCCATCAGGACAGCCTCTCCTCAACTCTGCTCACAGACACACCTCTCCCTGGCCCTAGGCCTCTCCCCAGAGGCACTCAGCTTTCTCTCTTCATAGGCTGGGAAGCCCACCGTGCCATCTCCTGCGGCCAAGTCTCTCTTTCCACCACTTTTCATTGTCTTCAGGGTTACAACCTACTATTTTTCAGTCCTCTGCTTCCAGGAGCTTCTCAGAGCAGGGATTCCAGATCCAAAGGATGCAGTATTTTCTCCTGGCTCTTTTTCCTTGGTGGTGTTAGGTTCTTCTCCTCTTCTCCGGCATTGGCTCTCTATTAGGGAAAAACTGACGACTACTTGGTGTACCACAATTCCTCTGTCACACGGTCCTGTACAATCATGTCAGGGGAGTTAAAGGACCATGGCTAGAAAGACCACAGGAAAGTAATCAGTTACACAGCAACTTTAATTTTTATTGTGCTAGTTATTTTGTCATTGTATTCAGTGTTCCATATTTGAGAGACACGAAGTCAAAGTGAGAGAGAGAGAGATGATGGACATTACTGATAACTACACACACAAGTTTTGACAATTAAGTCCTTGAGCTTAATTGTTCTAATGCTACCTACCTTACTGCTGAATATCACTATGGTCACCTTGAGAGTACTCCCCTTGGGAAGCTATACACCAAGGCCAGCACCTAATCGACACTCCAAAGCAATTTTGGAACTCTTTCTGGAATGGCTATTGTGCATGGTGGCACAGTGGCAACTTTGCAAATTTAATTGTATCATTGTCTGTGACGGAGTTTTTAGCCAGTGAACAAATAACTGTATTGGAACACCCTCACTACTCAGCTGATCTGGCCCACAGTGACTTTTTTCTTTACTTGAAGATAAAGGAAATATCAAAAGGAAGACATTTGGATGACATTCAGGACATCAAGGGTTATACGACAACAGCTCTGATGGCCATTCCAAGAAAAAAGTTCCAAAATTGCTCTGAATGATGGACCAGGTGCTGGCATTGCTGAGTAGCTTCCCAAGAGGAGTACTTCAAAGTTGACCACAGTGATATTCAGAAATGAGGTGTGTAGCACCTTTCCTAGGATGACTTCATGAACCTAATTGGCACTCCTTGTGTTTTTGTGCTCAACACAGAATTGGGCTGTTTCAAACAGTAAGAAGTGTTACAACTTTTTCTTGTGTTTTACTGATATTATGGATCTTCCTGGGGAAATATTTTATAAATGATTTTTCACAAACAATCTCTGTAATCTCCTAGGGACTCAGCTTTATAAAATCTTGTACCTAGAGCATACTAATGCACATGGAAATGCGTAAGATCAAAGAAGTTTAAAATACTGAAGGGGAAAAACCCCATGGCAATAGCAGCTGCAGTATTTGTACTCTTACACATTTGTTGAAATGCATACCTGCCTGATGACTGCCTGATGTTGGCTGTTGTATGGATCCTGAGCAACCTCAAGGTTAGCTTCAAGGTCATGCCACTGGGGAGGGCTTGTGGAGTCAGTAGGGTGGACTTTTCAAGAACCTGGGACCCAGGGTTATAATTACAGCCCCAGAGTACTGCCTCTTTATTCTGTGTTAAACCATTGCTTGCAGACAAAAACAAAAAATTTGGAGAAGAAAAAGTAAAACAGATTAGTCTCTCATTTCATTTAGTCATTGCCCACACGGGGATATTGATGTTTTCCTGCTTTTTCAAAGGATAAAGATCCACCAACTTTAGATCATTCCGAGGCTCACACTGTAAATTCAGAAGGCAGTTCCTAGAAGAGGATATTTTGATTCAAATTTACCAGTTATATTGAAAACATATCAAGCAGAGAAATTCTTCCACTAAACATGAGGGATCTGAAGCTCAAGGAGATAAAGTAACTTTCCCACAACCCCCCAGGTCATAGGTGGCTGAACTGGGCTTTGAACAGAGATCCTCAATTCTGTCTATTTTAGCACTGCAAAATTATTGTTATCTTTATATTCCCAAGGTGATTATCTGGAAAGAACATTTTTGAAGGTATGGGTTCTGTTGTTGGTTGGCAAATCTCTCTCAGTAGAAGGTGTGTTTGAGTGATTCTTTGCTGAATGTCTTTCTCTGACTGTTTGATGAGCTCAAGCAGAGAAGGGATGATGTCCCTTTTGCTCATCATTGCATCCTGTGTGCTGAATATAGTTCCCAAGGGGCATCTGCTGACCTTTTGGTTAGTAGCTGTAGCATGTAACCACTGTGCCGCTAGGCTTTCACTGAATATTGTCGGCCCTCAAAAAGAATTTGTCCAATGGACTAATTAATGATCAAAAGAACTAGTGAGGCCATTTTTTTACCTGTCCCAGATTTGAGGACGAAAACAAAGCTGATCATGTTAGACCTCTGCCCAAACTTCTTCAAATTCTCATTATTACCTTAGGGTAAATTTCACTCATGCATGCAAATTTTACTATCACTCATGTTCGAAGGGTGTGCTAGGTAAGAAGAAGAAGGAAAAGAAGAAAAAAAAAGAGACAGACGAGAGGAAGAAGAAAATGAAAAGGCAGCCTCAGGAAGAGGAAGAAGGATAGAAAAGAGAGAAGGAGAAGAAGAGTGTTTCTGCCCTGAAGTCAGTCCTGATCTACCAGATAGGGCCATTTAGATCCAGCTGAGGACTGTGTGCTGTTTCTTAACAGTTCATTGAGTATCACGTATGTAGCAGGGATTACACTGAACACGAGCATTTAGCTTCAGCAAAGCCCATTCTGACAACACATCACCACCAGAAAGCCTCACAGGATGCAAACATGACAGCTTGCTACCTGCCATGCAGTTTCCCGACAGCAACGGTTCATTGCAAGAAAAAAAGCTGGACAATGCTGCAGTTGTTCTTGACACTGACATTTCTAAAGGACTGGAGAGATTTTTAAGGAAGAAATTTGAAATGAGGAAGTGTTCAATATGCAAATGAAACAGAGGTTCCTCCTCTCCTAGACTGTGTTCAGGTCTAAAATTAGATAGGACCCCTTGCCATCTCAGACTTCATCTCTATTCGAGGACTATATCTAAACAGGAAAACCTGATCACCTAGTGGTTAAGTGCTTTGGCTGCTAAGCAAGAGGTCAGCAGATCAAATCCACCAGATGCTCCTTGGAAGTTGTATGGGGCAGTTCTACTCTGTCTATAGGGTCACTATGAGTTGGCATTGACTTGATGGCACTGGGTTTGGTTCGGTTCGGTTCGGTTCGGTTCGGTTCGGTTTGGTTTGGTTTGTATATCTACACAACCCACATATGAACCCAATATGCAAGTAATCACCTGGCCATCAGAATTCTTCAAGAGCCATCCATGAACCAGAAGTTTAAAAATGAGCCATTTGTTCCAGAGAGTTCAGCTATGACTCTTTTTTTTTTAGTGACTGTACATGTAAATACAACCTAAATAAATGAGTGAAGAAGAAACAGGGACGTGCAACCATATGAAAGCAATCTTTACACTTTCATTTACTTTTTTACATTAAAAAAATTGGAGTGAAACAAATCAAAAGTCCTTTAGAGAGTTCTGAAATTGAGTAACTGTGATAGCTCTCAGGAGACAGAAGCAAGGAAAGAGGTGTACATGGAGCAGAACCTGGGGACTCCTTCTAATTCCAGTCCTGACACTCACTGCTATTTGACCTTGAGTAAATCATTCACACCGAGAGCTGCACTTTCATCCAATCTGTAAATTTGAGCTTACCGATGACCCTTAGTTACCTCATGGGTATGCTGTGAAGAGAAACGAGGTTACACTTCTGAACATCCAGGGAAGCCCGGAGAGCATGAAGAAAAGAGTGAGAAAAATGATTAAGAAGCAGCTGATTCCTTGAACAAAGGTTAAAAGACACTTGAGATAATTTAGGCTAAAAAAGAGAACACCAAGGAGTGGCTTAATTGTAGTCTTCAATTTATGAGAAGGATATTTGTGTGCTGATCTCAGTCTCTTTCGCTTTCTTTCTTTTGTATGCTTTCTTCTCTCTCTCCCTCCTGTCCACCCTGACCCAACAAGGCCAAATATTTTCCTTACCTATCACTCAACCCACCCAAATCATTAGCCTTGTGACCTCACTGGACTCAGAGTCAAGGTTATCAACTTGAAAGTTGCCTCCTCTACCACCTTAAACTCCCGTTAGCCTCTTGCATGTCTGTTGACATTGATCTGAAAATCCCTAACCCCAGATCCAATTTCCTGGCTCCTGGGCCACCTAGAATTGTTAGTATAAAACACAGAATCATGTAACTTGTCATACAACAAAACGCACGTTAACCTGAAAGTGGTCTTTGCTTCTGCTCAGCAGTCCTCACGTATTTCTCATTACCGACTCATGGAGTAGCTCCTTTAGCAATGGCCTGACCTCCAACTTAACTAAAAAAAATTCAGACCGTTGAGAGAAAGGAGTATAAACAGAGGGCCTAGGGAAAACAACCATGACAGGGCAGTGTACTCATCCGATGCTGAACTCATTCCAAAACAGAGTAAAGATGAAAGACACCAGCACCAGAACCTTTCCCAAAGCCTTTGAATCAGTTCCTTGGTTCTGTGAAAAATACTTAGAAGACTGGCATTGGTGAAAGAAATATTAGAAATGTAGGAAATACAGAAATTCTGGTAGAAAATGTTGAAACTCAGGTTAGCATTCATATGTTTAAGGAATGCAATAATAAAAAAAAATTAATTTACTTCCCAACCTTTGTTTTCTTACCACTCATCCCCTAACAACACAACTGACACAATTCATAAGTGGCTATGGAAAACAGAAAGACTTGCCTTCTTTGCAATCTGCAAAATGAAGCCACTGATTCCACAAGTGAAACTTCTATTTGTAAATTATCTCTGCCATTGCCAGTCAACCAAAGTAAGACACAATTTCCAGTCATTGTCATTCCATCATTCTTTAACAATTGTGATAAACCCAGTGATAGCCGACCTCAGTTGGTGTTAAAACTTGACCTTCTGCTAATTTTTCATTCTTGATGTCCACCATGGAGCATAGTAGAGATTTTACTGAGAAAAAAATTATTGAGCAGTGTCTTTCATTGTTGTTGTCATTGTTAGGTGCCATTGAGTCAGTTTCAATTCATAGCAACCCTATGCACAACAGGACAAAACACTGCCTGGTTTTGCGCCACGTCCACAGTTGTCTTCACGCTTAAGCATGTTGTTGCAGCCACTCTTGGTCAATCCATCTCATCAGGGTCTTCGTCTTTCTTGCTGACCCACCTCTTTACTAAGCATGATTTCTGTCATGGATTGAATTGTGTCCCCCCCTCCCTGAAAATATGTGTACTAATTTGGCTGGGCCAGGATTCCCTGCATTCTGTGACTGCCCTCCATTTGGGGATTTTCTGATGCTGTAAATCCTAATCTCTGCCTGTAGCTAATAGACAGGATGATTATGTTGAAAGAGGATTAGGGTGGGACTGCCACACCCTTGCTAAAGGAGTATCCCCGGAATGTGGCTTGCACCACTGTTTATCCTTTCATCCTATGGGAGGAAAAAAAAAAGAGAGAAGCAAGCAGAGAGTGGGCAACCTCACATCATCAAGAAAGCAGCATCGATCTAAAGTGGTCCTTCACACCTGAGGTTTCTGCACCAGGGCACTCCCTGACCAAAGACGGATGCAACACAAGGACTTTCCTCCAGACCTGACAGATGGAAAGCCTTCCCCTGGAACAGCATCCTGAATTTGGACTTGTAGCCTACCAGACTGTGTAAGAACAAACTTTCCTTTGTTAAACCCATCTACTTTGTGGCATTTTTGTTAGAGCAGAACTAGCTAACTAAAACAATGTACTTTCACAGGAACTGATCCCTTCTGACAACATCTCCAAAGTATGTAAGATGCAGTTTCACCATCTTTGCTTCTAAGGAACACTCTGGTTGTACTACTTCCAGAAGAGACCTGTTTGTTCTTCTGGCAGTCTGTGGTACATTTGATATTCTTCTCCAGCACCACAATTCAAGGGCATCGGTTCTTCTTCTGTCTTCCTTGTTCATTGTCCAGCTTTTCCATGCATGTGATGCAATTAAAAATACCATGGTTTGCATCAGGCACACTTTAGTCTTTACAATGACATCTTTACTTTTCAGTACTTTAAAGAGGTCCTTTGCGGCAGATTTTCCTAATGCAATGTGTCTTGATTTCTGACTGCTGCTTCTGTGGGCATTGATTGTGAAAACGAAGTACAATGAAATCCTTGACAACCTCAATCCTTTCTCCATTTATGATGATGTTGCTTACTGGTCCAGTTGTGAGGATTTTTGTTTTCTTAATGTTGAGGTGCAATCCATACTAAAGTCTTTGATCTTCAACAGTGTTTCAAATCCTTTTCATTTCCAAGGAGTAAGGTGATGTCATCTGCATAACACAGGTTGTTAATGAGTCGTTCTCAAATCCTGGTGCCTCATTCTTCTTCAGCTGTCTTTGATTAGAAATCATATGTCCAAGTTCTTCGAAGCAGTACCTTTGTATGGAGTAAATTCACTCTTCTCAACTTCAGTCTATGTGAGAGTGAAAATCACTTGTCACAAGGCATATTCCTGGTTCTTACTTCAGGACTTAAAACAACAACAACAATGAAAATTGCCACTGATTTGATTCTGACTTGTAATGACCTTGTAGGACAGAGTTGAACGGCTCCACTGGGTTTCCAAGGATCAGCTGGTGGATGTGAACTGCCAACCTTTAGGTAAGCAGCTGAGATCTTAACTGCTGTGCCATTAGGGGTCCCTTCGAGACTGGCTTACCCATAAATTTGAACTATAAACCAGGATCCCAAGTGGATGCCTGGATGGTCCAAATTAGGCTCAGGTGCTGGCTGAAAGGTTGAAAGTTCAAGTTCACCTAGCAGCACCTCAAAACAAAGGACTGGCAATCAGCTTCTGAAAACTTAGCTATTGAAAACTCTGTGGAGCATATCTCTACTCTGACACATATGGGGTCTTCATGAGTTGAAACCAACTTGACATTAACTGGTTTTTTTACCCCAGATGATCCCAATAAACTGAACAACACCCTAGTAGATGCTCCCTCTGCTCATGGGTCTTGTCCCTCAGTTTCTTGTTTGAGAACGTGACAGTTCATATGTGTGTGGAAAAACTAAGTTGAAGAACAAATACTGAGCCAGTAAGAGAAGCCCCCCAAATTACAATTTGCTAAGAAACATCCAACAGCAAATGTTTTTAGTTGCATCCTAAAATTACCTTCACTTTCCATTTCTCTGTATCACTGTAGACATGTGCTTGGTAGCCTTCATGGATAATTCCAGAATGACAGCTTGCCTCCTCATGGCAGTGCTTATACCCCTTATGAGTTACCCTTTAATAAGTCCAGATTGACATAGCACTTTGAGATCATCAAATAAGAGCTTATCAAGAATGACTATTGCATTTCTGAGTCTGTAAGATCAGCACAAATTAATTTTCACATATCATAAAGAAACATGACCATCAACCGAAAGGGGAAGCCAGCAAGAATTCAATCTCACAGCTAGTCTGAAGTTAATACATAACTCACCTTAGTGGGGTCATTTTTAAAGGATATTTGGAGTCTACCCTTTGAAGATTACTTTTGACAGGAACGGGTTAATCTTCTAACCTTTTCTGTTCTTGTCCCAGTCTCGGCGTTGTCAAGTGGGTAGATAAACAGGGAGCTATTTTCCGGTTTTGTTTCATGTCTGTCACAAGAGTGGGCCAATTTCAAACCATTTGCTGCTTTCATTACTGTCTCAAGGTTGTCAGAAGGATTGATAAATTTCAGACTGTTTTTCTTGTCCTCATTACAATCTTAAGGTTGTCATGAGAATAAATTGATTTTGTGCCATTTTTTGGTCCTCATTACAGTCTTTGTCACGAGAATGGCTTCATCTGGAGTCTTTTTTGCTCCTGCAGCCATCTTTTGTCAACAGAGAGGAGATTCTCCCATGAAGGAAGGGACATCATCCCTGATGCTGATATTCAGAGTACCACATCCCCACACAGCACTCACAGCAAGAACGAGGAAGGACTCAAAGTGTCCCTCTTCACGAGGACATTTCATTGTGATTTCTGTGACCCTGATGTGACCAAGAAAGCAAACAAAAGCACACACCCCCATCTTTGGTTACCACGTGATTTGTTTCTGTGAGTGCCATAATGAAGTACTTACTACAAAGTGGGTAGCTTAGCAAGGGAAATGCATTCTTTCACTGTTCTGGTGGCCCATAAGTCCAAAACCAGCATGCCACGTTCTCTATGAAGACTTAAAGGAAGATCATGTCTTGTCTCTTCTAGCTTCTGGTAGTTGCTGAAAATTCTTGATATACTTTGGATTGTAGTTTCATCACTCAAATCTCTTTTTCATGAACGTCTTCTCTGTGTGTATCTTCTCTCTCTCTCTCTTTTTTTTTTTAAGAATGTCAGTCATATAAAAATTAGGGACCACTCTAATGATCTCCTATTAAGTAATTGCATGGTAACAACCCTATTTCCAAAAAAGGTAACATTCACAGGATGTTCAAGGATTTGGATTACAACATATCTTTTAAAAAACTCAAAACTGTTGAATTGATTCAGACTCAGTCATCTTATAGGACAGAGTAGAACTGCCCCATAGTGTTTCCAATGAGCAGCCAGTACATTCAAATAGCCAACCTTTTGGTTAACAGTCACACTCTTAACCACTGCATTATCAGGGCTTCTTGTATCTTTTATTGCTGTTGTTAGGTGCCATTGAGTCTGTTCTGACATATAGCAACCCTATAGGACAGAGTAGAACTGCTCCAGAGGGTGTTTAAGGAATGGCTGGTAGATTTGAACTGCCAAGAACAGCTGAGCTCTTAACCATTGTACCACCAGAGCTGTAATATATCTTTTAAAAGCAAAAAAAAAAAAAATTGCCACTGCCAAGTCAATTCTGACTCATAATGACCCTATAGGACAGAATAGAACTGCCTCATAGAGTTTCCAAGGAGCACCGACTAGACTTGAACTGCCTACTTTTGGGTTAGCAGCCACAATATTTAACCACTACACCATCAGGGCTTCCAATATATCTTTTAAGATGATACAAAATCAACCTAAAACAATACTCTTTGTATTGTTTCTTTCTGAGGAAGAATGGATCTCTAGATGGGCTCTAGAGGACTTTGAGAGAGAGAATACAGATGATACAGTAGAAAAAGTATGCAAAGGAATGTGACATTGATCAGACACGGAAGATGGGGCTTAGATGGCACTTCGATGGCATTGATTCCAGAGAATCATGGTGCATCCATTAGTTCTAGCAATGACTTTTTTGCATGGGGGGTGAGAAGACACTATCGATAACATTTTCAAAATGTTCGACTCTCCAGAATACAGTAACTACTGTAGTAATTACTCATCATATCAGGGTCACTGTAACTATTCTATATTTACCCTTTAGTAGGTAAATATTCAAGTCCTAATGAACTGAAACTAAATTCAAGTTTAACATGGCAGTTTTCCTTAAAAACAGGAGAAAGCAATCATGGCCCAAATGCAGGATCCAAAACCAAATCCACTGCCATAGAATTGATTCTGACTCATAGCAACACTGTAGAGTGGTCGATAATCTTTCAGGCTCACAATTCACAGGCTGATCCTGTCCCAAGCTTTAAGAGTCATTGAGTTAAAGGGAAGTTTGCCATTAGAATTCAAGGAAAAGGCCCCAATAAGCAGTGGGTGAAAGTGAACAAATAAGGAAGCAAGAGTGAGTGTAAGGTGTGGTTTATCTCTCTGACAAAATTCAAATCAAGCAATTAAATTACCTGCTTTTTTTTTCTTTTTCCTATATGTAACATGCATCAGTTGGTTGACTGAATTCATTATAGGTGGCAAATTGAAGAGAAAGAAAATGGGTGAGGGTGAGGATGCAAAGAAATTGATGAGTCCGTTTAGTTTTGTTTTGCTTTTAAAGTGAAGGAGATGAATAGTAACCTCATAAACATTTGCCACACGATGACAATCAGAGTAAAGAAATTGGGTGCTCAATGAAATTGAAACAGACTGTATTGATTAGTGAATGGTAGTAGACTAGCGGGAAGAGATAGGGGCATGAAGCACGAGTGAACAATATGAGAGCTGTTACCAAGAAGGAAATAGTAAAAAAGCTACCACTGAACCCAATGAAAATTTCTAATAACTGAAAAACTAACATTTTATCCTAACTCCAGGTAAAGTGAACTTATGTCATTTAAACGGACTCTGAAACTCTTAGAATGAGTATATCAGAGTAAGGGGGAGATTTGGAAATAGCTCTGGTACTGTGATTTTTGAGGTACTCAAGGTCAAGTCCACCACCCATCTGTTGGTTTGTTGTACTGTGGCAGCTTGTGTGTTGCTGTGATGCTGGAAGCTATGCCACAAGTATATCAAACACCAGCAGGGTCCCTCACAGTAGACAGGTATCAACAGAGCTCCCAGACTAAGTCAGAATAGGAAGGAAGACGTGGTGAGCCACTTCAAACGACTAGTCAGTGAAAACCCTGTGTAGCACTTCAGGTAGCTGTCCAACATAGTGAGAGAAGCTGAAACCCCTGGGTTGGAAGGCACTCCAAATGCAGAATGGTCACCACAGTGGACTTGAGCGCATCAGTAACAGTGAAGAAGGTGCATGACCAGGCCTTGTTTCCTCCCATTGTACCTGAGTTGGAGTTGATGCCACAGCAGCTCACAAGAACCACCACCAAGTCAATTCAATGAATAGGAAGGTACATCACTACTTTCTAAGAGGGTCATCTTTGAAGGGAAGATCAATTGACGCACATATATCGACTCGACGGCACTTGGCACATAGACCAAGCAAACTTCCTTTCAGGACTCTTAAGCAAGAAAAAGGAGCCCAAACTAAGCTCTGGAGACTCTGGAAATACTTCAAGTGTAATTAACAGAAGGAAGGAAAAGAGAAGCAACTCTAAGATCTCTCCAGCCATCAAATGATGGTTTCTATTGTCTGTTGTGGCTGGGACGCCTGCCTTCCTGTGCTGTTTGACAATGTGTAGAGTTAACACGCTTGGACCCAGCTTAATGAGGAACAATGATTGTTACCAGTTAAACATAGTAGAATTTCTAGAGTATTCTTTTAGGACAGATGGCTGTGAGGTAGAAGCGTATTTCTGTGTGGCCAGGAAAGTGTTGAGTCATGGTCTTGGGAGGGATGACTGAAAATGCAAGTTTCTCAGATAAGAAATCTGACAGGGGACAGGCACTTTCCCCAGCCTACACTCACACCGCCTGACCACAGGGATGTTGCCCCCTCCTCACTGCCTGATGCTGACAAGCAAGGCTGATGAGTGATGCCCCTCAAGGACCGCCAGGAGCACTACAATGAGCCTAAAGCCTAGAGTGCTACACCCAACTACATTGTAGGACCCCAAACGACCTCCCAGTGCCTTCTGGCTTTTTGTTCACTTCTCAGGGCCATTGCAGACTTTTAGGCATCTCATTTAACAAATTGTTAAGCTCTTTAAGCTATCAAAGGGTCCTGTGACTTGGGGAGGAGTCTAAAACACACCCCCTCATTTGCATTCCCCGCCCTTCTCCTCCTACCCTCGCACTTCTGCTAATATCTGAGACATTATGAAGAGTTCGAGAAGCCAGTGCATTTTCCCTTTAATAAATGGTCCTCCTTCTCCCTGCTTTTGTCCCCTCAGAAAGCTGTCTCCCTCTCCCGAAGGCCGTGGCTCCCACCCTCCCGGAGCGATGGTGCTGGCGACGCACGGCCGTCTGCAGTCCAGAGGAGATGCTCTTATATCCATGATAGATAAATCCCAGCTAGAAACGCAGGTCCCTGACAACCTAATCACTGAAACCCTGTCAAGTAACCCCTAATTTTGAAGCGAGTGGTTAATTCCCAGCAAATTGATTTATGCACTGTTTGAGGTCTGCAGAGTTGTGTTGTTCATCTGTTATTACCAGGAACCCGGCTCTGCCCATTCATTTTGAGCACTGACACAACCCAGTGCATCTCCCAAGAAAATTCCCTTTGTCAGCACATCTAGAATTTGCTAATTAAATCAACGATGACATTATTCACTTTCTCAAGAAAAAAGGCAACCCCTCCCCCACCGCCCCTCTCTCTCTCTCTCTCTCTCTCTCTCTCTCTCTCTCTCTCTCTTTCTCTCTCTCTCTCTCTCTCCCACCCCAGTTCTTTCTGTTTCATTCCCTCTTTCCAGTTCCGAGTTTCAGAAGCATAGAGAACCTCAAAGTTTAACCTGCCTTTACTGCCAGGTTCACTGGGCTTTGCATTATCAGCCAGCAACTGCAAACTGGTAATAATAGGCCTCTATTTAATCAGGAGTGAACACACGCATGCCCTGACACAAGTGCACATAGGTGGCTACACATACATATGCACACACATATACATGCATACACACACACGTGCATACTTGTGTGCCTCTGTATACATGTGCTCACACATGCACGTCCATGAACAAATGCATACACAGACACACACTGACACTATAATCTTTAGAAAAAAATATGCTTATTCGAAACACCTTGGGGGTTTGCTTTTTCATTACACACCAGAACTGTGTAAATTTCATTACAATGACAGCATTGGCTGGCAGTAGGTTTATGTTCTGTATTATTCCAGCTGAAGTCAACTCTGAACACAGGAAGGACTCAAGTCATAGTCTCTCCACCCCTGCTGGATGCAAAGTGTGAGGAATCGTAGAACGTTTCAGTGAGCCATTCTGTATATCCAAGAAATTTTAAGTCATGTCTTCCTTAAATTGGAATTTTTCTTTTTTTCAAGTCATCACAAAATCAGAGAAAAGAGATTTAAACACTGTTATTGACTGAATAGTTTCCCCCCAAAATATATATCAACTTGACTAGGCCATGATCCCCATACTGTGTAATTGTTCACCATTTTGTCACCTGATGTGATTTTCCTAAGCATTATTAAATCCTACCTCTATGATATTAATGAAGCAGGATTAGAGGCTGTTACATTAATGAGGCAGGACTCAATCTACAAGATTAGCTTGTGTGTTAAATTCATCTTCTGAGATATAAAAGAAAGAAGTTAACAGAGAAAGAGCTCATACCACCAACAAAGTAATGCCAGAAGCAGAGCACAGATTTTGGACCTGAGGTTCCTGTGCTGAGAAGCTCCTAGACCGGGGGAAGACTGATGACAAAGATCTTCCTCCAGAGCCACAGAAAAACAAAGCCTTCCTCTGGAGCTGGCACCGTGAATTTGGACTTCTAGCCTCCTAGGCTACGAGAGAATGAACTTTTGTTTGTTAAAGCTATATTCTTGTGGTATTTCTATTAAACCATTGGCACTTGGCTTGGCTAGATAACTAAGACAGACAGTATTTTGTTGTTTTAATGACAAACAGGAAATTCTCCTCCTTCGCACATAAGAAGTAAAATAAGAGCTTAAATAAGAAGCAGAATAAGGAATCTCCAGAACAGTACGATTTATGGAGTCTTTTTAAACAGGAGCTTTGAAGTTGACTTTTTTAGTGAGAAGCTAGGATTCAATTTTAATTGACTATGAAGACCAGACGCTCCTTGAATACTCTGCGAGTCAGTTCTACCCTGGCCCCTAGGGTCGCCATGAGTTGTATCCGACTCAACAGCACTTGGCTTGGCATGAAGACCATAGTCAATAAATGGGAGATGCCAAGGGGGACAGCCATTGGCTATTTGGAAAGGTCGATGTGGTTTATGGAAGGATGCAAAGTACCCAGTGGATTGGGATGGTGCTGGTGGTTTCCAGAGATGAGCTACATTTCTCTAGGAATATGTCTTCTCCATAGGAAAACAACCTTACAAGATCCTGTTAAACTTACTTCTTTAAGTCAAGTTTTAGCCTAACATGCGAAAGTTATCTAAAAGATGTGACATATTTATAAATTAGTAAGGTTTTAAAATAATGGGCCTAAGCAGGTCAAACCGTGACATTAATGAAGGGAATTGGTCTGTAAACCCAAATGGGACTAGGGGGCAACTCAGACACTACAAGAGCAGAAAGCCACACATCTGCAGCCTGGAGGGACAGGGAGAGAATCTGGTGCTTGTCGAGCTTAGGGATAGGATTTGCAGCCAGACAAGAGTGTGCCCCCCAGGAAGAAAGACATGAAAATGACACAGCTTTCCCCTTCCTCCCGCCTTTTTGTCTCCCACCTATGATTCCCATTGAACAATCCTAGCCAGAGGACCACTGATCCCCGAGCCTGGAACTGCAGTCTTAGACACATGGCAGAGCAGGGAGGACAAGCAATAGATCCAGAGAAAACAGATTCTGTATCAGACTACACAGGTAGCAGGGAAAAGGAGGACTCAGCTTCAACAAACAAGTATTGGCACTCAGTAAATGCTGATGTTTGGTAAAGCAGAGGGTCATCGAAAACAAAGGAATCCCTCAATGAGAAGCACTACCACAATGGATCCAACAACTGACTGAATCATAGCAATAATCAGGAAGGTGCCACTTTGTGCCATTATATCCAACATTGCAGTGGATAAGAGACTCAAAGCTGATTCCACAGCAATTAACAACAACTACTAGTATAGTAAATGTTGAGGACTCTGCCAGGTGCCCAGAGGAATCGAAGACAAACTCACCGTGGCTTCAGAGGGAAGAATATGAGCTTGAGAAAGTGTCTAATTTATTCCATCTTTCAGAATCTTACTGGTGTTTTGTTAAACAAGATAATAGACTACTTACCTGGAGAACATAGTTAAGCCATCACCCACAAATAAATTTCCTTTTCTTTCCTCCTAACCAAAGGAACTAAGACCTTAAAATAGTATAGTAGATATTCTCAAAGTGCAAAGTGATGCACTTGTCTTGACCCGTGACATGGCTAGGCCATCCCTCCTGGTGGCTATGCTCCACCTTGTATATAAATTACGTGAATAAATCTCACTCTCTAATTTGCCCCCTCCCTCCATATCCTCCCCTACAGTTACAACACATTTAATTAAACATTCCTTCTTTTTACAGCTCTACTCTTTAAATCAAGGTTCTGTAGCCCAAGCCCTATGTGCTGTGTATTTTGTAAATAAAGTTTTATTGAAACACAGCCGCTTCTTCATTCACAAACTGTCTACAGCTGTTTTCACATTATAAAGGTGAAGATGAGTCATTGTGACAGAGTGCTCGGCCACCAAAAGCCTCAGTTTTCACCCTCTGGCCCATCACAGAGCAAATTTGCTGACCTCTGTTTGCTTGTTGTTTTGCTTAAATATTTCATTGTGATTTAGATGAGAGTTTGCAATCCCAGTCAATTTGTCATACAAAAACTTGCACGCTCTGCTATATAACACTAGCTGCTCTCCCTACTCTGTGACAGCACACTCCTCCTTTCTACCCTGTATTTCCTGTGTCCATTCAACTAGCCCTTGTCTGCCTCTGCCTTCTCATCTCACTTCTGGACAGGAGCTGCCCAGTTAGTTAGTCTCAAGTATCCACGTAAGCCAAGAAGTACACTCTTTGCCAGTATCATTTTATGTCTTATAATCCAGTCCAATCTTTGTCTGAAGAGTTGGCTTCAAGAATGGTTTCAGCTCTGAGCTAACAGAGTTTCTGGGGGCCATTTTCTCCAGAACTCTCCAGTCTGTCAGACTATCAAGTTTGGTCTTTTTAATAGAATCCTAACACTGCATACCCATTTTCCTCTGGCCACTTTAAGGTCTTTATGTTACGTTCCCTGTCAGGGCACTCATTGGTAGTAGCTGGGTCCCATCTGGTTCTTCTGGTCTCATGCTAATATAGTCTCTGGATTATATGGCCCTTTCTGTCTCTTGGGTTTATACTTTTCTTAAGTCTTTGATGTCTAACACTCCTCTGCTCCACATGGGTTGAGAGCAACTGATGCTACTTAGACGGCTGCTTACTAGCCTTTAAGACTCCAGTCTTAAAAGTGAAATGCAGAATATTTTCTTTAAAAAAAAAAAAACTGTTATGAGATGATATTTGATAAAGTCCCCAAGATTTTAAACTAGGGTAAAACCAGTCTCTAACAAATGGTGCTGGCAAAATTGGATATCAATCTGCAAAAAAAATGTAAACAAAACCCATATCTCACACCTTATACAAAAACCAACTCAAATTGGGTAAAAGACCTAAATATCAAATCTAAAACAGTAAAGCTCATCCACAAAAAAAAAAAAAAAAAAAAAAAATAGGACCAACAATGGAAGTTTTAATACATATGGTAGACAGACTTCAAAAACTAACAAAGTATGATCAACAGAGTAGAAAATAGACAAATGGCAACTACTAAGAATCAAATACTTTTGCTTATCCAAGGACTTTATCAAAACAATTAAAAGACCATCTACAGAATGGGAAAAAAATATTCAGCAGCTATATGTCAGACAGACATCTGATCTCCATAATCTACAAGGTACTACAAAATATCAACAAGAATAAATTATCCAATTAAGTGACAGATGAAGGAGATGGACAGACACTTCTCTAAAAAGGATACTCAGACAACCAAAAGACACATGCAGAATTGCTCATGGTCATTAGCTATTAAAGAAATTCAAATCAAAACTACAATGAGATATCATCTCACCCCAACAAGGTTTGCCATGATGCAAAAAACGCAAAACAACAAGTACTAGAGAGGCTGTGGAGAAATTGAAACGCTCCTACAATGCTGGTGGGATTGCAAAATGATACAGCCTCTTTGGAAATCAATCTGGTGCTTCCTTAAAAAGCTGAAAGTAGATATACCATTTGACACAGTAATCCCACTGCTTGGAATATATCCTACAGATACAAGGGCAGTCACACGAATAGATACATGATCACAAATGTTTATTGCAGCACAATCCAGAATAGCAAAAAGGTGGAATCAACCCAGATGCACAAAAACAGATGAATGGATAAATAAACTATGCGATATATACTCAATGGAACACTATGCAATGATAAAGAACAATGACAATTTTAGGAAGCATCTCATAACTTGGTTTCAACTGGAAGACATTATATTGAATGAAATTAGTCAGCAGCACAAGGGCAGATATTGTATCAGACACATACTATAGGGACTTAAAAATAGACCCATGTACAGAAGAAAAAACTCTTTGACAGCTGCAAGGGAGTGGGGGAAGGGAGAGACAGGGCTGGTTATAGATTAGATAGTTGATAGAAATTTGGTGGGGTGAAATCAGTGGCAGTGCACTTTAGAAAGAAGATCAATTTACATGGACTTCAACATAACCTGAAAACGCTTCCTATCTTACCCTAATATTGCAAGGACAGAGTAGCAGGGGCAAGGGTGCAGGGACCATGCTCTCAGGGGACATCAAGGCCAATTGGCATAACTAGCCTATTGCTAAGACAGTCTTCTCTACCCTATTTTGGTGAGTGGTGTCTGGGGTCTCAAAAGCTAGAAAGCTGTCATCTGAGTTACACCAAATTGTCCCAACTCAGCAGGAAAAGATGATCACCAAAGACAAATACAACATGAGTGAAAAAGAACCCAGAAGACAGAAGGGCCCATGTGAATGGGTAACTACATCAAGATGTGACCAGAAGAACCAGGTGGTGCCCAGCCACTACAAGTGACAGCCGTGATGGGGCTCACAAAGTTGAGTCTCAGTGGCAACATGAGAATAAAAGGGGGTGCATCCTGAGAATTGCACTAAAAGACCACAGCTGATGGTCCAAAGGCCTGGGGGTTCCTCTGGGAGCATGACTCCTAGACACGATGCTGCCCCTGTTCATAAATCATTTCTGAGGTCAACAGGAATGGATTGGACTCAGTGACACAGAGTGACCGTATCATGTGTGCACTTTATGGTTCTATGCATCTATAGAACTGGTCTCTTACTAGAGGGGAGTGGAGAGGATGGAGACGAGAGGACAGGAGATTGTCAAGATGATATGACATGTATAGAACAGAAAGTAGGAGTGTGCTGTCACTGGGCAAGGAGAGCAGTAGGTGCTGCACATAGGCAGGCAGGCAAATTTAAACCAGACTGTACACTTCCACTTTGTTAGGTCAATTAGCCTAGATGTCCTCTGAAACACTTGACCACTGTTTTAAAGGACAACATGAAGTGCAACTCCTCCCTCAACAACATATAAATATTATTAATCATTCTCTCCTCTTTTGAGCCACATATTAAATTCTATCATCTCAGTGACTTCTCAGCTTAGCCAGGGAAAAGCCATTACCTTCTCCACACTGATCAGTCCTTTCAGCAGGAGTCACATACTCTACAATCCTGTTGGGACCTTACTCAGCCCCCCATGAACAGTTTAGATGTGGGCTAGAAGGAATTTATTTTGGGAGAGGCTAGAGAGTACATAGGAAAGCATTTGAGCCTCAGGAAAAAAACAGAAGGAAATGCATATGTCTAGGTAGGTATAAACCAGTTGCTGCCAAGTCAATTCCAACTCATGGTGTTACAGATGGTTAACATACTCAACTGCTAACCCAAAAGCTGGATGTTCAAGTCCGCTCAGTGACTCCTCAGATGAAAAGCCTAAGATTCTTCTTCTGAAAGATCAGTCATTGGAAATCTTATGAAGCACAGTTCTAAAGCGACACATATGGGGTTGCCGTGAGTCAGAGTCAACTTGATGGAAACTAATTGAAGAACACATAGGAAACAATCACACCAAACTCCAAAATGTGTGGCTTGGTGACAGTAGACAGAAGCAAATATACTTTTCTCAGTAGGTTATAGTGAGCCCTGGTGGCGCCATGATTAAGTGTTTGGCTGTTAACCAAAAGGTCAGCAATTCAAATCCACCAGCTACTTCACAGAAGCAAGATGTGGCAGTCTACTTCTGTGAGGATTACTGCCTAGGAAATCCTATAGGACAGTTCCTCTCAGCCCTATTAGATCACAACGAGTTAGAATCAATTTAATGGCAGTGGCTTTAATCTGGTTTGAGGTAAGTATAATGAGGTTTAGGGGAAGTCTGCCTTGACCCATTAGCTGAGTTGTTGTCACTTGAATAAGAGAAGAAAGTAGTAGAGGAATGGAAATGAAAAGCTAGAACATTTTTGAACTGATAAAGGGGAATTCCAGTGGGAGAATGCACGAAAACACAAACTTCCACTACCAGCAGAGGATGCTGAGCTAGAGGTGGACCTGTTACTAGCTGGACTCATTCTAGCGGTTTTATGGCAGCGCTGCACATTTCTTTGTAAAGTGTGTTGCTTGTCCCTGTGTTTTGTTTCTAAAATACAGGGAAAAGAAAGACTTAGACTATGTGTTTGCATGAATTGTCCTTTCTCAGAGTCGGCCTTAGGTTACATCTATAAGATGCCAAGCAATCTATTGGCAGATGGTTGGGTCTGCAGATGGAATCACACCCTAGTCAGCTGGTGCACTGGCCCATGGGGCAAGCTTCTTAGGTGAGGGCTGCCCTTGTGACGACAGGGCCCTTCTGATGACAGTTGTAAATTTTATGGAGCCTCTGTCCCATCACGGCAGCCCAGCAGCCCAGCGTTCTGGTTTTACCAAGTGTAATTTTACTGGAAATGTTTGCATCTAGTTCTAAACTGCATTCTTGTTTATAAGAAAGGTTACTACATTTGTTGACTGAAGTCTTCACTGCTGAAACTGAAAGAGAGTCTTCCCCAAATCACTGCTTACTAATCAACTGTTTTCCCCTAAGCTTGTCATTTTGTTTAATGTTGCAAAACAAGGTGATTTTTTAAAGTAGGATCTGATTTTGCACAGAGGTGTCTAAACTTAAGCGGAATAATGGATGTAACAAAATACCACCAAATATGACAGCTTTGTTCTGCCGATGTAATTTGCTGATTCTGGAAACCAAATGCAGAACAGCCTGTGCCATTCTCAAGGAAAACCTGCATGACAGACACCAACTTGTTTAAACACCAACACACACTGATGAAATAGCAGACTTTCATGCCCATTTTTGCTTTTACTCACTTGTCATAATCAGTTTTATCATTCTCCATTGTTCCCCCCAGGCTGGACCCCAGCAAGGGACTCTCCCCTTAGAGGGAGAAGATGATACAATTTAATAACGCCACCAAATTATTTTATTTGTGATATTATTTGTGACTCATTTCAGGACATTGAATCTGACCCAAAGCTAATTTTCAGTGAGCTGTCAACTCAATGTTGAAAAGGCCCTAGAGTCCAAGTTCTCAAACCGTCATGCTAAAGTACCTCTTAGAGCAGTGACAAGGAGCCCTGCTGGGGGCAACAGTTAAGCATTGGGCTGCTAACCAAAAAGTTGGCAATTCAAACCCACTCAGTGATTCTGCAGGAGAAAGACCTGGCGATCCACTCATGTAAAGATTTCTGCCTAGAAAACACTATGGGTTTGGTGAGTGGTGTCTTGGGTTTTAAAAACTAGCAAGCAGCCATTAAATACCACCAATTTTCCCAATACACCTGGAGAGGGCAGGATGAAGGATAGCAAAAACATAAGGAAAATATGAACCCATGGAACAGAAAGGGCCACCTAATCCAGAAACTACATTAGTGTATGTGGTGGTCAGGATTATGTCAACTTGGCTACTACATATTTGGCTGCTGTATTAAGTGGCAGGGCGGGGTTTGCCGTGGCTCCTTGCCCCTCGGCTCTCATCTCCCAACCTTTCACTACGGCAGCTGGTCGCTCACGTGGCCAAGAGCTCCTGCTCTCTTCTTCCAGCATCTTGTTCCGGGACTTGAGCTAGCAGCTGTTGGACTCATCAGTCCTTACAGTCAGCACTTGAGAGAACTGCTCCTTGACCTGCCAATCCTGGGTTAGCCAGCCTCTGCCGCTCCTTCTCCCTGACCTGCTGATCCTGGTTTTGGCAGCCTCTGTAGCTTTGTCTCACCACCAGCTTGGGATCCACTGACCTACACAACCGGTGATCTAGAACTCTGGTCTTTGACTTGCTGACCTTGGGTTCCTCAGCTTCCGTGGCCATGTGAGGCTTGTGCCAGAGCTTGGGACATTCAGCTTCTGTGATTACGTGAGCTGTTTCCTATATTTGTATCTATCTATCTATCTATATATTATAAATGTTTCCTTGTACCTACACGTGTTACTGGTTTTGCTTCCCTAGAAAACCCAGCCTAAGACAGTGTGAGACCAGAAGAACTAAATAGTGCCTGCCAACACCAATGACTTCCCTGACAGAGAACACAACAGAGTCCCTGACAAAGCAGGGGGGAAATGGGGTACAGAACTCAAACCCTATTAAAAAGACCAGACTTGATGATCTGGCTGACTGGAGGATCCCTGGATGACACAGCCCCTGGACTCACTGTTAGCCTGGAACCGAAACCATTCCTGAAGTCAACTCTTCAGACAAAGATTGGACTGGACTATAAGACATAAAATAATACTGGCAAAGAGTGTGCTTCTTGACATGATAGTTACTAAGGAGCTCCTGTCTGAAGAGGCACAATGAGAGAGCAGAGAAGGACAGGAGCTGGTTGAATGCACATGGGAAATACAGAGTAGAAAGGAAGAGTGTGCTGTCACAGGGTGGGGAGAGCAGCTAGAGTTACAAAGAAGTATGAAAAATTGTTTTGTATGAAAAATTGAGTTGCACTGTAAACTTACACTTAAAGCACAATTAAATATATGTATTTTTAAAACCTATGGGGTAGTTTAGATCTGTCATATGATTGACTTGATGGCACTCTACAGAAACAACATCACAGTTATATCAAATAAGTACATAGAAGTATTGAGTAGCATTTGTTGAAGTTTATGGGGCAACCATATTCAAGATCCAACTAGAACCCAAGTAAATTCATCACTAGTTATTATTACAAAGGAGGTAACTGTATGTGGGATTATTAGCTTGGATGGAGTCTTTGGAAATTATAGCATTTAACAATAAGTGGCACTACCAGTTAGGAATAGAGAGCAAGGAAATCCAGGCTAAAGCTCTCCCTTGTGCAGAGGGCCTATGGCTGGACCACAGGGCCATGCTCAGGAGATCGGAGAGGCACTAACAGAGCTAGGGCAGGGCAATGTTTGGCACCAGGGAAAAGCAAGGTCCAGAGGACTAGAACTGGGCTAAGAAGAGACAACTCCACCCAGAGGTATCTCAGAAGAAAGGCTTGGCTCTATACTTCCCCCCAAATCAGCCCCTGTAAACCCTGCAGAGCACAGTGCTACTGACATTCATGGAGTTGCCATGAGTTAAAGTCAACTAGTGACGCTTGTTTCCGTTACACACACACACACACACACACACACACACACACACACACACACACACACACACACAAGGTCTAGCAATTAAGTCTGCAAACTTAGTTGTAAGTGCTCTGTACTTCATTGCTGAATACCACTACAGTCAACTTCAAAGTACTGCCCTTGGGAAGCTATTCATCAATGCCAGTGCCTAGTTGATACTTCAAAGCAATTTTGGAACTCTTTCTGGTACAACCATTGCACACAGTGACACAGTGTCAAGTTTGTGAACTTAATTGCGTAGTTGTCTGTGAGGGAGCTTTTAGCCAGTAAACAAGTAAGTATAATGTAAGACTCTCCCACCTCCCCTGATCTGGCTCCCAATTATTTATTTTTTTACCCAAAGATAAAGGAAATATTGAAACAAAGACATTTGGATGGCATTCTGTACACCAAGAGTAATACAATGAGAGCCCTGATGGCCATTCCAGAAAAAGAGCTCTAGAAGTGCTTTGCAGGGTGCAGGGTGCTGGCACTGGTGGCTAGCTTCCCAAGGGGAATGCTTCAAAAGTGACTATAGTGATACTCAGCAGTGAGGTATGTAACACTTTTTCTAGGATGAATTGGCAAACTTGTCAGCACTCACATACCTACCTACCTACATACATACATATACACACATAAAACGTTAGCAATGACAAAATGATAATGGAATGCATCCACTGTATCCTGGATTTCAACTGATCTTGACAACAACCCCATACTATCCATCCATTATTACCCCTATTTTACAGAAAACAAAGAGCCAGAGATGTTAAAACAAGCTGGTGAAAATTACACACTAGTCAGAGGGAGAACTGTGATTCAAGTGAAGGGAACTGGGACTCCAAAGCTCATGGTGTTTTCCAGAATATTTACCCCAAGACAAGACACATGGACAGTTTCAAAATTACGAAGATTTATCCCAGGGTTATTGATGGGGTGAACATAGACACTTTACCGAAATCTCACTTCTCTGTTTTGGAATAATTTGCAAAACTATCATTTAGAATTTGTCTCTGAGACATCCAGAAATATTGATACACATGCTGTTAGGACAAAGCAAAACATTCATCACAAGTATTATTTTCATGGATCCAGAAATTAAATTTAACTACACTTGCTGTAATTCATCCAAAATTTAAAATAAATATGAAAAGCACGTCTTTTTCCAAAGCTAGTCCTCTTAAACTAAACACAATTCAGATGCTAAAATGCAGGCAGTCCCCGAATTATGAACAAGCAGATAAACTGGAACAGGTGTGGATGGTTCTTGTTTGGCCTTTCTTTAGTGCAAGAAAAGGCTTGAAGTGTTGACAATAATTTAAAAGCTGCAAGTGCAGTAAGTAAACGTACTTGTGATGAAAAATCTCTTGCAAGTAGAGGGTGGGTCAATCATTTCAAAGACAGGGCAGATTTACATACATTGAAAGGTAAGTACAAGTTGTTCGTACATCAAGTGTTCGTAACTGGGGGACTGCCTGTGTGTCATAACTATTTCTATATCCATACCTCTTGCCTTTATAGAAACAGCGTTTTGACAGCATGTACTTCAAGGATAAAAATATTCAGGTTTAAAAATATCATATTAATAAACATTTATCAATTCTTATCAAGGAGAAAAAGGAAACATATTGTCTACCCTCTTATCTTACACTCTAGAATATATAAATTCATATTACAAGCAGCTTCATTTTTCTTTCTTTCTTCTTTTTCCCCCATGCCATGCAAATAGGCACTTTGGGAAGCTTTTGCTGTGTGATTTAAAGAGTTTCTCAACCGTGATGTTATTGACATTTGGGGCTGGACAGTTTTTATGGTAGAGTCTGTCTCCTGCACCGTGAGACATTTAGAAGCATGCCTGGCCTCTGCGCATGGATGGATCACCCAGTAAGGGCTAACTTGTGCTTGTTTACTAATCTCTAATGCACAATTTCACCTGTTTTCATATCTTTCCAACTCATGTGAAATCATGCACTAAAGATTAGTAAGTGAACACAATTAAGTCTATGCATACCTCCCCTACTATAAGCCTATGGGTGCCTGGGTGCCTCAGTACCATCCCACCCTAGTTGTGACCCATAGTGTCTCCAGGTGTTGCACAATGTCCTCTGAAGGATGCAGGGAATGGCCCTAATTGAGAAATGTTGCGTAATACTCCAATACCAAATCCATTGCCACTGAGTCAATTCCAATTCACAGATACCTTCTAGACAGAGTAAAATTGTCCTGTAAGTTTTCAAGCAGCAGCTGGTGGATTCAAACTGCCAACCTTTTTGGTCAGCAGCTGAGCTCTTAACCACTACACCATCAAGGCTCCAGATGTTGTGGAAATAGGTAAATTTCCCCGTCTTTCTGGTATTAAGTTGGAAGGCAGTGTGAAGACTGAGCTTGGGATCTAGCAACCTTTAAATAGCACCACAGTAAAGAAATTGCAAGAATGAGCAAACAGCCAAACAATCCTGCAAACTGGACATTTCTCCACCAACTTTCAGCAGGGGGCTGTTTCCTTCTACAAGGAGCCCTGGTGGCACTGTATTTAAGTGCTCCCCTGCTAACAATTCACCAGCTGCTTTGAACCCACCAGCCACGCTACATGAGAAAGATATGACAGTCTGCTTTTGTAAAGATCACAGCTTTAGAAATCCCATGGGACAATACCACTCTGTCACATTGGGTTGCCATGAATCAACTCGACTGCAACAGGTTTTCTTGGTTCCCTTCTGCAAGGTTTCTTCAAATTCCCTCTTCCCTTAAGCCCTGCCAGAAGTTTCTCTCTATGATTCTCCGTCATGAATACCAGGTCTAACTATTTTTTTCTGTTCCTTCTGAAGCAACAGTTAAGAGGTACGCTCTCTAAATAGTTATAAGGTAACGAAGATAACCAAACCAATTGTGGCAAAATGGTTTCAGTCCTAAGTCAACCCACTGGAATCTCCATGAAAGTGTTTTTATGAACAGTTCGTGGCTCCAGCTCTGTGCTAGCTGTTTCGGCATCTGTGATAAGTGGACAAAGCAGACCTAGGCATCAAAAAGCAATGGCTACATGAAAAACCACACCTTGTACATGACAACACTTTAGTCATTCGGTTTTAGCAAGTGCTGCAACAGCCAAGGCTGTGGAATCCCAAGGCCTGGCACATAGTAGATGAGCTATAAATATGTGTGGAAGTGAATGAATGAATGAGTCTTGGAATATGAAAATACAAGAGCATTTAGAAGGACAGTTGTGATGCTACTGTTCTATGGTTACCTGACCCAACTGTGTTGGCAGTTCTGGTTGAAGCAGGTGCCTTGGGGATGACACAACACAGCCAGTACACCAAGGAGCCAAAGGAAAACCAGTGAGGATAAAATGCCAGAGCAATCCTCACAGCTGATGCCTGAGAGGTATAGTAGAAGAGAGAACATGGGGTGTGTTGGAACATTGGGAGATGTACCAGATGAAAGAGGCACTAAGGCTCATTCTGCACTGTCTCAAGGAAAAAACTGGGGCACACGGTAACAAGTTTAGCCATTCCGAGTCAGCCAGTTACTGCTGAATCAGTCCCCACTCATGGCAACACCATGCGTGTTACAGTAGAACTGTACTCCATAGCATTTTCAATGATGAGTTTAAAAAAAAAATAAGAAATAGATCACCTGGGCTTTCTTCTGAGACACCTCTGGGTAGATTCAAACCTTCTGCCTTTTGCCTAGCAGCTGTTGGCCTCACCCAGGGATTCCATTAACAGGCTAACCTTGTTGGATTTGTCTCCCAGATGACTCTGCACTGAAATTCTGAAGGTGGGTAGCTCTAGTCCTTCGGAACTGCTAGATGGCAGAGACTCCCTGAGGGAGCAAATCTTTCATCATTCAGATAAATACATGGTGAAGTTATCACAAGCTGCTCACTGAGCACACAAGTTGCCAGATGAGGGAGGCTACTGGCAGATTTCGTTAAGCTGTGAGTCCTTGAATCCAGTACAGAATGTATTGCCTCTTGAAACACAGTAGAGAAAGCTGTTTTCACCAAATTGGGGCTGCGTTAGCTACTAGGAAGTTTCCTTTTAAAAGTACTTATCAGAGGATGCCCTGGTTCAGTGAAGACGTCTGAGTTTCGAAGAGCCGGTTCATCTCATCTCAGTTTTTTGACCATTGGTCAACCCTCAGCAAAGCTGTTTTGTTTATTTCCATCTCTCTCTCTCTTTTCTTTCCTTCTTATTTCAATGCAAAGAGACATCTTTACAACAGCAAAGCATGCTAAAAATAAAAGTTTTTTGTAGCAGCTACCCTTTTGGTTCTTGACTTCTGCTGCAAATCCCAGAGAACTAATTAAGCCACAGCCCCTTAGACGACTGCCAACCTTACCCTGTCACTGCCTGGCTAACTTGGGGAGCTAATTGCCTGCAGAGACCAGGCCCGAGATGAAGGTGGGGGCCCAAGAAAGAGCGAAGGCCAATTAGTTTACAGAGGGTCAGCAAAGAAGCAAGCCGCTTGCGATGAGAACAGTTTGGAGGCTGTCATTAGTTTCTTTTCATCTTTGAAGGAGGCTCATGAATACCTGTGGGCTCTTGGGTACACCTCCAGCTGCACACCTGTGCTGTGTCCTACTCAGAGCTTATTTACACTTTCATTTTGAGTTCTAAAGGTACCCAAGTGATTTTCTGTAGCCTGGGTGCCTGTGAGTGCTAGAATCTTCCAGGCACTAATGTCTTCTTGTTTGAATGATTTCTCCAACAATTGCTGCTCAACTAGGCAAATGCCCTTTTAAAGGGCAAAGCAAGTTTCTGCTTTAGATCAGCTGGGGGTGAAACCTGCTATGGAAAATTCCAGTATCTGTTCAAAAGAAGCTATTGCCAAGTAAGTTCAATGCGGCTGTTTGAATTCATCTCCCTGGGGAAACGTTGAGGAAATCAGAAAGCGCAGCTCATTATTATTTGTGTAGATTATGCAAAGTTTGCCTTTAAAAAAAAATGACTAAGTTGCAGAGTATCAGGAAGAGAATTTGGACGGTGTTTAAGTGAGAGGGATTAGCAAGCAGGATGTTGATTTATAAACGGCAACAACCAATTCCTTATATTCTCCACTGCAGTCCTGTCTTCGCCGCCGCAATTCCCAGCGTTCTCTTTTGAAAGCCCTTGGTACTCCGTTAGCCCCGAGGTATAATGTTTGATAATATAACTACTGCTTCTGTCACTGCGTTTTGTACAAACGCATTATATGTGGCCCAGAATGGTAAAGATTTATGTATGGGTATGGAAAATAAAAATCAGCATTGATTAAAAGCCCCAGATAGGCCATCCAATACCGCCCAAAGAACATCAGTTATTTTGCATTTTGACACGGCGATTGATAACTCATAAATGCAAGCAGGAATGACAAATGCGGGTGGAAACTGGCTTTGACAAAACCGATAACAGTATCAGTCTCAAGGGGCAATGGAGGTATAAGCAGGAGCTGTTTAAAATATTTAATCATTTTATGAAGGCTGCAAGATGTTGTTTGACCCTGAAGGAGTGTGAATGTCACATGGATCAGAAATTGCCAAGTCTTTGAAGTGAAATAAAAAAATGGTGTTATTATAGATCCTTCTTGACATCCTATCATTTTTGTGTAGGATTAAAAATATGTATACAAAGCGCCAGATAAAGGACTCCAGAAAAGGATGTTTTGGTGGACGGGAAAGAAAGGAAAGGCCTGCTACACGGCTGCGAATTTTCACTTGCAATTCCCAGAGCATTTCTCCCACTCCCCTCCAAATGGCAGCAACCGGGCAAGAGCACCTAATAAAAAAGATGCCTTTGGTTTTTAAATAAAGGGTAAATTACCCTTTACTTTTGTTACCTTGGGTCCAACTGCTGGAATTTTTTATCTCCTCTTCCCCTGCGCCTGGCCTCACTTGGGTACCGTGTTTACAGTATATGTTTATACGCGGATAGCAGCACAGAACATACACGGCCGTAAATAAACATGCGGCATATTTATACACCTGTGAGTGAGGGGTTTTATGGGGCCCGCAGTGAATTGGTAATCTTGGTTCTTATCTACCTACTGTGCTGTTTAAAAGCCTCCAGGCCCGCCAGCAGCCCGCGCCTGGGAGTGCAGACAAGCAGCAAAGCCGCGCTGAATTCTCGGGGAATATTCCCCTGCGAGTGAGGATTACCTCGGGTGACACTGCGGAGTGGCGGAAAATGAAATACTATCCTGGACGTTTCCTTTCATCATCTGTTTCTTGCCCTGCGTGCCTCCACCTTGGATGTCCCCCTCCGGCTCCCCGCTGCCCACCCCTCCCTAGTTTTGTTTTCTCCGTGTCATGTGGGTGCTCATGGTGGTGTCTCTCAGAAGGACTTGTTTTTTCTGTCTTCTAGGAATGTGTGTTTCCTTGCAGGGGCTGGTGTTTTGTGGTTCTTGTGGCTTTTCTGTTGGGGGGTGGCGGTGGGGAGAGCTGGTTTGTCTGCGCCGTTCCGTAGATTTCCTGGTGGCTGGGAGTTGCCTGCTTTATGGCCCCCCAGTTCTGGTTTCTGGGACTGGAAGTGTACTTGCGTAGACGCACATAGGCAGAGGGAGGAAATGACAATTTAGGAATATTTTTCTTTCCGGTTTCCAACGGTGGTTTTGTCCTCATTTTGTATTGCCGTTTCTCCTGCTGATCCGCGTTCAACTGTTGTGTGAAGTGCCCCTCAGAACGTCTGCGTGCTTACATGAGGCTCCCTCACCTGTGGGACGCTCTGTGGGCTCCCCTGACAAGGATCGCCCTCCTCCCATCGCCCTGCAGTCAGCATGCCACAGCTCACCTCCCACCAACATCACACTCACACACACTTAATCCCATGCACACTTTCGTGCACACACACACACTCCTTCACATACACATCCCCATACACACTCATACACACTTAATCCCCGTTCTTACCTGCATACGTGCACATACATGCCAATTCCCACACACACTCATCTCACCACAGGTGAATGCATGCACCCTCATTCATAGCCATACACACATAGCCACACACTCCCAACTCCCCCACAGTTAGCCCCCACAAACACAGACGCACACAATCATTCAAATCCACACATGCTTACCCCACTCTCATAGAAATTTATTCACACACTCACATATATTTACACTTCTGTGTACTCACGCACATACAGACTCATACACACTAACCTACACACACTCACTTTCTCCGTCAGAGCCAGTGGTCTCTAATGCTTAGGAAATAATTTTGGAGGGCGAGAGCTTATCACCAATACATTGTCCCTGACGACAGTCATGTCCATTTATTTGTCGTCTTTTCCTCCCCATACCTGACAGGATGTAGGGATGAATGTGGCCCTCGGAAGCGGTCCCTGTTCCTATAGATGCTGTCTGATCATCCAAGTGCAGCACACCGACTAGTGTTCATTCCTTCTGCGTCACTGAGAGTTGATGGCATGTTGGCGACAACGGGCGTACAGTGGTCGCCCTAAGCCTGCCCAGCTCTCCACATCACGTCCGGTTCCTCCCCGCATCCTCGGGCTCTGGGGTGAGCTGCAGCTCTCCTGGGTAGAAAAATTCTGCCAGACAACTGAGGCTCTCCCCACTGCTGTGACATTCTAGCATCCTCTTAGGGAAATACGTGCCATCACCCAGAGAAAGTGGCCCTGTCCTAGGAAAGCAGAAAGTTCTGCGACAGACAGAAATCTCACAGAAACAAAGCTCCATGGCCCTGGAGTGGGGGCTCAGGTGAGTCATCTGGACAGACCTCAGGGATTCTGCATCACCCCCAAGATCCCACACTCCTTCTGCCCTCCACCTTCTCTACATCCTCCTGCATTCTGTCTCTCAGATCTGGTACTAGTTTCCCTAGATAGCTAATACAGCTCCCTCTCTAGTCCTATCCTGAAGGGGCTCCTTCGGGCTGTCCACAGAGCACAGGATTAAGGTCAAGACCACAAATGAAGATGATCATGACCCAACACTTCCTGAGAAAACACCCTGTGCCAGTCCTTGGACTTCAGCCTTTGCATGAGCTCATCACTCAGTTCTCTCACCACCTCTGTGGGGAAGGTGTTATCAGCATCCCTATGTGACAGATGAGGAAGCAGAGGCAACAAAAGGAAATCCATTTGTCTAGGACTTACAGTTAGTAAGCCAAGCTCCAGAGTCTGGTCCCTATAACCTGCCATGCTGTCTCTAACAAATGAGCGGAACTGAGATGATATCACCCCGTCTTTCAACACGCACATATTGTATTTTTACGCAAATAACATGTATCTTTTGTGTTTGTTTGCCTGCTGCTGCCTCCCCCCAGTGGCATTTTTATAAGCACACTGTGCTATTTTTTTTTACAAGTGAGAGAGGATAGACACAACAGCACTTGCAAGAATGTCGTGGGAGAAGAGGATGGCCAGCAAACAAATGCAGAAGGTGAATGCTATTTGCAGAAAAATATAGTAACAACCATTGTGGTAATAGAAAAATGCTCCCTACCCTTACCCCCGCGCCTAGAGAGATCCACAGCCTAATCACTGGAGCCTATGGATTTTGAGAGGAGGAGGTCATCTTGGATTATCCAAAAAACTCATTGCCATCGAGTCAGCTCCAACCCATAGCCAGCTACCCTACAGGACAGAGTAGAACTGCCCTACAGAGCTTCCAAGGAAAACCTGGTAAGATTCAAACTACGGGCCTTTTGGTTAGCAGCCACAGCACTTAACCACTGTACCACTATCCAGGTGGGCTCTAAATGCCATTACATATATCTTTGTAAGAAAGAGGCAGAGGAAGATTTGATGACGGAAGAGGAGGCAGCAAAATGACAGAAGCAGAGACAGAGAGAAAAGAAATGTTCTTGGGTTCGAAGGAAGGGACCATGAGCCAAGGAATGCAAGGAGTACCCCTGTAGATTCCAGGAAAGGCAAGGAAAGTGCTTCTCCCCTCTCAGCTGCCCCAAAGAGTGAGACTGTGATTTCAGCTCAGTAATACGTATTTAGACATCTGGGCTCCAGAACAGTGACAGAAGGCGTTTCTCCTTTTAAGCTAGTAAGTTAGAAACAATTTGTTATAGCAGCTCCAGAACACTAGTACACCCACCATGGATTGATGGATTGAATGTATTCTATGTGTAAAGCACTGAACTAAAAACTTCCTGTATTTTATTACATTATTCTACTCTGTGCTTATAGGTGGCTGTGAGTTGGAACAGACTCAAACACAAGGTGGGGGGGAGTCCTTCACTAATCCTTGTAAATAAACTATATCATCCTCATTTTACACTATGAGCAAAGTAAAGTCAGGTGTAAAATGTACCTTGCCTGAGGTCTCACCACTAGGAAGGGATTGAGCTGGGATTTGGATTGAGGATTGAGTCAGTGTGTCTATGTAACCCTCCTCTACTCTCGACCTACCCTGCACAACATTCCTCTCCAGGGGCAGATTAACCAGTGAGCAATGTAAGCAGGGGCTTCCAGGAAGCAAGGTAGCACAGCATTAATTGTTGTTTACTTACTAATCCTGGTGGTATAGTGGTGAAGAGCTATGGCTGCTAACCAAAAGGTCAGCAGTTCAAATCCACCAATTTCTCCTTGGAAACCCATTGGGGTAGTTCTACTCTGTCGTATCAGGTTACTATGAGTCAGAGTCAGCTTGACAGCAATGAGTTTGGTTTTGAGTTAGTTACTTACTAATCTACAGGGAAAATTTTTGTGTGGTCTTTGTGGTGAAAAACAGGTAAAATTATGTAGCACAGTTTAGTAAGTAAGCCCAAGTAAGCCCATGTGTGCCTTGCTTTTAGAGTCCTGCGTCCCTGCACACAGCCTCTGTTTGCAGCTCCACCTTCAGCTGCCACTCACCAGCTCAAAAACCACTAGGTTCTGCAAACTCTGGCACAGACCCCTCAGCCTAGTTATCCCAGCACTTAATAACCTACATACCCTTATCCAGCCAGGGTTATTTCCCATGATTTCCTCAAGTACCCCTCATTCCAGACAAGCTGGTCTACTTCTGGATCCCATCTTCAAGTCTCTGCCCAGACATTTCCTCACAGAGAATATCTTCCCTCTTCCTGTATACTTACTGAGTCAAAACTCAGACACACAACACTTAGCCAATTATTTGAGTCCACACCAATACTTCTGAATTCTCATTCTACTCAACATGTGGTTGAGTAGATAATCATTCTTGCTAGTTTCACAGGTATTAGTTTTGTCATCTTGAGCTGGACTGCAAATTTTCTGACAATGTTAAAGAAAACTAAGACAGTCTGTGTCCTCATGAAGCTTAGAGTCTAAACAAGGAGAAAAAGCTTAGCATCAGAAAAATAAGCCCCAACGTGTTTGATCTAAAGCAGAAACAGCAAGCATCATAGTGAGAGCCCTGGACTGGGAGTCAAGCTAACTTTGTTCCAGCCCTGGCACTGTGCCACGTAGAAGTCCCTCCTCCCTCTAAACCACTATTCCATTATCTAGACAATGAAATACTCGAGCTGGATGGTCCCTAACGTTTCTGCAATCTCTAACACTTGACAACCCCAAGATGACATTAGGAAGTGTTCCTGATTTGGAGAAACCTTTCCGCCTCATCCAAGAATCATGCCAACGCTGGCATGAGCCACGCTTCCAAACGAGCACCATGCTGAAGATTGTTCATCATTCTGAAACTTGGGTTATGTGTAATTCAGATCCAGGGAAGCCCTACTTACAACCAGCATCTACATTGGCACACAACACTTGAAAGCTGTCCCTGACTTCTGCTGCCTTGGCGGGATGCAGTCAAACAATGCCCTCTTATCCAAGGAACTGGGAAATTGGGACCAAAAACCAGCATACATTTTGGCCAGACTCTCAGAGTCTGGCATGGACTTAAGAGAGAGTTCTAGACCAAGAGAGGGCTATGAAGCAATGACCCTCTCCTGTCAACCATCTGCTATGAACCCTGGACCTTACCACCAATTTTGAGGCAAATGTTGTATGTGATAGCTGAAGTCTCTATTTAACCCCAATGCAAGGTCATGAATAACGAGGTCCTGGAGCACAGTCTGTCACTTCAGCACTGTCGTGACAACAGTGGGCATACGGTAGACACAGGCTGTAGTCGACAGTGATTTGGCATGGCTCCCTTGAAAAAGAAATATTGTGTCACTTCCAAGGAAAAGGCAGAGCCCATCAAGAATGGCAGTTTCTACAAACTACAATCAAACCTTCCTCCAAAAGACCATTAAACACTCATTCTGGCTGTGGCCACACACAGTAGCTACAGCAGAACCAACGTGAAAATTGTTCCCATTCACTCTTCAAGTCAAGCTAATGAGCACTTTCTGTCTCTCTGTTGGCACCACCTAAATGTTGCAGAGCAAAGCCCTCCACCCACCCACCCTGCTAGAGAGATGACCCTGCCTGGACTGAACACAAGCCTGGAGCAGACCAGTTTTAAGAACCTCCTTCCTCACATTATGAGGATGTCTTACAACTATTAGAGCTTTGATGTCCTGTTAATGTTGGTAGGAGTCCTTGGGTGGTACAAACAGTTAAGCACTGGACTGTTTACTAATTGAAAGGTACCTTGGAAGAAAGTCCTGGTGATCTGCTTCCAAAAAGCCACAGCCCTCAAAACCCTCTGGAACAGCTCCCCTCTGAAACATGTGGGCTCACTGTAAATTGGAATCAATGGAACAGCAAATAATGGTGGTGGTGATTAATGTTAGTATGGCTTTTTTTTTTTCATATTAAGGGTATATGCATGCAAACCTTTTCTTTTAGAGAGATGTAAAATGATAGCACTGGGGACAAAAAGCAATTTCTGGCCACACAGTACTGCCCAGTAGAAGTTCCCGAGTTGACGGAAGGTCTCTACCACCAGTGCTGGCTAATGTGGTAGCCACTAGCCAAGTGTGACTGGTGAGCACTTTAAATGTGCCTACCACAGCTAAGGAACTGATTTGTAATTTTATTTAATTTATATGCATTGAAATTGAAATTTCAAAAACTACATGGCTGGTGGCTAACATACTGGACAGCACAGACAGTGCATAAGACAGTGTTTTCTGTCCTGTCTCTAATTTCACTTAGTCATTTGTTTAGCAGGCATTCACTGGGCCCTTACAGAATCTTGATTCTGTGCTAGATGTGAGGGATGTGACTAGGAGCATGGGGCAAAAAAACATAAATTACAACATTATATGAACACTCATTAGCAGCACAGAAACACAGAAGGTACGTAGGATAATAACAGGTACTGCTATGAGTTATTAGTTGAATATCATTGTTTTCGTCAGCTAGGGCTGCTCTAACAGAAATACCACAGAGTGGATGGCTTTAACAAAGAAGGTCTATTCTTACATAGTCTGGTAGGCTGCAAGTCTATATTCAGGCTGTCCACTCAAGGGGAAGGCTTTCCCCCTTGTCGGCTCTGGAGGTAAGTCAAATGTTTGCATCAGTCTTTGTCAAGGGAGCATCTTGGTGCAGGAACCTCTGGTCTGAAGGACGCGCTCTTCTCCCAGTGCTGCTTGCTTGATGGTGTGAGGTTCCCAATTCTCTCCTTCTTCTCTGTCCTTTTATGTCTCTGTAGGATGAAAGGATTAAGGGTGGGACAAGCCATACTCCAGGGAAACTCCCTTTACAGTGGAGCAGGGAAGAGATCTTATGAAGGGATTTACAGTCCTGCCCTAGTCCTTTAACATACAGCACAGGAAAGCCACAACATGGGGGACAGTCACAAGATACTGGGAATCATAGCCCAGCCACATGGCTCCACATATTTTTGGGGGGACACAATTCAATCCATGACAATCATCTTTTCCAGAGACTGCAACAGGCACTTTACACAGGTTAGTCTCACAACTGGCCGATAAGATAGGTCCCTTCATAGATGAAGAAACTGAAACTCAGAGACTCAGAAAACATAAATAATGGGGCTGAGGCCCAAAGGTGATAACTAGCAGATGCAGAGTTGGAAACAAAACTTAACTAAGAAAGATTTTCAAAGAGCATATGAAGCTTGACCTGATTCTTGGAGAAATTAGGTCAACCCAGGTCCAATGACAGTGTCTGGGAAGATCAAAAGGGTCGGGTGGAGTACAGTGGATAAGAGAAAGAAGACCATTCCTGAAAGAGGAAGAAAGGATGCAAAAACAGAGTTCCATGGTGGGCGTCAGCAGGGACCAGGGTAGATGGGTCAGAGGGAAGGCAGAGTCCAAGGAAGGAAGTTGGGCTCCACTGTTAACAGTTGCAGGAACCACCAAAGACTCTTAAAGACAAACATCATTTCCAGAAGTGGGAAAGGCCACTCTAGCGGCCCAGAAGAGGACCATGGGATAAGGTCAATGGGCAGGAAAAGAACAGCTGGGAGCCATGTAAGATGTAAGGAGGGCCTGAATGAGGTAGGGGAAATAGGAACAGGTCCAGGATCAGAGCTGTCAGGGATGTGGCTCCACCATTCTGTGTGATGAGTGGATGTCGTGGGAGGGCAGAGAAGGGCATGAGTCACAAGTGTCCAGCCTGAGGGACAGAGGCTGATGCTGAAGTCAAAAACTCCATTCCCTAGCCTGACACTGCTCTCCAAGAAATTCAGTTACAACCATACCCTATGGATTGTCTTCTTTCTTGTTTTCCTAATGCCATCCTTTCTTTCCCTTAAATACTATCTGAGAATCAGGATGTTCCTAAGTCGGTCCTTCTAGAATGGGCACAGCAGACTCTATTCCTGGGTTAAAGCTGTAAGCTCCAAATTATTTACTTAAGAATGCCTACCAGGAAAGAAATATTTTTAAAAGCTTGCACACAGAGACTTATTTATAAAGTTTAAGCATGCACCAACATTCTAATATTTAATACCTTTTTTAATTTTATTTTTTATTAATTACAGTTAAAAGAATAAAGTTTCTAACATCTGTCAATTATCTCATCTATGATAAACCTCAGCTCTGCCCCCCACCCATGTAGCCAACAGTGATTTTGTGCTGTGGATAATTCTCTTTTTACGTCATTATAACAGGGGTCTCATAAAAAATTTGTCCTTTTGACAGTGATTGATTTCATTCAGCATGATCTCTTCCAAATGAGGTCATGTTATGAGGTGTTTTCTAAAGTCATCTTTGCTTTGATCACAGCATGGTGTTCCATTAAGTATATGTACCATAATTTATTTACCCATTCTTCTGCTGATGGGCATCTACTGATTCCAACTTTTTGCTATTGTGGACTGTGCTGTAATAAACATTCAGGTACACGTGTCTGTTCATGCGACAACCTTTGTTTCTAAAGAACAAATTCCAAGCAGTGGAATTACAGGATCAAATGGTATATCTATTTCCAGCTTTTTAAGGAAGCGCCAGGTTGTCTTCCAAAGAGGTTGTAGCATTTTGCAATCCCACCAGCAGTGTAGGAGACTTCCAATTTCTCCACAGCCTCTCCAGCATTTGTTGTTTTGTGTTTTTTGAATCATGGCCAACCTTGTTTGGGTGAGATGGTATCTCATGGTAGTTTTGATTTGAATTTTTTTAATAGCTAATGATCGTGAGCAGTTCTGCATGTGTCTTTTGGCTGCCTGGATCTCCTCTTTAGAGAAATGTCTGTCCGCCTCCTTCACCCATCACTTATTTGGATTATTGATCCTTTTCTTGTTGTTATTTTGTAACACCTTGTAGATTATGGAGATCAGACGTTGGTCTGATGTATAGTTGCCAAATTTTTTGCTGTTTTAAAAAAATTACTGTTGAGTCAGGTATAACCCACAGAGACCCCATGTGTGCAGAACAGAGCTGCTCCACAGGGTTTTCAAGGCTGTGATGTTTCAGAAGCAGTTTGCCAGGTCTTTCTTCCAAGGTACTTCTGGGTGAGTTCACATTGCCAACTGTTCAGTTAATAGTTGGACACTTAATCCATTTGTGCCACCCAGAGACTCATATTCCAGTATATACAAAATAAAAAATAAAATAAGATGAAGTAACACTTAAAATTATTTATTAGCAGCTCACATGTATAATTAATTGATTCATTTTGCATTAATTGTGTTTCCATTAAATAATATGATTGTGTGCTTTTTTATATTTTTAAATCTTACTTTAAACCAGTGCTTGTCAAAGTGTGCCTTGTAGTTTTACAGTACCTGTTATGGGTCAAACTGTTTCCCACTAAAGCTAGTTCTTACCCCTGGTACCTATAATGTCACTTTGTTTGGAAACAGGGTCTCTGCAGATGTTACCAGTTAGCACGAGGTCACACTGGAGCAGCGTGGGTCCTAAGCCCATCTGAGCCACGTCCTTATAAGGGAGGAGAACAGACACAGACAGACCGGAGGAAGGTGACCAGAGACCACACGAAGAAGGGGTTCCACTGCAGCTGCATGCCAAGGAACACCTAGGGCTACCAGAAGCCAAGAGAGACAAGAAAGAATCCTCCCCAAGAGGTTTAAGAGAGGGCAGAGCCCTGCCGCCACGCTGAATGCAGAGGCCCAGCCTCCAGATCTGTGACGGAATCAATCTCTGTCTGCCCAGTTTGTGGTACTTTGTGATGGCAGCCCTAAGACACTGAAAAGGAGCCTGGTAGTACAATGGTTAAATGCTCAGCTGTGAATCAAAAGGTCATCAGTTTAACACCGCTCAGGAGCTCTGCATGTGAAAGGCCTGGGTGTCAACTTCCGTAAAGATTACAGCCAAGAAAATCCTATGGGGTGGTCCTACTCTGTGACATGGGGTCACTATGAGTCCAAATCAACTTGATGACACCTAAGAACCACACTGATACTAGAACAGTTCCCAAAATGTGTTCGGTCCATTCATGAGGTCCTGCTCTCTTCACCCTGTACTAGACATCATTTGCCTTGTTCACTGTGTTGACATGAGCTCCAGTGATGCAAATCCAGGGTGAATACAGCCACTGGGCCTCACCGCAACCCCACCAGTGGCCGCTGTATTTCTTCACTACCAATTTTTCATGTGAGAAGAGGAGAAAAGGCTAGTTTCTCTTTCCTGATGAAGGGAAAAGAAATCTTACTTTATCAAATCTTGATCCTCAAATGCATGTCTTTTTTATATAATTTAGTTTTATTTTTGTTATTGTTGAAAATAAGATGCAGCAAAGCGTGTACCAATTCAACCTTTTCTACAGGTCCTGTTCAGTGATACAGAGCACATTCTTTGAAGGTGCAACCACTCTCCCCCACCTTTTCCAAGTTATTCCTCCCCCAGTAACATAAACTCACTGCCCCCTAAGCTTCCTATCTAATCTTTCAAGTTGTTGTTACATATCTTTTTAATATTCTGAGAGATGCAGTAGGAATTACACACTTGTGCTGTATACCAAACTGAGATGACTCTCTCCAGGAAAAGTATTTGTGCCACTGTTGGAGTGGGGAACTGAGCTACTGTCTTTTTCCTGGAACACCATTTGCACCAGACAGAATGACTGACAGACAAATGATGGTTATTCACACTTGGGTTCTTGGCAGACATTTCCTCAAAACGAACAAAGTAAGCCTGTCACTACAGGGAAAACAACTGACAGAATTTGTTGCCAATGATAAAATCTAATCTTTCAAGTGAATATTAAGATTTTGAAAAACTTTGTCTATCATAGTGGGCTTGACAGCTTCCCAACATTTAAAGGCTTTTCTGGTGTGGTTGGGTGGTATTAATGAATCTCTAACATTGTCATATAATAAAATATGTCAATATTTGGAAGATCTGCACTGCTCAGTGGGTCAATATTTTCCCACCAATTGAAACCGTTACAAAACCATACATGGGTCAAAGATTCCCTTCAAAGTATAGGAGACACCAACGTATTTTAATGTTGGAGGATACAGGATGCCCATTGACATAATTTCAGATTCTGTATTACTGCTAACTGTCAAGATACAGTCACTTGTTGAGTTTTGGTACATTAACAAAGAAGAATATCAAAATTTATCTGAAAGGGCCATTAAAATCTTCCTCTCTTTTACAACAATATAGTTGTGTAAGGCCCAATTTCTTCATATACTTCGAATAAAACAACATACATCACAACACAGAGTGCAGAAGCAGATATGAGAAACCAGATATGTGTTAAGCCATATGTTGAAAAAAGATATGAAACAATGCCTTTTTATTATTTTGTTGTTGTTCTGAAAAATACAGTGATTTTCATTTTTAAAACTGTTACCTATGCAACTCTACAATGGGTTTATCTTTGTGTTTAAAGGAATAAACAACAAACATTTCAGATTTTCTCAGTTATAAATTCTGAATCAGTTTATTTTCGAATAACCAAAAATTCTTTGAAAACTTGAATGAATTTTGTTGTTGAAAAACGTATTTGCAGGGAGTAAGTCATTGGTCTTGCATAGGATATCTATCTTTATGTGTTCCATTGCATTCTTGATGACTTCCAATTTTCCCAGATTCACACTTTGTACATTCCACATTCCGATTATTAATGGATGCTTACAATTCTTCTTCTACAATTCTTCTTCTCATCTTGCTTCATGCCACATCAGCAGACGAAGGTCTCAAAAGCTTTACTTTATCCATGTCATTAAGGTCAACTCTATTTGAAGAGGCAGCTCTTCCCCAGCTGTATTTTGATTGCCTTCCCACCCTGAAGGGCTCCTCTTCTGGCAGTATATCCCACAGTGATTCACTGCTATTCCCAAGGTTTTCACTGGCCGGCTTTTTCAGAAGTAGACGTTCCCGTTCCATCTTTCTAATCTGTCTTAGACTTTCAGCTCTGCTGCAGCCTTTCAGGCATGGATAACCCTGCTGGCATTTTAAATGGCAGTGGCATAGCTTCCAGCATCACAGCACCACACAAGCCATCACAATACAACAAGCTGATGGATGTGTGTGTGTGCGTGTGTGTGTGTGTGTGTGTGTGTGGCAGATACACCCCACCCCACCCCGCACCCACCCCCATGAGTCCTGTCTTGCACCTGCTAAAATAATTTGCTATACTACCTGGAGCCTGAAGTTTGGAGCTTACTGGCTTAAAGCATCCCTTCAGCCAACTGAAAAGATACCTTGTCTCCACAGGATGTTGCTCACCACAAGCATGTGCAAAAGGTGGCATCGGGGCAGAATGGAGTTTCCTTTCCCGCATGAGAACATTTACTCTCGGAATTGTAGGGTTGAGAGACAGATGAGTAGTTTTTCCATAAAAGAAGTTCCTCAGTGTCTCTTCATTTTTTATGATCAACAGTTTCCTCTTGGAAATTTTTCTTAATACTGATAATCATTCAACTACTGTGTGGCTCACTTGAACCATTTTCCCTCACCTGGTTGCCCAGAAAGGATGAGAAAGCTGCTTTACCGTGCTAAGTACATTAAAAGATAAGCAAGGAATCAAGGACCTTTGGAAAGGTCAGGCAGGCTTTGTTCATGCATGTGTGTCTGGTGAGGAATGTCAAGAGATGCAGTCGTCCTAGCAGATCACACAGGGCTGTCAACAAGCATGCCTGCCTTCTGAGTAATGATGCGCACTGGACATCGCACCACTCATGGAGAGCCCAGCTTCTGAAAGCCCATTAGGAGAGCCTCCTGCTCTTTACCAGGGCTTCCCACAGCTACTCTGAGCTCTGCTCTTCCCGGAAGGATGGGCCCTTACCAGAATGTCATTTATTTTCCCGTGAGGCAGTTTAGATACTTGGATTAGATGGTCAGTCAGAAGGTCTGATGTTTTTCTACCCTTTTTTTCTTTTTCGCCTTGGCTAAATCACAAAGAGTAGAGAAATTGGAAATTCAGCACCAAATATTTTCGAAGGTTAGAGTCCATATATAGTCAGAGCTTGGAGTGTTGAATCATTCTAGTGTTCTGTTCCCTTGAGGGGGATGGGGGATACTAAGGGTGTATTCTCTCATTCCAGTTCACCTGATGCTTTATCTATCAAACATGTCATTGACTATAATAGCAATGGAATATCCCCTAATCAGACCAAACTATGATTCCATTTTGAAGGATTTACTAGCAAGGGATCGCATGGAGCTTCTAGATCTTTCTGAAGACAAGCAGTGAGACAATTTGCAGTTGACATCAAGATTTGGACTTTTGTCTCCTCTCCCATCCCTTCCCCTCCTCCACCTAACCCTTTATTTCTATATCCTTATAAATCTATCTGAGACAATGTGTAATTATACATTAAGAAAAAATCTGTCAGAGTGTAGCTGAGGTTCCTTAAATTGTGCTGATTTACAAAGACAAGAGATTTTTTTTCTCAGCAGAAAAAAGATACCTTTTTTTTTTTTTGCCCATGTAATGGCAAACAACCTCCTGCAAAGTCAACCCCTTTTCTGAAAGTCATTGCTAGTTTTATAATTTCTGAGTCATTAGATAACAGATAGAACTCCACACTTAGTGGTTTCAAATGTTTATGGTCTGCAATTCATTCTTAATGAGCTCGCTCTGTGTCTTTATTCTTCTTCACACCCTCCTGCTGGGAAATGTCTTACTCTGCCTCGCCTTTTGTTAATGATTCTACAATCATTTCAGAGCCATTTCTTCTGCCTTATGTAATTCTGACACTGTGGAAGAGCCCAGCTCGGCTCCTCACAGTTGGAAATGTAACCTTTAATGTATTAATTTCTCTTGCTCAAAACAATTTAACCTCTGTCTTGGTTTTGTGATTGCTAAGTGTTCCAATTAAATGCCTTTTTCATTTTTTGTCCTGGAGGGCTTGATCTTCCTCGAATTGTGTTTAACATACCCTACCTCACAGATGATGAGCACACAGGGCTTCCTTTCCAGTTCACCATCAATCCATTATCTATCTTGAGAGTGCCTGCCACATTTCCAGAATACCTCTTTCCCCAAAAAAGATTCATTAAATTAGCTTTAAGTGTTATGCATGGGTGCAGGGGAGGAACAAATATTTTAGTGCAGAAGACCAAGGGGAATGGGAGAAGGAACTATTCCTCTCGCACCTTCCACATCTAAGCCCAGTTGATCAATACAGGCCAGCAAACAAATGGCTCCTTAAGTGAAGAAGAGGCCGCATCAGGATGCAATCTGTGTCTGGGCCTTATAAGGTGGGGAACATTAATCATGGTTACAGAAGGTCTCCGGACACTTGACTTTTAATCCTCACCACCTGCTTTCATGCAGAACAGACCCAGCAAGATGGAAGAGTTGCCAGACCTTTCCCATACCAGTGCATGGGGGGCCCAAGGCCTTAACAGCCCTCTCCCAGCACAGGCAAGCAATTGGAAATGAAATCAAAGGATGACCTTGGACAGTCCATTCACAGCCAAGTACTCAAGGGCTTACCTCAGCTTGGCTGAGGGAGGACCTGGATGCTGCTGAGTGAGGACCATCCTACTTCACACCTGAGCAGGAGGCCTTATTCTTTTGGAGGCCCTGCCTCTCCAAGTGTCTTTTGGTCTGGGGGGCCAAAGAGTCTGTTTTAAATAATCTTCTTTCTTTCTCTCCAAGGCTTACAAAGCACAGCATTTTAGATCTGAGAAGCTCGGATGACCTTATCTGTCCTGGAGCCCAACCTGAAAATGTGTCTATAGGAAGTACTCAAAATTATATCAGTGAAAACTATTTGGAATTAAGTGCTATGTAGTTCAATCAAAGACCCCTGTTGGCTAAATGGTTAAGCACTAGGCTGCTAACAAAAAGGTTAGACATCTGAACTCACCAGGGGCTCCATGGAGCAAAGACCTGATGAACTCTTCTCATGAAGATTACCGCCTAGGTTCCTCTATGGGGCAGCCCTATCCTGTTACATGCAGTCGCTAGAAGTCAGCATCAACTCAAGAGCACCTTAACAACATTAGGTTTATTGGACTTGTTCCTCCTCCTCCTTGTAGATGCCTAGAGACAAATACCTTTGTGCTGGTCCTGTAGCTTGCTCAGACAGTGATTGGTGTATCCATTTATGCCATCTCATCGCTGGCTGTCAATCAACCCAGGCTGAGTCAACCAGAGACCGACCAGGGGCTGAGGATGGCTGCTCATAGGTGATAGGAACAGGACAGGCAGCTTTGGCTGTTTCTTCTCTTTTAGAGGTCAAAGAATAGATGATGTTGGTAAAGAGCGAAACAAGTTAGAGACAACTGAATGACCAGTGCTCAAGTAACTCATCATTTGTTAAAATTTACATTAAATTGTGTAGGCACACTCCAACTCTCCCCTTGCCTTTTTCAGTAGGAATCACATTTTTGCTGTCGGAATGACCACTATGAGTTTCCTTGTCTGCTGATTGGAAAGCCAGTGATGCCTTTATCCTCCTAGAGGAAAACAGGGATCTGTCACCTCATTTGGAGCTTTGAAAAATACACTTAAGAAGGGTACAAAGTTCTCTGTCCATTCACTGAAGACTCCTTTGGCCTCTGTCTGGGTCGATCCTGGCACCCAGGAAGTAAAGGTGAAATGTCCTCAAGGAGGAACGCTCTGTGTGGTGAAAAAATAAAAGCAGTTGCCATGGAAATGACTGTAACTCACGGTGACCCCATATGTATCAGAGTAGAACAATGTGCCACATAGTTCTCAATGACTGACCGTTCAGAAGTACATCATCAGGCCTCTAAGTGGACTCCAAATTTTAATCTTCCAGTTCGCAGCCAAGCACACTAACCATTTGCGCCAACCACGTTTTCACACTTAGTTATAGTCAACGTAATAGCATTTTAAATTAGCTTTGAAGTTCTTACAAGTCTATACTTTTTTTTTTTTTATCCAACTCATGTTAGTGAGCTATGAATTATTCTTGCAAATTGAAAAAAGAAAGTAATCTGGAGCTAACTATTCGTTTAGAAGAATTGCAAGGGATAGAAGAACATGTTAAATGACACCCACGGATGCAATCAACAAAACTCTCAATGGAGGAAATTACGCAGGGCAAATGACATCTTTTCTGAACAAATAAATGACCAGGTAAAAGAGGGAGGATAAACTCAAAGATAAGGAGCCCCAGTGGCACATCAGTTAAGTGTTCATCTGCTAACTGAAAGGTAGATGGTTTGAATCCACTGAGTGGCTCCACGGGAGAAAGACTTGGTGATCTGCTCCCATAAAAATCACAGTCTAGAAAACCATATAGGGCTGTCCTACTCTGTCACATGGAGTGTCTAGAAGTCAGAATCAGCAATACACAACAACAGCAACAATAACAACACACTCATAGATGAAAACACTAAAGAAGCACATCAACCAAATACAACATGGTGAACGCTTTTGGACTCTGATTTGAAAAGCAACTGCAATACACAGAAAACGATCAAGGAAAAGAAAGCAGTTGCTGGGTATTGATGATTTGAAGCAATCATGGTTAAGGCCGAGGTGTGGTAATGGCATTGCGCATATGTTTTTGTTGCCTTTCAGATTCGTTTTAGAGAAATGCTCTGAAGTGTTTCTAGATGACATGCTGTAACGCCTAGGATTTGTTTTGAAATAATTCATTGGTTAGAGGAGGAGATGGGCCAAGAGACTATTGTTGAAGTGAGGTGATAGGTACTTGGGGGTTCATTGTGCTGTTGTCTTTACTCTTGGCTGTTTGAAATTTCCTATAAAGTATATTGTTAAAAAACAAGTGAATGGGCCAGCCATGAGCCTCTGTGCCCAGCCCCGCCTCTCTATGAGAGCTCAATGTTCTTCACAAAGTCATCTAATTCACTACTGCAAAGAAGACTCCTCAATACCATTACTATGACTTCCCATTGTCAGTTAAGAATGGTTCAAGGCAGACGTGGCAGCACTTAGTACTCGTGTCCCTTTATCTTCAAGGAGGGTGAACGGATAATCTGCAGCCCTATACTGAATCCTTAAGCTAGGCACATTTATTTGGGTTCACCAGGAGTTCTGGTTCTGTAAAACGAAGTCACTTCAGAATGCTGAGCTCCCTGCCCACTGTGTCCTGTTATGTCGTGTCATGTCATGTCATGTTGTGTCATGCCATGTCATGTCACTATTCTAACATCCCTTTTTTCGTTTTTTTTTTTTTTTGCTGGATTCAAAAACTTGATTTGCTTATTATAAACACACTTCTTAAAGAAAATGAATGAAAACACAAATAAGACCAACAAGGAGAAAATAAAAATTAACCTTCATATCACTCTGAATTTTTTTCAAAAAGGAAACCAACTATATACAAGTCCCCCACGAAATCTGTTCCAAGAAGTTAAAAAAAAAAATTAAAAAAGAAATCCTCCAATCTTTCTAGAATTGGGTTAAAAAGAGTTTGGAAATCTTAGCATCTCTCCTACTTGTAAAGAAATTTAAAAGGGAATTGGGACCAGTTTATTTTCCTTTATTAGAGTCATTTTAAAAGCCAGTGAAAATACTTGAGGAGTTGTGTAAGAATGTTGCGTGCAGGAGTATAGCGGGTGCCAGTTAGCCTTTCATCCGGGACACGCCTGCCAGGAGTGTGGGCAGCTGTGTGACCCCAGGGGCTGGTGGGGAGGTCGGTAAGCGGAAGTCCAGCCTCTGTTAGTCATCTGTCATGTGTCCCTGAGAAGGTGCTGAACCGGACTTGGTTTTGGTTTGTCCATTTGCCTTTTGTTCAGTGTCGTACTAACTAATCACAGTAGCAATTGTAACGTGACAAATACCACCTGAGTGTGGGCTGGATTACAAATCTCTTTTTAATCCTAACTTGGCTGTGAGTTACCCCCTGAAAAGCAGAACCATCTTTCACATGAGCCCCATCAAGTCATTCCTCAGGTGGAAACTCAAGCAAGCTTCATATTCCCCAATGAGATGAGACTACCGGACTTTGTTCTGAGTTTCTGACTTACATTTTGTCCTTTTTAAGTGTCAACTTGGAGCTCCAAGTGAATGGTTTATGTGCTCAGCTGCTAACTGTAAGTTGGTGGCTTGAGTCCATTCAGAAACATCTCTAAGGCAGACCTGGTGATTCCCTTCTGAAAAGAAAAACAAAACTCTAGAGCACAGGTCTACTCTGACACGTGGGGGCTTGCTGTGAGTCAGAGTCAGTGCCTTGGCACCTGGTGTCAGTGATGTCAGCTTACTGGTTGAAGAGGACAAACTGAGTCAGAGCACCGTTATGGTAAACCCGTTGTTTGTTCCCTTCCTTCGCCGCCAGTCTTCTTACTATTCCCCGAATTCCAAATGTTTTTTAAGTGGAGGTGAGGGGTGGGGACTCCAGAACTTCAACCAGTTGCAAGAAGAGTTGTTGTTTTCCTGAAAAAAAAGTCTCCCAGGCCATAAACATCTTGACTGAAGCTCTATGACAGCCAAGTCTCCACTGATACTGTACTGTCTCCCGGCAAACCTGTTCTCTATTTGAAACTGTTTACTTTCACTGGGAACTCTGGTGACTTAGCAGTGAGGTGCTATGGCTGCTAACCAAAAGGTCAGCAACTCAAATCCACCAGGAGCTCCTTGGAAACCCTATGGGGCCGTTCTGCTCTGTCCTGTAAAATCATTATGAATTAGAACTGACTCAACAACAATGAGTATTTTGTTTGTTTGTACCTGTACTGTCCCCCCCCCCTTTTTTTTTTTTACCTTTTCTCAGATGGATTCATATGGACTATAAGACATAAAATGATACTGGTGAAGAGTGTGCTTTTTGGTTCAAGGCAATATATGCTACCAAATGGGCAGCCCCTGTCCAGAGGTGAGATGAGAAGCCCAAGGGGGACAGGAGCTGACTGGATGGACATGGAAGATACAGGATGGAGAGTAAGATGAGCTGGCACATCACAGGGAGAGCAACTAGAGCTACGTAATGTGTGTGTAAGTGTTTGGATGACAAACTGACTTGAGTTATAAGTTTTCACTTAAAGCATAGTAACAATTTTAAAAAAGTGACAGGCACAAGGAACCATGATTGCCACTAATGCTGTTATTACAAAAAAAAAAAAACAAAAAAAAAAAACGCACAATGTGTAATTTCTTGAAAATTGGTCTTATTTTATAGAAGCTTGTATGTAAATCAATGTAAATTTCATTGATAATCACACCCTGGCACAGAAACAATAAAAATTTAACCTTTGCTCCTCCCTTCCCCTTTTTGGGGGGCTTTGGCTATATGCCAGTATTTTAGAATCATTATTTGTTAGGATTGAAAATAAACACAGCAAAACACACACCAACTCAACCATTTCTGTGTATACAGTTCAGTGGCCTTGATGACATTCTTTCAGCAGTGCAGCCGTTCTTGCCCCCTTTCCTGAGTTGTTCCTCCCCCACTAACACGAACTTACTGGCCCCTGAGTCCTATCCAATCTTTCGAGTTGCTGTTGCCAATCTGATCCCACATAGATAATTCCTTAAAATAGCACACTTTGGGCCGCGAGAAATGTGCTCGTATCTCTTGTCTGTGTCTCCGGTCACCAGAAAGGCCACCTGAACTGTGCCTCAGGGACAACACTGTGGACATTCCAGCTGAGTGGCTGCTCCTCACCAGCCCTGAGCAGCTGCAGGAAGTGTCTTTCCCAGCACAGCTCCATTAAACATCGCACAGAAGGCAAGGGGACACCAAAGGTTATGTCACCATTCAGCATGGCTTTTGAGGTGGATGCCTGTTCTTGGGATCCTGAATGAACCAAAACAAATCTGGGGTCAATTCAGGGGCATCCTGAGGAGCCAACACAGGGGCTGCTTGCCAGGCATGTCCTGTATTTCCCGATCTGTGCACTGCGGCTCGGTGCAGCAGCTGGTGTGGAAGGAAGCAAGAGAGCTGGAGAAAAGTTGGGGCCCAGATAACAGAGAAAAATTAGAAATTCTTGCCTCATGTAGCCACAGTTTTAGCATCTAATAATTATTGTTGCAAATGCAAATACTAGTCCCTGGGACTCCTCATGCATTTGAATCAATCCCTTAAGAACAATTGCAGGCTCCAGATGAAAAACAATTTCCCAACAGCTGGAGAACATTTGCAGAAGGCAACTTTTAAAGAACAGAGCAAGGAGGAAAGACAGTGATAGACACAAAAGTAATCATCAGCCTCCATTGTCTAAAAGAAGTCGAAAATCTTCAGATGCTGTGTTATTAATTACACACCTACGGCTCTGCTCACCGTTACGCCGCAGTGGAGCTAGTGCATTAAGTCAGAATAGCGTTTTGTGTTGTCAGCATAGCTCGTCAAAAATTACTCTACCTTTTACTTTTTTCAAAAAAAGAGATATCTTTCTTTTTAATATTAGCATCTTCCTTCTGAGCTTTCCTGATTGAAAAAAAAAAAAAAATCGGAGGTTCAAACATCAAGGACATGCTATGTAGAGTACAATTCTATCTTCAGCACAGTATTTAGCACAGGTAAACAAGAAAATCCCCTTTCCATTGTGCTGGCCTGAAGCATCTCTATGTGGGTTGTATGATAAACAATTGTGAGCAGGTAGCAAAAGGAAAAAGGGGCAGGGGGCAGGGAGTGGATAACTGAGGCAAACTTTTTGCTTTTATAATCTAGGGTCATCATGAGTCGGATCCGACTCGACGGCATTTGGCTTGGCTGGCAATCCATGTGGGAGTATGTATGATCTGCGCCAAAGGCCCCTGTGATTGTTAATGCTATATGTCACCTTGGCGAGGCTATGATTCTCACTGATCTTGCAGACATTGGATTGCTTGCTCTTCCATGTGTAACATAATGTAATCACTTTTCATTTTGTGCTCTTTGATAAGCAGCCAGGAACCCCTGGTGGCATAGTTGTTAAGTGCTACAGCTGCTAACCAAAAGTTTAAATCTAGAAGGCACTCCTTGGAAACTCTATGGGGCATTTCGACTCTGTCCTATAGGGTTGCTATGATTTGGAATCGATTCAGTGGCAGTGGGTTTGGTTTGGTTTTTGGTTATAAGGACCCAATCAGTTGAAAGGGGAATTTCCTTGGGGGTGTAGTCAGCCTCAGATACATACATGGATATTCTGGTAAATCCCTCTTTCTTTCCCTCAGTCACTCTTTCTTTCTTGATCCTGCACTCTTCTCATTACCCGCCCTTCAGATCTTTGGACCCGAGCCTACAAAAGTCTCCAGCTTCCTGCCTGGCCTGCACATTTGGCATTTGCCAACTCCTACAATCTTAAGAGCCAACAGAGGTCTCCAGCCTACTGTCTGACCTACAAACGTGGGACTGGCCACCACCCCACTGCACCCCCCAACTGTGTGAGCCATTTCCTTGAAGTAAATCTCTATGTATGTGCACGGGGAAGAGGGTGTGGGTATGGGTGTGTGTCTCACTGGTTTGCTTCTCTCAAGAACCCAGACTAAGAGAGCCTGGGTTCTACTGCATGACTTCTAACCAAGTCTAGACCTTTTAAAATAGATATCTGAGGCTTAAGTCTTAATTTGTCTTATTTTGCCACAACCATTTCAATGCAAGTCCAAAAGATTGGTATGAGCTAACAATAACAGTAATAATAATGATAATACAGATAATGGTAATATTTGCTAGCACTTCATAGCATATACAATATGCCAGGCATTGTTTTACATACCTTGCTTCATTAATTCTCATCAGTCATACACACTAAATATGATTATTATCTTCATTCTACAGATGAGGAAATGGAGGTGCCAAAGACTATCTAACCTGTTCAAGGCCACTGAGCACAAAATATGGAAGAATTTTTTCTCTAACCCACGCATTTGGCTCCAGAAATGGTGCCACTGTCTGTGGCCCTTCAACTGTCCTCAAGAGTCTTTAGTTCCAGGGGTGAGATGGTGGTCAGCAAGCGAAATACACACACTCAACAAGATTCGCCATTGGGATCCTAGATGAAAATAAAAAGAAGGAAATGTAGCTTTACTATTATTCACCACTGATGGCCCCTTCCTCGATGGCCCAACAGTTGTCTTGTTTCCTGGAATGTGGGAGAGGCCGAAGTACAGGCACTGGCAAATTGTTACACAGTACAGGTTACCCATAAAGAGTTCACACACCCATAGATGACACTTCTTACTTTCAACCAAACTCAACTTCACAAAATGGTGAGGTGACTTTCAAAAGATTCATTCAAAGAATTTGTGGTTTAAAGACAATACTAGTAATGCAAGACTGTGGCACTTCTCCACTAGGCTAGCTCACGTCACTAGAAAATACAAACCAATCCCATTGCCCTCAAATGAATTCCAACTTATAGCCACCTACACAGGACAAAGTAGAACTGCCCTACTGGGTTTCCAAGGACCAGCTGGTGGATTTGAACTGGTAAAATTTTGGCTAGCAACCAAGCTCTTAACCAGTGGACTACCAGGGCTCCCTGGCCAAATAACAAAATAAAAGGGGTGGAAATTAGCATCTCCACCACTATTAAGGACAATCCTCAACTTAAGTCTGTATTTTACATGGAGATACTAGTTAATGAGAGTATGAAGCCATCATACTTAAAAAGGCACTTCGAACCTAAGCATCTAGACTGTGGATGCTGATCCCTACAAGTTGAAAGCAAATCTACTTTTGTACAATTCATAAATAATAAAATAAATAGCTTAAAGGGAATTTATTTCATTTACTTACAGTAATTTAAGAAGCCCTGGTGGTTGATAGAAACTCTGGCGGTATAGTGGTTAAGCACTACATCCGCTAACCCAAAGGCCAGCAGTTCAAATCCACCAGGTGCTCCTTGGAAAGTCTATGGGACAGTTCTATTCTGTCTACAGGGTCACCATGAGTCAGAATCAACTTGACAACAGTGATTAAGAGTTCAGCTGCTAACCACGAGGTCAGCAGTTTGAATCCACCAGACACTCCTTGGAAAACCTATGGGGCAGTTCTACTCTATTTTCCGGTATCTGACTATGATTTAGAATTGACTCAAAGACAATGGGTCCAGATACAATAATTTTAATTTCTATAGTGTGTGTTTTAATAATGCATTTCAGATACCCATATGTATACCTTATTTATAAAATAACAAACATGAATATATAGAAAATGGTGCTCAAAAACATTCTCCTGACACAATTGTGCAATCAGAAGAGTTTAAACTGGAGCACAGTGCAAGAGAGTTGAGTCCACCCTATGGGACTCCTCTCAAGGTAACCATGGTAACACTAATCCATGGCCAACTGTCTGGCAGAAGCTTAGCAACCCAACGTGGAGACCAGGAGCAGCACTGGGTGGAGCTGGACGAACCTATGTCTACAGCAAGTGCCCAGTGAGTCAGTCATGTACACAGTACATGCATGTGAAACAACAGGATCTTTGGATGCATCATGGCTATTATTCCAACTCAAAAGCTTGCTTTTTACCTAAAGAAATCCAAATAATCACGACTGTGAGTTGGTGCCCTGAATAACCGTATCAAAAGCAAAACAAGCGCCTAATAAATCGTCTGAGGTCATAGAATTTTTAACACATCACTTTTGAAACCAGATCTACCGAGCACGTTGTCACACTTCCAAAACAGGCAAGAGAGAGAAACTATGTGTTCTTTTATGTAAGAGTATAAAATCATAGAAATGTAAAAGAACGACACCTTAATAATAATTGTGTTCAGATACTGAAATACACGTTTGGGTAATATTCTATGTAGAGAAGATATTGGAGGGGTGCTGTAAGAAGTTCCCAATGCCCATACACATGCAACACCTGATGTTCATCCAAATGGATTTTCCCTTTGAAGACACTGTGGTTTTGCCTGGTGGATGTTTCCCTCTCATTTTATGCAGGATGAGACTTGTAAAGTGGCAGAATTTCCCAGCTGTCGCTGCCTGAGACTTGAATAATACTTGATGTCTATCAAAAATTCGGCCAGGTAGGTGTTTCATGATAAGGATTTAAAGTGACTCCACTGGCTTTAGATTTTATAAATCATTAACGTGAACAAAGTAAGAACCCAAACAGAAATACCCATTTCACAAGTGTGAAGACAGTTAACCTTTAAACAGATGGGTACGCCCCGACAGCTCTGTAAAATTAATAGAGCCTCAGCCCTGGGACTCACGCGGCAGAACACATCTTTGGAGACCATGCTTTTGAGATCATCATAAATCAATTTTTTTTCTCCCCAACCCCTTATGCCTCCCCAGACTTATAGAACTGCCAGGTTATGAATATGTATATCATGGCATACCAACTGATCCAGTACTGCGGTATCAGAAGTTCTGTGCTTGTTTTCTCTGCATCTTCTCCCAATTTAAGATGCAGCCCTAGAGTGTGATTAAAGTAGGGAGTTTGGGCAGGGGTAAAAGTAGGAGGTGGCAGGACCCCGAGTGTCTGCTGGGAGCATTTCCCACCATCCAGTATGGCTCCCTTGGGGAAGCATTCCTGTTCTCATCTGTAAATCTTCACTGATGAAATCTGAGGTGTTGTGGGGATTGTTTTACTGCTAAAGCACTGTGGTTTTCTATGGCCACATCAGGCCAGGTCTCCAAGCAGGAATAACCTGAAGGTGAAAATCTTCTCTCCCAGGGGACCTGGTTAGGCGAGTCTGCAGAAAATCACACAGACAAAAAGGAAGAAAATATCTAATCCATACCATCAAGATTATCATTGCCAACAATTTAAGCAGATGTTTAGGGGCATTTTTTTTAAAAAAGAATTAGATGTTGGAAGTGTAGGGGAGACCCTCTAAGAATGTGGATTTAAATGGAATTCAAGCCAAAAGGGTGACATTCCTGAACTGGCGGCCTCAGATAGTCTGGTCCTGGGAGACTCTTTGATTAGCAATTGGGAAGATGCTGGCTGTGGAATAAATGTGAAATTGGATCAGACCAACTACGGCTTTGATACCTCAGAGGCCACTGCTAATTATGAAGCTACACGACAAGCAAATTGTATACTGTATTTACAGAGTCACACCACACCAGAATTGGCCAACTTGTCACTCTAATGTCTAGGGAAATTACACATGCCTTTTCCCTGCACAACAAGAAAAATAAAAAGAATGAAAATAGGATGCAAAGAGTTAAATCTGAAAGTAAATAATCCTCTATCCGGAAGCATTTTGTCCTTTGAATACAACACCCGCCCAAGAATAATGTTTTCCAGCACCGACAAAGAGATCTGAGAAGTTCATGATGGCGTATTTGCAGCTATTTACTGTTGGAGAAGTTAATTTAGCAGTAGTGCTGCAACCGTCAGGAAATTCAAAAGCCTCAAGAATTCAATAGGGATCTGAGAAGAATACCGATTGAAGAGACCTAGGGCACAGCTAACAGTGGCCCAGGATGTTTGCGCGCACAGAAAACTTCCCGCCATGGGCATATGTTGAATGGAGCACATAACGGTAACGTTTCCAAGCAAACATCACTTTAGCCAATACCTGTTCCTGGTGTGTCTGCAGCAGCATATTAACATAAAGGCCATAAAATCGTGGCCCTGTATCTTCTTTATTATTTTTTATAGATATATAATTATTGAAGGGAGGCTGTTATCTTTTTTATGGACTTCAGACTCTATCTGCCTCTCACCTTCCTGTTTTATTGGCGATTTCTAGTCTCCACTGTACAGCTGTGGTTGTATGAGTGTGATACAGTACTGTTTGGAAAGATAGAGAAAACGTACCACTGTTTTATGAAGCTGGGGGGGGTAGTCACCCACTGTAACATAGAGATGCATATAGAGGTAATACTGTGAGACAGGAGATAGAGAGCCATTCTCCTCTTCCTAATGAAAGAAAGCATTGCACCTTTCCAGAATGCAGGCTATCACCCCAGGAGTTGTGCATCATAAAAATAATAAAGCATAACACCCCATGTCTGGAAAGAGAAACAATTTCTGTGAGAATTTATGTATTCGATACAATTAATCCATATGTTTGAGACATTGCATCCCAGACCTTCCTTCTTTGGCTAATTATGAAAGCCTAATTCAATGGCTTCTGCATTCGACTCTAGTCCCAGATAAACACTAGCCCCCCTGTGCATGTGTGCGCGCACGCACGCACACACACACATACACACAAATTATCCTATTTAAAGAATTAGCGGATTTACCTGACAAAGAGTTATGGTTGCAACTTCTACCCCCATGATGTGTTGCTCTCCTTGCTTTTTTGTTTTCTCTCTTCTTAAAGAGATAGTCAGCAGAAGCAATTCTTCTCCCTTTCGTCCAAGAGATTAAACAGGCCCTCAACTAATTGCCTTTCAGTATGTCACTATTTCTCACTGTGTGGGGAACAGTTCAACCATATGCATTTCAGAAATCTGTCTAGCCAAGAACATTGTATTTAACACTTTTTTTTTCAATCTTACTGTGCTTTCCAAACCTCATGTAACAGACATTTTCACTATCACCTCACTCAGCAACAGAGTACAAAATCTGTGTATCTGCATTCAAACTATTACTAGAAATTATTTTGGCTTGCTTTTGTTGTTAGCTACTGTCAAGTTGACTGCTGATTCATGGTGACCCCACTCACAATGGCATGAAAAGAGGCCTGGTGTCACATCAGCCCCATGAAAGGTTGTAGATCAAACCACTTTGATCCAGTTTTCGTAAGTTGTTTTCCAGAAAACCCGGTGGTGTAGTGGTTAAGAGCTATGGCTACTAACCCAAAGGTCAGTAGTTCAAATCTACAAGGCACTCCTTGGAAACCCTATGGGATAGTTTTACTGTGTCCTCTAGGGTCATTGTGAGTCAGAACCTGGAAACAGAGTTTCAGAAATAGATGGTCAGGTCTTTCTTCCCAGTCTGCCTTAGTCCAGAAGCTTTGGTGTAACCTGCTCAACATGCACTGTACAGGCCTCCACTAACAGATGGCTAAGGCTAGGCATCAGGTGCACTGGCTGGGAATTGAACCCAGGTCTCCATGTGGAAAATAAGACTTCCGCTACGGAGCCACACTTCCTCATTTGGCTTGTTATGATCCCAGAAACTATTGCTACTTCTGGTCATAAAGTGCTACCTGAGTGTCACTACTGAGCATTAGAGTGTGTACAGTAAGAGGGAGGCACCAAGGGAGAATCGTGTCACTTGCACAGCTTATGAAGTAACAGGGAATAAAGGCTGCTCCAAATGGCAGAGACAAAAGGAAGATACACTCTTGAGAATTTTGTGCATACAACACATAGAGTATCTGAAGACACTAGAAGATGCCTCCTGCCAATGCTGGTTCACAGGCTTTTGGCACAGGACCCAATACTGCAGGGATAATCCAGTGGGCTTCCCTCTTGTCCTAACTCAAGCTACATGTATCCTGAAGACAAACAGATGCATTTTCATAGCCACAGGATGGTTGTCCCTTGCTCATTTTCTTTCTTATGAAGTCATACTACCCAGAAGCACCTGAGCACCAAATGCTGCCTCAGACGAGCATGTGACCATGGCCGTGGCTGCCTCTGGTGCCTTCCCTGAAGAGAGAGTTAGGACCAAGAACCTTGTAATAACATGTGGACGTCACAACTAGTGAATTCTGTTAAAATAAATGATCGATGAAACGGTCTCGGAAGCAAAATTTTAAATGTCTAATTATCTAGTCGGATCCGACTCGACGGCACTTGGCTTGGCAATTATCCAGTGTTGCTGTAACAGAGGAAACGCTGGTGGTGCAATGGTTAAGTGCTATGGCTGCTAACCAAAAGGTCGACAGTTTGAGTACACCAGGCACTCCTGGCAAACACTGTGGAGCAGTTCTACTCTGTCCTACAGAGTCACTATGAGTTGGAATCAACTCAGCAGCACTGGTTTTGGTTTTATTTGATTGTAACAGAAACTACCACAAGTGGTTGGCTTTAACTAATACAGATTTATTTGCTCAGAGTTGAGGAGGCTAGAAGTGTGAATTCAGCTGTAGACGAAGGCTTCCTCTGTCTATCGGCGAGAGGAAAGTCCTTGTCTCTTTCAAGCTTTTCCTTCTGGGCTGTGTTCTCGTGGCTTGGCATCTGTCGTCCTCTATCTCAGCTTAGTTTTCTATGTCTAATCTACTCTTTTTATATCTCAAAAGAGATTGACATAAGACATGTCCTACACTAGTAAAAACCCACTGCCGCTGAGTCAATTCTGACTCATAGTGAGTCTATAGGTCAGAGTAGAACTGTCCCATAGAGTTTCCAAAGAGTGCCTGGCAGACTTGAACTGCAGACCTTCTGGTTAGCAGGTGTAGCACTTAACCACTATGATACTAGGGTTTCCCTATACTGATGCTGCCTTATTAATATAACAAAGGAAGCAAATTCCTAAATGGGACTATAATCACAGGTATAGGAGTTAGGATTTACAGAACATATTTATTGGGGATACAGTTGAAACTATAACAAGTCTTTTTCAGGTTCTTTGTAAGTTCCCTTCATCACTCAAATTTCTAGTCTTCTCTTTTAGAAACCCTGGTGGCATAGTGGTGATGCATTACAGCTGCTAACCTGAAGGTTGGCAGTTCAGATCCACTAGGTGCTCCTTGGAAACTCTGTGGGACAGTTCTACTCTGTCCTGTAGAGTAGCTATGAGTTTGACATCGACTCAGTGACACTGGGTTTCATTTCCGGGTTTTTATTTTATTCCTGGGTGAGGAATAAAATAAAATTTTATTCCTGGGTCAAACTGGTTCCTACCCTCTATCCATGCCTTCTTTTTCCAGCCCTGCACCACACCCTTGATAGAGTTCTGATACCAGTGATCCTGAGTCAAGCCAAACTCAAGGTGAAGGGCACAACCCTCCAGGAGATGGCTCTCCCTTCAGAAACTGGCCACAGTATAGGACCCCCAGGCCTTGCTCACTGCTGAACAGCTGTAAAGTGCTTCTTAGTACCGTCTCAGATTGGATAACTCACTAGAATGACTCAAAGAACTCTGGAAGTACGCTACTTAATAACGATGGTTTTATCACAAAAGGATTTCAGTCATAACCCATCAAAGGCAGACAAACATGGAGCTAGCTACAGGAAGGCCCTACATGTCAACTTCCTATTGTCTTCAGGACCCATCATCCTTCTGGCACATTAACGTGTGATTACATGCAGAGATTGCCAACCAAGGAAGTTCACCAAGCTCCAGTGCGCAGAGTTTTATTAAGGTCTCGTTATGTAAGCATGAATGATTGCATCATTAGACACGCGGTAAAACACAGTGCCCAGTGCCCTGCCCTTCCCAGAAGTTGGACTGATATTATATGGTTACAAGCTCCAACCTTCTAATCATCTGATTGTCTTTTGGAGTGACTGGGCCTCACCCTGTGTCATCTCTTTAACACAAACTCTCTAGGGGTAACCATGAGTCACCAGGTTAACACAGACTATCGGTGTGGTCAAAAGGGTCCACCATGAAACTTGGAGACACACCTTCCACTTGGAAAATCCTGAGGGTTTAGAGTAACCAATGATAAAGGCCGGCCCGGTCCTCTACGATGGAGCCTGGGCCCCCAGACAGGCAAACCTCCGTATTAGACACCGTCACAGATAACTTTTGTAACAACTCAGGCTACATGTATCCCAAAGACAAAGAGATATATTTTTGTCTCAGTTTGATAAATTTTTCCTTTCCTTATACCCATCTTTTTTTTCCCCCTCCCACAGAAGAGTTCTGACTGCTCTCCTACCCTTGTTTCCATGCACATAGGGAACTAGTGGTTGGTATGGACATGAATGTGTCACAGACACCAACCAATCATGGTCAATCACTCAGACTTGGGAGGGAAGTTTTCCTCCTTCTTGAAAAGGACATCAGATCTCTGGCACAGTGTGTAAAACGAGCACCAATTAGGTGCCTATAGCAGCTGTTATTGCGGATTCCAGACAGCTGGATTTGGGATGGACAGAGTCCATGTTCTGTTGATGGGAAGAGCCTCTAAGGCAACAGACCTGGAGCCCTTTCACTGCTGACGTTTGTAACTTGTATCTAACAATTACCTTACAGTCATCCCTAATTCACAGTGATTCTATATGTGTCAAGGAACTGTGCTCCATAGGGGTTTCAGTGGTTAATTATGGAAGTAGATCACCAAGTATTTTTTCTAAGGTACCTTTGGGTGAAGTTCAACCTTCACCCCTTCAGCTAGCAGATGAGGACATTCACACTTTGTATCACCTGGGAACTCCAACTAGAAAACCCTAAACATGGCTGACACAGTCTACCTTGGCTTTCCACTCCAATTATTCCTCCACCAATATCATCTCCACTAAACCTTGTCCCCCAGAAAGCTCCCCTGTCTGACTCGACAACTCAGAACCCCTTACCAGTGTGGGCTGTGTGTCAGGCCTGGCCACACTTGAGGTCAGGCTCAGGGGTGAGCTGTCCTGATTCCAGACCAAGAAATCCATCTTTTTCATCCACTGTCCTATCAGTGCCTCTGAGCAGACCTCAAAGTCAACGAAACAAATGATGGCAACCTGGGGAAGCATCACTGAGAAATGATACCAATTTCTTCTGTAATATTGAAAATAATAGTTGATAATAAAGTTTTGAATTCATCACTGAGTCACTAAGGAGCACGGTCATTGTTAAACAAAATGTTTTTGTCTGCTTGTTTGTTCCATTAAATAAATATATATTTTATCTAATCCAAATTGGACGCAACCGTTATAATTTGTGAGAGGTGTTGAAGTGCTTTTCTCGCTGTTATTTTTAATATGCTTTCCTAGATAATGAACTTGGGCTCAGAGCCACAGAAATTAGAGACTGAAAAGAGCTCCTAGGTCACCAGGGTGACTCGCTGCCAGACTCAGAGCCAGTGTGCTCTCCACCAGTGTGACAGTCTCCTGGAAGCTGGGCTGGGAGGAGGGAGAAGGAGGGACTTTAATTGGTCATTTCTATTTTGATAGTTTCAAGCTAGGGGCATGTTGATTCTGCAGCCCCTCCCTGCAAAATGAGGATCCTTATTGTTCTTCTCAGACACTGCCTTATTCTTGAGGTGGATGACAGTAATAATACAACTCTGTGCCCTAGGCCTGTCATCTGTACATAGGTAACTCATGAGTATTATAGTGAAATTATACAAAGGCATCCTTCTACTCCAAAAGTTATCCCAAATTAAGAATCTGTTTTTAGAAAAGATAGAGCTTTCCATTACAAACTATAATTAAAGAAATGTTTAACATACAAAACAAAATCTTAAATTTAGCTTAGGTGTAAATGGTAGATAACACATGTTTTCCTGGAAGGGAGTAAGAAAATAGGATTAGCCAGGAGGAAGAGAACACAGCACGGAAATATGTTAAGTTGGGGCACACTCCCCTGCTTCACCATTCTGATGTCATGTGAAATCTTGAACATAAACTCATTTCTTAATCAGCTACGGCAGTGCTTATCTGAGGGAAAGGTCTGGATGTCCTTGGAGAGAGCGTCTCACTGTACTTAGTCAGTGACCACAGAATAAGATGGAAAATAGGGTTATGAGGAAAGGCCCATGTGAGGAAGCACACATGTGCACAGATGCATGCATATGTCACGTACACATGCACAGACACACGTGTACATGCACACATGTATGTTTGTACACACACATGTACATATACATACAGGCATGCATGCATGCAGTTTACACACATGCACACATGCACAAGTGCTGTGCTGGTTAATGTTGTGTATCAACTTGGCTAGGCTATAATTCTCAATGATTGGAAGACGCTATGTATCACTTCTCACTTTGTGATCTGATGTGAGCAGCCAATCAGTTGGAAGAGCAGTTTCCTCGGGCGTATGGCCTGCATTCGTAATATAAATGAATGTTTTGGCAAAGCTCTGTCTCTTTCCAGTCCTACAGTCTTCTCAGAATCCCACCCTAGTTCCCGGAACATAAGCCAGCAGAGGTCTCCAGCCTGTTGCCTGTTGCAAGGTTTAGGTTCGCTGCCCGCTGTGAGCCAGTGGAGATCATCAGCTTGTTGTCTGACCCACAACTTTGGAACTTCCCAGACCCCACAATTGCATGAGCCATGTCCTCACAATTGTGTGAGCCATTTCCTTGAAGTGTATCTCTGTGTACCTGTGTATGTTTCACTGGTTTAGCTCCTCTAGAGAACCTAGACAAAGATACATGCTAACATATATGTGCAGGTACACTGCCCACGGGGCCACCTGGAGCCACCTAGGGCCAGGTAAATTGAGGCAAATAACGTCTTGCCCCCAAAAGAAAGGAGAGTGAGGAGAGGAGCCAGATAATTGAGGCAAGTAATATCCTACCACAAAAAGAGAGAGAGGGGAGGGAAGGGGAGAGGAAAGGAGAGGGGAGAGGAGGTTGGAGGGTAGGGAATTGGAGGGTATGGGAAGGGAGGAAAAAGAAAGACTACAGCCTTCAATATGGATTACCTTTAAACACCGAGAAAACAAAAATCTTCACAACCAGACCAATAAATGACATCATGATAAACAGAGAAAAAGCTAAAATTGTTCAGAATTTCATTTTTCTCAGATTCACAATCAACACCCCCTGAAGTAGCAACTAAGAGATTAAATGCTGCGTTGCGTAGGACAAATCTGCTGCAAAAGACCTCTAAATCGTTAAAAAAAAAAAAAAAGCAAGATGCACCTGATTCAAGCCATGGTATTTTCAATCACTTCATACGCATTCAAAAGCTGGATTGTGAATAAGGAAGACCAAAGAATTGGTGTGTTTGAATTATAGCATTGGCAAAGAATATTGACTATATCATGGACTGCCAAAAGAACAAATAAATCTGTCTTGGAAGAATTACAACTAGAATGCTCCTCACATACTTTGGGCATGTTATCAGGGGCATTAGTCCCTGGAGGACATCATGCTTTGTAAAGCAGAGGATCAGCGAAAAAGAGGAAGACCCTGACGGAGGTAGACCAACATGGTGGCTGCAAAAATGGCTCATGTATTACAAGTACTATAAAGGATGGCACCAGAGTGGACAGATGTCACAGGAGAGGGCAGCGTTTCATTCTGTTGCACATGGGATCACTCTGAACTGGAACCAACCCAACAGTACCTGACAATAATGAGGTCGTCCCACACCAGGTCAGCACAGTTGGCATTGTGAAGAGTGGCCTGGAATTTCTCCCTGCACCCCCACAGTGTAAGTAAACCCACATAAGCTGACCTGGCCACTGGCTTGAGCTGTCCATATGATAATTCCCATGAAGCAGAGCAAGGGTACCAAGCTCCAAAGTCAGGCACTCCAGCTTCTGCCAGCCTACGTCCCTTCTTAGTTCTCAACTTCAACATGTCTTAAGCCCACCCAGGGTGAAATGGGGGAACTGAAAGCTACTCCATGTGGTTGTTGGGAAGAACCAAAGATATGTTGTTCTTGGAAGTTCTTGGTAAGTTGCAAAACCTCATCTATGTGTTGTTATCTCAGGCAATTGTTTGGATTCAGATGGCAGACCATTATGTGGAAACTACCAGATGAATTGGGTCCAAGTTCCCAAACAGTATATATGTTTACAAAGAACACACAGAAAATGTGCAAGTATGTTCTCTGGCCTATTTTAACGCACACTTTGAGTTGGCATGTGGTACATGTTGCCATTCGCTGGCTGCCACTCGCAGTGACCCTGTGTGTAACACAACTAAACCTTGCCAGGTCTTGTAAAGTTCTCATAGCTGCTGGTGTGTTTGAGTCCATCACTGCGGACACTGTGTCAGTCTAAATCACTGAGGGCCCCCTTGATTTCGTTGGCTCTCTCCTTCACCAAATGTAACATCTTCTTCCAGCAATTGGTCTTTCTTTTTTAATTTTTTATGATGATTAAGTGAAAGTTTACAAACCAAGTCAATTTGTCCTATAAAACCCCAAGAACTGGCCTCTATGCAACTCTACCTGCTCTCCTCAGCCTGTGACAGCACACTCTTCTTTTTGACTCTTTACTTCCAGTATCCACTCAACCAATGCCTGTCCCCTCCTCTTGATCCTCTCCTCTCTTCTCTAGAAAGAGACCAGTAGGACAAATCACACACACAACCTGCATCACTCTGCGTCGATTGGTCCAGCCCAATCTTTGTCTGATATGTTGGCTTCAGTACTGGTCTCAACTCTGGGCTAGGAACAAGCCCAGGGGCCAGGTTCTCAGGGGACCCTCCAGGTTGTCAGACAATTGATCTTTCCTGATGATGTGTTCAGAACAACAACATTCTGTTGCGAGACACAGGATTTTCCTTGGCTAATTTCAGAAGTAGATGACCAGGCCCACCTTTCTTAGCCTGGAAGCTCTGCTGAAACCTGCCCATCACAAATGACCCTGCTGTCATTTGAAATACCACTGGTATAGTTTACAGCATCATAGCAACGCACAAGCCAGCACAGCACGGCACATTGACAGACAGGTGGTGGACTGTAGTACATAATTAGGCATAATTTTATCGTCCCTGTAACTTGGGCTTGATTCAGAAATGCATGTCTTTCACTTCCTGCACCCTGTACATGCCCCGTCAGGCACGTACACACAGATACACACACGGCTCTCTCAAATAAAGTAAGATTTTACGGACCAGTGCCTTCAGATATTAAGAAAACTATATTGCTTCCCTCGGATTTTCTTTTTTTGACGTCACAAAGTGGTATTTGTCAGATGCTAGGTGGAGAATAATAGCACCATATAAAAGAAATAGCACAGGTGACCTGCTTCTTCCACAAGATGTGGATGGATGCTTTTGAATTACAGAAAAGGAAAAAAACAAAAAATAAAAACCTTCTGCTTTCTCTACTACTGAGGAAAAAGGGAAAAAAAAATAACAACAGCCTAGTGCTTTAGTGTTTTACATGTGCTCTCTGGGTATATGGTGCAGAGTGCTGTAAGCAGGGACAGGATTGAGTACAAATCTTTTCTTATTTTGTGTTTCAGAAGGTATGCAATAGAAAACCCATTCTAGCCATAAATGCTAGTCACCTGAGGTCTATAGCTTGTTTTTTAGCCAAGAAAATAAAGCTTCCACTCACCCTTAGCCAACGGAGTTACATTTTATGCTATTATTAATGCATTGCACAGCTTTTTTTTTTCATATCAATTTGAAATTATACATCTGGGAAACCCCAATACAACAGCAGTCAACGCTTTGCTTCTCTGTGTGGCCCTCTGCAATTACTAGAATGTGCAACTATAATTTAGTGCAGGTAAAATTCAATCAGTCACCCCAAGTACAAAGGAATCTCTGTCTCCCAGGGAAAGGAGGAGGAGGAGGGCAAAAAGCAGAAGCAAAGAAGAAGAGGGTGAGGAGAAGGGACAAGAGAAGAGGTGGAGAAAGAAAGCAACCAGCTGCCCCTCAAACGGCACAAGGGAGCAGTAGGAGTTTTCTAAGACAAATTTATGAGAATATTTAAATTCCAGAACCACTGGAAAATTAGCCAGTGAGAGGCAGTGGCTGTGCATTGGCACTGAGCTGAAGCAGAGCTGGCTTTGCAACCTTCTTGGGGTTTCATAAAATAGAATGTGCTTTGTGTTAAAAAATGGAAAGTATAGAGAAAGAAGAAAAAGAGGTAGAAGAGTGATTGTGTTGATGAGAGATTTGGAGGGATAATCATGGAGAAGAGCATAGCAACCTAGAAGCCCTTGTCTGATTTAAATAACATTGATTGAGAGAACTCAGCACAAGATTAACTTAATGAGAGAGTGGGATTCTACCTCCCAAGACTAGGGTTTTACAAGAAAAACCATCATACAGGCTTATTCTTATCCTTATTTTTTTTTCTTTTCATTTGATAACTTTCACTTGTTGTCTGGGAAGGACTGTATGTATGTGACTATTACAAAATAATGTTTCTAAACCTTGGAAAGCTTTTGTATTCCATGATTGCTTTGTAGAAGTCAAAGAGCAGGTAATCCAGCGGTAATTCATTTAGAAATCAAGTATTTTCCTCCTCATTACTAGAAGGCTACTGTTCATGTTATATGCATTAAGAGCAGTAATTGGATTTATTTCCATATTTTAGTGATGTGTTTGTTTGCTTCAAGCCAACTGGCATTGTAAGGGTTAAGTTCCCACTTTGATGTCTTGAGTCTTAAATCCTGCAGTGATAGATAAAAATCTTCAAATAAGCTTTTCATTTTCAGAAAATTATAAATGCACACATATTTGTAAGAATACAGAGACCCTGTATATCTTTTACCCAACTGACTGCAGTAATAACATCTTGCAAAACCGTAGTACAGTATCACAACCAGGACACTGATGTTGCTGCTGTTGAGTGGCATCAAGGCAGTCTCCGCCTCACAGGCACCCTATGTGACACAGTACAAGTTTCCCCATGGGGTTTCCAAGGCTGGAATCTTTACGGCAGCAGATCATGAGATGTTTTCTCCTGTGGAGTCCCGGGGTGGGTTTGAACCAAGCCCCTTTGGATAGCGGCCCAGCACATAACCGTGGTACCACCAGGGCTCCTGAAGTACACTGATTGTGGATTTCAAATCAGAGACAAATGATTCCTGAATACAAAGGAAACAATATCACTGGAGGGTGGAAGGAAAGAAATTATCATCCTATTAATTCTATATCTGGATCAACTATCATGCAGTAGTCAAGATGGAATCAACAGATTGTCAGACACACACAAGCACAGACCCTCACGGGGACCAGGGGGTGGGAGGAAGGAAAATCCTGCCAAAAGATGCACTTCAACAAGAAGCAAGCCCAGAAAGCAAGCGCAGGACGTGGAAACTACTAGCAATCTGAGAAATCAGGAGCACATGTTGGTAAATCTAACTACCAACTAGTTTCTGCGATTTTTAAGGAAGAAGAAAGTAAGAAAAGGACTAACTTTTATGAATTTAAGAGATGGTGAAACCAAAGTTCTGGACTGGTGCTATTCACGCACACTCCTCAGACCTGGGCTGGCCGACAAGGTAGTCATGGGGTAAGATGGCACAGAAACTGGGCTGCACATTTATTTGCACATTGTTCTACAGTTTGGAAAATCTCTTTTGCACCCAATAATAATTCTTTTTTTTAGGTTGGTCTTACATTTTCTTTTTTTTAATTATTATTGCATTGCATTAAAAAATTACTTACTTTGTATTTTACATTTGTTTTGGTTAGCAGCATGCTGGGATTTGTTAAAAAATAATAAAAGTGTTCTCCACCACAGAAAATCTGAGAGGTACTGCTCCCAGCCACATATGCTGGGAGTGGAGGCTGAGATTGAGGCAGACAGGTCACTGGGAAGTCACAGCTTGCTAAGATCCTTGCCTTTTTCTGGAGGAAGTTAGAAATAAAGAATAAATTTAGATTTAATTAGAAATTTGTCCATCTGCTTAGAGGTATTAGACGGGTGTTTGCCAGGCTTTTGAAGCTATTTAGGGCTGTTTGAACAATTAACATTACCAACAAAACAAACGCATACCCAGTGGAAGACACTATATTTTGCCATTAAAAGTCATCAAAGTATTCTCAAGCCCCAAATGTCTTGCAATTACCTTCTAATGCATTTTGAATATTTTTAGGCAGAGAGAACTTTCCATTTACAAAGTGGATAGCTCCCTTTTAGTTCTGTTGATGCTTCTGGTGGCTTTGAGTGTGAGGGAAATGTCCTTGAAACTACACACATCACATAGAATCATTTTAGTATTGATAGCATCATCTCCATCCCAATAAAATTTTGTCTTTAACACAGCTGGGTCATCTAAAGACTATTAGTTTTGCTGAAGTTTCAGTCTTATATATTCTAGCTCATAAATGTGTTTGCATTGTCCTTTTTAGTTGAAAATAAATATACAGGTCTGACAACTAAGTCCATGAACTTAATTGTTCTAACTGCTACATAGCCCATTGCTGAATATCACTATAAGTACCTCCAAAGTACTCCCCTTGAGAAGTTATGCACTGACTCCAGTGCCTAGTTCACCCTTCGAAGCAATTTTGGAACTCTTTCTGGGATGGCCACTGCTCATGGTGGTGTGGTGGCAAGTTTGCAAACATAATTGTATAGTTGTCTGTGAAGTAGTTTTCAGTCAGTAAACAGGTGAATTGGAACAACTACCTGCTCACCTGACCTGACCCCCAATAACTTTTCTTTACCTGAGATAAAGGAAATATTGAAAGGAAGACATTTGGATGACATTCAGGATATTAAGGGTAATATGTGACAATTCTGATGGCCATTCCAGAAAGAGTTCCAAAATTGCTTTGAAGGGTGGACTCAGTGCTGGCATCAATGCATAGTTTCCCAAGGGGAGTACTTCAAAGCTGATCATAGTGACATTCAGCAATGCAGCTGAATTGTACAGTTGTGTGTAGTTGTATAGTTCTATGTAGCATTTTTTGTAGGACAAGTTTATGAATTTAATTGGCAGTCCTCGTAGATTCTTATATACCTATTTACTACATTGTTTCATTTCTAATGAGCAAAGATTTTAGCAGTGAGAGAGGGTCCTAGGTTAGCTATGGGAGGAGAGGATAGGCAAACACATTAGGTTATTATTGTCATATAATGTTTTTCCTGGTATTTAAAAATGACCCCATTCACTGTTAGAAAATTCTTCAGAGAAATAAAACAAATCCTGCCCACAACACTATCACAATATTTGGAATATTTTCTTCTAGACTTTTTCCCCACGTGACAAACAAAAGCCCAGTGAGTGCCATCTGTTGGGCACGCCCTGCACATCAGACAGTATGTGTGGTGAGTGCCTTACACACTTGATACTTCTCTAAAGCAGCTTAATGTTGAGGAAATAAAGAGCGGGGTAAGCGGTGGGATCTCCTTCAAGGTCATAGGCCAAAGAGGCAGCTTCCAGATTTAAACAGGACATCCGCCCTAAAGCTGTGCTTTTCCTATTAAGTGCCTTGTTTGGCTCCTGCTACCATGAAAGGTAAATATTACTGCTCTGTCCATGTTTCTGATGATTCACTGGGGCTCAGAAATGCTAATAAGCAGCTTGCCACCCGACAAAGCTGGAATAAGAACGCACCTCCAACAGACTCCCAGTGGCTTTCTCTACTCTTCTCTGCTGTCACCTCTGATGAGACAAGGGTAATCAAAAAAATAAGGTTGGGTGGCACACGATGAAGGTAGAGAGGAGGCCTTCCAGGGTCCAGATGGCTGACTAGACACATGTGATTGCCCGTGTCCTTTCTGTGGTCCAACTCATAGGGATCCAATAGACAGAGCAGAACTGCCCCCAAAGAGTTTTCAAGACTGTAATCTTTACAGAAGCAGACTGCTTCATCTTTCTGCAGTTGAATGCCTTAATCATTGCACTACCAGGGATCCCAATACAAGCACACACACACACACACACACACACACACACACACACACACACCATTGCCAGTGAGTTGACTCTGACTCATAGTGACCCTATAGAACAGAGTAATACTGACCTTTAGAGTTTCCAAGGATTGACTGGTAGATGTGAACTGCTAAGATCTGGATTAGCAGCTGGATGCTTATCCACTGCACCACCAGGGCCCCAAAGAAACACAGAAGTGCAAAAATAAAGAATAAAAGAAGCAGGGAGAGAGGGAGAGAAGGATGAAGAAAAGGAGTTATAAGAATCAAGAGAAGGCTGGGAGAGCAGCAGAAGGATTGGCAATCAACAAACAAGAACTTACACAAAATTCAGAAAGCTGGAAGTTGGGAACACGAACCATAAGCCTGGACCATTCCCCAGGGAAAGCAGAGGGGGTACAGGTCAGTCCCCATGGGACCAATCTCAGAGGGACCCAGGCACGAATGGGAAGCAGGAGGAAGATAACACTGCAGTCAGGGAGTTAGTAGAAGCCTTGTTTTAGGGTAACAGCATCCCAGTCCCCTCTCCCTCCCCTGGTGTTTATCTCCAGGCGCAAGACCTGCTGGCTAGTCTCAAACTGGTTAAGGGTTCTAGGGGAAGCTAAGATTTTGACAGGGATATTGGTGCCTGGGAATTGAACTTTTCTCTTTCTGACAGCTGGGGACCCAGGGCTGACCATCTGATTCCTTCCTTACTGTCCCAGAAGCTAACCCTGTAAATCTATAAACTTCAGCCTGGTCCAGCATGTAAAGATGTTCCCATCAGAAGCCTCACTCAGGCAAAATTTCATCTGGAATGTCAACTGACTCCCATTCCAGTGCCTTGTTCTATCTTAAACATGAAGGCTGAGTAAGGATCACCCAGGCTAAACAAAGAACAAGCAGCAAGAAAACAAACCCCAAGAGATACACAGAGACAAATAGATCAAAGGAGAAAAAGAAATAACTCGGGATAGAGAAAAGAGCTATTAAAAGAAAAGCTCAGATTCAAGAAGATACAGATCTATCTTTGTAAAATGTGAGCTCTATTTGGATAGGGATGGTGTGAGTTTATTAGTGTGCTTTGCACCTACAATGGTGCTGCAACCAGAGCAGACACTCTATAGGCATGTGTAAAGGGACAAGGAACCATCAAGGACCAGGGACACAAAAATATGTCTCGTGTGCCAGGAATCTCAGCCTAAAAGTCTAGACTGAGAATGGCACGATGTCACTTGTACAGCTGTATTGAGAGCCCACAGAGCTAGCCCAGACTCAAGGGGTGGGAGAATAGGAAGAGTGACAAAGAATGGGTGGCCATTTGATGAAGGTAAATTCACTAGATGCCCTCTTAATCTGCAAGATTGGATTGGCAAGTTAACAGAAAAAAGTATGTAAGTATGGAGAGTCATGTAATGTCATAATACAGCTATTAAGTATTTTCACAAAATATGTAAGTACACATTTATTCACCAACCTCTTGATGCCATGAGACTGTCTTTGCATGTGAACTTCTAGACTGGATAGCCACCTGGTCTTTCCTGCGTAATAATGTACTGTGTGCAAACTCCACTCTCAATTCATTTAAAGTGAAGTGAGAAATTAGACAACCAAGGAGCAACCTGAATGTGGACTTCTTCTAGATATAATACTTCATGTTTCAGCTGTTTCTCTACACCTAGTTTGACAGCAACATATTTTTTTTCTTTTCTTTTTTTAATCAATCTTTGAAAGCAGTAAACCTAAATTTACAGGGAGAGTGTCCTCATCACTGCTCCTGGTTCTCCCATCCCATTTTCTGAGAACACTCAGCTTGGAACTCACATCATCCGATGGTACCACCCGGGATCCTTCTTTCCTGCAGTCACTACTGCAACCATTTTCTTCATTTTGACTCTTTTCTGGAAACTTTAGCTCCTGGGTCCCTGTTTCTTCTAATTTTCCCCCATCATTACTCTCAGAGATTTCAGTATCTATGTATAGGATTCCAAGGACCTGGCCTCTAGCTTTCTGGACTTCCTCTTCTCCAGTGATCGTGTTCTCTACACTATCTGAATGGATTGCTGTTCTCTATCATCACCGGCAGCATAGTGGTTAAGAGCTATGACTGCTAACCATGAGGTCTGCAGTTTGAATCCACCAGGCACTCCTGCTCTGTCCTGCAGGGTTGCTATAAGTTGCAATTGACTCGACAGCAAAAGGTTGTTGTCATTGTTGTTGTTTTCTGGTTATTGTCACTGTCACTCATTAAAGTCCCAGTCTACCACCTGTTTATCACTTTGTCGTACTGTGGTGGCTTGTATGGTACTGTGACGCTGGAAACTATGCCACCAGTATTTTAAATACCAGTAGAGTCACCCATGGTGGACAGGTTTCAGTGGAGCTTCTGTACTTAGACAGACTAGGAAGAAAAGCCCTAGAGGTCGACTTCCTAAAACTAGCCAGTGAATACTCTGCGGATCACAATAGAATATTGTCCAATACAGAGCTGGAAGATGAACCCTCTAAGCTGGAAGGCACTTAAAATACACAGGGGCTGCAGCAACAGACCCAAGCAAACTGTCATGGTTGGAATTGTGTCCCCCCAAAAATGTGTGCAGCCACGTGGCTGGGATATGGTTCCAATACACAGGGGCTGCAGCAACGGACCCAAGCAAACTGTCATGGTTGGAATTGTGTCCCCCCAAAAATGTGTGCAGCCACGTGGCTGGGATATGGTTCCCAGTATCTTGGGACTGTCCTCCACTGTGTGGTTTTGCTAACCTGTATGTTAAAGGATTAGGGTGGGGCTGTGAATTCCTGCTGTAGGGGGAGTTTCCCTGGAGTATGGCTTGCCCCACCCTTAATGCTTTTAGCTTGCAAGGAATAAAAGGAAAAAGAAACAAAGGACAATTTGAGAACCTCGCTACTATCAAGCAAGCAGCACCGGGAGCAGAGCACATCCTTCAGACCAGAGGTTCTTGCGTGAGGACGCTCCCTGGACAAAGACTAATGCAATACCGGACTTTCCTCCAGAGCCGACAAGGGGAAAGTCTTTCCCTGGAGCGGACACCCTGAATATGGACTTGCAACCTACCGGACTGTGTAAGAATAAATCTTTCTTTGTTAAAGCCATCCACTCTGTGCTATTTCTGTTAGAGCAGCCTAGCTGACTAAAACACAAACCAACGCTGTGAAGACAGCACAGGACTAGGCAATGTTTCATTATGTTGTACATAAGGTCACTATGAGTTGCAGCTGACTTGATGTCAACAACAATAACAATTCCCCATGGTCATTACCAATTCCGGTACTCTCTCCTTGACCTCAGTCAATATTGCCCTTTAACACCACCACTTCCTGCTTCTAGTCCATTCCTTCTAGTACCCAACTCTAAAAATGCTCCAACCCTCCTTGGACCAACAACCAAGGATCAGTGTCTCTCACCGGCATCCTGCTTTAACTAGGGAGCACCTACGAGGCCAACCACTGTCATCTCCCCTTTATCATCCTCAGGTCTCTCACTCTCCGTCCCCGAACGCTTCACCCCTATATCACCACATAGCTTTTTCCTTTATCTCTTTCTGGTCATTACTCAGAGGCTACCTTCTCCATGAGGCACTCCCTGGCAGTGGTACAGCACTGAAATACCCACAGCGACAAAGCACCTATATCCATCTTCCTTATCCACCTGCCTCCTTAGCATTTATATCAGCATCTATCATCCTATATATTTTACTTATGTATCTTCTTTAATTTCTGTCTGTGATGGAATAGAAACTCCAAAAAGGCAAAGATTTTTGACTGCTTTACTTACTACATTCCCAATCCCTCGAAAAAGTTCTAGGGTCATAATAAGTGCTTAGTAAATAAGAGTAACAAGAGAGATAACCACATTTGGGGAAATTGGAGCCCCGATGGTGCAATGATTAAGAATTGTGGTTGCTAGCCCCAAAGTAGGCAGTTCAAATCCACCAGCTGCTCCTTGGAAATGCTATGGGGCAGTTCTGCTTTGTCCCATAGGGTAGCTGTGAGTCAGAATGGACTCAATGGCAGCAGGTGTAATGGGTTACGATTTAAGAGCTCAGTGGATTTCAATGTTGGTTTAAGTTTCCAGGAGTCACCATAGACCTTTTGGACCCACAGAGAAGGAAACTGATTTTAGTACTCTAGTACTTAGCCCTTAGTGAAAGCGATTTATGTAATACATCAAGACAGCCTTTTCACTTTAAACTTCGAAACTACGTGAACCAATATGTTTGTGGTTGTATGATACAATGTGAACATTAACTGGCTAACAGCAGGGTGTGGAAAAAGAGGTAGGAATATTAATACCTTCATCTCACCGCTTCAAAAGACAAGTTGATGGAACAAGAAAAAGGGGTTAAGAGAGGTAAGAAGGTAACCTAAGAGAAATTAAAAATAATTATATAAATACCAAACATCACAAAGTCTTAATGACTACCCAAAATGCTAAGTCTGAAACAGTGAGGGCAGGGCAGGTGGTGACGGGGCTACTGCTATGCACAACTCTAGGAGTGCCCGTCCCATCACGGTGCATGAGACTGGGGCCCTTGGAATGACACCGAGCTCAGCTTGCAAGACCAAGCATACACCCCGGGGTTGCAGTGATCAACTCTGAGTGCATCTGGATAACCACAATGTTTTCCAGTAAAGTAGGTTTTCTTACGCTTGGCACAGGATTTACAGTAAGAAAAAGTTACGACTCTTGTTAGCTTTCTCCTTTTCATGTAATGAAAGGGAGGCCTTAAGATAATACAGAAGTGTTGGCGGCAGAATGATATCTTGGGAAGGCCCCAAACTTTGAAGTCAAACATAACTTTCCTTCACATATTAACTCCCACAATGACTAGCTTTGTAACCTCAAACAAGCTACTTCTCCCAGCTTCAGCTTCCTCACCTGCAAAACAGAATAGCACATATCTAGTAGGATCTTAAGAAGCCCTAGGAGCACAAATGGTTTAGTGGTCAGCTCAAAACTGAAAAGCAGATGGCTTGAGCCTACCAGTGGTTCTATGGGAGAAAAGACCTGGGAATCTGATCCCCATAAACACTTCAGCCTGGACAATTCTGTGGGGGCAGTCCTAGTCTGTCCTATAGAATCACTGTGAGTCAAAATCGGCTCAGTGGCATATAACAGCAGTAGGTGTTTTGAGAGAAAGAGAAAATCTAAGTCATTGCAGAGTAGGAAACCGATACATGGTTATAATTACACAGTGAAACCTCTGAGAGCTGGAATAGACAAGACTGCCTTCTTTTTCCAGGTCTTGCAAGTTTTCCACCTTTCACAGGGTTCAGTCTTACCACTTTTCTATTGCTTGTTTTAGTAGAAAATATTTGAGTTTTTCTTCTCTGATGGGTTCCCACCTTACAACCATTACAGCTTTTGCAAGTTTCACTGTATGTGTATGTTTTTAAGTACCACCAGCTGTCTGTTAGTGTGTTGTCCCATGGTGGCTTGTGTGTTGCTGTAGTGCTGGAATCTATGCCACTGGTATTTCAGAGATCCTCACCGTCACCCCTGGTGGACAGGTTTCAGCAGAACTTCCAGGCTAAGACAGACTAAGAAGAAAGATCTTGGAAGCTACTTCCAAAAATTAGCCAGTGAAAATTCTGTGGATTACAACACAATATTGTCTGATACAGTGCTAGAAGATGAGCCCCTCAGTTGCAGGGCATTCAAAATACCACAACGATGGACTCAAGCAGACCAACAGTTATGAGGATGGAGTAGCACTAGGCAACCTTCCGTTCTGTTGTACATGCAGTCCCCTTGAGTCAGACTTGGTGGCAACTAACAATGACATTTTGAAATAACATCTAGCATCAAACATAGTTCTTTGCCCTTGTGATTTAGCCTTGGTGCAGTCCATTTTACACGCACCGTGAAAGCCTGGTTAAGAGCCATGGCTGCTAACCAAAGGTCAACAGTCCGAATCCACCAGGTGCTCCTTGGAACTGTATGAGGCAGTTCTACTCTGACCTGTCGGGTTGCTGTGAGATGGAATCAACTCGACAGGTTTGGTTTGTTTGTTTTTTTAAATACACTATAGAGAAGCCAAGAGTCATCTAGAGGATGATAAGAAGGCTCTTTAACAAGTGACGGATCTCATCAGAAAAGTCTCATACATTTTATTCTCCAAATTACCTAAAGGAAAGAAATTGATCACAGGTCTTGGGCCTGTAAGAGATTGTTTTGTTGGAAGTCTTTGCCTGAAATTGATTGGTGAATGAGATAACGAAGAGCCATCATTGCGCTGGAGAGACCGTCAACAGCCAGCAAGAAAGCAGCCAAGAGCCCTCTGATGCAAAGCAGATCTCATATTGGATTTATTTGGAACTACAGGAAGGAATGTGTAATGAGTGCAACAGGGTGAGTGGGAGGAAGCTGAGAGCTGAGAAAGGGCTGGGGAGTGAGCAAAAGCCAGTGGGAGTTAACGGTCTTCTAGCTTTTGGCTTCCTTTTAAGAATAATTCAATATTAAATGCTGTAAACTAAGAATTTTATGCAAACTTGCACCTGGGCTGTCAAGGTAATCTCATTTTAGAGTAAGTTTTGATAAGTGGTATTATCCCTGATTAAAACAGTAATAGATCTAAAAGGAAGGAGGGATGTTAACATGGCAGCAATTCTCAGAAATCTGGTTTTGTATTTTGGTTGTTTTGCTCCTCTTGATCTTCCAACCTGCACCATGAAGGTGTCAACTATTAACCCTGCCAAAGGCAGATGCAGGTGTTGAGGGCCTCTAAGTTTGTACTGCAGCCCTGGTGGAACGGTGGTTAAGTGCTACGGCTGCTAACCAAAGAGGAGGCAGTTCAAATCCACCAGGCACTCCACTCCTTGGAAACATGATGGGACAGTTTTCCTCTGTCCTATAGCGTCACTGGAAACCTTGGTGGCATAATGGTTAAGCGCTACATCTGCTAACTAAAAGGATGGCAGTTTGAATCCACCAGGTGCTCCTTGGAAACTCTACAGAGCAGTTTTACTCTGTCCTATAGGGTCACTATGAGTTGGAATCAACTCAGCAGCAGTGATTTGGGGCGAGATTTATAGCATAACTATGAATAAGGACTGACTTGACAGAAACAGATTTGCTTTCTTTTTTTTTTTCCTTTTTTGGGTTGGAGTTATGTTTATATTAAGGAGGCCTGGTTGCTCAGTGGTTAAGCATTTGGCTGCTAGCTGAAAGAGTGGTGGTTCAAGTCTACCTAGAGGTACCTCAGAAGAAGGTCCTAGTGATCCAGTTCTGAAAATCAGCCACCGAACGCACTGTGGAGCCCAATTCTACTCTGACACACACGCAAACACCATGAATCGACGCGTACTTGACAGCAACTGTTTTGTTTTTTAATGCTTATATTATTTAGTGGAGTATCTGAAAGATAATAAACTGTTATCAGTAGAAATCACACAACCATGTGAAGACGTTGCTCCCAGGGCTTTGGCAGGAGCCAAAGTTTAAGCTCCATTAACTTCACCACACGTCTGCTTCCCATCCTGCCAGGCCCCCTTGTATCAGAGTCCCTTGACCATGTCTCTCTGCAGCCCAGGACGCTGAGTCCCAGCCCTATGAGTGAAGTCCCATTGCCTCCTGAAATACGTTGCTAATGCCTAATTCTTGTGATTTACTCATTCATTCAATAAACGTTTACAGAGCACTTACAGTGGCCTTCAGCAAAGAGGGGACACACCATTGCTATTAACGAGGTTACCAAGACATTCACAGGATATTCCTGAAGTCCAAGAACATACACCTAACCCATCACTTTAAAGTCTTCCAGAGGGAGTTGGTGACTGAACTCAGCTTTTAAGGATAAGTGGGCATTATCCGACTCGACGGCACTTGGCTTGGCAGGCATTAACTACAAGGCCTGTCAAGTAAGTCTTCGAACTTAATTGTTCTAAGTGCTACATACCTCATTGCTGAATATCACTACAATCAACTTCCACGTACTCCCCTTAGGAAGCTAAGCACTGATGCCAACACTTATTCCACTCTTCAAAACAATTTTGGAACTCTTTCTGGAATGGCCATTGCACACAGTGGCACAGTGGTAAGTTTGCAAACTTAACTGTATAGTTGTATGTGAGGGAGTTTTTAGCCAGTAAACAACTGCACTGGAACAGCCTCAATACTCATATGATCTGACCCCCAATGAACTTTTCCTTTACCCAAATATAAAGGAAACATTAAAAGTAAGACATTTTGATGATATTCACTATAACAAGAGTAATTCAATGACAGCTGTGACGGCCATTCCAGGAAAAGTCCCAAATTTGTTTTGAAGGGTGGACTAGGTGCTGGTGTCATTGCACAGCTTGCCAAGGGGTGTACTTTGAAGGTGACTGCAGTGATATTCAGCAATGACATATGCAGTACCTTTTCTAGGATAAGTCAGTTCACAAACTTGTCAGTTCTAGTCAGTGAAGTGGTAGAAAACCATTCTAGGCCAAGAAGAAGGAAAACACCAAGAACACAGGGAGTAAATTAATGATAGCTACTTTTATGAGGATGAAGGCAAGTAGCTAAAACTTGGAAGCCAATGGAAAGCTTATGAAAATAAATCAATGTCCCTCTACCCCTAAAGACATCTGTAGACTATTCTACAGATTAGGAGGGAGACCTCCACCACAAGACTAGACCCACTGCAGACGTAATCTGAGGAGCTAGGTGCCTCTCTGAAGAATTCCAGAGAATTTCTGCCCCAATTCAAAATTAGCTGTAATAGAAAGGGATTGAGAAGGAGGTCCTGTCCCCAAACTCTCCCCCATCATTCTGAAATTGTGCCAATAGAAATGAGTTTCTTTAGATATTAAAGTTATACAGGAACCACAGAATGAAACCAGACTCCTGATAGGGCTGTCCTTGGGTCTCACCACAGTAACCACCAACACCATGAACTTTAGCCTTTCTCTGTGGGGTCAAGTCATGGCTTGGGACAGCAAAGAAAGTATGGAGACAATGATGGGTGATGGGTGGGAGGGTGGGTGGATGTGTGGCTGGGTGAATGGGTGGGTGAAGGGGTGGAAAAAGTGAATAAATTTATAATGGAGTAGACCAAAACCCAACTTAAAAAACAACTAAATACTCTGAACGGACCAGAGGATATCCCATACATTCATTTATCACTGAAGAGTTATCTGTATGCAGCACATACGAGTTCTTTGGAAAATGGTTTGCAGTTCTCCATACTCCAGTAAAGCGATGTGTTGAAAAAACTCCTAGAGGCCCCTGCTCCACTTACAAACTATCACTTTGAAGAACCCACTTTAATCTGCAACACTGCATGGTTTAAATTTTGCAAAGGCACACATCAGAGTTGTATCCTTTCACCATACCTTTTTAATCTGCATGCTAAGCAAACAATCCAAGAAGCTGGACAGTATGATGAAGAACAAGGCATCAGGATTGGAGGATGACACATTAACAACCTGCATTATGCAGATTACTTGCTGGAAATGAAGATTTGAAACACTGACTAATGAAGATCAAGGACCACAGCCTTCAGTATGGGTTGCACCTCAACATCAGGAAAACAGAAATCCTCACAACTGGACCAACAAGCAACATTGTCATAAATGGAGAAAGGATTGAGGTTGTCAAAGATTTCATTTTACTTAGGTCCACAATCAATGCCCTTGGGAGCAGCAGTCGAGAAATCAAAAGATGCATTGCATTGGGAAACACTGCTGCAAAGGACCTCTTTAAAGTATTCAAAAGTAAGAATGTCACCTTGAAGACTGAAATGCACCTGACCCAAGCCATAGTATTTTCAATTGCATCTTACACATGTGAAAGCTGGACTATGAACAAAGAAGACAGAAGAATTGATGCTTTGAATTGTGGTGTTGGAGATGAATGTTGAATGTACGATGGACTGCCAAAAGAACCAACAGATCTGTTCTGGAAGAAGTACAACCAGAGCGCTCCTTGGAAGCAAAGATGGCAAGACTATGTCTTACATAATTTGGACATGTTGTCAGGAAAAATCAGTCCCTGGTAGAGTGGAGGGTCAGTAAAAAAGAGGAAGACTCTCAATGAGATAGATTGACACAGTGGCCACAACAAGGGGCTTAAGAATAAAAACAATTGTGGACATGGCGCAAGACCGGGCAATGTTTCATTCTGTTGTTCATAGGGTCGCTATGAGTCAGAACCAACTCGACGGCACCTAACAACAATATGCATTGCTTATGCCATTTGGATTTGTTTGATGAGAGTTCTGGCAGAGAATGAAACTGAAATTATCCATAAAAGCCTACTACCTCCACAACAAGCCAGTAACACTGCACACTCACTTAAAGATGGCTGTATCAGCTCTGGTTCCAACAGGTGAGATAAGCTTTTTGTTGATTTAACTGAAATCAAATCATGGGAGAATCCCTCACTTTGTTCATGCCTCAGTAGCACAGGTCAGAGTGAACCCCTAAATGGGTAATGACGCTAAAAACATCACGTTCACATCCTAGCTTAAGCTCTAGCTCCAGCACCTGTTTCAGAATGCAAACTGAACCGCACCACATGCACTCTTCTGCCCTGCCTCAGCTCGCCTGTACTGGGGGTCACACATCATGGCAGGTGACTTCTGAGACCGCAATTAATTGAAGCTTAAAGCTTGACACAGAGATAGACCATGAACGCAAGCTGTCACATTACCTTGAAACTTTCCTCGGTTAAAATACAATTACTTCAAAGCCATTGTCAGTATAGATGTTGGTAGTACTAGCTGGTACCCATCTCATGATTTGTGCTGCAGGTCCTGTGATATTCCTACCAGGAAGTATCACCTTACCGCTGATGGAAGACCTGCTGCAAATACAGGGGTACTTACCTTTCATGTTCAGGCCTACTGTCCCTGTTGCCTTGAAGATAGGCTTCCAGACTGCTCGATTTTTTTTTTGATATAATCGTCTTGCCCCTGCCTAGGGTTTTAAAGCAGTCTGTCTTTCTTGCCTGGGCCTCAGAATCTTCTCTGGATGAGGTCTTCCCTGTTGTCCAGTTTGGTCCATAAACTTTCCCTTGGTCAAGGTTTGCCCTTGTTCATGGAGTCCTGAGGCACACCACACCTGCCTCTGAGCCCTGAGTTCCAGGCTAGGCTGTGGAAGAGAATCAAGCTCACTCAGTGCATCAGTTCCCTCCTAACAAAATTCTTAGTCGTCAGTGAAACCCAGTGCCATCGAGTCGAATCTGATTGATGGTGACCCTAAAGTCATTACAAAGAAGTGATACGCAGTCTGACAATGAAGTCCATGAACTTAATATTCCAAGTGCCACATACCTCATGGCTGAATATCACCACAGCCACCTTCAAGGTACTCCTGTTGGGAAGCTATGCACTGATGCCAGCACCTAGTCTACTTTTCAGAGCAATTTTGAACTTTTTCTGGAATGGCCATGGTGCACGGTGGCAAGATGGCAAATTTGCAAACTTAATTGTATAGTTGGCTATGAGGTAGTTTTTAGCCAGTAAACAAATAATTGTATTGGAACACCCTTCATACTCACCTGATCTGGCCCCCCAATGACTTTTTTCTTTACTGAAGATTAAGGAAATATTGAAAGGAAGACATTTTGAAGACATTTAGGACATCAAGGGTAACTTAACACAACAGATCACACCATGGAGCTGATCACATTATATCAGATCTCATCACGGAAGTGATTATATCATTATATGACTGCCAACTGTATCATAACTGCCAAAACACTGAGAATCGTAGTCCAGCCAAGTTGACTCAGCAATCACACCTACTTGACTAGTGCCTCTATAAAAGCACTCTGGGGGAAGCTGCTTGTCTCCTTTCAATATGTGTGGACCTAGCTTTCCTTGGAGATGTCTCTGTGTCTTGGCATCAATCTTTTCCTGAGTTGAGGAGGTCAGAGACTCAGGTAATCATGACCTAGCCGAGTTGACACATATTTTTAGGAGGCACTATTCAATCTATGATAGTGACAATCTCTTCTAGAAGTTTTTATACATATGCCTAGAAGTGACAGCTTGGTAACAAAGATGACGGGGCATTCAAACAAGGGAGGAATATAGTTGAGATCAAGCCACAGACTTGAAGCTGACGCCACCAGAGCCCTGATGCTGCTGTGTACTCACTATAGGCCCATGAAAAGTCACTGCACCCGGTTCAGTCTACACAGGACTTTTCTCTTCCTGCATCTGTGACATAGGCATTAGCTAGTCTTGAACTCACAGGGTTGCTTACAGAGTTAAATGGGTAATGCTCTAAACATGAGCACAGTCCTATACACCAATAAAGTGGATGACAAAAATGAAATCAGGAGAGCAATACCATTTGTAATAGCCCCTAAAAAGAAATAAAATACTGAGGCATAAATCTAGCCAGAGGTGAAAAGACCCATACAAAGAAAACTACAAAGAAACCAAAGGAGATCTATATAAATGAAAAAATGTATCACGTTCATAAATAGGTAGACTCAACATTGTGAAAATGTCAATTCTACCCAACACAATTTACAAACACAATGCAATCCTGATCCAAATACTAATAGAATCTTTTAACAACACAGAAAAGCTAATCAATAACTTTATGTGTAAGGGAAAGAGACCCTGGTTAAGTAAACCATGGTTGAAAAAGAAAGCAGCAGGCCTCAAACTACGTGACCTCAGAACCTTCTATAGAGCTCCAGTAGTCAAAATGGCCTAGCACTGATACAGTGACAAGAAACATTGACCAATGAAACAGAATCAAGAACCCAGGTGTATATCTATCTAGATAAGCTCACCTGATCTTTGGCAAAGACCCAAAGTCTATTAAATAAGGACACAGACTCAGTTTTTGGCTAGGGTGTGATATAGGGGCCCTGTTTCATGTTTTTCATTTATTATAGATGGACACCCAGTTTTGCCAGTATCATTTGTTAAACACACAATGAAATGCTACACAATGATAAAGAAAAACATTGAATCAGTGAAAGATTTCACAACATGGATGAACCTAGAGGGCATTATGCCAAGTAAAATAAGTCAATCACAAAAAAGACAAATACTCTATGAGATCACTATTACAAAAACATATGAAAATTTTTCCACAGGAAAAGAAACAATCTTTGATGGTTTTGAGGGTAGACAGGAGTGGGAAGAGAAAACATAAACTAGATAGTAGGTAAGTTGTGACTTTGATGAAGGGTAAGACAGTACACCATGCTGGGGAAGTTAGTACAATTTTACCAAGGCAAAGTCATAGAGGCCTCACAGACACATCTAAACACCCGGAGGGATGAAGCTACTAGACTGAGGGCTTGGGACTGTGGGGACACTAGCTCAACTGGCATAGCATAAACTATAATGAAAATATTTTATATGTGACTGTGGTAAGTAGTATCTGGGGTCTTAAAAGTCTGTAAGTGACCATATAAGAAACATCTGCTGGCCCCATTCTAGTTGGAACAAAAGAGAATGAAGAAAACCAGACACAAGGGTAAGATTAGTCCAAAGGACTAAGAGATCCCAACTACCACAGTGTCAACCTGACTGGGCCCAGAACAACCAGACGGTGCCCAATGATCACAACTGACTTCCCTGGCAGGGATCACAATAGAGGGTCCCAAACAGAGTGGGAGAAAAATGCAGAACAAAACTCAAATTCACACACACACACACACACACAGAAGACCAGACATATGTGTCTGATAAAGACTAGAGAATTCCAAGAATATGGCCCCCAGATACCCTTCCAACTCAGTACTGAGGTCACTCCCGAGTTTCATCCTTCAGCCAAAGATTTAGACAGCTCAACAGAGCCAACAGAAACATACATGAGGGAGGTGCTTCATAGTTCAATCATGTATACAAGACTAATGGACACATCAGCACAAAACCAAAGACAAGGCAAGAAAGAACAGGAAAACTGGGCAAAGGAAACAGGCAACCCAAGGTGGAGAAAGGCAAAATGCTGACACATCACGGGATTGACAACCAATGTCAAAAAACAATTTGTGCATTAACTCTTTAATGGGAAAGTAATCTGCTCTGTAAAGTTTCACCTAAAGCAAAACAATAAATGTGAGCACAACTCATCCGCGGACACCTTCAGTACATGTGGTTGCTACGTTCACTATTTGCTAAAAATCACTGGCATGGTTGTCAGACTACTCACCCAAAACACACTGCTTCAGAATCTTACACCTACTCCAAAACCATCCTCAACTCAGCTCAAGAAAGTATACACATGAGTAAGCAGAAGCTACTTCTGGCTTACTAAAGGGGTCTCTTGATGGCACAAACAGTTAAGTGTTCAAAAGTTTTGCCATCTAAAAAAAGGCTGACAGTTCAAATGCACCCAGTGGTCCCTCCAAAGAAAGACCTGGCAACCTACTTCTGAAAATCAGCCACTGAAGCACTATAGGGTACACTTTTACTCTAACACTCATGGGAATGCCGTGAATCAGGCTACTCAAAGGCAATTGGTTTGATATGGGGTTCAAAGGAACAACAGTCAACCATAGCTGATGAGACAGCTTGTCCTGGCTGGCCTGTATACGTGTGGGGTAGTTCTGAAAGCTACATAGACATCATTAACAGGGACAGCTGGGAGGCTGGGGAGACCAGCAGGAGGAAGACTTATTTTTTACAGTAAGCTGTACTAAGCCTCTCTTCTTTTTAATAAAATTAATATAAATTACTCCAAAAACAATCTTTAAAAGCTAAGTCAGCTTGAGGCATTGTAGTGAATAATATAACATAGCCCCACCCTCAAGAGACTTTACAAGCTGGTTAGAAGGGTCTAGTGTCTCCTCAACCTGCCCAGGCTGAGCCCTAGCTCACAGCCTCCACCCACCTCTCTGGGTGGACTTGAAAGCACAGAGAAACAGCAGGCAGATGAGGTCACTTTCCTTGCAGGACGTAGGGAACACCCAGCCCTAAAACTGGGGTGGAACAGTCCGTGAGTCCTCTTTTCTTTGTTTATTTCATTTTAAGAATTGAAAGAACCAGACCTTACGATGGTAGGTCATTTCACAGGGTGGGAGCCGGTGTCGTTGTCACAGAGACAAATATCTCTCTACCTGTAGGGATTGTCTAAAGAGCAGGTCTCCAGCACCATGTTTGCTCTTGACAGTTGGGGGGGTGTATGCCGGCCTGTTACAACCTCCCTTTCCAGTTCCATGTCCTCATGTCCATGACAAATAACACAATCACATCATATCTGACTCCAATGGAACCCACAGGATAATGACATTAGTGTGCTAAAGATTAAACTGAGTCCCATTATTTTTCTTCCTCTTATTTATTTATTTATTATTTCATAAAATTTTCAGATTGACGTACACTGAAAAAAATGATATAAAACACTGGACCCTGGAAGTGAGAAAAGTTTTGTTCAGGCCCTGAAGTCTTTAAGTAAAGTTAAGCAAAAACACTGAACCCCACAATTCACAAAAACTATGAGAGAGAACTATGAACCAATTGTCCCCTCCCCAGGTGGAGACTTTGAGCCCAAAAGGCAACCAGATACACTGAAATGCAAACAGAGAATGCCATCACCTGTTGGCCAAAATTCACATCAATGAGAAACAGTGGCTCCAAAGTGGGCCTTTGGCCCATACGCACTCAATCATTTGTCCTTGGCTTTCAGAGGATGGTGAGGACACCTGTGTCGTAGGATGAATTACAACTACCTCAAAAATGTGTGTATCAATTTGACTGGGCCATGATTCCCAGTATCCTTGGATTGTCCACCATTCTGTCACCCTGTGTGTTATAAATCCCTTCACTATGATAGATTAGCAGCAGTTAGATAAAACCTACGAGATTAAACAGTGCCTTAAGACAATCACTTTGAAATATAAAAGAAAGAAGAGAGGTAGGGAAACCTCATACCACCAACAAAACAGTGCTGGGAGAAAGTCCTTTGGACCTGAGGTTCCTGCACTGAGTTGCTCCCAGACAAAAGGAAGACAGATGCGTCGCAAGGACCTTCCTCTAGAGCTGACAGAGAAAGACTTGCCCTGGAGCCAGAACCCTGAATTTGGACTTGTAGCCTACTAGATTGTAAAAGGAAAAAATTCTCTTCGTTATCCTCTTGTGGCATTTCCGTTATAGCAGCACCAGATGACTAACACAATCTGTGTCACATGGGCCTCAAGTCCTAAATCCAATTTCCGATCTTGAAGTACACATGGTGGGATCTACATGAGCCAGGTACGAGTCACTAGTCATACAGGACCCCACCTGCACAGAGGTCACAGTCCATGGGGGCTGATGGGCAGTAAACACTTGGGAAAAAGAGATAAACAAGACTGCAGTGAATCATTACAGCTAATGTGTGATAATATCATTTGCTGATTAATAATTTCCTGCTCGATGTTGGCAAGCAAAGTCTTCAAAGACAAATGGATCACTGTGTCTGGGTTAACACTATGTTGGGCTGAATCATTCTGAATTCTGCAGGTTATTTGTGATAGTGGAAATGTTTAGGCCTTGGTGGCCTGGTCAACACCAAACACCCATGACAACATATATCAGTATGAATAACATCAATGTCATTAGTAGTAATCAAATGGTGGGGCTTCTGCCTGTTTGCTGATACTTTGACTATTGAAGGATTTCAAACTATTTGGAAACTAAAGGATACATGAGGTCTGACAATGAAGTCTGTGAACTTAATTGTTCTAAGTACCACAGAACTCACTGCTGAATATCACTATGATCACCTTCCAAGTACTCCCCTTGGGGAGGTATGCACTGATGCCAACACCTAGTTCACCTTCAAAGCAATTTTGGAACTCTTTCTAGAATGGCCATTGCACATGGTGGCAAGGTAGTAAGTTTGAGAACTTAGTTGTATGGTTGTCTGTGGGGGAGATTTTAGCCAGTAAACAAATAAATGTATTGGAAACCCTCCCTATTCACCTCATGTAGGCCCAACAACTTTTTTTTTTTACATGAAAATAAAGCTAATATTGAAAGGATGACATTTAGATGACATTCAGGATATCAAGGGTAATATGACAACAGTTCTGATGGCTATTTCATAAAAAAGCTTTAAAAAATTGCTTTGAAGCCTGGACTAGGCATTGACATCAGTACACAGTTTCCCAACAGGAGTATTTTGAAGCTGACCATAGTGGTATTCAGCAATGAGGTGTGCAGCACTTTTTCTAGGATGAGTTCGTGAACTTAATTGGCAGTACTTGTAGTCTCTGTATTTACACGTAACAATGAAAGGGAAGAATCCCATAGTGTTACACACTATCCGGCAGTTGGTCAGCATGTATGTGTGTGTGAGAGAGAGACAGAGACAGACAGAGGGAAACTAAGTATTGCGGGCAGAGGTGGAGCGGTAGAGATTGTATTTATTTATACTGAAACCTTTCATTATCAAATAATATCCTAGATATTGCACAAAGTACAGAATTTGCTGCACTATATTAGTTCGAGGATTTCTCTAAAAGGACAAATGTTAGTTCCAATTTAATAATAATGGTGCTTCTAATAAGTGATATTGTGGGGAGATGGAGAGCTGTAGACATGCCTCTATCCTATCAGCAAGGTGTACAGTCTGAATGGATTCCAGGGAGAAAAACCGAGGAGTTACACAGACATGTACTGGTAGGTGGCCAGGTTAGGAAAACATGTAGCTGTTTCTCAGTGCCCTGATTGCCCATAAAGAACATCTTACATGGTCAACAGCTTGAATTTATGTGGGCCCTCAGGGGCAAATTTCCAGTGCTGTGGATGGAGACTCACATACACAATTCTCATTATTGTTAATAGAAATTGTGTGTTAACTTTTCACCCCATGCCCCTTGTGGAGAATAAATCATATGTGTGTGTGTATGCGTGCACGTGTGTGCGCACGGGCCTGCAAGCCCTAAATATCCCTACCTCCACCATACCTGGCAATGGTGCCACAGAAGAATATTATTTCATGTAAACATACTTCTGTCTCTCAAGTAATCTTTCAGTACTTCTTGCCCTCAGTGATACTATTTAGATCAAAATCTATTTTAAAAGTTTCAGCAGAGGAGTCAAGATGGCAGACTAAACACATGTCTCCCTAAATCCTTCTGGAAACCAAGTCCCGAATTGATAATTAAATGGAGCCTTCTAGACACCCAGTGAGCCCTAGGACATGGCATAGGGCTGTTAACTTGGACTTCATAGCACTGAATGGAAAACTTCCTCTCTTTTGCTGACCCCTGTTCTTGGAGAGTGCTGGCTCTCACAAACCAAAGATAACTCGCCATTTTAACTTTTTTTCCTCTATCTTAGCAAGTAGATGGGGCTGGGACTTGACTAGCAGCTAATCTCAGATGCACTACTAGTGGGATCAGCAGGCAAAACTGCCATATTTTGAGACCCCAGCTTTGGACTCTGTGCATCTCAGCATCGTTAGTCTCTCTTTCCACCTCCACTGTTGAGTAGCCTGTACTGAAGAAGGTGGGGAGCTTGTGTGGGATGCCATTTTGTTCTACTGGGAGGCAGATATACCCATAGGGAGTCCTCAGCTGGACCTAATTCCTAGGCTGGGAGGCAGTGTCTGCCCAGAGGAGAGTACTTTTCTGGCAGAAAAGCAGTATTCTACACAGTGTCACCTATGGCTAGGGCCCGACAGCAAAGGCCAGCAGGGCAGTAGCCTTTCTGTATCTTGAACTAGTTTATAACATCTGGGGTTGGATGTAGAGGTGCTTACTTTGCCAGCTGGGAAGAAGGACCTATATACTGAAAACCTGACTGACTTTGGAAGTTGTCAGGTACCTTTTACCTTTCATTTTAAGATGGCCTAAGGAAACAACTATGGTCCATCCTCACAGCATCTCTCCCAGCCTCTACTGACTCACGTGATTCCCCAAAAGCAAAAAAATCTGGAAAAAAGTGTAACCAAGAAATCACCCATGGCTTCAGAAGGCCCCAAAAAGAAAGATCGAAAGAACGTCCCAGACAAGATACGTTTCTGAAACTAACAGAAGGTGAATACAAAAGGATTACATATAGAACCCTCCTAGACCTTATACGAAATGCAGCAGAACAAATGAAATTGATCTGATGGAACACCAGTACTCTGAAATCCAACAGATCAAGAATAAAATCAAAGAGATAGAAACTTCAATTCAAAGCCAAGAAAACAGAACTGGAACAAATGGAAAATAGACCTTCTGACTCAGAAAACAGAAATACTGACTCCAGCATCTGTGAGGAGAAATCAGAAAAAAAGAAACAAGAAAAATGCAGAAGTATTAAGAAGCATGTGGGACTCTATTAAGAGGAACAATCTATGATTAACTGGAGTTCTCGAACAGGGCGAGACACCTCAGAACACATAGAGTATTGTTGCCAAGCTGCTGACAGAAAACTATGCAGAAATTATGCAAGAAGAGAATATAGATAACCAAGATGCATTATCAAATGCCACTCAATATAGACCTCAAAAGAAAGACTCTAAGACATATTATAATCAAGCTTAACAAAATGAAACATAAGCAGATACTCTTAAAGGCAGCAAGACTCAACGCAAAGCTAACATTCAGAGGGAAACCCTGTGGGCTTTTGTGAGATTTCTCAGCAGAAACAATGCTGGCACAGAGACAGTGGCATGACACGTTCAAAGCCTAGAAGGAGAAGAACTTCCAACCACGAATTATATAGCCTGCAAAACTATCTTGCAAATATCAAAATGAAATTAAGACATTCACAGATACCAGAAACTCAGAGACTTTGTAAAAACCAAACCAAAGTTACAAGAAATACTGAAAGAATCTCTTGGCTTAGAAGAACAAAACCACTAACTTTATATTTTAGAAGCAAATACAGGACACATCACCCAGAAACCTACTCAGTTAGGAAAGGCTCAAAATTCAATCAAACCTGTAATAGTGAAAGAAATGATCCAGTGATCGTATCATGAAAACTAGGTTGTCATCATATTAAAAAGAGTGATGTACTACAGTCGTTATGGTCCTTCCAGATGGACAGGAAGTTAATAATAGTGGTAGTAATTAAAACTGGGTTTATACATAGTTTATTAAGGGGGACCCTAAGGACAACATATCAAATCAAGAAACATAACTCAGGAGTCTCAACAACCACAAAACCAACCCTGAAAAAGGTGAAAAGTCAACTCACAAAGAAGGATGTCCCAGAACAGATTAATAAGAACACCAGAGAAAACATCAACACAAAAATAAACATATCACAATGACAGCACTAAACACATTCCTATCAGTAATTACACTGAATGTGAATGGACTGAATGCTTCAATAAAGAGACATCGAGTGACATCTTGGATCAAAAGACGCAACCTATCCATACATTGCCAAAAAGAAACTCATCTTAGACTTAAAGATATGAACATACTGAAAATTAAATAGTGGAAGAATATAGATCAAGCTAACAATACACAACAAAGAGCAGATATGGCAATCCTAACCTCACATAAAAGATCTTAATGTAAAATCCACTGTCATGGACAAGGATGAACACTATTTATTGCTGAAAGTTTCAATACACAAGCAGGACTTAACAATAGTAAATATCTATGCACCTAATATTAGAACACCTAAATATGTCAAAGAAACACTGACTACACTCAAAAATGAGATAGATCACTCCACAATAATAGTGGGAGCCTTCAACACTCCACTCTCCATATTGGACAGATCATCTAGAAAAAAGCTCAATAAAGACACAGAAGACCTTATTGCCACCACTAACCAACTGGACCTCATCAACATATACAGAACTTTCTATCCATCAGCAGATAACTACATCTTCTTGTCCAGTGCACATGGAACATACTCCAGAACAGAACATGTCTTCGGACATAAAGCAGTTCTCAACAAAATCCATACCATTGAGTTAATGCAAAGCATCTTCTCAGACCATAAAGCCATAAAAGTCAAAATCAATAGCAGAAACAATGCAGAAAGTGGAACTCATTGAAACTGAACAACCTCTTTCTCAAAAAGCCATGGCTTATAGAACAAATCAAGGATGAAATAAAGAAATTTATGGATTCCAATGAAAATGGAAACACTTCCTACCAGAACCTATGGGATACAGCCAAAGCAGTGCTCAGAGGTCAGTTCATCTCCATAAATGCACACATCTGGAAGCAAGAAAGAAACCAAACCAAAGAGCTAACCCTACTGCTTGAACAAGTAGAGAGAGAACAACAGAGGAACCCCTCAGGCACCAGAAGAAAACAGATCATAAAGATTAGAGCAGAACTAAATGACTTAGAGAATAGAAGAACAATTGAAAAAACTGAAAAGATCCAAAGCTGGTTATTTTGAAAAGACCAGTAAAATTGAGAAACCATTGGCTAAACTTACTAAAGAAAAATAGGAAACAAATAACTCAAATAAGAAATGAGAGGGGAGTTGTCATAACAGATCCAACAGAAAATAAAAAATATCATAACAGAATACTGTGAAAGATTGTACTCTAATAAATGTGAAAACCTAAAGGAAATGGATAAATTCCTTGATTCATATCACCTACCAAAATTATCACAAGGTCAAGCAGAACAAATTAATAATCCCATCACAAAGGAAGAGATTGAAGAAGTCACCAAAAAACTGCCAACCAAGAAAACCCAGGCCCAGATGGCTTTACCACAGAATTCTACCAAGCTTTTGGACAGAAGTTATCTCCAAATACTACTGATACTATTTCACAGTATACAAAAGGATGGGATACTCCCAAATTCATTCTATGAAGCCAGCATAACCCAGGTACTAAAGCCAGAGAAAGCCCCAACAAAAAAGAACTGCTGACCAATATCACTCATGAATCTAGATACAAAAATCTTCAACAAAATTCTTGCCAACGGAATACAACAGTATATCAAAAAGTAATCCATCATGACCAAGATGGATTCATACCAGAGATGCAAGCCTGGTTCAACATTAGAAGAACAAGTACCGTGACCAACCGCATAAATATCACAAAAGACAAGAATCACCTGATTTTGTCTATTGATGCAGAAAAGTCATTTGATAAAGTCCAACACCAATTCATGCTAAAAACTCTCAGCAAAATAGGAATAGATGGCAAATTCCTCAATGCAATAAGAGCCATTTATACAAAGCCAACAGCTTACATCATCCTGAATGGAGAGAGACTGGAGACTGAAACAATTTCCCTTTAGAACAGGAACTAGATAAGGAGGCCCCACTCTCACCTCTCCTATTCAACATTGTACTAGAGGTTCTAGTCAGAGCAATTAGACAAGACCAAGAAATAAAGTGCATCTGCATCGGCAAAGAAGGAGTAAAAATATTCCTATTTGCCGATGATATGATGGTATATGCAGAGAATCCTAAAGACTCTGTAAGTAAACTATTCAAACTGATAGAAGCACTCACCAAAGTCTCAGGATACAAAATAAACATAAGTAAATTAGTAGGATTCCTTTATACCAACAATTAGTTTATTAGTGAAGAAATTACCAAATCAATACCATTTACTATAGCCCTAAGAAGATAAAGCACATAGCAGTAAATCTAACCAGAGAAATAACAGACCTTTACAAAGAGAACTACAAGTCTTTACTACAAGAAACTAAGAGAAACTTACGTAAATGGAGAAACTTATCCTGTTCATGGATAGGAAGACTTAACATTGTGAAAATGTCTATTTTGCTCAAAGCAATCTACTTATATAATGCAATCCCAATATAAATTCCAGCATCATTTTTTAATGAGATGGAGAAACAAATCACCAACTTTGTTTGGAAAAGGAAGAAGTAAAGTAAAACACTACTGAAGAAGAAGAACACACTGGGAGGCCTCTCACTACACAACTTTAGAACCTATTACACTGTCACAGTAGTCAAAACAACCTGGCGCTGGTACAAAAAGAGACAGATAGATCAGTGGTACAGAATTGAGACCCCAGAGATGACACCATCTTCCTATGAACAGTTGATATTCGACAAAGGCCCTAAGACATTAAACTGGGGTAAAAACAATCTGTTCAACAAACAGTGCTGGCAAAATTGGATATCCATCTGCAATAAATTGAAGCAAGACCCATATCTTACACCTTATACAAAAACCAACTCAAACTGGATAAAAGACCTAAACATCAGATCTACAACTATAAAGCTCATCCAACAAAAAGTAGGAACAACAATGGAAGGTTTAATACACAACGTAGACAGACTTCAAAATCTGTCAAAGAAACCACAGTCATCAGAAGAGAAAATAGATAAATGAGAACTACTAAGAATCAAGTACATTTGCTCATCTAAAGACTTTATTAATAGAATTAAAAGGTGACCTACAGAATGGTAAAAAGTATTTGGCAACTATACATCAGACTGATGCTTGATCTCCATAATCTATAAAGTACTACAAAATATCAATAAGAAAAATATAAATCATCCAATTAAGCAACAGGCAAAGGAGATGGACTGACACTTCTCTAAAGAGGAGATCCAGGCAGCCAAAAAACACATGCAGACATGCTGACGATCTTTAGCTATTAAAGAAATTGACATCAAAATGACAATGAGATATCATCTCACCCCAACCAGGTTTGCCATGATCCAAAAAATACGCAAAACAACAAATGCCGGACAGGTTGTGGAGAAATTGGAACTCTCATACATTGCTGGTGAGATTGCAAAATGGTGCAGCCTCTTTGGATAGCAATCTGGTGCTTCCTTAAACAGCTGGATATAGATATACCATTTGACCCAGTAATTCCACTGCTCAGAATATATCCTGCAGAATCAAAGCCATTCACACTAACTGATATATACATACGACTGTTTCTTGCAGCACAGTCCACAATAGCAAAAAGATGGAATCAACCCAGATGACCAGCAACAGAGGAATGGATAGGTGAACTATGGTATATGTACTCAGTGGAACACTATGCAATGATAAAGAACAATGATGATTTTAGGAAACATCTCATAACCTGGTTTCAATTTGAGGACATTATGCTGGGTCAAAGTAGTCAGCCACAAAAGGACAAATATTGTGTGAGACCCCTACAATAAGAACTTAATAATCAGACTCATGCATAGAAGAAAAGACTCTGATAGCTGCAAGGACAGAGTAGCTGGGGTGGGGGTCCACGGAGCATGCTCTCAGGGGAAATCGAGGCCAGTTGGCACAACTAGCATTTTGCTAAGAGAGCCTTCCACACCTCATATTGATGAGTGGCATCTGGGGTCTTAAAAGCTGGTAAGCTGCCATCCGAGGGTACAGCAAATGGTCCCAACTCAGCAGGAATGGATGATCACCAAGGACCAAAACGATATGGGGGAAAGAGAACCCGGAAGACAGAGTGACCCACGTGAGTGGGTGACTACATCAAATTGTGACCGCAAGAACTAGATGGTGCCCGGCTACCATCAGTGATAGCTGTGATGGAGCTCACAAAGTTGAGTCTCACTGGCAACACAAGAACAAAAAGGGGTGCACCCTGAGATCTCCACTAAAAGACCACAGTTGATGGTCCAGGGGCCTTGGAGTTCCCCTGGGAGCATGGCCCCTGACCCAGATGCTGCCCCTGTCCATAAATCATAAATCTCAGACAGGACTGTACTTGGTGACACAGAATAACCATATCATGTGTGCACTTTATGTTTCTATGCATCTTATAGGATGTTAGCCTGTTGATCTCTTACTGGAGGTCGGGGAGTGGGTGGAGAGGAGGGGATAGGAGATTGTTTAGAGGACAAGACATGTATGGAGTGGAGGGGAAGGGTGTGCTGTCACCAGGCAGGGAGAGCAGCGGGAGCTGCATATAGGTGGTCATGCAACTTTATATGGGAATGTACATTTTCATTCAATCATAATAAAAAAATAAAGTTTCAAAAGACTAAAAATTAAGGCCAAACCAGAGCAGCTACAGTCTGGCAAAGAGGACACTGGGTTTGCTTTCTACAAAGGAGAGTGTGAAATTTTTTAGTGTGTTTATTTTTTTAAATCTTAGAAGAACCTATAGTATAAGAACTTTATAGAAACATTATAATGGCAAATGCTTTAACAGTATTGCTAAGATTGTAGTTAAGGCAGAGGTAAACACCAAGTACCAATCAAGGAAATAGAATGTTTTTAGTTCATTTTAGTGAAAACATGAAATATGAAAGAAAATGCGAACTTCTGGACTCTAGAATGTCAGCTTGATTGGAGAACTTACTGACAGGCATCAAAATCTGTACAAACAATTGCTTTGATGATGCACTTTAATACTGTAAAATCTTTCACAGTCTCCATAATTAATATTAATATCATAATATCAACAAAGCACAAAGCTTCCTTACACTAGAAATTTAATGAACAGTGAATACCAGAGAAATGTCTTGGTTGTGTAGTGCTGTCATACCAGAAAGACCAAACGTGTATGGCTTTAACAAAGAGAAATTTATTCTCACGCTGTCTACCAGGATAGAAGTCCAAATTTAGGGTGTGTGCTCCAGGAGAAAGCTTTTTCTGTTCTGGAGGCTGGTCTGTGTCATCAATCTTTTCTTGATCTAGGAGTTTCTCTACACAGGAATTTCCAATTTAAAGGACACTCTCTGCTCCTGGCACCGCTTTCTTGGTGGTATAAGATCCCTGCGTCTCTCTGTTCACATCTCTTTTATATCTCAAAGGAGACTGGTGTAAGCCATTATCAAATCTTGTAGATCTCATCAATATAACTGCCACTACTCTATCTCATTACATCATAGTGATAGAATTTACAACACATAGGGAAATCACATCAGATCACAAACTGGCAGACAGTCATACAATACTGGCAAGCTGTGACCTAGCCAAGATGACAGATATTTTGATGGGACACAGTTCAATCCATGACAATAAGCAAACTTAATGCTGGAGTAAACTTTACATGGGGAAAACCATGGCCATGTTCCTGGTTAGTGCCAGGGTTAGAATTAGGATCATGAGTTAGGCTCATGAAAGGCATCTATGATTTTGTTAGGAAATGATCTACAAACCTTAAATGGCTGGCTGGAAAAAATCGAGAGAGCTAGAGACACAGGGAAGGAAATTAGATGGCAGCTACTAGAGAAAAACTGGTTTCTTCCTAAACTGAGTGGGCAGCATTGGAAAGGACTTCTTCCATGTGTCTGAGTAAGTTCCTGGAAGAAAGTGAAGCAATCACTGAGGGAGCAACTGGAGGTGGAGTGGCAATAAAGACAGACGGTCTGTCATCTGGCCGATCAGGGATGGTGTCCTTGGTGGCTTCCAGGCGATGGTGAGTGCCATATGAGCAAAGACGACTGATAGAGAAAGAGGGTGTGACTTCCTGGTAAACATGGTGGATTAAGCACATATATTTGCATTTGTTCCCTACTGAAGCCACTCTGATGTGACAGAAGAGCAATTCACACAAAGGACAGCAAAGACTTTATAGGACAAGAGGCTTAAAGTGATGTCAGCAGCAAATGCAGGAGGCTTTAAGGCAGACAGGCAATGATAAGTGACTTAGTCAACTTAGTCGATTCAAGAAAGCCAATGAAGCCAGCAGTGGAGGACATCCAGAAGCAGGGTGACATGTAGCATCAAACTCTGGGAAGACTCTGGAATTGGTGGCTCTGGGGGATCATGATGGAACTGAAATAAGAAGCAGCCATATATATATTGTTATGCACAAAAAGTATGAAAGACTATATGTTCATATTTGCTTGCATTAGCATAAAAAAAAAATCTCTGGAAGACCCAAATCTGACCAGGATTCTACCAATTTACAGGAAATACAGTACAGGGGACAAAGAAGTATGCCAAAGGGCACCACGGAGAAGCATTCAGCAAAATCTAGACTGTGGGAAACTCATAGGGAATTACCCAGGCTTCTCAATGGACATCTTGCAAGGAAAAAAAAAAATGCAGACAGTAAAGACAACATAGAGATGAAAAGATACTTAACAAAAACATCTATCAATTGTGATGTACGGATTTTACTTGAATTCATATTTCAGTATCAATCAAATCAATCATTCTTGAAGCAATAATGGAAATTAGACTCCTAGGGTGTAACTGACAGAATTATTCCAGAGGACTTACAGTTTCCAAGAGTGGTGAGTTTGGAGCTAACACATTAAGGAGGTGAAGAAGCTAGATATGCAGCTATCTTGGGGGACACCAATATAGACAGGGAACTGCCACTGTAAAGGCTCCAAGGCTGGAGCTGGTCAGACGAACACAAGAAATGGCAAGAAGCCAGTGCTGCTGGACAGCAGAGGGAGGGCAGCAGAAGAGAGCAGAGGTAACCAAGGAGCTAAGTCACACAGGGCACAGGCCACTGGGAGGACTTAGGAAGGGAAGACAGACATAGGTTGATTTAGATCTTGAAGGAATTGATGTAACTGCTGTGTTGGGAATAGACCATAAGAGGTCAAGGAAACGGCAGAGAACAGGGGCGTTATCAGAATCAGCTTCTAGGTCTGCTCTGTAGGTAGAACCTTCCACACTACGTCATCGACTGGATGTAGATTTGAGAGAGGTTTCAAGGATGTCTCCAAGGCTTTTAGATGTAATGGTGAAGACTCAGGACGGCAGTTTGCTTGGGGGCTGGGGACTGGAAGTAGAAATTCCATTTGGGGCAAATCAATTTTGAAATGCCTGCTAGGGATCCACGTGCCAGTGTTGAGTAGGAAGTTGGGTACATGAGTCTGGAGTTCAGGAGAGATGTCTGGGTTGGAGGCAGTAACCTTGGGATTGTTGGCACATCTAGTATTTAAAGCATGAGACAAAATGTCACCAAAGGAATGCAGTGGACAGAAAAGCAGAGTCAGGACAGAGCCTTGTGCAGTTCCGGGCACATAAGCCAGACGGAAAGAAGGAACCAGGGCAGCAGGCTGAGAAGGAGCAGGAAAACAAGAGCGAGGTGTCCTGGAAGCCCAGTGAGGACTGTGAATCCAGAGAAAGGAGACAGTCACCTGCACCAAATCCTTTTGGTGTGCATCAATAGTAGTAACAATTTATCAACTCCAGAAAAATGTAAAACTTCAATAAGAAAACAAATGTAATGCTAGTAGTACACTATATGGTTCAGCTCTAAATAATCTCTTCAGAATCACAATACTGTAAAAATGGACTATTGATCCAATGAAAAAGTAGGCTATCATTGTCGAAAAGATGGTGGTGGCAAGGGATGTATCAGGAGAGGGAGAAAAAGCAGGCGGGAGAGAGCAATGTTTTGTCCAGGTTACAAAGTCATTTTATAATACCTTGTTGTTAGGTGCCATCGAGTCAGTTCTGACTCATAGTGACACTACGGAACAGGACAGACCTGCCCCATAGTGTTTCCAAGCAGTGGCAGGTAGATTTGAACGGCTGATTGTTTGGTTACTAACCAAGCTCTTAATCACTATACCACCAGGGCTCCATAATACCTAAGCACACACACACAAAAAGATCAGAGGGTACCGGCGTTTTAGAAATAACCAGGTTAATAAAACAATGTGAGTAGGAAGTGGTTGTCAGTGGAATGAAGACACCGAAGAAGTGATGAAGGGGCAGGGGTTTTTATTTTTGTTATTTTCAAAATGAACATTATGGAACTATTTGATTTTTAAAGTTAGATACATGTGTGACACAAATAAAAACTGAAATAAAAAATTAAGGAGGGAGCTAAGGGTGCCAGCTGAAGACCCATGGAGACTTGAAAAACAGCGGACTCCCGTCCACACCGGGGCTCCGACACCTGCAGCTGCCCAGAAGCTCTCAGTCAGGCCGTAGAAGCAACTAATACCTGATTTGTTTTAGATGGTATTTTTTCTTAACTAAATTTCACAATACAACTTATGGTACGGGTGTTTGTCCTAGATAATCAGGAACTCTCACAATTGCTGCAGAAGGGCTGGGCCATCTGCAATGTTCCACACAGCTGGGAATGCTGGCGTCTGCAGTGAGCCAGGAACTATACTAGTACTTTTCCTTGAATTTACATGACACTTTTCTTTCAAAACTCTCAAAGCATTTTACAGACTCTGTTTCATTAATTGTCACAACACATTGAATATATTCCCTTCTAGTCTCATAAGTAGGAAAAGGAAAAAGCAGGGCATGGAAAAGCCCCAAGACCTGAGGCTGCCGTGAAGGTGGCAGATTGCTATTATTTTTCAGGGACAAGATGAAAATTTAACTGTCAAAAGGTCGGTAGTTCAAATCCACCAGGCACTCCTCAGAAACCTTGTGGGGCAATCCCACTTTGTCCTATAGGTTCGCTATGAGTGGGAATCACCCCAACAGCAACAGGTTTGGGTTTGTTTTTCTTTTTTTCACTGTCTGCACCATTATTTACTTATCTCAAATTTGAACAAAAATGGAGGAAGAATTTTTATGTGGACTTTTGTAAGCTAAATCATAACTAACCTGTAAAAAAAACAAACAAACAAACCTTGTGAGGCAAGGCTGACCAAACTATGAGTTCCGTGAATCTTTTATCTGGGAAATATAAGAGGCTTAGGGGCAAAAGCGTGTGTGTGATCACAACATCCTGGGAAATGTTACATACAGGTCATTTTCATTCTTGGAAAGTCACAGCATGTGATAAAGATTCAAAGACCCTTGGAGTACAGAGATCTACTAGGCTTTCCTTAGCCCAGTCTTTCCCAAAGACACTGAGCACGGATCCCTCTCTTGGTAGCATGTCGACTACCTTCCCATGGACCACCAGCTTGGGAAATGCTTCCCCAGGAATGGATTTGAAGCCTTGCCGACAGGATGCATCAAATTAAAATGAAAAGTCTATTAGGGTCTCTTTTTTTAAGCAGAACAAAACAGCTGCACATACAGATGGTTCTGAAGATGCTGAGAGAAGGAAGAGAGGGAGGTTAAGCTTCAGAAGAAGGAGCCAAGTGTTCTTCTTGTCCCAGACAAGTCATCTCCCTATATCCTTTTCCCTGCTTGATAAAATGAACCTCTGTGACATGATCTAGAGGGTAGAAGACACGCCCAGGCCTTGTGAGTAAGCAAATAAGGGTGAGAGCGAGGAGAGCAAAGGCCAATGAAAGGAAGAGCACACTTATGGGTAAATCATTCCATAAGAAAAGTAAGCACAGGCTTACTTGTGCTTACTTACTAATCTGTAGTGAATAGTATCACCGTAATGTGATGACACCCGATTAACAAGTTAGCCCATGTTACCTGGCTTACTGGGTCATCTGCTTCTGTCAGAGACTGTAAATTTGAAAAGAGGCTTTGATTCTAATAGGAAGGTGCTCTGGGGTTGGAAGGGAGACAGACACCAGGCATACCTAGAAGCAGAATTCTTGATGTGGTGAAAAAATGTGAACTTGTTCACTACAGATAATCCAGTGAGCAAGGTGAGCACAGTGCTTACCTTGCCTCTTGGATAATTTAGTCCTGGATGCACTGAAGCCGGTGTCTTGGTATCTAGGCGGCACTCAGACCTCTTGGTCACTGTGGAGGCCATGTTCAGAAAGAATACGCACACTCGGGGGTCCTGACTGCTGGTGGGACCACTGGTGTCCAGATGGCTTTCCAAAGACCCCGAGCCCCAGGCAATCAGCTCCGGTGGAGGCTGGCATGGGCCTCAGCTCTGGGCCTGAGGTGAGTGGGTGATTTTCGCTCAGTAGCAAATGCCTCTGTGAGATACACCCTTGGCTCGTTTATGACAACAGCACCCTGTGTTCTCATCCTCCAGTGTTAGGGGATCCAGAAAAGGGAGCACCCAAAGGGAAAGCCCAGAATCTTGGAACTGTGAGAGAACCCCACAACTGAGTAGCCAGAAAGATAGCTAGATAGTCGGCTCCAGGCCCTGCAGCAGGGGAGCCTTTCTGAGGCTTTCCTGAGCTTGCAGGGACCCAGAGCTCCATTCCGCCAGTAGGGTGCCAGCCCACACCACCTGTGGTGTCTCTGAAGTGCCCCAACACCCACCCCTAGGTAGGTCTGTGTGGGACGGAGCAGCCTTGACTACGGGCTCTTCCAGGGGCACCCAGTGAATTTGCATCCACGCTCTACCCTGGGCAGGCTCTTCTGAGCTCTAGCCAAGTATGCTTACAGCTGGGGTTAAAGCCCTGCTCATCTCCCTCTCTCCCTCCTTTCTTCCTCTCCCCTATCCCATCAACTGAGCCCCTGGGAAGGACCATCTTTGCCATGCGGGCCGGGAGTACCCATGAGCTGTCCTGCATGCATCACTCCCCAAATAGGGGCCTTCTTCAACGGTAAAATCTAACAGAAACCCTATCAGCCCAGGGGTCAATTATGGGCTCATTTTCTTATGTATGAGCCAGCCAGCCAAGCAGCGGAACTGAATTCTTTACCCCAGAAGAGCTAATGACAACCTAAGGGTGGGCCCCAGGACAGAAAGGGCTTGCCCTGCCAGGGCCTCTGTGGAAGGCCCTCCTCATGCCCTCCCCACCTGGAAGGGCTACCCTCTATACATGTTTCTCCATCTCAAACTCTCCCCAAAAGAACAGTTTTTAAAATCTCTCCACAAAAGTCGGTATTTTAATAAAGGAAGCTTAGGGTTCTCAATTCTCCGCTGGCAGAAGGAATTAACAACTCTAAACAAATAACTCTGTTCAGTGTGCTCCCAGCTAAACACAGTGCCTGCATGTGGACGTGCCACGGTTGGGGGAGTCAGCTGGCTCTGAGACTTTCCCACGGCTGCAGCCTCTTACTGCACTCAGGTGAGTCTGGGAGGCTGCGTGCGTTCCGTGCCCCAGCGCAGCGCTCACGTTCACCGCAGGCTCTAATTAGCGCGGTACATGCCGTACAGGCAGGCGTTGAAACATTCATGTGGTACGACTTCATCGTCTTGTTCACCAAATTTGTTGATTATTAACCGACATTAGATTTAACAATCTCGCATCTATTTAACTAAAATGCAGCTATATTGTAATTATAAATACTCTGTGAACCAACAATTATCAGCGTGAAAGCTGCATCTGTAACTTTTATATTTTCAAGCCGTGCACGGGAAGAGTTTCCTAGTATTTGTTGCCCAGATACCAAGAGATTCACAGTCTCTTGCAAGCACACTGAAAAACAAAATAGCTTACTCTTCTCTAGTCCCTGACAAGAGTCTTTTCGCACAGGCCACGGAAGGCTTGGCTGCAGGTCAGCAGAGGCAGGACGCAGGGCCGAGTTTCTTACTTGGTTCCAATTCCTGAGCCTGGAGTACAGCCCTGTAGAGCTCAGCCTTTGGGTCCTGGCTACAAAACTCTCTCTACCACAAAAACAAAGCATGTGGGTACAATCCTCACAGCAACTGACAACTCATGATCCCAGGATGGAATGTCAGCTCAGAGATCAAGCCTTTATTTCTACAATGAATCACAGTTCCCTTCGTCAATGTAACAGTCTCCACATCCTCACATTGGCCCTTTTAGGAAGAGGATGCCGTCATTAGCATCAAAGTTCAGTTGAGGAAGTTGAATCTACAAAGGGGTTGCAGAAAGGGCCTGGGACCCAGCCTGTGGGTAGACAGGAGTCAAACTGGGGGCTTGCTGCCAGCAGTCACCCTAAACTGGCTTACAGAATGATGCAGCCTCAAACCCAGGGGAACACTTTGTGCACCAAGCAAGGACTCTGGGGGCTCTGGTCATGGACAAGCACATGCGGCACTATTGTCCCTTCTGGACCCCTCCATCTACTGGGTATAAGGGACACAGGTCATGCCAGTAAGGCTTAGAGGTATTTACAAGAAACCAAAGGGAGAGCCAGATAAAGTGCTTGGAGAAAGTCCACCTGACTGGCTCACCTATGAGCAGCCCAGCAGATAAAGCAAAGTGAGGGTTTGCCAAGAGTATTCCCCATGTGGGCTTCCCCAGAGACTACCAGACACAAAGCAGTTAGCGCTCATAGTCTATAGGGAATTCTTGCCCTGTTCTGCCTGCTAGGGAGTCAGTGGTACCCCATACTCCGCAAATTGCAGGTTGGCTGGGAAACAAACCATTCTACATAACAGGAAAGAGATGAGATGAGGATGAAGAGAAAGAAGAGGTGTGTATCAGGTAAGGCAGACAGATAAATGGTTGCTGGATGGATAGATAGATAATACATATAGTTAGGTAGATGGACAGAGATGGATGGCTGGAGGGATAGACGATAGACAGATGATAGATAGATGGTAGATAGGTAGACAGGAGACAGGCAGGCAGTAGATAGACAGCTGCCATCAAGTCTATTCTGACTTACGGTGACCTCATGTACAGCAGAACAAAACACTACCCAGTGTTGGGTCATCCCTGTAATCACCAGAGTGTCTGAGTCCATAGATTCATCTCCTATGATAATTCATCTCACCAAGGGTCTCCCCTGACCTCCTTGGTCTCCTACTTCCCCAACACGATGTCCTCCTCCAGTAAAAAAAATTCCTCCTGTTGACAAGTCCAAAGCAAGCAAGTCAAACACTGTTCTGATCTACAGGGTTTTCACTGGCTGATTTTCAGAAATAGGTTGCCTGGCCTTTCTTCCTAGTCTATCTTTGTCTGGAAGGTGCACTGAAACTTGTCCACCATGTGTGATCCTGCTAGCATTGAAATACCATTGGCATAGCTTCCAGCACTGCAGCCATAGGTAAGCCACCACAGTATGAAGATGAGCAGTGGCCTGGAGCAGGGAAATGGGGATTTCAGGAAGCTTTCCGAACAGGAAACACGTAAGCTGAGTTCTGAAGGATGAGTACAAGAGGAAGAGAAGGTTGTGTGAAGGCCAGGCTCTAGAGAGAGCTGGACTAATATTGCAATAGAATCAGTCTATACTGATTTTCATTAAAGAACTGTGACCAAAATATTGTGACAGTCACCTCTTTTAGTGAACTAAGGCAGCTAACTTTTTACTCTTCCAGTTTGAGTGGTTGATTAATCTTACTACGTTGTAGTCCACTGTTTACCAGCTCAGAGATGCGCCTTCATGGTGGCTTTGTAAACAAGACAGGACAGAGCCTAGCTATCTAATTCAGTACTTCTGCAGTAGATGGAGAAAGTCTAATGGAGACAAAGGATAAAACGATAATAATAAAATACCAGAACTGATCAGGTTCCCGCACCTGTTGGACAAAACATGAGGCACATTCCATATATTATCACAATTCCGATGCATAAAGAAACGGAAGCTCATGGAACAGTCAGGAGTTCTGCCTCCAAATCCCATGTTCTCTTCACAAAACATGACACCTGGAAAGTTCTGGTTAATGAATGGGTCTGTGTCCACTCATAGAGGGCCGTCTAGATGCCGGTAAAAGCTCACTGCATGCTTTCCCATATTTTTGTGCAAAATGCAGGTGGGGATATTGGTGTTATGTTGGTCACAGTTACAGATGGTATCAACTGGGATCCCTATCCAGGGTTTTCAAATAAAATAAAAACACAGATCTAAACGTAAAGGAGAGGACTTGGGCCCAAGATGATAAGGCCATGGGTGCAGTGCCCGAGAAGCCCTGGTGGCACAGTGATTAAAGCCCTCCACTGCAAATCTCAAGGTCGGCAGTTTCAATCCACCAGCCACTCTGTGGAAGACGAATATGCCAGTCTGCCTCTCTAAAGATTACAGCCTTGGGAACCCTATGGGGCAGCTCTACTCTGACCTCCAGGGTCCCTGTGAGTCAGAACCGACTCAGCAGCGGTGGGTTTGGTTTTTGGTTTGGTACCGTGCTCCTGTGGACTCACGAGCAGCCTACACAGAGGACTTCAGTATCTTCCTCCGAGACGGCGACAGGCATAAACAGCACAAAAAGGCTGCCAACCAGCCACTTCCAACCAAGACCAGTTCTCATGAACCACCTCTTTCTGTGCTGTTAGGACCATCTGAAAGTTGAGGTTGATTATGACGGGGCAGAAATCCAGACCCACTGCTTACTGTGACTTGAAACATTGCCACTCTTGCCAAACCTATAACCAATCAGAAATAAACATGGGCAGAGGTTTGCCGTCGCAGAAAGGAAAGCCTGCCAGGGCAGTTGTTTTACGGAGCAAGGCAGGATTTTTCTCTTCAGCACAGCAGCCATCAACTACGGGGCTTGAAACTGCATGTGTGCGATAAGGCTTGATAGCAGGTAGGATGGCACGGTGTGAAATGATCTGATAGCATGAAAAATTGTTGTTAGGAGGTGTTGGCACTTGAAAAACAACACATCTTGTTCTTGTTGCCTTCAGCCTGCGCCTTCTCCAAGGAGTCCTCTGTGGCCGCCCAGTTTGGCAATTTCCGGCATCCGAGCTGCTCGGAAGCATGTCCTGTGCCCCACTAACTTTGCCCTCTCCCTGCAGACAGACACAGAATACAGGTAGGTGCTGCAGTCAACACAGGGATCACCCTGCTGAATGCACTTCACTATTTTTCACTCTAATCTCAACATAAAGCACGTACGCGCAGGTGTGCACACATAAACATACACATGAGAGAACACGGAAGGCATCCTCAAATCACCCTGACGGTGAAGAATTGTTAACAAGCAAACTCTGCTTGGGCAAGTTTTCCAAAAACAAACGTAGCTGATGCAGCTAAGCATTTAATACTTACTGACTTCTGTTCCCTCATTGCTGGTTTCTCTCGTGCAAGCGTTTGTGGAATTTTTTTCTTTTGGTTATTGTTTTAAAGCTCCGAGAGCTGGGAAGAGTAATGCTTCTCTCCGGTAGATCGACTGTGACATGCGTTCATATGTTCTTGATTGTCACTTTCAGCTTTCCAGTGGTGACGGGTGGATCTTTTCTGGTTCAATCAATTCATCCCCTTCTTCAGCCTTCCAACCTTCATTTCTCAACTCTGGGTCTCGCCACCTCTGTGCCTACCCAAGTCAACAAAAAATATGATCGCCAGCAGGCTTTCTCCTCTATCTGCTCTCTAAGTGTACCCTTTTGAGAGTGTACAACTTCCTTAGCTAGAAGTCAGGGATTGTGTCTGATAAGTTGAGTCTTTAACATGTTCATAGGAGACAGTGAGAGTGTGCATTTGTATGCGTGTGTATGAGTGAGTGTGTGTGTGAATGCACGTGTGCTCAAAGGAGGGGGAGGGGAGAGCAACACAGAGCACCAGAATTATCTATGCATAAAGAAATTAAAAGAGAATATTTTCGTGAGCAATTGAAGCCCATCTCCTGAACAATGACGACAGCTCCTCATTTTCGACAACAATAGAGGGCACGTAGGAGTCAGCTCATTAGAATATCTGTGGCTCTTTTCTGTTCTCTCTGCATTAAGCCCCCATAATGTCAGTTGTCACTTATTAATGACAATTAACTAGTAATCAGCGGTGAGACTCTTCGAGGTGGTCTCTGCCTGACAGGTGAAGAAAGGGAACATCGCATAGTGCCACGCGGTGACATGGAACCTTCAGGGGGAGCACAGCATTTCCATAAATTATTTCAGAAAAAAAGTCTCTTTTATACATTCTCTTTAAAGCTTAAGGATCTTTAACCCTAGAAAGGCTATGCTCCAATTCTCGTCTGTTCTTTCTCTCTTACATGCGGAATCTACAAACCACCTTGCGGATGAGTTTCTGCTGGTTACAACCAGGCCTGCACCCACCCATCCATGACACCCACCAGCAGTGTCTGTCCACAGTGCTAACCCCTCCTGCTTCCGCAGCTTATTTCCAGAGTGTCCATCCCAGCCTGATACGTGGGGCTGCACTTGTTGCATTTCGCCAACTGCTCCCGGTGAACTAGTGGCCTAATTCCGACTTTGCGTGTTCTCTCTCATTCCTCAAGGTGGATTTTCTGCTGTTCATTCCTCCCTCACACAGGCAGCCACCGGCCTGACCTTGAAGGGTCACACCGGGAACCAGGAAACCACTACCCACAAAACTCGAGACACACACAGCTCCGGGCCGTCAAACCCGCCTTGAGGCAGGCCCTTCAGGGAGCCTCCTGCCCTCCTCCTGAGGCTCGTGCTGAGGAGTCAGAGGCTGCACATCTCTCCCTGCCCTGTGCTAACAACAGCCTCTGAGATGACCAAGTGGGCACTTGTGGATGGGCTACCCCTTCTTTCCCACGGCCCCGTCCCCTGGCTGTGCTGAGATGCCTCACTGTATCACTGACCTCAGGAGTTCCAGAAAGGAGACATTTTCAAGAAGGAAGGTGAAGAAGATGTGCAGGATGTTTTACTCTTTGAGGAGTGCGGGCTCAAGAAAAGCCAATATTACTTTTGGGGACAAATATGATTGTACCTACTATAGGGACAATGAACACTGCCAGTCATGCTACCCACTACAAGTGTACCGAGCAAGTGTACTGCCACTTTCACTTTTTTAAAAAAAATACATTACATCTATGCATGGGGTAAGGAGCTGTGGTGGTGCAGTGGTGAAAGCACTCAGCTGCAAAGCGAAAGATCAGTGCTTCAAAGCCACCAGGTGCCCAGCAGAAGAAAGACCTGGTGATCTGCATCTGTAAACAGATGACAGCCTTGAAAACCCTATGAGATTGTTCTATCCTGTCTTATAGGGTCATCAGGAGTCATAAAACCAATTTGATGACAACTTTTTTTATTTTTAAAGCATAGGGTCACTATGAATCAGGAGCCAACTTGATGGCAGTTGAAACAACCACAATATTCATGTTAAAACAACACAAGTAGATTATTTTCCCAGCACACAAACTGTTGGTCAAAGGGATAACATTTAAACCAGTATCCAAAATAATTAGGTTTTCTGTTGCTGGTGCAAGATTCCATTTTGCTACAGGTGAGCTACTGGAAGCAGATAATGAAGGATTTAAAAATCTAAGTATCTCCCAAAAAAAGGTTGCTGTTATTCAAACTGGAAGGTTTAAGAAAAGTGAGAGGTCACTGGAAATGCATAACACTGTGACTCCTTGCAAAGTCTATTTTTAGGAAGCTGGAGAGTGGTGAGGCTGATTTTCATTGTTTTTGTAGAAGGGTTTTGTAACATCACAATACTTTCATGACAACAAATAATTTGCTCCTTATTGTCACTGTGGGTCACCGGTAATCTAACCAGCACTTAAAGACTAATATTCACATTGTCTGTAACAATCACCATGAAAAAGCCTGCTGTTCTAGATATGCTCCTATTTATTATGAAATATTTCTCATAGTAGTCTCAAGTTTGAACAAAGTCCTTCCCATCAGATGTCTGATTGCAGATTATTTCAAATTTTAATGTCACTGGTCACCACTAATGGATGAAAGGCATGCTGGGAACTGTCCCAATCAATATATCTCAAGCCCACATTTGAGGTGCAATTTTTCCTGCTGTTTGTCATGGATTGAATTGTGTCCCCCCCAAAATAGGTGTAGCCACGTGGCTGGGCTACATGGTTAGATTACCCAGTATCTTGTCACTGTTCTCCATTTTGTGGTTATCCTAAAATGTATGTTAAACGATTAGGGTGATGCTGTAAATCCCTTCACAGGATTATCTACCTGCTCCACTGTAAAGGGAGTTTCCCTGGAGTATGGCTTGCCTCTCCCTTATTCCTTTCATCCTACCAGAGATAAAAGGGCAGAGAAGCAGGCACAGAATTGGGAACCTCGCACCATCAAGAAAACAGCACCGGGAGAAGAGTACGTCCTTCAGACCTGAGATTCCTGCGCCAAGATGCACCCTGGCCAAACAGTGATGCAATACCGGACTTTCCTCCAGAGCCGACAAGGTGAAAGCCTTCCCCTGGAGCAGACACGCTGAATATGGACTTGCAGCCTACCAGACTACGTAAGAATAAACTTTCCTTTATTAAAGCCATCCACCCTGTGGTATTTCTGTTAGAGCAGCCCTAGCTGACTAAAACACCATTCAACAGTGTAAAAGGCGATGATTCCAGCAAACAAGGCCAATATTTGAATTTTGACAGTCCAACTTAACTGTTTGTCAATTTCATGACTCTAAATGATTAAGAAGAATAAATAGCTTTGCCAATGGAAATCAGACCTTACTAATTTATGAATAAATGGACTACAAATGAAGTGACAGTATTTAAGGAACAGTTATCTCTGCAGGAAACCCTGCTGGTACAGTGGTTAAGTGCTACAGCTGCTAACCAAAAGGTCAGAAATGTGAATCCACTCGGAGGCCTTGAAAGCTCTGTGGAGCACTTCTACTCTGTCTTATAGGGTTGCTATGAGTCAGAATCAACTTGAGGGCAGCAGGTTTTTCGTGGTTTGGGTACTGTTAGAGTTAACAAATCAAGATCTCATTGAGTATTTGCTTGCCACAGCTATAATGGATTTAAAGAGTCAAAGGTTGAAACTGTAAGTATAATGATTAAATTATCACTGATGATTAATCATCATTAATAACTTATTAGTGATTATTACTAGGAGCCCTAGTGGTGCAGTGGTTAAGAATTTGGTTGACACTCAAAATACTGGCAGCTCAAATGTACCAGCCACTCTCTGGAAATCCTATGGGGCAGTTTTGCTCTATGAGTTCTACTTATCATGAGTCAGAATTGACTGCATGGGAATGAGTTTGCTTTTCTTCAGGCGAGGAGGTTAATGATTTATTAATGATCTATTGATCAATTATTTGGTATAAAGAAATGTATATGTATTTGAAACATATCACTTAGAGATGTGATTCAGTACATAATTTTAAACTACTTGGGTCACAAAGAATTCAGAAGTTCCCACCTTGCTTAGTTGTATTATTACATAGTACTTAATACATGGAAACCCTAGTGGAGTAGTGTTTAAGCGCTACAGCTGCTAACCAAAAGGTCAGCAGTTCAAATCCACTACTTGCTCCTTAGAAACTCTATGGGGCAGTTTTACTCTGCCCTATGGGGTCACTAGGAGTCGGAATCAACTTGACAGCCGTGGGTTTGGTTTTTGTTTTTAACATATAACCACACATTTCATTGTTTTAAAAGAGAGAAAGAAATTTTTAATTTCCATCTGCTGGAGAAAACTGGGAATTTTACTCTCAAAGTATATATAAATGCATTAAAAATTATTGAAAGAAAATATTGAGAGGAGAACACTTTCCATCTTGGAAATAATCACGCACTTTCTAACTGCTCCTTGAAATCCCATTGAGTGCAAGTTGACTAGAAGAGGCTGTTTAATGGCTGTGGCTCAAAAGAATGACATTTTCCTTATTATTTACATGTTTCAGTATCTGTTGTGGCCAGTGTAACTGTCCTCAATCCTTTCCACTTAAGTACTTCTGGGACAATCAAGGTTTGGGAGAAAAAATATTCCTGGAACTGAATGTTTTGAATGCTCCCAGTCTTAAATAGTCCATTTTTATCTTTCAGCAATGTATGATCTCCCAACAGAAAACTACTCTGTTGGTTTATATTTAAACACAGGAGGGCCATATCGCAAGTATTTTACCAAAATGTGAGAAAACAGAGGGGGGAATCCACTGTTTCTATATTTGTTCAACTCATGGAAGACCGAAAACCAAACCCATTCTGTCAATTCCAACTCACAGTGACCCTACAGGACACAGTAGAACTGCTCTATAGCATTTCCGACAAGTGGCTGATAGATCCCAAATTGCTGACCTTTCGGTTAGCAGGTATAGCACTTAATGATTGTGTCATATGTTATAATGCATCATCAGACAGCTTTCACACCACTCTAAATATTCTTGTGAGTTAAGAAATATAATGGCTAACTAGTTAAGGGTTGGCTTCTGAACAGTTGTTGCTGAAATTCAACCTATTGCCCTCTGGGAACAGGATAAATTCCATATACTCTTAAGAACCTGCTGATCTTAACTGGTCTCAAAGTAACGTTTCTTGTAATTTTCACTTCTTCGCTACATATTTCTACACAAACCTGAGTTAAAGAGGCAAGGTTTTCCATTAGTATTACATTTGAACTTAACCTAGGGAGCAAACTAACATGTGGGCCATTTCTATTTCTGATATAGTTTTTGTTTTGTTTTGTTTTTTTAAAGTGGTTCCCCTCCCTGTCCTGCTAATTTCAATCCATGTGTTTTTATTATACGGAGTCCACTGTAGATGGTCAAGCCTCACTCTACTAAGGATACCCATTTTATTCTGGGATTATCTTTGTTTCAGTAATCAACATTAATTATAAGTTACTAATAGAAACCTGGAAATCCTAGTGGCATAGTAATTAAGTGCTACAGCTGCTAACCAAAAGGTTGACAGTTCAAATCCACCAGGCACTCCTCAGAAATTGTACAGGGAAGAAGATCATGTGCTAAAAATGGGGGTACAGGACACTGGAAGACCACAGGGGTGCTGCTGGATCTCAGTGAAGTCATCTCTCTCCTCTGTGTTGCCTGGGCTATAAAATATGTGTATTAGCTACTTGGACTGTTTACCTCAAAAAAAAATTAAGTTTCAATGAAATCATGATCCACATGAAAGTACTCTAAAAAGTACAAAAACCAGTTGTCACCAGGTCAGTCTAGCTCCTGCAAGCCCCCATATGTCAGAGTAGTGCAGTGCTCCACTGGGTTTTCCAGCACTAATTTTTCAGAAGGAGAATACCAGGCCTTTCTTCCAAGACACCCCTGGGTAGAGCAGAAGCTCTATCAAACCTTCTGGTTATCAGCAAAGCCCATTCAGCATTTTAACCACCATACATGTTCTTAACCAAATGTTTAAGTAGCGTAAATGGACAGTAAATATTTTTTAAAAAATCATAAAACATCAGCAGATAAGTGGGAACTACTAAGAATCAAACACATTTGCTCATCCAAAGACTTTATTAAAAGAGTTAAATGACCAGCTACAGAATGGGAAAAAATATTTGGCAACTATATGTCAGACTGACGTCTGATCTCCATAATCTACAAGGTTCTGTAAAATGTCAACAAGGAGGTAAATAACCCAATTAAGTGACGGGCAAAGGAGATGGGCAGACACTTCACTAGAGAGGACATCCACGCAGCCAAGAGACACACACAGAAATGCTCACAATCATTAGCTATTGAAGAAATTAAAATCAAAACTATGTTATCATCTCACCCCAACAAGGTTGGCCATGATCCAAAAAACACAAAACAACAAATGCTGGAGAGGCTGTGGAGCGACTGGAACTCTCCTACACCACTGGTGGGATTGCAAATTGGTACAACCTCTTTGGAAATCAATCTGGCACTTCCTTAAAAAGCTGGAAATAGATAAAACATTTGATCTAATAATCCCACTGCTTGGAATTTATCCTTCAGAAACAAAGGCTATCACACAAACAGACACATGCACAAGAATGTTTATTGCAGCAGCACAGTCCACAATAGCAAAAAGATGGAATCATCGCAGACGCCCATGAACAGATGAATGGACAAACTATGGTACATATACTCAGTAGAACACTATGCTATGATAAAAAACAATGACGATTTTAGAAAACATCTCATAACATGGTTTCATTTGGAAGAGATAATGCTGAGTGAAATCAGTCGGTGGCAAAAGGACAAATTTTGTATGAGACAGCTATTACAAGGACTTAAAAAGAGACTTATCCACAGAAGAAAATGACTGTGTTGGCTACATGGGTGGGTGGAGAGCCAAGGGTTTATCATAGATGAGATAATTGATAGATGTTAGAAATTGTATTCTTTTACTGTAATAAAGAAATAAAATTAAAACAAAAAATAAAGTTACAAATATATTAAAATTAAAAAAGTATGTTCACAAAGCAACTGTGTGCAGAAATGGTCATTCTTTTGCTAATTGGCATGTAAGCTGCTATTGGCTTTTTTACGGGCAATCTGGCAAAATGTATAAAACCACACTATGCTGCAAACATTTCTAGGTATTTGTTCTAAGGAATAACTGGAAATAGTCACAATAATATTGTAGTAAGGTAATCTTTGTACTCATTTAGTAGTGAAAACTTGAAAATTATTGAAATGTTGCTTTTTGAAAAATTAGCTAGTAGCAAATTGATTAAATATGTTATTGTACATCTTAATAAGAGAAGTCCCTATATTTAATAAAATGGGTAAATGTACATTATCTGCTATTAAGTAAAGAAAGCAAAGTACAAAGGTATAGCTCATGACTCCTCTTTTGGGGAAGCATAAAAAATAAATCTAGCTCTGAAATATTAGCAGATTTTTTTTCTCTAAATGAATACAATAGTTAATTTTAATTTCCTTCTACATGTTTTTTGTATCCCAGATTTCTACACTGACAATGTATCACTTTTATTGTAAGAATAAAAGTTATATATAAAGTACATATCTTATACAAAAAAAATTTTACTCTTTAGCATCTTTTAGGTTGTCAATTCGGTAATTAGTTTCAGTGATATCTATCATCTTCAGGGAGATCATGAGAAAGTAAATAAAAATAAGTTTTGTTGTTAACACTCACAGCAAACTTATACATAGAAGAAATGAAATGCTGCCCCATTCTGCTCCCTCTTCATGGTTGGTGGTATCTCTTCACCCATTGTTAGGAATTTTGTGTCAGTCTTTCTCACTGAGTAGTTCCTTTGCTTTTGCTGACCCTCTATCAAGATGTCCTTTTTATAGTATGGTCTTTCCTGACAGCATGTCCAAAGCAAGCAAGACGAAGTCTCACTATCCTTACTTCTAAGGAACATCCTGGTTATATTTCTTCTGAGATCAGTTTGTTCATTCTTTGGCAGTCTATGGAATGTTCTTCACCAGCACAATCATTTTAACACATCAGTTCTTCTGCCTTCCTTTTTCATTATCGAACTTTGGCGTGCATATTAAGCAACTGAAAAGACTGTGGCTTGGGTGAGCCTTACCTTATTCATCAAAGGGTCACCCACGGCATATAACTTTCAGCAGAGCTTTCAGATTAAGACAGACTAGAAAGAAAGGCTTGGCAGTCTACCTCTGAAAAATTAGCCAAAGAAAACCATATGGCTCACTGCAGGAAGCTTTACCGTGATAAAAAAATAGAAACTATTGTTTGTATGAACAGGTATCTGAAAATTCAAATGTAGTTTAGACACATTTTAACCAAAACCAAACCAAACCCAGTGCCATCAAGTTGATTCTGACTCATAGTAACCTTACAGAACAGAGTAGAACTGACCCATAGAGTTTCCAAGGAGCACCTGGTGCATCTGAATTGCCAACCTTCTTATTAGCAGCTGTAGTATTTAACCACTATGCCACCAGGGTTTCCAGACACCTTTTAGTGTAACATAAATAACTAACAGCTCTTTAAAGCTTATCAGATGCAGAATCATATGAACATAAATCCTAAAGTTTTTAATTGCTCCTTTTTGCATATACTGCCTGAAAGTTTATTTCTCTTATATAAACTGCTTCTGTTGTTATTTAAATAAAGACCAAATGACAACCAAGATCCCCAACCAACCTACCTTCTCAGAAATATTTCAAACTGGTTAAAATCCCTTATTTCACAACAACAGAAAGAAGAAAAGCAGCCTCAGTGGCTGCTTATGTACCACTAAACATAGGATTTTGTTTCTTGGTTTGCAGGTTTAAGGTCATTGTTCCATGGAACAGCCCAGCTAACTGGCCTACTATCATTCTGTGGTGCTTCTGTTCTAGCTCCTAAATTTGTTGTGCTGTGCTTGGAGTTTTAAAGCTTGCCAGTGGCTATTCAAGGTACAATAAGTGATCTTTATTCACCTATAGCAACAGAGGAAAGAAAGTCAAAAACAGCTGGAGGAAATGGAATTCATGTCTAATTGCCTCTGTGAACAATTGCCTCCTTTAACTTAAGACTAGAACAGTATGATGGCCAGCTACCGTTACTGAATGCTTTTATCAAGATTCAGTAGAAGAATCATGATCACAAGCAAGAAAATGCAAAACAGAATTTAAAATTCTCATGGAATCCAGACTTTCTGGAGCCATTAAGGTTGGATAAACCCCTGAAAATATCACCCAGAAATAATCTTTAAGTCTTAAATCAAAGACATTCCCTGAAATCTTATTTCAACCAAACAATAGTTTAGCTTAATTAGTAAAGAATGTCTACCTTGAACACTGAGCTCTTTTAAGAACCCTGTACATGGGATCAAACTGACAACAGCAATTAAAAAGGTTAGATGGGAAACTTAAGGTAGGGGCCATGGGTTTATATTAGTGGGAATAAACAACTCAGAAAAGGAGGATAAGAATGGTCGCACAACTCAAGTGATGTAATCAATTGTACATGTAGAAATTGTTGAATTGGTGTATGTTTTGCTGTGTGTTATTTTCAGCAGTAAAATAACAACAACAAAACCCATATTTACAGCAGAGCAACTTAATTATTAAATCCAAGGCTCACACTGCAATTATGAATGCAGAGTTGGGTTACTTTTACTTTTACACGGTGATAGCCCAGCCAAACGAAAACATTGGATTGAAAAGTGACTTGCCTGTTGTCCAGCTTCTTCCAGGATTAGGCCAGGTAGGACACATGCCCAAACCTCTCCATCTGTGAGTTCCATTTTGCTGGAATCATATGGGAGGTCCAGATCTACTCCTTTGGGCTGAGGGAAGACTCCTGAGAAACAGAGAATAAGTAATCACATGTCCTCATTAGCCAACAGAAAAGTCCATTCACTGGGACCCACAAAACTGGATGGAGAAAAGAAAGAACGTGTTCATCCATACACAGAGGAAGGAAGCAGGAACTTCTGTAAAGCAAATCTCCAGGTTGTGAGTAGCCAATCTTCTGCCTGCATTTACGAGTAGCCTATTTATCCCTTGCATTACTCAGTTTCCATGTTTTGGGAACCCTCGTGACATAGTAGCTAACAGCTACATCTGCTAACCAAAGAGCTAGTAGTTCAAACCTACCAGCTGTTCTTTAGGAACTACATGAGACAGTTCTACTACGTCCTATAATGTCACTATGAGTCAGAATTGACTCAACAACAATGGGTTCTTTATGTTGGCATTTACAGAAATTGAGTTCCTGGATTACTAGGTATACCTGGCTTTAACTGAGATTGCTACAAACTCATGATGAATATCATTTCACCTTACTTTTCAGATGTTCCTAAATATAGACCTTTGTGTTGAGTATGGGCAGTTGTAAGCACCTTGAAGAATACTTGCCTACTCACAGGTTAATAGCACCTTCTCTTTGGCAGTAGCTCCACTTGCTGTAGCAAAACCAGTGGCCTCCTCCGTGGGGTGGGAATTAAACTGCTACCCCCCTGGGTGGTCTCCCAAGGCCTTGTTCTTCACTGGGAGACCTTGACAAGGATGACCCAAATTCTGTCACTTTTGAATCATGTGAGTGACCTTGACCAAGCTGTGTAACCTGGCTGTGCTTCTACTTCTCCTCTGCAAGATGAGGGTGGAATTAGTAGAACCCACCTCGTGTGATGAGAGGACTGGCTTCATCAATGTGTGTAAACCCTTCAACTGTCCCTGGCATGTAACAGTTCCTCAGTACTGAATATACCATGAAATGCCCGAAGAGCACACAAATCTCTTAGAAGTGTAGCCAGAAAAGCTCTTTAGAAGCAAGGATGACAAGACTTCATCTTATTTACAGTGGACATGCTATCAGAAGACACCAATCTCAGGAGGACATCATGCTTGGTACAGCAGGAGGCCAGCAGAGAAAGGATTCTCCATGAGACCAACTGACCCACTGACTACAACAGTAGACTCAAGCACAACCACAACTGTGAGGATGTACAGGACCTGCCAGCCTTTTATTCTAGGGCACCTGGGTTGCTATGAGTCAGAGTTGACACGACAGCCCCTAACAACAGCACCATTTTCATTATAAGTGTCATTAAGATAACTCATTGGTTGGAGAATTAAGGTTAATGACTATATAGCAATGTGGTTGCTGTTTTAGGGTAAAAAAAAAAAAAAAAAAACTAGGAAAGGGAGGCCAAATTCTATGTGCATCCCCCAGTGATCAGAATTCAGGTGACAGCAACTTTTAAACCACTTCACAGCTGCACAGTAGTACTGAACCCAGCCTCACCTGGAGCTCTGGCCTCACCGTCACACCATCTCTCCTGCTACCTCCTAACTCTACAGGCGGAAATTACAGAATCATGTATTTGTGGGCCTGTGGGAATATAACTATGAAGGATGATTACGCACAGATCCCTGCTTGCTACCACTGGTTCAACTGTCATTCTTCTCTGTCACCCCTTCAGCCCAAAGTACATCATTATCTAGGAATTGAACTGAGAGGGCTAACTGGCTGGAATTCCTAAAGGATGCAGCTATTTACCAATGAGAAAGAACATTTTAGCAAGCCTCCCCAATGTCTGACTGCATTAGAGTAAAATTCGGGTAAATATGACTGAGCTGATTTCACATCATCTGCTAACATCATGAATGGAGACAGAACAGTCTTCCCTGTTGTGGTCAAGACTGGAGAAATCATTAAAATCATGCAATCGCTGAGCTGCTTCTAGACAGAACAGTGTAAGTTGTAGGCTTTCTCAGGATATCATTTAGTGGAAATTGAAGCAAAAGGTAGACAAAGAAAATTTCCTACACACATCATTAACTTCTTCTAGGGGAAAATGGGGCAAGGGGAAAAAGGCCTCACTTTCTCCATGCCCCCAGTAAAGGTGAAGTGGTCTTTCATGGGCAGAATGAGATCACTATGGGTCCCTAATGGCACCCATCGATGCTCTAGATACAATCTAGAGTGAGTGCGGAGGACACAGACTGGTCCCAGACGCTGAATGAGAGGCAACTCATGTTCTTTTTTAAAAAAAAAGTGCAGAAATCAAAGTTTTGTCTTTAAAGCAACCTAGAACTAGTTACAAAGCCCCAAGGGTCTTTGCTACAGAAGCAAGTTCTGTTCCCCTCCAGCCCCCACTAAGTCTCCAGAAGCACAGAAGAACAACTCTTTTTCCAGAGTGCTCAAGGACTCTCCCAATGCAGCATTTCAATGCAAGCAGGTGCAAAACCACTATCACCCAATGGCTAAACTCAGCAACCCTGGCACCCAGTGTTGTCAAAACTTTTCATGGGCATTCTGAAAACACACGGTGTGTCATCAGAATGAAGCATGTCAGCACCAAACTACTCAGCGATGACTCTGTGGAATTGTATTTGGTCAACTGCATGTGCAATACATCTTGTTCCCGAAATCACCTTGCACAGGCCGTAGAATGACAACATGACGATGGGTGTAAATCAAGAACTGTGTGTGGGTTTATTTTACATTTGAGAAAACAGTGGATTGAACTGCGTGAGTCAAAATGGACTGTACAATATTAATGACAGAACATCAAAATGTATAATTAATAGTGCATTGCTTGCTTTGCTTTTTTATTTATTTCTGTCTGATAGTTCTTTTTTAAGTACATGCACCTAGAAAGAGGCAGGTGCCCAGTAAAATTTCTCTATTTAAATCAAGCCGCGGGAACTAAATTTTATTCAAAAATTGTGGTTTTACATTATATACACAGAAATTGAATATAAAATGACAATATAAAAAGTTAAAAGAGAAAGCATACAGCCGGAAGGTACAAAGAAAGTTGAAGAGATTAAAATGGTACGATATGTAACAGAGAGTCGTTTCTTAAGCTGATGCTGGCAATTTACAAAGAACTCCAATGTCTGCCCCCTTTGTTTTTCATTTACCAATGCAGCACGCGATAGAAAGGTCAGCTTGTACCAAAGCTTACATTTGTAAATAACTATAAACTGCAGTATTTTACAGGAAAAAAAAGAAATAGCATTTGTACACATTTTTAAATAATAGCTTGCATACTTTTTTTGTTTTTTTTTTTAGTTTTTAGGTTTTTGTCTGCCAAAAGCGGCATTTTTCAGCATCCAGAGGGTTTCAGCATAGTGGCAACTGGAGTGTTTGTTGTTGCTGTTGTTGGTTGGTTGTCTGAAACATGTGAGGTTGTGGCTGCTAACCCCATGAGTCCTAGGCAGCTTTCTATCTTCCAATAGCATGCTTCCTCACAAACCAGTCCTGCATATAAAAGCTCATTTTTTTTAATTATTAAATAAGTTTTGTGTCTGACACAGCTTTTGATCTGAATGAGATGCCTTTAAACCTTCTTTTTTTTTTTTCTTTGAGTGAAAGGCACAGAAATGCGATTACAGTCCTCACAGGGTTAATAAATTTGACACTACTCGGTTCTATGACCTTTATTGTCATGGCAACTTTGTAATTTTAGGATGTCTTTTTATCATTGTTATTTGTGTCTCTCTTTACTGCTAAATAAATGTCTCTGAATAGTGGGTCCCACTACTTCCTACAAAAGATAGCTTAACATCGAGATGTTGAAAATAAAGGTCAGACTTGGACTCACGGAAAAAGAAAAATAACATGCACAGATCAGACAGAGCGCGTATAAATAGAACTACAAAAATGTGTGTAAGAAAAACCAAGGTTCAGACAGGCAGCTCAGCAACCAAGGAAGAGACTGATTTCAGAGGCTCAGGCCAGGCCTAGTGCAGAACGAGTGTTAGTGCAAAGTTCCGCGGTCCGTGGGAGCCGGGTGCTATTGCTTCTCCAGCTCCGTGACGTAGATCAGGTGGTCCTCAGGGGACTTGCCGTGGGTCTTACTGAGGTGCAGTTTGACTGCGTGCTTGCTCGCAAAGGTCCGGTTGCAGAGCTTGCACTGGAATGTGGACCCCAGGTCCTCGTCCGCGGCCCCCAGTGGACCCAAGGACTTGCTGGCGAGGACTTTGGAGACGTTCTGCTGCTCCTGGATCTGGCTGAGTGGCAGCTTGGACAGGTCCTTCAGGCTGAAGCCCAGGTGTGTCTCCAGGTGACTGATGTACGTGGAAGCAGTCCTGAACTGAGAGGCACAATCGTTGCAAAAGAACACAGGATGCCCTGTGTCAAGGTTCTTGAGGAACTTGGTTCCCCCTGTCCTGCGCAGCTGGTACTTCACGTTGGCCAGCCAGTGGCTGATGGTGGTCATGGACAGGCCGGTGAACTTGGAGATGTGCACCCGTTCCTGGGGGGCCAGGTCAGACATGATGTATTTGCCCTCGGGGGTCTCTCGCAGGCTGGAGGCAAACTGGGCCTGCAGGATGAGCAGGTGCTGGGGGTTCCAGTTCGACTGTCGCCCCTTCCGCTTGTGCACCGGTGACAGCTCATCCAGGGCCTCCTCGAAGCTACTGCCGTCGGCGTCTGACTTTTCGGACACAGTGGAGGGGGTGGACGACTTGGGTGTCAGGCGGCCCGTCAGGTTCTTGACCATGTCGGAGATGTCCATCAGCGCACTCTCACGCAGGGGTGATGAGACCGCATCAGTGGTGCCAGACACCAGGGGCTTGCTCTTGGACTTGGTCAGATCAATGGGCTGGTCGCTGCTCTCATAGTAGTAGCGGTCGATGGCATCAGCATGCTTGCCAGGGACACTGGGGTGCGTGGGCCTGTCCAGCACACTGTTGCTGATCTTGTACAGCATAGCCAGTGGGTCTAGAGAAGGGCTGGCAGGCTTGGACACCTTGCCCAGGTGGGCATTCATGATGGACTGTAGTGCACTCAGTGGGTTGATGAAGGGTGGCTCTGGCGAGTGGTCTGTGATGATGCCCAGGGCACTGCAGCCATTGGTGACTTTGGCTTTCAAGGGTTCTGTGCCATTCGGGGTGTGTGCATCACCCAGGCTCTCCTTTTTGGCCTTCCCTGCCTCCGCATCTGGGATCTTCTTGGGTGGCTGCTTGCTGCTAGCTTCCTCAGCTTTGGGGAAATCTTTGTTCTCTTTTGCCACTGGGGACACGGACTTGGCAGGGGATCCCTTCTCCTTCTCGGTGGTGGGCTTCTCCTCCTTCTTGACACTGATCTTGCCCGTGACCTTCTCCACCAGCTCCTCCATGGCGGACACGTTGCTCCTGTGTGGTGGGGGTGTCACACTGCCTGGTGAGTGCAGAAGGGCGCTGTGCTCAGACGACAAGGACTTCACACCACTGGCATAAGACGGCTGCATCTGCACGCTTTGCACAGCTGGAGGCAGTGGTTTCACAGAGCCTGGCAGTTGGTAGGCCGCGTGGATGCTGGGGTAGCCACCCCAAGAGGGCGCGCCATTCTGGGCTTTGCTGATCGCTGTGGTGACTGTGTTCTCCAGCGATTTGAGGATGTCAACACCCCCCTTGGGGCTGTCATCCAGGTCCTCCTCTCGTAGGTACTGGTACAGCGTGGTCGGCTCAAACTTCTCAGCACTGTCCTCACTCTCCTCCTTGATCTTCTTGTCCGCCTCACTGGCCACGGCAGGTGCCTTGTCCTTCTCTGGCTCCTTCTTTTCTTCGGATGTGGTGGACCCTGCCGGAGAATCAGGCTGCTTCTTGATGTTGGCGGCAGGCAGTCGGGTGTGTGTGGTGGGCGGCAGTGGGATGGACTGAATTTTCTCCTCTACAACGGGGTCCAGCACTAGCTGCTTGCCCTTCTTGGAAGCAGATGTTGTCACCTTCAGGAAGTGGCCAGTGACCATCATATGGGCCGTGAGCTGCTGCAAGGTATCATGGGAGCTGCCACATTCCATGCACTTAAGGATCTGGGCCTTGCGAGCCTCAAACTGCCAGGTGTAGCTAGCCCCGTTTTGGTAACCGTAACGGTTATTGGGTGTCACGTAGGGGTTCGCTGTTTTCTGGTCCTTGCCAGAATCGCTCAGTGCAACGTCTGCAGCGACGCCCGCAGGCTCTGGCGAGCAGGGTGAGGCCAAGTCCTGGAGTGCACGCTTCTTGGTAGAAGGGACCAGTTTGGTGATGGCGGGCACTGGCTCCTTCAGAGGCACTTTCTGGTAATGCTTTGTTTTGATCATGTGGACGCTGAGGTCCTGCAAGGACTCAAAGGAGTGGCCACAGTACATGCACTTGAGCACCTTCTGGGCGTCCTCCTTGCCCTCCATCTCCATCAGGGAGCGCTTCCTGGGCTTGGACCAGCGCTTGGTTTTCTCAGCATCTTTGTCCCTGTTGTCGTCACGGTAGTGCCCCGTCTCGTTCATGTGCACCGTCAGCTCCACCAGCGTGTCGTAGGCAGCACTGCAGTCCTTGCACCGGAACTTGCTGGCGCCAGTGAACACGGACCCGTAGAGCTTGTTGTTCTGCCGGTACAGCTGCACAGTGCTGAAGAGGCTGGGCTCGGGCAGCAGGCCATAGGAAGACGTCTGCTGCAGGGTCTTCGCCAGGGCCGCCTGGTGCCAGTCGTACCCTGAGCTGCTGCTGTTACTGGTGCCGCTGGTGCCGTGGCTGGTGCTGGCGCTGGCGCTGGTGCTGGTGCTGGTGCTGGGCGTGTGTGCATTGGTGCTGGCGGTACTAGTGGTGGTGGGTGGGGTGGGGGTGGGGGTGGCGCTCTCCTTCTGGCTGGCATCACTGTTGCTGGTGGTTGAGCTGGACTTCTTCAGGTCCAAAGCAAGGCTAGACCAGCAGGACTCAGAGAACAAGTTGGCATAGACTGCTTTGATTTGTGCCAAGCTGTCCTGGGGGTAGGAAACAGTGTCTGTGCACGGGGCGTCTTCCTTCTCCTCTCGAGAGGAAGACAGCTTGAAATGGGCTAGCTGGTCACTGCTCTCACTGAAAGGTGACCCATAGCCTGCTTCCTGGTTAGTGGCCGTGCTGACCGGAGAGTTCTGGTAGCTGTGGGCCTCTTTGATCTCTGCTTCCTCATTGCACAAATATTCGCTCTCCTGAATGTCCAAAGAGAGCCCATCCTCCTCCACGTTTTCCTCATCTATCTCGGCTGCCTTCAGCTCTTCCTCGGGAACATAAGCTGGGAAGGAAAAAAAAAGAAAATCAGAGGAGGGCAAATCACCCCCAAGGATGCAGCCACCTCAGCAATTAGGGGTCTGTAAAAGGATGCTTCTTACCCCAGCTCTCAAGCTACAAGGCTAACCAACTATTACCCAAGTTCCTGCCTTGTAACTATAGCAGAAAGTCACTGTCCTCTCGTTAGTGAGTGAATCCTTGTTGAAGAAGCATAAACTAAAGGTCCAGTATGTGCCCCTTTTTAAAGATGCCCCTTTGACCTCCAAAACTGGGTAGGGGAGGGAGAGATCTGGTGCAGGCCCACCAAGAACTCCTCCTCCAGCCCCGCCCCCAGAACACAGAAGTGCCCTCAGGCATTCTACAGTTCGCATTAGAAAGAAACTAGCTGTCAACTTTTAGGACAGGATGTTTCGCAGACAATACCATACAATTTCCATAAATGAAAGCATTCTTCAGTGGCTCAAAAAGGAAAATGGAACGCAGCACTGCCCGCCTAATGCCAGGTTGAGGGAGAGCCACCTGGAGGATCAGCTAGACAGGCACTGCAGGCCCCAAGTATATGCTGCACCGGTCCACAAGGTGCCCAAAGACCCCAGGTAAAGGGATTTCTTGGGTTTGTGGCAGCACTTCCTGGACGTGCTATGGATAGTAACAGCTGCCACAAAAGTAACAACAGAGTGGTAGGTCATGTAGCCTGCCTTTCTACTGAAGGACTCTTCAGACCCTTGAATACACAGCTAGCGTGCCTTATAAATCCTCTGATAGGACTACCTCCTAAACTCACCGAATCACAGGATTTTTATTCATTTAAGGGAGCAACTTGCTGAGCTAGCACTCCACCTACCACTTGGGACTCATGGGGTTAAGGTTTTCAGAAAGCCCCTACTGAGATGCACCTAGACTACCTGGAAAGGTGTCTCATTAACTGTAATGAGCCATTATCACCTTATCACAGGCAGCTCCTAAGGGGACTTGGTGGCAAAGGGCACATGCATTTCGGGAAGGCTGAGAAGAAGGACAGAAAGTATCTCACAGACCCAGAGGGAAGCCCACCAAGTCAGGTGGAAGGAGGCACTGTGCTTGCGTCTGTAAGTGAAGGTCAGAAGGTTTAGGAAGCTCACACTCACAGGTGTATGCACATGCGCACATACAAGGTGACAGACAACTGCTCGGATGTGCTGCCTCCTTCAGTCCAGCCCCTTCCGAACAATGCAGACTGAGCACTGCTCTGAGATGGGTTAGCTCCCCAACTGGCAATTACATGGGACCACTTGAGCACACAAGGTCCTGGCTTGCTCACAGTAGGAGGCAGGACAGTCATCACTAGCCCACCAGCCAGCTGTGGACAGGGCACTGCTGTCAGCAACAATGATCACCAGGGCAAGACCGCGGGCTTTAAGTACGGCGTCTGGGAGTCTCTGGATAACCTTGTAACCTTCCTGGAAAACACAATCCTTGAAAAACTAAAAAAGGACTGCCAAGTTCAATCACATAACCATTAAAGGTTCCTGGTAGTCCAGGAGGTCTGGGGCTCACAGCCTGGACTCTCGGCCCACTTCGGGAGACACTGGTTGGGCTCATCACCTCTAATAAGCCTGGCCTGAGTGCACCGACACTGACGTAGCTTCTCTGTGGATTCTGTTAATTTCAGGGCAAAAGCTGGGCAGGACATGAGCTCTCTGACGGTGGATGGCCCAGGTACCCTGGACTATGATGGGCTTTCTAGCTCATACTATCCTGGGCATACCCCAGCAAAGCTCCATCAAGGCAATACGTATGTTAGGATGAAAGCTGGAGTTAGCTGGTCCATTTGGGGAGAAGGAGAGTCATGGCCGAGCCAAGAATTAAAGGAAACTTTGTGTGTGATCCCATCAGCTCTGCCGGGGAGGCGCTGTTGTATGATGCGCCCTCCTGTAGGCATTTTCCACAATGACAGGGCCTGCTGGCCCCTCTGGTGGGAATCTAAATCCTGACAAGCCCAATGGAGAATTGCTCCTGTGTCTCTAAGGCCTGCTAGCCACTGTCCAGTCCTGGCTGTACTGACGTGGGAGGCCATGTGAACTGGGAAGGGCCAGGGATGGTGTCCGCTCCTGCCCTCACATCCCAGCCTGAGAAAGCCTCCCCTAGACCATGCCGCTCCTGAGCGGCTCACGCAGCTCCACTTGGGGGGAGGTACTCAGGGTGGGACATCCTACGGAGGAGCAAAAATCTGCCTCATGGGTAATTGTATAAATTCAATATAAGAAATAACATTTGCCTTCACTGGAGACTGACAGAGCAACCTTGGCTCACCCTATAGGGAAGCCCTCAAGGAATCATTAGTGCCCGAGACCTTGACTCATTCACACACGCCCTCACATGTGGGTTAGACACTTGTTTTCCAGAGCTGGGGCAGTCTGAGAAGGAAGACAAGGAGGAGCAATAAAGTCCTGCCCACTAGGAGGTTGTATTACACTGCGGGGAGGGTGCTAACAAAGAAAATGAAAGGTGTGGCAAGGCATAAAGAAGAGTTGGCAGCTTCTTCTATCTCACCCTGTCTGTGGGCACCAGGTCCTACACAGCCTGAGGACCAGCCAGCCCCTCCATCACACCATATCTGCGGCACCAGGTCCCCACACAGCCTGAGGACCAGCCAGCCCCTCCATGGCACCGTATCTGCGGCACCAGGTCCCCACACAGCCTGAGGACCGGCCAGCCCCTCCATCGCACTGTATCTGCGGCACCAGGTCCCCACACAGCCTGAGGACCGGCCAGTCCCTCCATCACACTGTATCTGCGGCACCAGGTCCCCACACAGCCTGAGGACCGGCCAGTCCCTCCATCACACTGTATCTGCGGCACCAGGTCCCCACACAGCCTGAGGACCGGCCAGTCCCTCCATCACACTGTATCTGCGGCACCAGGTCCCCACACAGCCTGAGGACTGGCCAATCCCTCCATCACACTGTATCTGTGGCACCAGGTCCTACACAGCCTGAGGACCAGTTCTTCCATCTCACCCTGTCTGTGGGCACCAGGTACCCACATACCCTGAAGGCCCACCCCTCCATTTCACCCTGTCTTTGGCTATCAGCTAACAATGTTACGATGTCACAGTGGAGTGGGGTGGGTCCTAAACCTAATCCCTTCTTATAAAAGCAAACATAAGAAGATTCTAGCTGAGCCAAGCCAAGTGCCGTCCAGCTGAGGGTCTGTCTACAAACCAAGGACTGCCAAAGAACACCTGAGCTATCGACAAGAAAAGACCCTCCCCTAGAAAGGATTTCCTGACTTCAACTTAGCCTCCAACCTGTCAGACAAGAAATTTCTGCTCTTTAAGCCACCCACCTGAAGGATGAGGCGACCAAGATACTCCTCCTCTGGAACTCCTAACTCAGAGACAGGATTCCCATAAATAACTGCCCAAGCCAGGGAAACCCTTGTTCTCTCCAATGCTTTGCCACCATACCCTACCATCCAGCCTTCTGTCCACTTTCAGGGCACTGTCTGCATGCCATATCAGCCCTCCCACACAGCTATGGGGAGGAGGTTCTGTCTGCATGGCCACCCCAGCCCCTACCCTGTGAACTCCACCTCCCTCGGTGGGAGGCTCCAGTGTCACCCCCTTTAGGGAGCCTGATCCCCTCTCGGATTCAGTTCATTCTCAGTGGAACTAAGAGATATTTACCTGGCTGTCCTCTTACTTAACTTAGGAAATTTTCATTCAGCTAGTATATATGTGCATTGCCCTGTGTGACCCATGGGCTGGGCATTTTTATCTCATTGCCCCACTGAAGGGAAGCCCTGGTGGTACAGTGGCAAAGCACTCAGCAGCTAAACAAAAAGTCAGTAGTTCAAACCTGATGACCACTCCACAGGAGAAAGATGCCAACAGTCTTCTGGAAAGATTACAGCCTAGGAAACTCTATGAGGCATTCTACTCTGTCCTATAGAGTCACTATGAGTAGGAATCAACTTGACAGCAGTGGGTGGGTTTGGAGGCTCCATTTAACCCTAGCAGTAAGGATCACTGCAGTGCCTGTTCTGCAGATGAGAAAACTAAGTCTGTCTCAGAGCAGCAGGACGACTTCTGCAATAACACGAGATGGAAGCGGGATTAGAATTCAGGCCACTGATCCGCGTCCACAGTTTTCTGACTTTTAGGGACCACATTACTGTCCTTTGTCTCATTAGCATCTAAATGCGTGGGGAGACAAGGAGTTAAGTAACTTTGAATTAACAACCAAACATCATTCTTGATCAAGTATTTAGAACATCTGTTAGGAGTCAGTCACTGCTTTAAATGAAAACGTCTCAAAGGAAATGAGTAAAAGGAGAGAATTTTTTAAATGCTAATGCCCCCTGGCCCAATCCTTTTACTTGACAAGTAGAGCCTAAGAACATAACATGAAATACTGAAAATGCTTTATGCACAGAAACAGCCTCCCAGTACTACTGCATGTAGAATCTGCCACAGTCTAAATATTCAACAGCACATGGAAGCAAAGTGAATTGTAATTTATTCCTAGAGTGCAAGGGGAGCCTGGGTAGCACAGCAGTTAAGTGTTTGCCTGCCAACCCAAAGGTGACTGGTTCAAACCCACTCAGCAGTTCCGTGAGAGAAAGACTCGGTGAAGCCATCCACTCAAGTAAAGGTTAGAGCCAAGAAAACCCTGTGGAGCAATTCTGCCTGCCACATGGGGTCACTATGAGTCAGAACCAACAACAATATCATCTGCACATTTGAAAGTACACTTTTAATGACACGGGAAAAGTTGTTAAATGAAAGACACGGGAGATAAAAGTGCACAATGAAACCCGTGAGAGCCAGAAATCGACCAAGCTGCCTCATTTTTCTGGGTCTCACAAGTGTGTGATCTCTGACAGGGTACAGTCTTACCATGTGTCTATCACTCATTTTAGTGGAAAATATTTGCATTTTCCTTCTCTGACAGGATTCCACCTTACCCAGGTTCTGGCTTTCACCATTTTTATTTGTATACAGTGTAATAGGAAAGCTCTTTGAAGATCATGTTTATAGGATTTTTTTTAGATAATGAATACATAGTTATGTATTGTTGAAGGGAGTGGTTCTTTTATAAATATCTGATGTTTTCAAAATCCTCTTCCATGTTTTCAGTTCAACAAACATGCATTAGTCATTTCACATTGTTCCAGGCACTCCTTGGAAACTCTATGGGGCAGTTCTACTGTGTCTTACAGGGTTGCTATGAGTTGGAATTGACTCCATGGCAATGATTTTTTTTTCTTTCTAAGCAGATTTTCAGAGTACCTACCAGCCCCTAGCCAGAACCCAGGAATGATGGGAGAGCCCAGAGAACAGCCCAACACGGGGGCAGGAAAAAGGTGAAATAAAGAAAGAAAACTACAGAGACAGTAAAAAGATGAGCAGTTGCCAGAGGCTGAGAGTCAGTGATGAGCAGATGGAGCACAGGCCGTTCTACAGGACACTGTTATGGTCAACAGAGGACACTAGCCTTTTTAAAATTCACAGTGCAATACAATGCAGAGTGAACGCCAATGTAAACTAAGAACTTTAGTTAATAGTAGTAATTTATTTTTTTAAAAACTCATTGTTGTCAATTACTGGAAACCGTGGTGGTGTCATGGTTAAGCGCTCCGGTTGGTAATCAGAGGTCGGCAGTTCAAATCCATCAAGTGCTCCTTGGAAACTCTATGGGGCAGTCCTGCTCTGACCTGTAAGGTCACTATGAGTCGGCCTCAGCTAGACAGCAGTGAGTGAGTCAGTTCTTACTCATAGCGACCCTATGGGACAACGCAGAACTGCCACACAGGGTTTCCAAGGAGGGACAAGTAGATTCTAACTGCAAACCTTTTGGTTAGTGACCAAGCTCTTAACCACTGTGCTACCATACTCCTTAGCTAACATGCATCCACACTGTTTCATCAAATGCAGCCAACATACTCCACTAATGGGAGATGTTCGTAACAGGAGAGACTGTGGGGTGCAGGGGTACACGGAAACTCTGTCCTTGTTGCACAATACGCCTAAAACCGCTCTAAAATTTAAAGTCTAATCACAACACTTAGGGCACAATGACCTTCTACTGAGGGTGACAGAAAAATCAGGGAATGGTTAACGGCGATGGTTGAGCAACACGCTGGACGTATGTCACTCAGATGTATATGTGAAGACTGTACAAACGGCCAATGTTTAATTATCCACATATTTACCACAATAAAAATAAAACAAAGAACCTATTTTAAAAACAATAAAGGTAAGAGAGCAGAGTCAGGAGAAAGGGCCTGGACTCGCCTTCCTGGTCAGTGCTGCACCGCCCATGCGCACCCCACATCAATGCCTCGGTCTGCCCCTCACCCTCCTCCTCTCTCATACTTGGGGTATCTCCTAAGGGTCCTGCAAGGTGAGGGCTGCAGAGTCCCCCAGGCCACCCCTCTGTCGTCATGCTCTGGGGGCCTCCAGGGCTCCTCTCTCCTCCTGCTCCTTCTGGCACAGGATGGGCTCACACAGATCCTTGTCCTTTTTTAATCTTCAAGTATTTACGCTGAGATCACATAGTCTCTCAGTTTATTTAACCCTGATCACTTCACAGTATTTGGCTACCTGACCATTGTAACACATTCTTTTTAGAGACTATTATCTTTTTTTTTTTTTTTAATGAGATGTCTTTTTAAAAAATATTGGCAATTCAAACCCTCCTGTAAGTGTTTCGGAAGAAAGGCCGGGACGTCTGCTTCTGAAAGGTCACAGCCTTGGAAACTCCACAGCGCAGTTCTACTTCACACATGTGGGGTCACAGTGCATCAGAATCATTGCCAAAAAAAAAATCTCTTTTTAAAGTCTAATTTACCACAAGGGCTGTGGAGTGGGTGGGGAGGGGGCACAGGAGGGCAGCCTGTGTGACACCCCACCCACCAGGCACCTTCTCCTCCTAGGCCTCAGGGCCCTTCTGACCTTGACAGAATAAATCTCTTCTATAGTAATATAGAATCATAGACCAAATCTTCCCCAAATCTTCCCATTCTCCTGCCTGTGAGCACTGGTCAGTGCTGTTCCTCACACTCAGGTGTGTCCCCAGGCGAGGACACAGTGAGGGAGAGCCTGGCCTTTCAGTCACAATGCAGGGCACAGGCAGGAAGGGCCCCAGTGCGATGCTTTAACTCTGGGAGTCCTCAGGACCGGTGCTGAGCCTGCGGCCTGGCCCTGACCCTCAGCCATGCGTCCCCAGAACCCTCAAGGAAGGGCCTGGACCAACACCAGTATCAGGACAACAATGGTGACAACAGAGCCTGAGCACGTCCTCAGGCCACGTCCTCAGGGCCATGTCTACCAGACTCTGGGCACCCCAGAATTGAATCTTCCCCCTAAAAGCCAGCCAAGCCTTCCCTGGAGGAAGCTGGCAGGTACAGTTCTGGCTTCCAACAGCATCTGCCTCGACTCTAGGCCAAGTTCTTGCAAAGCTTTGAGGCCTCCCTGTTCTTCTGTCCCACCCAGCCCCATTCCTGCCACAGTTCCCATCTGTTATGGATTCCTTCCCTCAAAAAGATGTGCGCAAGTCACCACCCCACAAGTGTGAAATGATCCTGTACAAATAGGGTCTTTGAGGATGTTATCAATAAGGTTTGGTTAAGAGTCACAGCTGCTAACCAAAATGTCAGCAGTTCGAAGCTACCAGCCACTCCTGGGCAACCATGTGGGGCAATTCTACTCAGTCCCATAGAATTGCCAAGACTGAGAATCGACTTGATGGCAACATATCTGTTGTACTGTTTGGTTACCAGCAGGATTCACACAGCAGACTAGGAGGGTGCATACCCAATCTGAGTGCCATTCTTAAAAAGGAAGTAAAGAGACAGGCAGAGGAGGATCCCAAGGGAAGATGTTATCTCTAAACCAAGGAGGTCAAGGGCCTCCAGAAGCTGGGAGAGTCAAAGAAGCAGCCTGCTCTGGAGTTTTCAGAGACAGCATGGCCCCACCAACACCCTTAACCTCCACTTCTGGTCTCTACAGTTATGAGAAAATAGCTTTTGAGATTTCTAAGACCCCCAGTCTGTGGTGCTTTGGTTACAGCAAACCCCAACACAATCAGACAGCATCATTCTACAAGTGGCCCTCAGCTGAGGCCTCACTGGCAACCTCGAGACAGGTCTCCTACAAGTACCTCAAATCATCAGCTTCTCATTTTAAGAGTCTAAGGCATTGAGGGGATGAAAAAATTGGGTTGGACAGGAAAAAGGTTGGATTGGTAGGCATTCCCCAAATTAGACTCCATGGGGTTTGAAAACATGGATGCCAGCACCCTGGCTTTAGCATTTGTCCAGGGGCAAGCTTTTGATCTTACAGCTCTGCCCGTATCAGGGAGCAACAGGGACCAGTCTCTGGGACCATATCAGTGTACGTGGGGACCAGAAGGGAGGGAGCTCGCCCTTCATCTGTTAGGCCATGGTCAAACGGGGTAGAGCATCTTTCCATGTGCTTCCCTTTACAAGGACCATGTTCTATGGCTGACTTCTTGTGGGGATGCGAGAGGCCTCCATCACTAGCACATGGAATTGAAGTTGCTGTGGCCAGTGAGAGCCCTGGCTTAGTCACTTACCAGATGTGAGCACTTATGCCCAGTCACCCTTCAAGTCTCAGCTTCCTCAACAGCACCCCCTACACCAGACCAGTGGCTCAAGACTTGGGGTGGTCAGAGATCTCAGGAAAGGAGAAATTCTCATGGCTGGCTCAGTCACTAAGCCCCCATCTGTGTTTTTCAGCTTCTCCTTTCCAAACAGGGTCAGAACAGGACTGTGTGTCTGGATGGACCGTCCCTAGATCGACGCCAGAGGACCTGGTCCATCTCATACATGCAAGCTCTCTGCTGACATCAAATCAACGAAGACAGCAGGACCAAAGCCACGATGAACGTGGCTCCATCACATGTGCAGACAGTGCTGTGCTTAACAACCAGAAAGGAAATCTGAACCAATCGGTGACTGGGAGCCGTTTGTCCAGTTCAGAACGACCAGGTCCTTGTTCTCCTTCCTCTCTCCTGCCGTCGGCCTTTCTAAGCCTCCCCGATGGCTGTAATGCCTGCCAGAGACCAGAGGAAGGAAGGGAGAGGTTGGGGCCTCAGAGCAGGAACAAGAGGAATGCTGCCATTGTTTGCCAACGACCTTCTGAACACCCGATGTGGGAGGAAGTGGAGAAAAGGGTCAGAAATATGGTTTGAAACTTTGTTTATCCAGGCACTCTTTCCTTCATTAGCACAAGTAATTGACAGTTAGCTATGAAGAAGAAGAGTGGAAATTTCAGTGACAAACACAAAATGCAGATTACTCCCTGCTTGGTCATTGGCTTACCAAAAAAAGTGGCTGTGGAGTCAATTCCAACTGACGGTAACATTACAGGACAGAGTACAAGCACCCCATAGGGTTTTCAAGGAGCAGCTGGCAGATTCAAACTGCCAACTTCTTGGTTAGCAGCCACAGCTCTTAACCACTGCACCACCAGAGCGCTGTTACTGGCTTGTAGCGAGTACCAAACTTTGCTATTGTATTGCCACCTGGTGAAACTACCTAATCATACCAAATTACATGTTTACCTATATCACACTCTTTTTTTAGGCTGGTAAATGTGATATCCATGAACAGATGGTCATGATATCAAAATGCATTTACTCCAAGGGGCTAATTCACAAAAGGGGCTTATACACACCTAAGTGATAAATGTACAGTTTCAACTCATTGTAAAATCTTATAAAACACACGTTCTTCCAAATTTCTAATTGATTACTTGTAAAGTAAATTCACCTTAGTTAGGAGACAGCAGGTGGCTTTTCTGAAAGTCAGGATGTACTGGGAAATACACTACAGAAGAAGCTGACACACGGAAAGAACTCATTCCTCCCTAGTCTGAGAAAACATTAAAACACAAGAAAGGTACCCATAAATTTACTAAAATAAGTTCTGATTTATGGCAGGAAGACTGACACCACATCAAGTAAAGTTGAAATCCATTTTTGGTCTAATGTGCAAAGAAAAACAAATAAACAAACAAAAATAAAGTATTACTTTGGCAAATTTTAGCTGCTTGGTACCTAATGTAGTAGTCTGTATACCACTCTGATCTATAAAAACACTATTTCTTTACTAAAATCTGACAGAAGTCATTTTTAAGAATTGGAGATTTGAAGAAGGACACATATAATTGGCAGACTACATCAGCATGAGACCAGAAGAACTAGATGATGCCCGGCCACCACCAAGGTTAGCCCTGATGTAGGACACAATGTAGAGTCCTCAACACAGCATAAGAAAAAGAGGGCTGCATATCAAGAATCTACTAAAAGACCTGACTGATGGTCTGACAACCTGAAGGGTCCCCTGAGAACATAACCCCTAGATTTGCTGCTAGCCCAAAGCTGAAACCAGTACTGAAGCCAACACTTCACACGAAGAATGGATTGGACTTGGGGACACACAGTGATGAATGTGATACGTGTACTTTATGATTTAATAGATGTATGAGGCTGTCCTACTGGTTTCATTTTTGAGGGGAGAGGAGAGGATAGAAAGTAGGGGATAAGTGTTGGCTGAGTGATACTGGAAGTAAAGAGTGAAAAAGAAGAGTGTGGTGTCACAGGGTGAGGAGAACAGGTAGAATTACAGAGAGGTGGGTATTCAGAGTTGTATATGGAAAATTGACTTGGATTGTGCCATGGACTAAATTTGTGTACCCCAAAAAATAGTATAGAAATTTGGCCGGGTTGTGATTACCAGTATTGTGTGATTGCCCTACATTTTGTGATTTTCTTAGGCTAGATATTAAATGGATTAGGGTGAGACTGTAAATCCCTTCACAAGGTCACCCCCTTGTTCCGTTGTAGAGGGAGTTTCCCTGGAGTGTGACTTACACTACCCTGTAACCTTCTATTCTACAAGAGATAAAAGGGAAGGAAGCAGAGAGTTGGGAACCTCACACCATCAAGAAAGCAGCACAGGAAGTAGAATATGTCCTTCAGACCTGAGGTTCTTGCACCAAGATGCCCCCTGAACAAAGACTGATGCAATACAAGGACTCTCCTCCACCACTGACAAGTGGGAAAGCCTTCCACTGGAGCAGACATCCTGCATTTAGACTTGTAGCCTACTGGACTCTGTAACAATAAACTTTCTTTTGTTAAAGCCATCCACCTGGCGGTATTTCTCTTAGAGCAGCACTAGATGATCAAAACAGATTGTAAACTTTCACTTAATCACATTTTAAAAAATCTTAAAAAAAAAAAGAATTGGAGTGTCTAGAGAAATAAGAGTCATTGCACAAATAGACATACGCTCACCCATGTTTACCACAGCATTGGTCATAGTGAAAAGTTGGAAACAACGTAGATGCCCATCAGCAGAGGAATGGATAAACTGTAGTACATACACACAATGGAGTATTATGCAACAACAAAGAATCTGTATAGCATGTCATAACATAGAGAAAAACTATCAGGCATTATGCTGAGTAAAACAGGTCAGTCACAAAAGGACAAATACTGCACAAGACTGTTGTTGTCAGGTGTCACTGTGTTGGATCTGACTCATAGTGACCCTGTGTACAACAGAATGGTCCTGTGCCATGCCCACAGTTTTTGGTATTCTTGAGCCCTTTGTTACAGTCATCAATCCATCTTGTGTAACTACTACTGTAAAAATTCATGACAAGGTTTACACATAAAAAGATGCAATCTGTGACAGTTACCAGGGAGGGGAGAGGTGGAGATGGAAAAATACTCACTAGATAATAGGTAAATGGTAACTCTGATGAAGCGTAAGACAGTATAAAATACTGGGGAAGCCAGCACAGCTTGTACAAGGGAAAATCATGGAAGCTCCAGAGATATGTTCAGACTCCCTGAGGGATCAAACTGATGGCCTGAGGGACCAAACTGGTGACCTGAGGACTATGGGGACCACAGTCTTGGGGAATATCTAGTTTAACTGGTATAACAAGTGGGAGATAAAAAAATATTCTATGCTCTACTTTGATGAGTAGCACCTGGGGTCTTAAAAGCCTGTGAGCAGTCATCTAAGATACTCCACTAGTCTTACCCCTTTAGGAGCAAGGAAGAATGAAGAAAACTAAAGATACGAGGAAAAGGTTAGTCCAAAGGAAAACGGGACCACATGTACAACACCTTTCACCAGACTGATCCCAATACAACCAGGTGATGCCTGGCTACCACCACTGACTGCTCTGATAGGAATCACAAAAGAGGGTCCCAGGCAGACTCAGAGAAAAATGGAGAACAAAATGTTAACTCAAAAAGAAAGATCAGACTTGGTGGCCTAACAGAAGCTGGAGAAACTCTTTGAGTCTGGCCTTCAGATGCTCTTTCAGCTCAGTAGTGAAGTTACTCCTGGGGTTCACCATTCAGCCAAAGATTGGACAGGCCCATAAAACAAAATGAGACTAAAGGGACACACCAGCCTGGGGCAAGGACAAGAAAGCAGGAGAGGGACAGGAAAGTTGGTAACCAAACCCAGAAAACCAAACCTACTGCCACTGAGTTGGTTCCGATTCGTAGCGACCCTACAGAGTAGAACTGCCCTATAGAGTTTCTGAGGAGTACCTGGTGGATTTGAACCACCAATCTTCTGATTAGCAGCCGTAGAACTTAACTACTATGCCACCAGGTTTTCCTCAGAGAACCCCAAATTGAGAAGGGCAAGGGTTGATCTTTTGTGGGGCTATTAACCAATGTCATAAACAACATGGGTACTGCTTAATGAGCAACTAGTTTATCCTGTAAACCTCCATCTAAGGTACAATTTTAAAAAAAGAACTAAAGAGTTTGTAAACAAAATGACCTGTGGTTTTTACCCAATTCTAATTTTAGTTAAGAATCCATGGGAGGGGGGGCACTTCTACCAAGTCAATTCCAACTGATAGCATCGCTATAGGACAGAGGAAAACTGTCCCACTGGGTTTTGAAGGCTGGCATCTTTATGGAAGCAGGCTGCCATACTTTTCTTCTGTGGAGCAACTGCAGGGTTCATACCACCAGCCTTTCTGTGAGTACCCAAGTGCTGCTGTGCCCCGAGGGATCTCAGGCTTCCCTAAAATAAATACTATTTCCTCTTTCTCTCACTGTCCCAGAATGGCCAATTTAAGAGAGAAAAGAGAAACATTATCCCAGGATTCCACCCACCCCTCCCCATGAGCCATCAGGACTCAACCTCATTCCTTGAGTTTGTTCCTATCACGAGGATGCACGCTAGCAAGGGGACAGTGCAAATTCAAGTTTCAGGTACCACTAACAAGACCAAACTCTGCATTTGATTTTTAATGGTACCAGAAAGAAAAAGAAGAGGAACAATAGTATGAGAATCTAAAAAAAAAAAACTCAAGGAAAAATTAAAATGAAACAAGAATAGTAAAAAGTTAATAACTCTTGTGGGCACCCTAGAGAACACACAGGCATTTCATGACGATGGGACTATATGCTGATATTGTGCTGTGATTCATGGGGTCATTACTAGCAATTTTTTTGGAAGTCGATTGCCAGGCCTTTCTTCCTACTCTGTCTTAGCCTGGAAGCTGCACTGAAACCTACCCACCATTAATGACTCTACAGGAATTCAAAATACTGGTAGTGTAGCCTCCAGAATCACGGCAACGCTAAAACCACCAGTATGACAAGTATGACAAGCTGACAAGATGGTGAATCCATCTGTCAAAAGCTGAGGATGACAAGATTGGGCTGGCTTGCTTTGGACATATCACCAGAAAGCCCAATTTCTAGAAAAGGACATAATGCAGAGCAAAGCGGAGAACCAAAAGAAAGGAGGGAAGTCCGTAAAGACAAGGACCGACACAATGGCCACAACAGTGAACTCACACATACAGACGATCACGACGACGGTAGAGGACTGGGCGGTGTTCCGGTCTGCTATGTATCAGGTTGTCACGAGCTGGAGCCAAAATGTTCTTGTGTTCCATAAACTGACAAGTTAACTCTGCCCCCGACACACACATCCAATGCCAAGCACTGGAGTATCACATGTTCCCACTTATACCTCCACTTCCAGAGAGGAGTGAGCAGCACCTAGGGCTTTGAAGAGCCTGGGTCCACAGAACCAATATTAAACAATTAGGCCTAAAACATCAGGCCCCAACCTGGTATCATGTGACCACCTGACGCAAAAAAGACATTTAACAGCCAGAATGGGATGCACCCTCATGGAACATTTAGAAATCAAGAGAGGAGAACTTTGCATGAAATTATCTCTTTGAAATGCTGAAACAAACATCAAGAAACAGGGTTCAGACTAAGTATCCTTTTACCCCCTGCACATGGCCAGCACACACGGCCCACTGGGAACGTTTGCCCAACGTAGGGACCTCTTGTAATTGAGTTACCTTTATACCCAGACACATGTTAAGAGGGAATCTCTGCAAAGCTCCAGAGGATCGCTGGTGGCAGTTGTTAAGCGCTCGGCTGCTAACCAAAAAGTTGACAGCTGGAACCCACCAGCCGCTCTGCAAAGATGACAGCCTTGGAACCCCTACGGGCCATTCTACCATGTCCTATAGGGTTGCTGTGAGTCGGAATCAACATTAAGGAAACATGTTTAGGTTTCCTTTTGTTTGTAACAAACACTTCAATACAGGGTTTACTTTAAACAAGTGAATCTCTGCAGCCCACTCCCTGCCCCCTTTAAGATCTTCAAACTCGAGAGGGAGGCGAAAGGTCTTTGACTGTCTGCGAAACCCACACTGGGTTTAAAGCTCAGAAACGTGTCCTCATGTTTAAATCCAGTAGCTTATTTTCATAAACATGGAAGCTGAACAAAGAAAAATGTGGGTGTTATAGCCGCAGACATTTGGGGCTTGGACGTGTCAGATTGGCAGTCCTTGATGAGATGCCGGCAGTTAACACAAAATCAGCAGAATCTGTATTTTAAGTAAGCTATTGTATGAGGTACCAATATGATATGCCATGAGTTCAAACCTCAAACCAAACCCACTGCCATCAAGCTGATGCTAACTCATAGTGGCCCTGCAGAACAGAATACAACCTCCCTAGGGGGCTTCCAAGGAGTGGCTGGCAGATTCCAACAGCTGACGAGCTCTTAACCACTGTACCACCAGGACTCCTTGAGTTCAGTCTACACAGCTGTTTCTGTACCTAACTGGAAGCTAAATACAAGCTTACACAATACCTGATTTCCTTTAAATCCCCGTAATAATATTTGATGTCTGACTCCAAAGTTACATGTATAATAACATGATAGAAAATACAGTTCTCTTATCAATCATAATAATGAGATTTGTTTTTACTATCCCCCATGATTTCTCACACTTAGTTTTTTTAGGTAGGTTTTTTTGTTCCCCCCTAATTTTACCTAGTCTGAAAGATAGAGAAAAGTGGGGGGAGGGGAATGACTCATAAAAACTTACAAGTTTAAAGACAGTCATTATGTGCCATGTTTTTTTTATTTTATGAGCTATAATTTCCTTTAAAAATATATATATCTTTAGTTCCTACCAGTATAAATGTACTAGAATATGTTACTGTATCTGTAGAAATTTCTGTTTCCAATGATAAAGCTATGATGACAATATAATTCCCAAGACAGATGAAAACAATTTTTTTAGGCTAAAAGATTTTGGGGAGATAGGCTTCCAAGTCACAGAAATGAAGTCAAAGCAGCCACATCTTCCTCCATTGAAACCCCCTCCATGTCACCCACCCCCACCCCCACAAAATTGGAAGCGTGGGTAAGCTTGGAAACTGTAAGTGCAGTATGAAATTCTTCTTTTACAATTCCTTATAGAAGTAATGACATTTTTCTCCATCAAATAAAAAAAGGACTCCAAATCATCATTTCTGCAATTTCTTTTTGTGTCAAAACAGCTTTCCCAGCCCTCACCTGCCTCCCCGGAGTCTAGCACCGGGTGCAGGAGGTGACATTGTGAACGCATACAGTATGTCCTGTTGTCAGTGGGGAACACGAAGCAGCTCCGCAGAGGACACTGGAGCTATCCACACAGGCCACCACAGCTGCAGCATGGAGAACAGCACCGCCCGCGTTAGTGTGTGGTGCTTCACGTGTGATTGTGTGTATGTGTGTGCATCACTTGGAGAGGCCAACATGGCCATAGCACAGAGATTAGCACTCCTGGCCTTCACAAGTGCATGTGTGCAAGTATGTGGGTACATGCACATCACCTAGAAGACGCAAACCCAGACACGGCTCAGAGAATAGCACACAACCTTAGCATGTCTGTGCACTTGCACAGGCACATGAGCATGTGTGTATGTGTGTGCCCCACCCAGACAGGCAAACACCACCACGGGACAGGGGACAGCACTGCCAGCCATAGTGTGTACATGCATATGTCCTTGCACATCTGTCTGAGCACATGCCTATGTGTATATGTGTGTACATCTCCTGGACAGGCAAACACAGCACAGCACAAAGATAACACACCAGCCTCAGTATTAATATATGCATTTTTGTGCATGTATACACATGCATATCTATGTGTCTACATAAGTGTGTATGTGTGTGCACCACCTGGACAGGCAGACACAGAACAGAGAGCAATACATCCAGCCTTAGTGTGCATGTGTGCACATGTATGTGCACATACATGTGTGGAAGCATATGCATATGAATGTGCCCTGCCTGAACAGGCAAAAATAGCCACAGCATGGAGAACAGCACTCCTGGCTTTCACAAGCACAGGCGTTGGGGGCGGGGAGTGTGCATGTGTGTACCACCTGGACAAGTAAACAAGGTCACCAGCACAGAAAATAACATTGCAGGCCTACTGTGCACACGCACAGCACGTGTGTAAGCATGTGCATACATGTATATGTCCACGTGCATCAGCTGAACAAGATAACACAGTCACCAGCACCAAAAAACAGCACTGCTGGCCTTCGTGTGTGTGCATATGCCTGTGTGTGCATGAGTGTGTGTGCAAGTGTGCACATGTGTGAAAAAAAATAAAAAACAGCCTCCAGAACTTCCAAAATGGGAAGAGACTTGGATCTGTGGTCAGACTTTTTAAAAAGTAAATCTGATTAATATTTTTTGCCACAAAATGTGCTTTCTGGATGGCACTGCACCCTGAAGTTTGCTGTCATTTTGAGCAACATCTAATGTAAGTGGACATAAGGCAGCATGTATGGTCCCTGTTAGAGCCTGATGCGACACCCACGATGTTTGCCCCGATGGTTTACAATGTAAACACATCCATATTGTCTGAAAAAGCTGTTTCCATCCCAAACGGTAATTATGTAATGCGGCACAAACATTATATCTTCAGAAAATTAGATAAAAATATTTCACAACACATAGCCCATTAAAAAAAAAATCTTTGTTTCTTTAAAGAAAACAAGATTTGCTCTGTTCAACAGTCACTTCAAGAATGGTGAGAAGTGACAGCTGTATTTGTTTTTTAATGACTAAATGTTGTAAAGTTCCAAATTCCCTCGAGTCTTAATAACACTGGCTCTGAGCAATTAGATTTGTATTCCCCCCGAACCTGCATCTTCATCGCACCCCAATTATGCACAAAATAAAGGTGTTTTCCTGAGCCACCCTGTTTCATATCCTGTAAGAGGTGACTGCTCCCCAAGCTCGGCTCCCTCATTATTATTGTTCCCTGGATGGATTAACAAAAGTGTGGGTGCCTTTGTAAAAGAGCTGGAACAACAATAGAAAAAAGGCTTTCCCCTTGAACATGTGTGCATTCTAAAATCCAACTTGAAATCCAGCCTTCAAAATCCAGCAGATGCCAGCCTGATGACTCAAAATACCCGCTCGCACGCTGTGACAAGCACCAGCCCGTATCTGTTCCAACTTGAGGACAAAACACCCTGACGAAAAGTGAAAAGTGTTTTCTTTCAATAAAAGATGCTCAGCACTTGGCTTGATCCAAATCTGAACACTGGTACTCACGCAGATATCAGCATTTAATGTAACAGACTAGGTGACTACGTGTTTCCATTTTTCACTTATTTGAATATTAAGTAATACATTCTAGGTATGAGAAAGGTTACAATACTGGAAAATACAATGTATGAAGACAGCTTCACAACATGAAAATACATTGAGTAATTTATACTAATAAACCTCATTTTATAATGATACTCAAGGACAGTGGCTTAACCAGGTAATCCTCTGGCTGGAAGGCTGGGTACTTCCACTAGAAGTGGAATAACAGGCACAGAGCATGTAGTGAAGAGAAAATGACTTACAATTAAAAAAATAAAAATAGAAATAATTGAAATCAAATAGCTTTTCTTGATATGGCAACTAAGACAATAAAATGACTTACGGGTAAAGAGGGGACCATTCTAAAAGTGGATTCTTTATAATCACAAGGTAATGAAGAAAATGCAAGTGCCACCTCCTTTTAAGTTTCTGTACCAGGGTCTTAACACACATGATAAGACTGCTGTTATGGTTTTATGCAGTGATCGTAGCACTTTCAGGCAGCCCACAACAGGAGAACGCAGAACTCTGCCCTCCTCATCTCTGTCCTCTCCTCTTCCCTCAGGATGAAGTGAGCGTCTTACTAGCGAAGGTCTGCAAAGAAGCACAGGTGCCTCGTGTGCTGGCTGATTTTTGCAGGGATCTTAATCCAGGCGATTCACTTGCTCTTCCTCTTTCGTCCCATACGCCACACATCCCCGCGTTCTTATTAGTGCACCCATCACCAAAGGGAGCTAGGGAGGGATCCCTTCCCAGCTCCCCCTTCCTCTCTGCTCTGTGGAGATGATTTCATTGAACTGTTCAATTTCATCCCGGCGGGCAACCCTAGAATGGAAGTATTTAACCTGCTTCCATTACTTATACAAATTGCCATTATGGAGTAGGACAGATGTTAGAATCACGCCACATCACTGGCTCCCATGCATTCTTCACCAGGAGTGCCGCTGGATCGTATTAGCCGCTCTCAATAACGCTCTGTTACCAGATTCATTAACTCCACACAGGAGCATGTCACTTCCTTTCTTCGAGAAATTTCTCAGGCTGGTGGGGCTCATTTTCATTAGGAGAGAGGACCTTTGTCAGGGACAATGTTTTGATCAGGTGTGCTAGCTAAGGGGGAGGGGCTGAGGGAGAGGGAGGCAGGGAGGAGCAGGAAAAAAAAGAATGAGTGAGGAGGAAAGAACGTTGTCGAAAATGCTACCTCTCCCACAGGCATGATAAAAGAGAAGTCAGTTAAAGAGCCAGGACTCAAAGATGGCTGTCACTTCAGATAGACACGTGCACCACTCACCTAGACAGGTGACACTTTGGTGGAGCAAAATCCTGATGCATCATTGAGTGCACCAGGGAGGGCTGCAGAAGGCTGTGAGCCCAGGATGCCCGGGGCACCAGAGAAGCGGATTCCCAGGGGAGTGGATTTCACTCTTCATTTGCATCCTTAAGGAAAGCTACAGACTAAGTTTCCAGGCTAAAAAGATGGAGGAAGGAGGTGCTTAGCTCAGAGGACAGGTTCAAAACTCAAGCATTCTTCACATTCTTCCCACCACTCATACGCCCAAAGTAGTGCCTGAAATGGGGAGCAAGATAATCGGGGGCCACTCAGGGCCTGGGCAGCACAAATGGTCAATTCACTTGGCTGTTGACCAATAGGGTGGAGGTTCAAGTCCACTTAAAAGCACCTGGGAAGAAAGGCTTGGTAATCTACTTCCCAAAAGCCAGCCACTGGAAATGCTATGGAGCGCAGTTCTATTCAGACACATACGGGGTCGCTGTGAGTCAGAGTTAACTCTATAACAACTAGTTTTTCTTTTGGTTTTCTCAGGGCCCTTAAACTCGACGCTACTTTCATGTTTCAAAAAAATTCAACATATACAGCAAGTCCTACTTAGTCTAAGAGCATTCTCTCTCTTGATTTCTCTAAAAGCCCACGTGCAGCACCCACCAGTGGGTCGATAACAAAATCACTTGTCTGGATGCTCCAGCTACAGATAAGGTTCTGTGCAAGGCATGGTCAACATATTTTCTAGGGAAAAGTTTTACAATAAAAGTCTCTTTCTTGGAGCATAAGAAATAAAACAAATACTATTCTGCCTGCTTTCAGAGGAAAGTCTATAACTAAGACCAGCTGAAGCCAATTCAGATCCTCAGCTCCCAACTCCTTCCCAGCATCTGGTGACTTCCACGCCTCTCCTTTTCCCTCGGAAAACCCTGGTAGCGTAGTGGTTAAGTGCTACGTCTGCTGCTGGCAGTTCAGATCTACCAAGGGCTCCTTGGAAACTCTGTGGAGCAGTTCTACCCTGTCCTGTAGGGTCAATGTGAGTCAGAATTAACTTGACAGAAGCAGGTTTGTTTGTTTTTCTTCTTCCCTTCCATCTCTTCTGATTCTGCTCATGAAACCACTTGGAAAGAGAGGCCAGACCTGTTTAAATTAAAGGGAAAAAGAGAAAAGAAAATATGGAAAGACAGAAAGAACTAAAACGTGCTCTTAAAAAAAAAAGTTCCCAAACTGTGGGAGTACGGTGAGAAGTTAGAGCTACCCATGGAAGCAGGTGTGGATTACCCAATACGCAAGGTAAGCACTGGCTCACTAATCTACATAGGGCACAACTTTCGATGTGGTGAAAAACATACAAAATTGTCCACTACAGTAGTGGATAAAAACAAGAAAGCCTGTGCTTACCTTGCTTACTGGGACATCCACTGCAAATCTGAAAAGTATCTTCTGTTGGAAGGTACTATGGTGTTGGGAGAGAGATTCCAGCCCTACGTAGCAGTAGAATCTTTGATGCGGTGAAAAAAAGGAAATTGCTCACTACCAGTGATCTCCTAAGTGATGCTTACCTTGCCTGTTGGATAACCTGTCCTGAATGCAAGTTAGGTACAGGCAAAAGTGTTTGATCACTTTACTCTATGCAATCCAAACGGCCCTCACCTACCTGTAATAGCAGCCTGAGAGACACAGATATGTTTGAGTACCTTCTACATGGAAAGGACAAAAAGCCCACTATGACCATCAGATGCATTTTTTTTTCCCCAGTGGCAACAGTGGAGTTCAATCTCAAAATATACAGCAATAAAATATATCCTGTGATAATAGCCCACTCAGATAACAGAAGATTTTTTTCCCCAGCACATTAGTAATTTATATAGCAAGACCAATAAGATGGCAGTTTTGACAAACTTGTCATATCCACTGAATATCTGCTCAGCTGGTATTATGCTTAAAATTAAAATGCCATTGGATAAGAAGAAGTCCCAAACCAAACCCATTGCTACTGAGTCAACCCCAAGCCAGAACAACTCTACGGGAAGTAGGAGAACTGACCCATAAGGTGTCCAAGACTATGGTCTTTACTGAAGTGGACTGTCACGTCGTTTTGCCGCAGAGCCATAGGTGGGTTTGAACTACCAAGCTCTCAGTGCGTAGCTGAGCACTCAACCACTGCACAACCAGGGGTCCTCTGAGTAAGGGTAGGTGACAGTAAGTGAACTCTCACTCTGTACCAAGCACCATTCTACATGTTCTTCATTTATTAACTTCACTAACCTCTCACCACCCTATAAAAGGGAATTACTATTCTCCACTTATTACATCAGGAAACAGCGGCACAGACAGGACAAGACAGGCACAGGGCGGGATTCCAGCCTACCCAGCTATTTCAGTGCCTAGGTCCTGGCCATTCCACAACACTGCCTCACACGGCCACGGTTACAGCAGAAACTATCAGTGGGGTGAGTTTAAAATACATTCTTACATCAGATAAGCTGTTATATGAAACCAAGTCTATAGGAAGGTCAGCAAAACTGGTCTTGGGCAATTCTACTGACAAGTTTTGGCCACATGTATTATTCACCACAAGCTGTGGAAGGACGAAGTTCAGGGCAATGGAGTCACCGGGGTTGATGTCTGTCACCCAGCACAGCTAACTCACGGACTTGTGGTGTCACAGTCCTCCCGCCACGGACTTTCTGTATCAGACCATACAGGATCCGTAGTAGTTTTTTCTTCATATTAATGTTACTCCTAAGTCATACACGGTCTGATAATTAAGCTCACAAACTTAACTGTTTTAAGTGCTACACACCATGTTGGTAAATATCACTATAGCCCCCTTCAAAGTACTCTGCTTGGGAAGCTATGCACCGACAACAGCCCCTAGTCCACCCTTCAAAGCAATTTTGGAACTTTGTCTGGGATGGCTGTTGCTCAGGGTGGTACAATGGCAAGTTTGCAAACTTGTAGTTGTCTGTGAGGGAGTTTTTAGCCATTAAACAAATGACTGTATTGGAACAGCCTCCCTACTCACCTCATCTGGCCCCCAATGAGTTTTTTTCCTTACCTAAAGATAAACAAAATATTTGAAAGCAGAACATTTGGATGACGTTCAGGTCATCAAGTACAATACGACAGCTCTGATGGCCATTCCCGAAAGAGTTCCAAAACTGCTCTGAAGGGTGGACTAGGCACTGGTGTTGGTGTATAGCTTCCCAGGGGAAGTACTTCAAACATGACTTTAGTGATATTCAGCAATGAGGTATGCAGCACTTTTTTCTAGGAGGAGTTCACGAACTTAATGGACAGTCCTCATAATTCCCACATACAACTTTATTTTCTGTTCATTACTATTTCATTCTCAAAAAATTATTGATAGAGATTCAAAAATACTAATTACCACAATGTTGTAGCTAAAATACCAGGAAATTTGACAAAATCCATAACCATAAAAATACGGGCAGCAATAAAAACAGTGCATACTTGTAGCACATGCAGATGAAACCATGTGACTCAAAGCATCACAATAATTGCATAATAACAACAGATCTAACCAGAGGGCATAAGAAGGGTCAAAAAGTATATGGGCACTGAGTTTTAGACTTGTGGAAATACTGACCACCTACTGCAGTATGGACCGCACCTCAACATCAAGAAAATAAAAACCCTCACAACTGGACCAGTAGGCAACATCATCACAAATGGGGAAACGATTAAGGTTGTCAAGGATTTCATTTTACTTGGGTCCACAATCAATGCCCATGGAAGCAGCAGTCAAGAAATTAAAACACTTACTGCACTGGGAAAATCTGCTGCAGAAGATCTCTTTAAAGTATTGAAAAAGTAAAGATGTCACCTTAAAGAATAAAGTGTGCCTAACCCAAACCACGGTATTTTCAATCACATCATATGCATGCGATAGCTGGACAATGAACAAAGAGGACAAAAGAAGAACTGATGCCTCTGAATTTTGGTGTCGGGGAAGAACGCTGAATATACCACGGACTGCCAAAAGGACAAACAGATCTGTCCTGGAAGAAGTGCAACCAGAGCGCTCCTTGGAAGCAAAGATGGCAAGATTGAGTCCTACATACTTGGGACATGTTGTCAGGAAGGATCAGTCCCTGGAGAAGGACATCATGCTTGGTAGAGAGGAAGGTCAGCAAAAAAGACGAAGACCTTTGACGAGATGGGATTGACACAGTGGCCATAACAATAGGCTTAAGCATAAAAACGATCGTGGACCTGGTGCAAGACCAGGCAGTGTTTCAGTCTGCTGTGCACAGGGTCACTGTGAGTCTGAACTGACTCGATGGCCCCTAACGACAACAGGCATACTGTGAAGTGCAAGCTGGCCATGTGACAAATGTTCTCGATAGTGTAACTAACTGCTGCAGTTGTTAGGTGCTGCTGAGTC